>CM053786.1:361395653-362063153 GCA_028749045.1 Cupressus sempervirens | reverse complement strand
AAGATGGCCTCATCAGTTGGGTCTTTAGAATACTATACTTGCTTAATGGTAAGGACTAGAACATAATCATCTAAATCACTGCCGACCCAAGTTGGGTCCTCGGTGTCTAATAATGGTTGAGCAGGAGGATATAGGGTCAACTCTTTTGTTTTCTCACCATTAGAAATAATCATGTTACCTAACTGATAATTAATGTGGGCATTAGCTACTACTAACCAAGGTCTTCCAAGAATGAGAGGATATCCCCCCCAACTTAGCTTTGGGCTTAAGGATCATAAAATTGGTTGGATAATCCCAACTATCAATGGAAAGAATGACATCTTCTATAACCCATTTTGGTCTGACTAGGGATTGATCAGTCATTTGAAGCACTATAGGAGTAGGTCTAAGTCCCTCTAGGGATAATTCTAGTTTTGTTTCATTTGTCATTACATTTATAGCAGCACCTAAATCCATAAGTGTATTAGGAATAACAATTTTACCAATACTTACCTAGATGATAGGACTGCTAGGATCTGCATATTTTGGAATGTTGATATTTCCCAACATTAATTATGCAAGTTGTCTAATAACTTGAACAATTTTTGGATCCTTCTTTTCCTGGAGTCAAGTACATAATTATTGTATTGTCTTGTTGTATACTAGCACATCCTTAAGAGCCTACAAAAGAGGAATTTTAATATTAACATTGTGCAATTCATTTAAAATATCAAACTTAGATTGTGTTAGTTCTTTAGGCTCTAGCTTATAAATGAATTTATTGGGAAAGGGTGGTTATTTTTCTGACTCCTCTTCAAGTTCATCTAGGACCTCTATGATAGTAGGTCCTTTAAGGGCTTCCCCAGATCTGAGGTGTACACCATCCAACTCAACCAAGTTAACAAGATAGGTAGGCAAATTATTCACTTCACTATGATAGATTGGTTGAGGAGGTTTATTATTGGGAGTTGGATTTGGTTGAGTTGGCATGGATGTGGGTTTAGGCAGGTGTGGTGGATTTGAAGATAGATTCAAAGAGGATGGAGGTATGGGAGGAAGAAATTGTTGAGGTTTTTGATAGGAACTTACTAATGGTGGTGGAGGAAAATATTGTTGTGGAAGATAGGGTTGCGTATAAGGTTGTGAAGGTAGATACGATGATTGTGGAGGTGGATACAGAGGTTTTGGCCTCCATGTTTGATGCCATGGTTGTGTACTAGGTTGAAAACTTTGGGGCCATTGCAGATAAGGTTGAGTTTGTTGATAACCTCCATACCATGACCCTTGGTTAGGGAATTACTAGGATGGTCCAGAAAAATATTCATTAGAGAACTATCTAGGTAAAAACTAGCATTATGGAGCCATATAATAAACTGGTTCTTCGGTATACTCCATAGGAATCATCCCTTAAAGAAGGGGTCATAGCATTGAAGTCTTACTAGGTTACTCAAGTGATGCTACATGAGTTCAATTATAAGGGAAATGTTTTGGTCCATGCTTCTTACGACACATTGGAAAATATATTTCCAAGGCCTTTTTAGCTTCCTCATATTTCCTGCAAGAATACAACGTGTCAATTTGTTTTCCCATATGATTTAATAAGTCATTTTTAAGATCTTCAAGTAAATTACCAATTTCACATTTATAAATGCCTGATGTATTACCCATAGTGGAAAACTCACTTGAATTCCTATGAATAGATCAATGAGACCACGAATAGTTCCTACATATATCACAAATATTTTCAAAGGACATTTTAAATATATCACCTTTTCTAATCAAATTTAAGGCATCCATGGTTTCATCGTGAATCCCTCTTAAGAAAAGCATCTTGATGGTTTCTGAAGTTAAATTAGGACACTATGAGCATTGTAAACTAAAGGAAAAACATTCCAAGAAATCTTCAACTGACTCTTCTTCTCACTGAGTCATGCAAAAAATTTCATCCCATACTTCCTTGGTCTTATAGTACTCCTGATATTTGGATAGAAAAGCATCTTTTATTTGGTTCCATGTTCTAATGTCCCTAAGACTCATAAACCATCATAATGTAGCATCCTTCAAAGTAGCTGGAAATAGCTTTAGTTTTTGTGCATCACTTTGATAATCATAGCTATTACAAAGGACATCAAATTCAAATAGGAACATATCAGGATCTTTAGACGTTGACCCTCTAAATATGAGAAGTGCAGAGTGAGGGATGTTTTTCATAGGGGCATTATCCATTGGAGGTTGAATAAGGAACGCAAAGGTCATATTGTGTGGAACAATTTCATTCCTATTGTTTCCAGCATTATTTCCTCCTACATTGTGGTTTTCAACATTGTTAGCCATGACTTCTTCTAAAACTTGGGTGGCCCAAGGTGTAAAATATGTTTTAAAGGGTTGTTCTTGAGGTTTTGAAGGCTTACTAAACCTAATTTTGTATGGCTTTACAAACTATTTAGCAATTTTAGAGGGTGTATTAGGAGAGGTGAATTGAGAAGATGGCTAGATTTTAACTTCACCACTTGGTTTGATTTCAATAGTTGATGGATTTTTCTCTTTTTGTGGTTTTTGACTCTTTGAGCTACCTATGGATTCCTCCTTAACAAATCTACCTTGACTATCTCTAAGCCTATTCATATCCCTAAATGATTTACTATAGTGGAAACCAAAGGTATTATCTTAAGAAAGGTCGACAATTGCTCAATATTTCTCAAGGGCTCACTATTCCTATCTTGACTTATTATAATTTCACACCTTTAATATCTCTCCCTGGCAACAATGCCAAAAAATGTTGGGTAATACTGAGGTTCAGCTTGATGGTGTATAATTGAATCAACAATACCCTAAAAATGTCAATCTGAGATTCATAAACTCGTGATAGATATAATGGCTATTTGCATAAGGGGTGAAGATAATAAATCAAGAGGTTTATGAATACAATTATTGCTTGCTAATAAATTGAACTGTTCAAATTACCACATATCTAAGACCACTTTTACAAATGGTTTCTAAGCTAAAGTTCACACTTAAATAATTGAACACAATATGTTTATAAATTCTATGAATGTTATTAACACACTTTTAAACAATTAATCACAAATATGATTAACACTCCTCTAATTAATCACAATGTCGTTACGAATGCTATCACAAAGTTTTGTCTGATTAGAAGGATGGTCTAATTTTACTTGGATTGCGACAGGAGGTTTAGTGGTGGTAGGAGGTTGTTTACAACAAACTGGCTCTAATGCAAAATGTGGTAGGAAGTATGATAAGAGTGGTAGGGAGTATGATTAGTGCAATAGGAAGTATGATAAATAGAAACAGGAAGTGGTTTAGTAAATAAATGAAGATTTAAGTAGTAGTAAAACAATGATATATAATAAGCAAAATAGATACAAATGCTTCAGCCAACTACTTCATCGGACAACTAAATCCTTGATTAACAATAACATGCATTAACTAACATACATGTAATGAACTCAGATAATTGAGAAATATGTGAATGCACACCTTCAATTTAATCTATAGAAAGATGCATAAAAATCAATCACTACTAAATTCTCACAAAATAAACTGAAGTGATCTCACCAAGTTTCCCAAGAGGGGGCCCTCCTCTAGTTCACAAGGTGAGAGATGTCTAAAACCTAGCTACTACAAAAGCTTCACATTCTTTGATATCATAGGTTTTCCAAGATAATATAAAAGGACTATTTTTCATATATCATATGTTATATGTCTTGCAATTAACATTCACTTATATAGACTTAATATGTTTTAACTGAATCAGTTACTAACCTGGAATGACCGATAGTCTATTCCCTAAATATAGATGATGATTTTTTTTGGCCAGTGGCCATACAACTATTTACAAAATGATCTTGGCCCAAAATAACATATGACTAGAAACTGATCTATTTTAAACATTCAAACTATTTACTGAAAATAACATAGCAAAACTATAACTTTCAAAACTGTTCCTCCAATCAAAGAGTTGGCTCCACTCTTATGCATCCTTAGTTTCCTTAGTTCCTATAGTAGCATCAGTCATAATATATCATTTTCATAAAATTAATAACTTTATAGGAACTATTCTTCCCTCTTTAAAGAATTACTAAATATTCTAATTTCCTATCAATAGTTTAGCAAAAAGGGAATGTTATGCCAAAGAAGTGGGAAATGTATGACGTAAAAGGTTAACAAAAATAGGGCACTATCAGGACTCATCATTGATGATTGGGCATGTTAGGAAAGAAAGGCATTAGAGGCATTAGAGCTAACTTTCCTCCTTGTTTCAAGATTTTTTCTCCCTTATCACAATTCCATAGGCAATTGGCAAGGTGTCTCCTCCTAGAGTCTACAAATTGGTATTCTATCCCATGTCTTTTGAAATATATAATTAAAATCAATCATGCATTCATGGGGTGCTCTTTAAATGGTAGTTAGTTGCTCTAAGAGTAATAGGTGATCATTTTTATCTTCAAAATGCTTACACAACCTTTAACCCAACTCATCCCAATTAGTGATTGAATTATGTGGTAACCCACTATACCATTATAAGGATTTTCATTTTAGAGAAAAAGCTAACAATCTAATAGCAAAATCATCTTCTATAATACCATAGATATTATAGATGTTTGAGACTTCTTGAATGTAGTTTAAGGGAGAGATGGAGGTTTCACCAATGAAATCTGGTAGACTTTTAAGACAAGTTATTGGGATGTCATGTCTTTGTGCTAAAATGAGAGGGCTCCCACCATTGAATATGGAAAAGCATGCTCTCTAAGAAGGGGCATATGGAATAATGGTCCATTTAGATGAAAAGGTAGTACCCTATTTTGTGACCTATCACCAGGAGGGGTAGAAAGAGACCTTACAGGTGTATGTGCTACTATCGAACTCCTAACTAGTGATAGAGAGAGTTTATTCCTTTTTCTTCTAGGATTTGAAAATGAAATTTTAGTATATTGAAAAATACCTCTAAAAGATTCCCTTGTTTGTGCTTTGGGCATGAATCATAACAATTCTAGTCTAGAAACTAGCATGTATAGATAGAGTTGCCAAGTGCTTAAATGTGAGCCTCCTGAAGACTGAAATGCTAAGAGTAGCACTATCTTCTCAAGATGAATTTGAAGTTCTTTTCTTTGACACTAGTGAACCAATAGAATTAATAAATGCTTCAATTATGAGTCCCACTGGGTGTGCCAAAAACTATTGACACAAAAGTTTGCACCCTCACCTAGAGTTTTTACATAAAGGCAACCTCATGTAACATGGAAACAATCTAAAAAGTGTGGGACATTGCAATTGGAGATTGAGACTATAGAGAAGGTCAACTTCCTTACTATTAGGGTGCACCTAACTATTTCTTAGGAAGAAAAGAGAGAAGGAATGCATAAAAGAAAACTACCTAATATAATCTAGAGGGGGGTGATACACCAAAATAGGTTGTTTAGTCTTATCTCTACCTAACAATGCACTATTCACTAATATAATCTCAAAATACACTAATTCAACTTTGACTTAACTTGACAATCATTTATAGATCAAGGATCAAATAAGATGCTATAAGGAAGGAACTTCACTCTATATCATTCAAGGCCAAATAGATATATTTATACAAATTGAAGAATGGAAGTAATACACTAACAAGGCAAGAAGATTTTGCACTTATATTATTGGGAGAATGAGGTATAATAGATAAACATATTCATCCATAGGAAAAAGAAAATTATAATAGCAGAGCATATGATACAACTAGTATAGAATTAGAGAAAAAAGATCGACCCTTGGAGGGTTTACAAAACTTGCTTTTATAGTTCAGGCATAACTAAGAAACTTTTCCTTAAGCCAAAGTTCAACTACTACCATTAAAATTGTAGAGAACAATCACTACAAATTTGGGGAAAATCTTATTAGGGTACACATCTAGATGTAAGAAATCTGATCCTAAATGCAAATCTAAGCCCTAAGAAGATAGAAATGGTGGCCATAACTAATTAGACTAGGTAGATGGATAGACAGAGTGGAAGAGGAAAGGAATTGTATTGAACAAGCATGAAGAACACCCAAAAAAATGGCTATAAGCAATTAAGGACCTATTCACAATTAAAGAGCCACTTGTTTCTATGTTCGCAACCACGCCAAGTAAGTTATGTCACCATTTGAATAATCAACCTCACCATGTGGCCCAATAATCTTTCAACATTCTACCATCAAATCTAGTTTCCATCATATGTTGACTCATTGACCACCTCTATTTGATCATGGTTTCACAACTTGAAATCCTCTTTAACCACATGGCCCTGCAAAATTGTGACTACCTCTATCTATGCTTGATCATTATTTCACAACTTGTTTTTACTTTATTCCCTTAAGTGTAGTGACCGAATGACTGCTATGGTCATTTCTTTGTAGTCAATCTCTTCCTTAGTATTTAAAACCAGTGACTAGGCAAACAAGCATTGTGTTAGGTGTTCCTAACCATTTTTTATTAGTCGTGGCTTAAGACTAAGGGTGGCATAAAATGCCTATGATACTGCAACTGCGGAAACTTAATTACCAATTTTTCCTTTTGCATGGTCACCATGTAAAACTTGACTATGGCTTAGACCCTCATGATCATGAAAAAACTATCCTTAATTGTGATCATTATTTTGCAATTACCATATGCTTTTCTCCATTAATTGCTATGATAGTACAACTCATTATGTTTTCACCAAATCAAAACTTGAAGTCTTAACCTCAATCTAAACCTTATGAATGAGCAAACAAGGTGATTGTTGCATCTCATCCTAACTCTAGTTAACCGTTAACCTCCTATGACTGTGTGATAAAGGAGCTTTAACTGTGGCCTATTGAATTTTCTCATGGTTGCAACTTATTTGTAAAGTTCATTTCGATGGAATCAAATTGATTCAACTAATTAGCTTTCATTCAATGAATTCCCCTTCAAAATTGGCCCTTGCAATATTGTGATCGAAGGAAACTTGAATGCACCTAGCCCACCATGACACATGTCCACCTATCACCTACTCACAACCTACAACTAGGGTTTGGCACTTAACTCTATGAACATACACACAAGAAGCATTTCACAGTTTCGCAACCCTTACTCAAGGTCAAGCTTAACCACCCATGACTATGTGATAGAACATGAACCCTGACTACTGAAGTTAATCTTTGCATGGTCATACCTTGAGACTACCTAAATTTAGAGTTAACTATGATGTCACAACTAGTTGTAAATTTGATTGGGTCACACTGTTATGGCCTCCTTGATGGTTAAATGCTAACTGCCTACAACCAAGTGATGAAAGGCAATCGCACAATCGCAACTTGAAAATCTTCCTTAGAAATAAATTTGTAAGGCTTAGAGATAGAAGGAAAATTCAATATTTTGTCATGTCCCTATTGGCCTATATGGAAAATAGTCAAATTTGAACATTGGTCATGGTTGTCACCCTAAAAATTCAAATTTTGGAAGAGGGAAAAAAATGGCTAACACTAACTAAAGTGTCAAAATTTACATGACATAACCTCTTATGTCATAACTATATGTCTTCACATTCTGCAAACAAGCATGTCTCATCAAATAAATCCAGATAGAACAAGTTATCTTTTGTTTGATCACCATTTCCAATCAGTTCACCATCTACATCAAATATCTTGGTCTTCTTGTAATGGAATTCAACTCTATATCCTGATTTATTCAATTGTTAAGCACACAACAAGTTATAGTTAAGTCCTTCAACCCAATAAACATTATCACACTTGATATTATTAGTCAATTGTACTTATCACAAGACACGGTACATCATTACCAAACTTCACACAGCTACCTATGTATGATCCAATGGTTTCAAATTAACTCTTATCACCAGTCATGTGGTTTGAACAACCACTATCAATTATTCATCTGTCATTTTTATTCAAATAAGAGATTAATGCAATTTTCTCATCTTCGTCAGAGTCTTCTTTAATAACAACATAGACAATGTCTTCGTCATTACTTTCAAATTCATTATAAGTTTCTTCTTCAGCAATGTAACAAGATTTCTTACCTTTGTCTTTGTAGTCCTTGTTTCTCTTGTTGTCTTGGTCATCTCTTCTTCCTTTGTACTTTCTTTCCCTCTTTTCATCCATGTCTTCTCTTTTAGGACATCTTACAACAATACAACCAACTTTGTTATATGAAAAATAGATTATAGGAAGTTTACCTTTGTATTTTCCTCTACCTCTTGGAAGTCCTCTAGCCATTAGTGCTTCAAGCTCATCAAGTTTATCATCAAAAGTATCATTGTCACCTTTTATATATTTTCCTTTTCCTTTCTTACTAAGAACCAATTGTGATTTAAAAGAAGATTCAACAGTGGTAGTGGTAAAACTATCAAAATTTGACATCTCAAAAGGAGTGAGCCTTCCAATCACACCTTCTAGAGTTAGGTCATTACCAAGGGAACATCTCAATTCTTTTATTGTAAATACCCTAATGGCATAAATAGGGAGTAGAGTTCCCAACACCTTGCTGATTATAGTTCCATCATCAATCTTTCCATGTGCTCCTCTTATGGAATTTACAACTTCTTTGATTTTCCCACAATATTGAATAATATTCTCACCTTATATCGTTCTCATTTCTTAAAAATTACCTCTCAAGCTCTTTGATTTTTTCCTCAAAATATCCTCATCTCCTCCATAGATAGTTTGCAGTGAGTCTCATATTTCCTTGGTTGTCTTGCAGTTTTTTATGTCATCAAACTCGATGTAGCTTAGGGCTGAAGCTATCTCCAACATAGCTTGGTTGTCTTCTTTCTTCTCTTTCAGTTCTTGGTTTTTCAAAGGAAGAACTATTATCTATACATATGCATTGTCCACAAAATGTATTACATCATCTCCAATTCCTGCTAGATATAGCCTTGTCAAACGTTTCCATGTATGGAAGTTGTCTTTATTCAACCTTGACACCTCCTTTGTGTACATCTTGATCTTTAGCTTCAAGTAAATTCAAACTTATCTCTACAAGCACCAATACTCTAATACCGATTATTAGAATGTTTAGAATAATTGAGAGGGCGGTGAATCATTAATCCAAGGTCTAGATGTACCAATTGAACAAACAAACACTTAAACTTATTTAGATCTTAATATCCATTAGCTTGGCCTCTATTATAGAGTTTTAGTAACATAAACTAGTAGTTCATTGTCCTAAAGATAACAAACTTATAGAATGCAAGTATTAATAGTAAAACATCACAAATAACATCCACACAAGTTTGACACTAAGATTTAACATGGAAACACAATTTGGAATAAAACATCAATAATATATCACCAATATTTTCACTCTTTTAAAGTGATCTTTGTTAGAACCCAACCCTATTAAAGACTACAAAACACACTGTTAAATGTAACTTGTTAAATGATTTAATCACCCTGTTAGGAGTGGCCTTGTTAGAGGATTTTAAAACATTCCATTATAATGTCACCTTGATTAAAGGATTTACATATTATTGTTAGGTCAACCTTGATTAAAGGATTTTAATATTGATACAATGGTTAGAAAGTAACAACACATTTTGATATGGAAAATATGGTTCACTTTGCAAATATAGATCTTAGTTATGTTCACATTTTGATCCATTTATTGGCCTTCATTTTCATCTTAGTCTCTGATTCTCTTGGAAACCCTTCAAGAAATCATTCTTCACTTTTGTTCAGCCTTATGCTTAAGTTCACCAGTCAATAGCATCAACAATGACTCCAACCTTGCTAGGTCTTCACACCCACTTGCATAAACACAAGCTTAACTCTTGTGCCTCCTTCAATAGGTAATACTAATCTTCTGTCACTTAAACATCACCATATATATTAGGGCTACAATTTAATTCATCACATACACTAAATTTTTCCATCATTTCATCTTCTCTCTTGTCCTCTAGAAGCTTCTCCAAACTTCTTAAATCCTTGTATAGAAATGCACAAACATAAGTTCCCTTGAATTAAATGTTCTAGATCATCCATCATTATCTTCAACACATTTTACATATTCCAAGAAATCAACTTTATCAGTTGGAAATTATGATCTTCTCATAAACTATAAAAATGTTGTCCCTTAGCCAACATTGTGTACTGATGTTAGGTCATCACTGGGTTACTTAGTCGCTACTAGATTTTTGTTTGAAACATATACTAACACTCGATCAATTTTGATGCTTAGTTCATAGTAGTTTTTTTTAGCACATACTATGACTCAGTCGATACTTGCATCACTCAGCACAAACTTCAAGTTCCTTAATATTTTTCTCAATTGCTTAGTCAAGCCTATGCATTTGGTCAATCTTTGATCACTTCTTCAAGGCTTCAATTAAACTTCCATCTTCACTTGCAACATGATTAAACAATAAATTTATATTGTCAAAGTATAACTAATAAAGTTCCCATTGTTGTTTCCTCTCATAACTCAACCTTTCCTCTAGGTGTTATTGTTATGACCAGCTTCTCACATCCTCTTCTTCAATCATCTAGATATGGAACTCAAATTAGATAGAAATTTATCTTTCCAATAACGTTTGACATCAATGACAACATAAAAATTGTTTTAATTGTAGTTTACAACAAAAGGTTAAAGTTGGATAAAGAAGTAGAACAATGATTGTAGTGAGCTGGATGGTTAAATTTTATCAAAATGTACAAAGGTTTTGATGAGGAGTTTGTTCAGAATTTCCATGTTAATTTTAAAAGAGTTCATGGAAGAATTATCCATGTTACCATTGAAGTTATTAGTCAACTTTTTGGAATTCCAATGAAAGGAGAAATAATTTTAGAGAAGAGAAGGGAAGAAAATTCTAGAAGAAGAGGAAATAAAAGAAAGGCCAACAAGAAGATCTCTTATCGAAGAGGAAATTGAGTTGAGAGAAGCCCTTCTTCTCTCATAGAAAGACAAAGAAATTGAGGAAGAACAGAAAATGAGAGATGAATTGTATGCCAAAATTCTTGATAGAGAAACTCAGCTCCAACAATAATTAGAAACTCTAGAAGCTGAAAATAAAACTAAAGAAGAAGCTATAAGCTTGATGCAACAAGGGGTATCCCTTATTAGATAGGAAACTATAGAGGTCAAAATGGGGTATGAGGAAAATATTTAAATGTTGAGAGAGAAATTGCAAGCTGTTAGAATACAAAGAGAACAACAACTCTCTACTTTAGCCACTCCACAAAAGTATCTCTCTTACTACCTAGAAATATAAACAACAAATAGAAGAGTTACAATAGTAGTTGAAGCAAGTGACTAAGTAGAAGGATGAAATTGTTCTACATTTGAATGGTAATGCATGGTTTTTCTAATATGTTATTGATTAAATCTTTCAAATCTATATCATTATTTTTGTATATTTCATGCTTTATTATTTGAAAAGTGGTTACAAATTTGAAGGAAATGACTTTTGAATATCACATCTTGGTGGAATTCAAAGTTGTATTTAATTGATGCTTTTGTGATAGAATCAAAGTGACTAATTGGAACAAATCAATAGAAATATAATTTGAAGTATTGAGTCATTAATTCTTGTTCATGTGCATTTCAAAATCCTTGATTACACATTCCACTTGTCTCTCTATTAGTTTGATTGTATGATAGAACTTCCATTCTATTTTCTTCTTAGTTACCAATCCTAAATGATTTGGTTGTTAGGTTTATTTTTAAATTTTGAATAAGGAATATCTCCTATAAATATTCTATCACTATTCCTAATTATGGATGGCATTAGTAGTTATTAGGATCATTTTGTTTGTTTAAAATATAAGTACATAAGATAGGTTTCATTTTCTTTTGTTTCATTTCTTATTCAGAAAATCATTGATTTTTTAATTTCAAATATGAATTCTGGATAATGGAAAGGTGTTGTCTTGGATTAAATTTTTGTGTTATGTGTTCATGCTTGGAAACATTTTATGAATCATTTAAATCTGGATGTTAAAGGTGTGGGATTTGATAATGAACAAATCCGTAGATCCATAAATATCCTGCATGCAAATATCTTGTTACAAGGAAGTAAGAAAAGAAAAGAGAGAGAAGGGTTTGCTCAATAAACAAGAAGATTATATTTACTTGTGCAAAACATAATGAATGAATTTACAACCAATCAATCTTTATGAAAGAGATTGAAAACCTAAAATGGAAACCCTAAGAGGTAAATGAAATTTAATAATTACTAATTAAGTATTAAATGGAAATTAAAGTGCATAAAGGGAAATATTAAGAACGGAGTAAAGGGAATTTAATAAATTAAATTAATTAACCTTTTACTCTAACACCCCACTCAAGAAACAATGTAGAAAAAGAAAGGAAATTACAATGCAATGTTGAAAGAAAAATTGGGTCCCAGCAACAAGGTCTGATGGGGTACCCAATCACAATGAAATCTCTATGAAATGGAGAAATTGAGAAAACCCAATGGAAAAATACCTACTCTAAAAAGAGATAGAAAAGATTGCACAAATGAAATATCTCAAGAGATTCTCTCAAAACCATAAGTACAATGAAACCCCCCATGGTAGAAGCTTGAGACTCCATAGCCCCCCTAGAATGGAAGAACTCTTGTGTCATTGAACATACCAATGTGGCTCCAATTTGAAAGAAACAAAGGTAGTGGACAAGGAGGGTGAAACCCTTGAATTTAAGGTGAAGCTGGAAGTCCTAGTTGATGCTCAAAGGAGAATGCATGAGAATTTTGAAATGGAATGTCCAACAAAGGTGGAATAATTGGTGTGTTGAATTTGTCATCTAAGAGGAGGTGAATGTCCTCTGATATGTCCTCAACAACTACAATAATTGGTTTGATAACTGGGGTTGAAAAGGTAGGCAATGTTGAAGATTAATCCTATGTAATGGATGTAATCTGAATAGGAAGTGGAGGTATAGAAGTCACAAAATTGGTCTCAGGAACAACACATAAGTTCAAGTGACTTGACTTCACCTAAGTAATCTCTTGTGAAAAAGGAGAGTGAGTCTCTGATAGTGGAGATGGTGGACCAAAATGAGAGGATTATAGTCAACAAGAATGATCAATAGTCCATGTAGAAATAATATTGTTTAACTCACTATCTCTGATGTGTACTAAATCTTGTGCCTAAATCTTGTGCAAACACAACTATCTTACCTGTCCCACTATGTGTAATCTGATAAGTAGAGAGAAGGTTAGAGGATAAAGATGGAACACAAAGTAGAACATGAAATATACCATCATCAATGCCAATAGATACTTTCTCACATACAGTCATAATAGTGTTGTTCCCCATTAAAATGTGTGGATTAGGAGAAGCCTCAAAAGAAGAGAATGATTCTTGGGAACATGCCATATGATGTGAAGCACCTAAATCTAGTAACCATCTAGAAGAGGGTGGAGTAGTAGTTGCACATAGTGTATGACCCTTTCCTATATGTTTACCATCTGACTGAGATGATGATGAAGAAGAATATTTGTTAGAAGTAGAAGGAATATCAATGTTTCTCTTCTAAAGGAGAGTTGTCAAATCTAAAACCTATTTAGCATAGCCATCTAACTTCTTATCATAGAAATGTGACTCATAATGATTGGACTTATTATAGTAAGCACACTTCGATCTTCCTAGATTTGGTTTATCTCCCTTAGGAGGAGTTGGTCCTAATGTGATGTGGGGAATAGCAATATGAGACTCCGTAGGATGTGACTTATGTTTCTTCTCCTTCGTCCCAGAAGATGGTTGAGCTACCAAGCCATAAGTTTGTGAGCCTGTGAGAGAATCTGACTAGGAGAGCTTAGCTTGCTCTCAAGTCAAATGATTACAAAAAACCTCAAAGGATGGCATGGTAAATATATTACCCAAAGTATCTTTGGTGAAATATAAGGTAGAAGAAAAATTCTAAAAATTTCCACAAAGCTTAAAAAGAATCAGGTAAATGCACTAAGTGTCACTCTTGGTTTTCCCACAACCCTACAATAAAGATCTCTATTGTTTGAACTTCATCAAGAAGTCTTCAATGGATGGAAAAGAATCTAGTAGAAGAGAGGTAATCTCTCCCTCAATTTGAAGTGCCCTAAACTTATTCACAATACCGAACAAGTTATCAAGCTTGGTCCACATAGCTAGAGGAGTATTGCACCCATCAAGATAAAATTGTAGACTATCGAATACCTGTAAAGAAATAAACCCCATTGCTTCATCCATCTTGTTCTTATGTTGCATGACCTTAAAACAACTCTGTAAAATTGGCTACACTGCATCTAAAAAAGACCACAACCCTTTTGACTAGAGAAGCCATGTCATCAAAGACTTTCATGTGTGATAGTTATGAGGGGTCAGAAGTTCTAGACAAGAAGAGATCTCAGCATTTTTTTAGAAGGTGTTGGATTTTTTTTTTGAAAATTTTATGGTTTACTAATGTAAATAACATAAACAATAATACAAAATATCCTCGACAATACAAAAAAATTGAACCCCAACTACTATAAGGAATGCATAAATAAGAAGAGAGAAGAAAAGGCTTTACATAAGTGTAACATGTACCTTTGAGAAATAATGATGAAAACAACAATGAATCTAGATAGGGCTCAATAAGAGCTTTCTAACACTTCTTTCATATTAGAAAATGAAGTTGAAATGAGAAAGTTACACCCTCTAAAAGACAGAAATTTGTTGGCATTATGATGTATTTGTCATTAGTTTCAACACTTATTCAATTTTGTATGGTTACCAATGTTTACCAAGCAGTCTAGTGTTAGCCAAGTTTCATAGTTCACACTGAGCATTCCAGAAGCTACAGAGTGAATATAGACAATGTGTAGTCCAATAGTATTTATCGAGCAGACAAGTTTTCACCAAGCAGATAGTGGTCACCGAGCTTCACAGTGTCTATCGAGTCATCAATTCGTGTGATGAGAAGCCAGTGTCTACTGAGTGATGGATGTGTCGTGTTTACTAAGTGAAAGCAAGGTAAACAAAGGATTCAGTATCTACCAAGTAACACTATATCTACCAAGTCTCCAATGGTCACCGAGTTCAAAGCTACGTTGTGTAATTAGTATGGACCGAACCTCTACTTCTTCCAAGTGCATGATGATGTCGAGTAATGCAGTGGATGTTGAGTATCAAAAGTTCACCAAGGTAGCTTACTGAACCTAAGTTTCTACTATTTGGCCAACTCAGTAATACTTTGCTCACTTGTGTTTTAGCTAACCTTGTAATTTTAAATATTGGAATGGTATATATGTAATGTATCATACCATTTGCAATGAATGTATGAATGAATGAGCATATGGATGATAGATATGTAATGTCTTGAAGAGTGAATATGAATCAACAATAGAGTAGAGTATTCACCAAGGTCTACAAGGAGTAATAAAGTTTTATCAATCACAAGAGGTGATTTGTACTTCAAGGATCTAATCAGTAATCAAGTTGTAATTCAAATCCACTATTTCATCCTAATAGGTGAATCCGTTCTCTAAATCTTTTAATAGGGTAGACTTGATAGTCTTTCTTTAAATCTCTTAATAGAGTGCATACTTCATTGTATGTTTGTAAAACCTCTAACAAGGTAGATCTAGCAGTCCAAATTGTTCTTAACAGGGTAGATCATCAAAAGTGGTCAATGTAAGCCCTAAAAAGCCAACTTTATGCTGCAATAGTGAAGTTTTGTGGGTATTATCCCCATCCCAATTTTACTTTCTATTTGGAAGGTTTCTGGGTCACCAAAATTATGTGTTCATGTGTTATGAATGTTTATCTTTTCTCATGCATGCAGTAAATTAGATGAATTAATGATGAATGGATTAAGTGCTAAATTAATTTAAAGTTTTGAAGTTACTGATTCACCCCTCCCCTCTCAGTAACTTACCTAGTCTTGATTATTTCCAACAAAAGCATCATCTGACTTCAAGAAAAAAATAGGTACCAAACTAGAAAAAATCCCAAAAAATACCTATATCATCATATCCTTCTCTAGATCATATTTTTGGCACTTCTTTTCGATCAAAAAAATACCCCTTTATGCTCAAGTTAGAGATAAAAGACCACCAAGGCCTCTGTATAACCAAAAAAAAGTGCAAACCCTATTTTAAAATGAAAAAGGGGCTAGGAATTAAGCCTCCCAACCCTCCATATGACTACGGGCTAGGTGGTGGGGTTCGAGCAAACTAGTGGCAGTGGCAATGATGGGATGATGGCACATCGATGATGGAGTGGTGGCTAGAGAGTAGTGATTAGAAAACCTCAAGTGATGACTGTTAGTAATTTCATTGTAGTTAGGAGACTACGATGGTGGCAGCTACAATTAATCTAACTGTGGTGGTAAAAAATGGTCATTTAAAAAAAAAAAATCTTTGCAATTTTTTACAAATCTCTCTACCTTAGAGTGTGTGTAGAGGTTGTATGAACTTATTATGCAAATAATATTTCCCCCCCAATCAAAATTGTCCTAAATTAACAAATTTTATATGAAAGTGGGGGTTTTGACACCTTTTGAAATCAACTGTGAGGTTTGTTTGGCCTAAAAGTTCTTTGAAAAATAGAGACCTCCTATTTTCACATAGCATACCTAAAAAATGTCAGATCTGTTATGTCAAACCATCATTCTTATTTTATTTCAAACAAGAACAGGCAGCTACAAGTAAGGCTCTAATACTATGTAGGATTCGATAATGAAAAAATCCACGAATCCCTGAATATCCTACATGCAAATAACCTATTACAAGGAAGTAAGAAAAGCAAAGAGAGAAGGGTTTTCTCAATAAATAAGGAGATTGTATTTACTTGTGCAAAATAGAATGAATGAATTTACATCCAATAAATCCTTATGAAGGAGATTGAAAACCTAAAAGGGAAACCCTAAGAGGTAAATGACATTTAATAATTACTAATTAATCATTAAATGAAAATGTAAGTGCATAAAGAGAAATCTTAAGAAGGGAGTAAATGTAATTTAATATATAAAATTAAATTAATCTTATACTCTAACAAAAGGTAGTTTCTTGTTGGAAATATCATCATATAGATGTTTTGATTTTTTTCATTTATGGGAACATGTATTTAGTATTTCATTTATGTATTTAGAAATAGAAAATTGTCTAAGTATTAGATAGTTTGCAATAGCACAGAGAACAAATGTGATGTGTATGGATGACTCGTTGAGAGTTAGCTTGTGTGTAGTTGAGGAAAGCTCCATGAAAATTTCATGATGATGTATACCAATGTGCAGGTGTGTACAGACAGAACAATGTGAGATATGATTGAAATACCAGTATGGGTATTTAACAGAGCATAGCAAAGAATTGGATTGTATGACTTGAGGATCTATTTTGGTAACAAAATAATTACTAAGTCACAATGAGACAACTATTTAGATATTATTCCATAAGTTATTTCATAATATTCCAAGTGTATGAAAGCATGAAGGTCGACTAAGCATTGAATTATGAATATGAAAGATATAAGTAGAGATCTTATCTTGTGAAGATAGGAGTGCAATATATGATGATCTATGCAACATATATATGATCTATGTGATATTTATGATTGATGAGATGATATGAGAACTACATCTAATGTATGATCAAAGCAAGTGTGAAATACAACAAACAAAAAGTATTGTATGTATACCTATTCTTGTGAAGAACTAAATTGTATAATTGCATGTTAGGGAAGTGGGCTCTTCTTGCACACATTGTATTTGATCCACCAACTCCCAATAGGGTTGAAGCTTCTAAAAAGGACTAGAGAAACTATTTTTACTTCATAGACTCCTAACAAGGTCAATATCCTTAACAAGATCCTATTGTTTAGTGAATCATCTAGTGGGTATCATCCCCACTCAGGTTCTCCCTTGGCCAGGGTTTCCCTAATTAACAAATAATGGTGTTGAGTTCTCTATGTGTATGCTTATATTTATTTTTTAGCATTTTTGGTTTACTTTCATGTGCAAGTTACAAAGTAATTAACAATATTCAGTTGTGGGCAAAAGTTTGTAGAATACTGATTCCCCCCCCACTAGTATTATCTATTTCTAACATTTCTATAGTTGTGTTTCTTGAATTTTATCACATGTAAACCAATATTGTAGAAAGAATTACAATATTGGTAAATCATAGATGGATTAAAGTAGGCATTATCAATCTTTGCACTATTTCTATTGTTAGAGCTATTGTTAAGTCTTATAGTAAGAATTAAAAGTTTAGAATCAATAGATTAGTCATTAAAAAAATCTCATATAATTTCATTTGAGTGATCATTTTGTTGTAATAAGTTTCAAATCCTTTTATTCTCTTTTGCAATGAGATAGTTCATTTAAGAGTTTAGAATTTTCTTACATTAATTTCATATTATTGAGATTGAAGGGAATAAACTAAATTTGATTCTAGGATCAAGATAAGGGAGGAGTAAGGTCATTAGATTCAATTTTATTTTGTAGTATTAAGACATGTCAGGACAATTTCGGGTAGCTTTAAAACCTAGAGTTAGTCACTATTTATAGTACAAAAACCCCCCAATATCAACAAAACCCATTAAAGATCCTTATAGCAGACAACCTTGTACACATCTTGGTCGACAGTTGATTAAACTAAATGATGCAACTTGATAAAGAAATAACATTGCACATTAAGATGCATCATCATCAATGGTTCCTCCTGATAATAGAGGACCACCATTAGTGGTATGCATTAGAACTCTATATACGCACTTGAACATATGCATTTAATATTCAATTACATGCATTTACAGTTTTAAACCAATTGTCAAAACTTCTCTACATTATTAACTTGTGTTTTCACAACCCCCTTTGCCAATTTCTTTTGTTAGGAGTCCTAATCATCAAATGGGAGGTCAAAGACATGAGAGGAAGGAGGTATGGATTTCCACTATTGTTGTTTACTTGAAAGTGATTTATTGTACTTTACCATTTTGTTCAAGTATATAACATATATTGTATTTTACCCTACAAGTAAACATCACCATAGTTTCATTAGCCAATGTGCCTCCTACTACCACAACTGTCCCAACTCTATCTTTGGTATGTATTTTCTCTTTATTCCATGCCTCTTGTGTTTTTAGTATGTCTTAATTATAACTAATTGTGCATTAATTTATTAACCTATTACACCGCCCATTATGAATGGTGGATTCTCTTCCCCTCCACTTTTCTAGGAGCCTCGTTCTCTTAGTTTTGAACCCATTACCCTCATCATTCATCCTTACTGTAGAATAATGAGATGAGTTAATCAAAAATTCAACAATCAATGTAAATTACAATCCTCTATATAGTTAATTTGATATTATTTTTGGATAACATATCTAACTTAGCATATATTTTTATTCTTGTGCAGACACAAAGCAAGCCATGCAATGCTGTGAAGAAGATTCATTTTGATGATCCAACTTCATCATATATTTTTATAGATGCATGTTATGTAGACACATCATTATGATCATTGAATGGTCAATTTTTGTACATATTTGACATTTGTAGTGTGCATATCAACCTTCATATTGGCTATACCATATTTTGTAACTGTACTTTTGATCTAGCATATATACTTTATTTGGACATGTACTCTCAATATTTGATCATATTTGATTGGACATGAAACTTGATATTTTATACTATTTGTTCATTATGAAAATATGGTGTTTGCAATTATTTTTCACAACAAGAGCAGTAGTCAAGTTTACAAATACCATGTATTGTTTTCAGTTTTAGATTTGCAATATGTTTGCAATAATAATATATATTAAATGTTTAGATGTATAATAGAGAAGGAAAACTTAAAATATGAATAAGATGATCTTGATAATTTTGAATAGATGAACCAATGTTATGATACATACTAGATGGACTTAGTCTTAAAAATGATCTTGATGACACAAATCAAAATCAAAGACAAAATATGGCAAGAGTTTTGCATTTTTCATTGATTTAAGGGTTATATTTTTATGCTTAATGATGAAAATATATGGTTATAAGTTTGGATGTTGAAGACATAGACCTCGATATGTAGGAAGGATTTACTATCACAAATGACCTTGATAATGTTCAACTGATGAACCAATGTCAAAATCAAAGACAAAATATTGCAAGAGTTTTTCCTTTTTCACTAATTTAATGGTTATATATTGTTGTGCTCAATGTTGAATATATATGGTTAAATAAATTTGGTTGTTGAAGACATAGACCTTGATATGTAGAAAGGATTTACTATCACAAATAAGCCTGGTAATGTTGAATTGATGAACCAATGTCATGATATACTAGATACATTTAGTCTTGCAACTAATCTTTGATGACATAAATCAAAATCAAAGACAAAATGTTTTGTAAGCATTGATTTTACTATTTTTAAAGATTTTGATGGGTGGGTGAACCCTAGGGACACCCTTTTTTTTACCATGGAGTGTCTAGCACAATCACAAACACCATGCACCAGTGTCTCCAAGGTGCACTAAGCATGTTTCAACTGCTATCTTCTAATGGCCATATCTCATAGCTCATGAGGGTTATAGATAAATTTTTAGATGATACATGACCATGTTGATGAAACTTATAGTAACCTATCTCATTTCTGAGAGATTCCAAATTGATTTGATTTGGTGCAACATTCTCACTTGATGCCAAAACTTGCAATGTTGCTTAGTGAATTAGAGCAACATTGCATATCTTTCCAACTTTTTATTATGCCATTGATTTGACTATTATGTTAGCTCTAGATGGGCATGTGAACCCTAGGGAAACCCTTCCAAGGTGCACTAAGCACATTTCAGCTACCATCTTCTAATGGTCATATCTTAGAGCTTGTGAGGGCTATAGAAAAACTATTAGATGGCATAGAACCATGTTGATGAACCCTATGGTATCCTATCTCAGTTTTAAGAGATTCCAAATGGATTAGATTTTGTGCATCATTCTTGCTTGATGCCAGAACTTGCAACATTTCTTAGTGAATTGGAGCAACATTGCATATCTTTCCAACCATTCATCATGGCATTGATTTGACTGTTCTATTATCTCCAGATGTGCAGATGGCATAATTTATCTACAAAATTTGGTATATGAATATGTACATGTTAGATTTTTACAAATTTTATATACAAATGTTAGAATCTTAATATGCACATATTTCATTTTTACAACTTTTCTATAAAAAATTTGGCATCTAAATATGCACATGCTACATTTTAACAAGTTCTCTATACAAAATTTGGCATCTAAATATGCACATGTTACATTTCCTCTCAATTTATATATACAAAATTTAGCATCTAAATATGCACATTTTACATTTTTTCTTAGTTTCTATTTACAGAATTTGGCATCTAAATATGCACATGATAGTGAAGTTATAAAATTTTGCATAAGAAATATACAAAAAAATAAAAAGTATTCTACTGGATAGTGTACAATCATTCTTCTAGATCAACTCTAACCCTTATTGTTTCAAGTACTACCTCATGATCAAATTCATAAACTTTCCACAAATTCTTGTTAAGAGGTCTACCATGATATTTCATCAACTAAATATTTGTTGCAACAACAAGGTTAAAAAAATGAAGAATATGTCTATGTGTCTCCAAATCCTCAAACAACCAGGTATTAGAATTCCTAATAGGGTACCTTCATTTTATTAAACCTTATAAGTTAATGCCATAATAATCATAAAATCACTTTTACCTCAGTGTTGATGAAACTAGACACAATAATAGTATCTTCTAAGCCAAGTGCCTTTAACAAAAAGGGATCCTATTGGGTACTCGATATCCTCACCATTAGTGACTATAATTGTAAATTTCTTTTTTGGCCTCAATACAATGACAAAAATAAAAATTTGTCCCTTATTCATTATCCTCATTTATAATAACTACATATACTTGACCTGCATCTAATGTACATGGATATGTTATTACCAAAAATAATGGAGAGTGCAATTTTAAAGAAGTATTAAATTGAAAAATTACCTAGCTCAACTAATTTAGATAAGTGGTCCCAATTTGTTGATACTTCAATCTAGTTCAATTGTAGTGCTCTAGTGATTTCATATAAATCAAGAGTTTGCAAAGGTCATCAAGACCATTTGTCAACCCATTGTCTTGATTCACATTCATCCCATACAAAATGCATACATGCATAGAAAAAATGTGCAAGTTATCTAGTATAAATTACAAATGATAATGCATTTGAACTTTTAAAATAATGCATTTCACTTGATCATTTAAGGGTACAATAACCCATAAGCTTTCAATGCCATCTACACGTATCAACAAAAATAATCTAGAAACCAAAGACTTACCTTTGTTACCTAGTCCCATAGTAGAGTTACACCATTGCACTATTGATTTTGCATCTTCTATCACTATGCCACCTTCATACTTTAATTCCTCTCCTATAAGTGCTCTTTTCACACTTTCTTCCACACCACCATGCTCTCCCTTTCCATGCCCTACCTCGATGAAGTTCCAAAAATGGTAGACACTTATCATGTGCATCCTACTCAACTAGTGGAACATCCTTGCATTCTTTAATTATGTCATGCAATTTTCCAACCATATTATGTTTTGATTATAACTAATATCTCTTTCCCTTAAACTATCATAAAATTTTCTAAAACAACCTTGCACAAACTCTAATGAATGGGTTTGATCATCACTAATGTAGAAGTGATACTCTCTTATAACCTTTCTATCCTTCTTTGTGCCATCATGTGCATGAATGAATCTACGTGTACAAATATTAAGACTTTTTTAGAGTGGTAGTACATTTGTTGTACTCCATTTGGAGGCTTTAGTGTATAATTTTCAGCAAAATAACAAAGACAATTGTGCCCAAGGGAAAAGTGTCCTTACATAACTTAAATTTATCATCTAACCATCTAGCTCTATGTATATGGCCTATGTACTCATTTACTAGTTTCTCTTGAAAAAATTTCATAAAATCAGCTACACATATATCATTTTTCACTAACTCACACCTCTTTAATTTTTTTTCCATCTTTAACATCATATGTAACCAACTTCTACTTTCCAAGAGAAACTATTTTTTAACCAATTTCATGTGTTCTACCTACATGTGGGCATGTTTACAACTTTTGTAAACCACCACATTTACCACAAGAACCTTTCAAACACATAGTCTTATGATAAATCTTTCCATCATCTCATGTGTAAAATATACTTACAATAAACTCACTTGGTGACTTTGAACGTTCTTTTAGACCACATTCCTACAAAATATCATTAGTGTAGAAAATACAACATATAGAATGATAAATATCCTAATGCATAGAAAATTCAACATGGATGCTATAACAACACCTGGTGTGTATATGATTAATCTTAATGTAAAATAGTTTTGTCATCTCAAAAAACCTTTGGTTGATTTCTAATTTGACAATACCTTAGAAGAAAAATTTAAGTTTTTCAGATGTGGGTCATGATTTCTACTCCCAATTCACCTTTTAACAACATCTTTTTAGTTTCATAAAACCCCTATGCCATCAAACCAAAACTTTTCAATTAATGTTCTTAGTGCATCAACAACAAGCTTGTCCTTGTATAGGAGTCTACTTGAGAATGACCAAAGATGATCATTATTGTTAGGATCCTCAATTTTATCTCACCTCTCCAAGGCTTTGCATAATGTTGTTCTAGTTATCTTTAATTTCTTCCTTGTTCTTCTTATCATGTTATATTCTTTTATTTCCTTTCACACTATGGCTGATGTGAGGATAGGTAAATAAATATTAGCATCTTTAGTACAAGATTTTGAACCAATGGATTGGTATGCATCGAAAAGGTTTCTCAAAATGGTTCTTTCACTACTATTTTCAGGTGTTCTTAACCCCAAAATTCGCATCATCTCTCTACATTTCAGATTTTTAATCATTTCAACAACTACTTGACATCTTCCACTTACATTTGATTTTTCAAAATAGTTATTTCATATCTTATTAACAATTATTCTACAATTTCTTTTCAAAATTTTATCATGCATGGGCCTCAAAATATATTCATCAATGTCATAGAAACTTTTTCTTTCTATAAATTATTCTATGAGGTGTAAACAATGGTTCATTAGGTGATTTAGGTGCATTGTGAGCATTAGGTGAATTGGGCGCATTACATTAATTAGGTACATAAGGTGAATATGGTTCATTATGCAAATTAGGTGTAAGAGATGTGTGCTCTTGAATTTTAATTGATGTGTGCTCTTGAATCTCATTTGCTACATTAAGTGCATTAATTTCAATTGGTTTGTACTCTTAAAATTCATTTGCTACATTAGGTGCATTCATCATTTCAACATCAACTAATGTATCTCTCAATAGTCACATGGTGTGTGTTTGACACTATGGCATGACATAATCTCCTCATATGCTCCCTTTGTTTTTCATTTGTTGTCATGTCTCCCTTAGTTGATCTTCTCTTATTCTTTCCCATTGTTGATAACCTAAAAAATAATAATAATAATTGCAACATTTTGTTATAATATCTACTAAAATTGGTATAATAACATGCACATAAACTCAATAAAATAATTCAATTCAATCATTTTCTACAAAGGTGAAGTTACAATTATTATAAAATTATGAACAAGACACCCTAAAACATGAATTTTTTATCATTTCAAAGCAAGAAGATTTTTTTAAATGCATACATGTAGAAGAACACCCCATGACACGGTAGTGGGACCTTGCAGAAACTTGCAATGGTTGTTTAAGGCCATTAAGAAGTTAATATTTACATAATGTGCAAAATGTGACCATGTTATTAATACCTAGAAACATAACATTCTAATTTTCCATAATGTAAAAAATGTAACTCTGTAAGTAACATGATCATGTTAGTAATAAAATTATGTCATAAAAAGCTAAATCATTGCAACTAGTTCTTCATTACCTCATTAGGTTATGTAGAACCAAAAGTAATGACAAAGATTGAGAGTGAAAGAGGGTGATAGAGAGCGAGAGAGCTCCAGATGGAGAGAGAAGGGGGGGATAGTTTGAGGAGAGAGAAGACGAGGGAGGTGATATAATGTAGAGAGAGTAGGGGATAGAGAGAGAGGGGGGTGAGGGGTGAAGGGTATAGGAGAGAGAGAGAGGGGGGGATATCATGGAGAGACATAAAACATTTTTTTATAATATCTACTAAAATTGGTATAATAACATGCACATAAACTCAATAAAATAATTCAATTCAATTATTTTCTACAAAGGTGAAGTTACAATGTTTATAAAAATATGAACAAGACGCCCTAAAACATGAATTTTTTATCATTTCAAAGCAAGAAGATTTTTAAAAATGCATACATGTAGAAGAACACCCCATGACACGGTAGTGGGACCTTGCAAAAATTTGCAATGGTTGTTTAAGGCCATTAAGAAGTTAATATTTACATAATGTGCAAAACATGACCATGTTATTAATACCTAGAAACATAACATTCTAATTTTCCATAATGTAAAAAATGTAACCCTATAAGTAACATGATCATGTTAGTAATAAAATCATGTCATAAAAAGCTAAATCATTGCAACTAGTTCTCCATTACCTCATTAGGTTATGTAGAACCAAAAGTAATGACAAAGATTGAGAGTGAAAGAGGGTGATAGAGAGTGAGAGAGCTTCAGATGGAGAGAGAAGGGGGGATAGTTTGGGGAGAGAGACGAAGAGGGAGGTGATATAATGTAGAGAGAGTAGGGGATAGAAAGAGAGGGGGGGTGAGGGGTGAAGGGTATAGGAGAGGAAGGGAGGGAGGGAGGGAGGAAGGGAGGGGGGGAGAGAGAGAGAGAGAGAGAGAGAGAGAGAGAGAGAGAGAGAGAGAGAGAGAGGGTATATCATGGAGAGACATAAGGAGGGAGTGAGAGAGAGTGATGGAGAGAAGGGGATAGAAAGACAGAGTAAATATGAGAGAGAGAGATAGAGAGGTAAGGAATGAGAAAACAAAAATGTAGATAGATGATATAAACATATTTTTATATGTATATATCTAGAGACATATTACATATATACTTGTATATGTAAATATATATATTTTTAAACATTAAAAAAAAATTTAAAATTCATTATATATAATGCAATTGCATTATGGATAGTATGAGAATTGAGTTTTACTATTCATAATGTGATCGCGTTATTTAATCATTAAATTGTGATCATGTCTAGGCTTGATAATAGGCCTATTAACCTACCCAAAGGCTTGGGTTGATGTGTTCCCTCCATTTTCATTGCTTTCTACATTTTTTCATCTTATAATATCACTTCTTGTATTTGACTTCATCAGGTTTGCAAATGGTGAACTAAGTATCTCTTAAAGTGCCATCATAATCTCACACATATTCTTACCTTTCTAACCATATAATTTTTTTAAATTTTAGGACAAGATTAGCATTGTGAATTTATTTTTTATATATCAGTGTCTTCACAGTCCTCTCAAACATATGCTTACCATTTTTTAATAACTTTTGATCTACTTGACCAAATGGAAAATAAATTATAAATTATTGTTCTATGCTTTATTTTATACACTTAAAAAAATAGTTAATTTTAGATTATTTTGATGCAAATTTTTCCCAAGGCATGAATAGGTACCACAAATTTAGTATGGGTCACTTCAAAAAATCATAGAAAAAAAACTTGTCATAAAATTATGAATAAATACACAACTTCTAGATCTCATTGTTACATGTCATCCTACCAAAGGGTTCTTCAAAATACTAAAATTAACTATATGTTTTGTTGAGCACATGAAAAAAACTATCTTATGTTTTTCAACAAAAAATAGGAATAATTTTCTATGTGTGCAAGGTTTGACCCTCTTAATCTTATCCTTTTTAAAAAAAAACTTAATAGTTTAGAAACTAGATTCAAAGTGCTACAATTTTTGTGTTTGACACATTTTCTCATTTTGTGTGCATGCCCCTCAAATGGGTTTTCCAAGATCAAGTTCACTTGATTTTAGGAAGAAGAAAAAAAAGGTGTCCACTTATACCCCTGTTTTTGCACACCATCTTGGTGCACTTATCCATAATATTATATGGATGAAGAAAATGTTGAAATACATGGGATTGAGTTTACAGAGCATATCATCATACATTGTGATTAAATAAGTATAATGAGTATGCCAAAGAATCCAGTTTTGCATTTGAAGACAACACATATATCTATTAATTATCACTTTTTGAGAGAGAAAGTTGTAGAGAAAGAGATTGTTGACACAAAATCTTGAACACTCGCCTAAATTCTTACCTAAAGGTAGCCTCATCTAACATGGAAATAATCTCAAAAGTGTGGGACTTTGCAACTTGAGATTTCCTTACTATTAGGATGCAGTTAACTATTTCTTGAGAGGAAAAGGGAGAAGGAATGCATGAAAGCCAACTACCTAATCTAATCTAAGAGGAGTTCATACACTAAATAGTATGTTCAACCTTATCTCTACCCAAGAATGCACAGTTCATCAATACAACCTCAAAGTATACAAATTCCATCCTTGCTTAATCCAACAACCATATGTAGATCAAAATCCAAAAGAATTCTATAAGGAAGAGACTTCACTTTGTATCATTCAAAGGCCAAGTAGATAGAATCATACAGTTTGAGAAATGAAGATAATACAGTAATACAAAGGCAAGAAGGTATTACATTGTATGTCAATGGGAGAAAGAGATACAATAGAGGAATGTATTAGCTCAAAGGAAAAGGAAATTGTAGTAGCAGAGCATAGACATACAATACTATAGAATCAGAGAAAAGATCAACCCTATGAAGGGTTACACAATTTGATTCTATAGTGTATGAATAACTCAGATAGCTTCTACCCTAAGGCAAAACTCAACAACTGCATTCAATATTGCAAAGAATAGTCACTACAAATTTGGGAAAGATTTGATCATGGCACACATCTAGATGCAAGAAAAATCACTTCTTCACCAAACAAAGTCCTGAGAAGATAGAAATCGCAGCCATTAACATTCTGAATAATTAGATGGATCACCAGGTGGTGTTGGAGTGTCTCTTTACATTTATCAAGTGTGGGGAACAATGAAAGTGGTTGAAGGAGAATGAAAAGATCAAATTTTCCATCAAAGAGTTGATTCCTTTGTTATCAGTATGCTGAGTCAGCCATGTCATCGGTCAACTGGAGCCAACCCTTAGGCCTTGCCACATGGACCAATCATACTCTATCATTCTACCATCCTACCAGCATTCAGCTTATGTTTCATGTTTGATAGCCTTTGATCATAACTTCACCACCACCTTTCTTCCTTAGCTATTATTGCTTGCGAAACCACAACTGACTATCTATCGCTACTTTGCAAATTATCTTCAACATTTTCCACTAACTGTTAATTCGATAAAACTATGAAACTTGAATTTCACATCATTGCCACATAATATCCAACTTAGCATTAGATGTTTGTGACCAAGCGATGAACTATAATCTAAACTTCCAATATAACATTCACACCATCATGACATGATCCTTGACTTTACATGAAATGCCTGCAACCATGTAAAAATGAACTTAACCATCATTTCCTGCTCTCCACCCAAGCTTGCTAAGACATGTGTTGTATCATCATTATCTTGCTATATAAATTGAGTGTACAATTTTCCATAATGATAGAGAAATATGCATTGATTTATTTGGATCCAATGCTCACAAATATAGCTAGGACCCTTCTTGCATAGCTTAGCTTCTTGATTAATTAGGAACTACCACATCACCAAGGTTATTTTTATTTCATATTATCATTGCTTCACAACTTGATTCCTTAACCCATCACTGAGCCCACTAATAGTGCGCATGAGGTGATTCATGAATTTTCCATCCTGACCATTGTTTACACTAAACTCCATATGGCCATGCAAATGAAGAAGGGTCATGACATTGAAACTTAAACCTTGGGTCAAGATCATAACACTATGACCAAGCAATAAAGAGATATCATTGCATCACCACTCATAATTGGACATTAGCCTTCTAAATTGTGAAGTCACACTAACCACTAAAAAGACCATATCGCACATTTGTACCTCTCTTGACAATTAGGCCATAAACTAGTAGTTGCATGATCATGACTTGAGTCTCCAAGGGATAAAGCATAAAAAGCCTAAGACTTAAGATATAAAAGGAATACGCCAAAGTTTTAAATATATCCTTATACAACATTTGATCATTTGAATATTTGAAAAGATATGATTGTTGGACATATTTGATAGGAAAACTCAAATTTTAATTTTGGTGACTCAGAGGGGATACTAGCCTACTATTTATATGAACATTGGCCTTTAAGCATCCATTGGGCTATAGAGTCGCAAAAACTAGAAACTATTTTGCAAAACTAGAAATACAAAAGAACTGCAACCTCTGTAACTATGAAACAAAAAGAACTCTACCTCCTCTGAACTACAAATTCAAAACCTACTATCTCTAGAAGAAATAGCTTGTGCTCATCCACTTATTAAAAAAAATAACTAACTCTAGAATATATACAAAAAACCCTAACCCTCTCTAGAAGCAAGGTTTGAGATAAATCACATTAACTAGAATGGGTAGAACATCACCATTGAACCTGGATAGATAGAAAACATTGACCTACTTGCAACTAGTAATAACATAAGGTCCACTCTGGATAGCATCAAATTTGGAGTGCCTTCCTATCTTGGCTCTGTTTGCATCCTACTTGAGGAAAATGTCTCCTTTAAAAATTCTAGCCTTGGCCTTCTTGTTAAAACTTCTTTTGACGTACTGTTGATGTATCTCAAGATTCTTCATAGCCTATTGCCTTTTTCCTTCTAATTCAATTAGGTCTGCTAACCTGATTTTCATGGGAACATTTTCCTCTAGCTCTAATTGTTGAGCCATCTCAAGAGGGGAATTCTAATGAAATAGGAAGCTTGGCTTCCCTTCCATAAACTAGCATAAAAGGTGAATTCCCAACTACTTGCTTAGGTGTAATTTTGTTAGCCCATAGAGTTTTCTTCAACTTGGCATGCCAACTCCTTTGATTGTCTTCAATTGTCCTCCTCATGATCCTGACGAGATTCTTGTTAGAGGATTTGACCAAACCATTACCTTGGGGATAATAATTTGAGGAAGTTCTCAAATATATCTTATATTCTAGAGCCCAAGAATATATATGAGCTCCAACAAAAGATTTGGCATTATCAAATATGATAGTTGAGGGAAAACCAAATCCTGTCACAATTCCATCAAGGAATTTAACTATTGAAGCCTCTATTACATCCTATTATGATGTGGAGCCTAATCTGACTCAGAGATTTATTCAATGTAGTTTTCTCCCCATATTATCTCTATGAGGGTTTGTGGGCAACGCCCCCAAGGCAGGGTCAAGGGGCAGTGCTCCAAGTGTGCTCCCTATCACAGTATAGTGTGGGGTCAAGGGGTAATGCCCCTATAGGGGGATTTGGGGGGCAGTGCCCTCAAAGCCAAAAATGACCTTATATTATAAAATGTGTCAAATGCTATTTTTTCTATTAGACAACTTATTCTAGCCCTAATTTTGTAAGTGGAAAAAACTTGTATAAAAAGGCTTAGGGTTAGGGATTTCATAATGTAATGGTGATATTGTAGCTTCTTGTGATGGTATTGAGTTGTAAGGGATTACAGATTGTAATCACTAGATAATAATAATATTGGACTTTTTGTTGGTGCACATAGCCTAGGGATTGGGTGAACCACGTTAAATCTTGGTGTCTTGTGTTCTCTTATGTGTGATCTATTATTTTCTGATATTGGTTATATTTGCATGTAATTGTTATTTCTGTCTAAGGTTAATCTTAATACATCCTTCAAAGCTACTACCTTAGTCCATCTTGTGAAATAGTCTATGGCTGCCAAGATCCATTTATAACCAACACTAGAGGGTGGATTTATTGGACCAATGAAATCCAAACCCCATTGGGAAAAAGATTGGTCAATTTGAATGGGATGGAGGGGAAAGGCAGCTAATCTTTGTTTTCCTATGAAGAAAGAAAATTTCTCAGACTTACTTACCCACTTATGGCAGTCATTTAATAGGGAGGTCCAATAATAGCTAGCCCTCATTATTTCATTGCAATGACTTTGGCTAAGAAATGACCACTGCCAGGGACATCATGAAATTCCTTCAACACCCTATTGATCTAATTTTTCTATATGCATCTGAGTAGGACTCTATTAGAATCCTTTCTGAATAACATTCCATCCACCAAGACATAAGGAATAGCCTACAATCTGAACTATCTCCTCTTGGCTCTATTTAGGCTTTGGGGGCATCTTCCTTTTGTTAAGAAGGAAGTCATTCCCTACAACCAATCAATCTAATCTTCATTTTCCACTAGTTGCTCATTTTGGATTAAGAGGAAAACTTCTCCATGTGTCTCAAAAGATGAAGCCATCTGTTCATACAGTCCCTCCCCTCTGACTAGCTTGGTGATCTTAATATCTATGTCATATTCCATGACTCTAGTAATCCATCTAACTCTCTTCTCATTGATATCCTTGTTCAAGAGGAAATCCTTTACACTTTCTTATGGGACTAAAAGCTAGACTTTATTGTGAAACAAGAGATATCTAACTTTCTTGAGAGCCCTCACAACAAAAAGGAATTGTTTCTCTACATAACTATATCTTTTCTCAATCAATAAGCCCTTCACTGAAGAAATCAATGGGCTATTCCAAATTTTAATCATTTAACTATGTAAGCATAGTTGAAATGCTTGACTTTCCTCCAAGGGAGTAGAGGATGAAATCTCTATCAAATTTGGGGCTGACAAGAGTAGGGGTTGATGTAATTGACTACTTGATTTCTTCAAAATTAACCTTTCCCTCTTTGGTCCAAGTGAACACCAGGTTCTTCTTTAACATAGTTATGAGAGGCTTAACCATAGAAGAAAGATTAGGGATGAACCTTCTTATGAATTTGATCCTACCAAGGAAACTCTACAATCCTTTCTTATGGGTGGGAAGTGGGAGAGCAAGAATTGCTTCTACCCTCTCTAGATCTATTGTTAACCCATTTCTTGACACAATATGCCCTAATATCTTTCCTTGGTCAATAGAAAATACACACTTCTTGGGGTTCAGGGACACACCATACTCTCTGCATCTTTCAAATATCTATCCTAGATTATCAAATGATTTACTACATGCTTTAAAAAGATAGTTTTATCATCTAGATATACTAGCACAAATTTTTCCAATATATCCTTGAAGGCCATCTCCATTACCTTCTAAAATTTGGTACCTACATTTATTAGTCCAAAAGAAATCATACAATAGGCATAGGTGCTTCATTTAGTAGTGAAAGTAGTCTTATATTTGTCAGAATCTTAAAATAGTACTTGGTTATAACCAGAAAACACATCTAAGAAGCAAAACCTTTCTAAAACACTAACCTTGGATAAGACTTGTTCCATGGAGGGAAGGGGGTGGTGATCTTTAAGAGAAGCCTATTAAGGTCTCTAAAGTCTACACATAGCCTAATCTCTCCAATCTTCTTCCTAACAAGAACTAGGTTAGCCACCCATGAGGAGTGTTTGACAGGGAAAATAATGTTGGCCTCTATGAGCTTTGACAATTCTTTTCTCATTAGTAGTTCAATCTTAGGGTTAACTAGCCTCTGTTTCTACCTAACAAGCTTGGAATTATCATCTAAATCTATGGTGTGCTAAGATAACTTTAGGTCAAAAACCTTTAATTCTTCATATGTCCAAGCAATAACATCATTGAGTTCTTGACATAATTTAATGAAGACCTCTTGTTCAATATTAGTGCATACCTTTCCCAAGTTGAGAGTCCTTCCATTAGCAACAATGACAAGCATATGATCATTCTTTCTTGTAGTCAAATTTGAACCCTTGCCCTTTTCTTGATCATCAGAGTTGAAAATACCCTCCAAGGTGACTAGATCTTTAGGCAATCTATTCGAGTTTAGGTTCAAAATCTAGTCTCCATACTGACTTTGGAGTTTAGACTAATTTTTGGCAGAGAATTCTACTTCATTTTGCAAGAAATTGACAATCTGTACATCAAAGTCAAAAACCTACCAATTTGTGCAATTATCAGTGTTGATGTAATGAAATATTCACTAATTACACTTACTTAAGCTTACTTAGGATAATGCATTACATAGTAGTTTGTGATTGAGACACTTAAGAGTTTGTACCTCAATTAAACACATGGTTTAGGAGAATTTCACTACAGGTGGTCATAATTGTTATGTCATTCCACCTTTAGTGCACTTATCACATTATGATTCTCATCATCACACATACTTCATTGCATAATGGAGGATGATCAACCTTTGGTGGACATGTGATTCCACTTTATGTGGGTGATAGCTTATCTTCTCCTTATCATTGTCTCTTATTGCCTCTCCTATATAAGGAGGCCTATTATGTACATTTCAAATCAATCCATTGGATGTAAATCAAGTTCATTATCAATAAAAAAATTCTTGCATCTTCATGCAATTGTCTTGCCAATCTCTTGTGGAAGTTATCTTGGTCTTTCATTTGATCCTGGGGTTTTTGTAGACTCACCTAAAACTCTAACATGGTATAAGAGCTCTCATGGTGTGAAGACCTCTTCTTAAGAAGTGCAATCTTGGCTTGACTTATTGTTGGTGCAGCATTGGCAATTTGGACATCATGTTTTGTGACTTTCTATTGTAGGAAAAAATATGAGCTTGTTGGTGCAAATTAGAGGTTGGCATCAGATAGAGGAGGTTTAGAAACCCCTAAATCAAAAAAAATTTCATCCAAATCAAACATCTAAGTTCAAATCTACAATCATTTGATTTTTGAAGGTGTGGTGGTGATGACTCAGAAAACATAATTTCAAAGGCAATTTTCAAACAACGATATCTCCCTCATATGGACTCCTTTTGCCAAGAATTTTTTTTTGTTTTGGGGTAGAATTTCATGATCCACACAGCAGTGTAGGTGATTTTGGATCTCTGTCTCTAAAATTTTCTAAAAATTGCAAATCCCATTTTTAACAACATTCAAGGCTTTGTTTGGGCATATCTAGTAACATTTTCAAGTGCAATTTTTTTTGAAAGTGCATGATTTTTCTTCTACTTTCTAGATTTGTAATTAGATTTTAGTTATTTGGAGTGAACATATCACTTTTAGAAATAGGTCTTTTTTGGCTATATCTACACTTGGTGAATACATGGATTTCAATTTTCTTAATTGAATTGGTAATTTGAAGGAGTTATCAGTTTATTTCAAACATCATTTGATTTCATTATGGATTTTTCAAAAGTTCCATTACTCATTCCCTATAACTATCATGAATGGAAACAAGTAGTTTCTAATTAGTTGATAAGTATTGGATTGCTTAGAATGATTCTTGGACAGGATCTAGAACTAACTCAAGGTATTGCAAAAAGGAGAAAATGGTTTGATAGAAGGGATAAAGCACTTGGGTCTCTTAGATCTACCATTTCTCATGATTTGTTTTATCATATTGCATCCTGCATGCATCCTCATGATGCCTGGACAACATTGGAGGCAATCTTTGGTAAACCTGATAAAATAAGAAAATTCAAATTGGAGAATGAGTTTATAGGTCTAAGTCCATGTGATTTTGACAATATTCAAGAATTTTTGTCTAAGTTCAATTCCATTATATTAGAGCTTTCTAATTGTGGTATTGCTAAAGATGATGAGCAATTCATATTATCTATTATTTCCAAGCTAGATCCTAAATATTCAATCTTTGTTTCCACATTCTATGCTACTATGGATGCTCTTGGTAGTGCATACAAAATGTCTTCTCTTGATGAATTTTCAGCTTAGCTCACAAGTGAACAAGCAAGTTAACTGATGTAACAGGCTTGTTGAAGCTCTCTAATTCCATGTTCATGGCTACCTCTTTCTCTTTCTATGCCATCACCTCCTCCATTCTTTCAATTGACTTCCACAAATTCAGGAACCCGACTGCTCTCTTCCCATTCTTTATAAAAAAACCTTAGCTCATGGCTTAATACTACAAAACCCAAGCCTCATAGATTTAATCACCCTGTGGTGACATTCCTCATTCCCATTGTCAGGTTTCTCTTCACATTATCGATGAGAAACAGAGAAGCCATCACCTCAAAGCTGACCACCCAAAATGTTTGTAACCGAATGCACACAGAAGGAATAACTAATCAATAATTGATAACAAAAAAGACACAGACATTATTTAAAAACCAATGACGCATACTCCATTAAATGCTTAATTACAAACTACAAAAGCATGGCTAGCTCTCTGGCTGCCGCCAGAGAGCAATGTGAATCCCTTCTCGATTTACTCCCTCGTAATCACTCTACTCTCTCTTTTTGGTTACATATTTCTCTCTTTTAAAGAGATCCTAGGTAGTTATTGAAACCACCTTATATTTGCCCCGTGCAAATCTATATTTCTTGATTTTAAATACGTTTCAAGCATTTTTAATACATTTTAGTACAATTTCACCATTTCTTCACATGGTGTCATGAATCCAAAAAGGACTCGAACATTTCAACATTACAAAACTCGTCATAATGTGCTAGGGTCGAGGTGCTCCCGCATCATACTCCCAAACTTAAAAGGATTTCCATGTCTCATGGAAATGTTGATACTCATTTGGAATGAAGTTTTGTCTTCACATGCTTTGGCTGCGCGCTCTGATGCCGTAGCTTACTCCCATCACAGAAGTACAGACGGATTGCTCCCATGATGTTGCTTCTTGTCCACTTCACAACGCTGCCTTTGGACCTCTCGCACAGGCCCTTGGACCAATCTCTATGGCCCTTGACAAACTACTTGTCTATCTTCCTACAGCTTGTGGACTTCCACCGTGTGACTACAATCTTCTTAACTCAAACAAACACTAAACTCCACCCAGATCTTTCACTGCTCTGATACCACTCTGATGTGACATGAAGATAATACACACACTCATTGCTATTACACCTCAGTTCCAATCCTCCAACTCAGTGTCAAACACAACCTCTGTGTTCATTATCGTGCTCCCACACTATAACATTTCACCACGCTTTTCGCTATCCAAGACCGATAGCTGTGAGACTCTCCTATGGGCTAGTGTTCTCAAAAAAAAAAAATCGCAAATGACATACTAACTGAATGCTATTCATGCATATCTCAAAGAGAGCACACCCTCTCGATTTCCTTTCCCATCATCGAATCCACATGGACAATCTAGCACCCACAGTAACCACTTCAAATTGGCTCCCTTGTCTGTTATCAGGTTCCATTATAATACCATGGCCAAGCTCTGCTATATTTATTGTTCTCACCTCTTTATCGGGTTCCTCTACTAAACTCGAGCCTCATCATTATGAGGTTCTTTTGTTTATGAGCCACGATATGGACACCGCCACCTTTGCCAATTGCCATGACATTCTTCCACACAACTACACCCAACTTTATTGTCAGCCGACTTCCTCCACACAACCACAGCATGCACACGGCTCCTTTCAAGAAACCGTTACATAACCAAAATTACAAAACTATTAAATCTGAACTGTTAGAAATCATTTAGCCGATTCACAAAGGACAGAATGGAAACACTACGAAACTGAAAAATATTGTAACAAACAAAATCAATACATTAAAATCTCGATTGTTACAATAACAAGCACTGGTAGCTCTCTGAACTTCCTAGCTCATGTGCACACCTCCACGGTATACTCGGCATCCTTATGGCACCTCTCTGAACTTCCTAGAGTCCTCCAGTCCAATCGTTAACATGAACATGCCTCCACGGCACTCCATCACTTGTTGGTCTCCCTAGCTCCCCATAGAGCCCACGGAAGCCCAACCCTTGCTCCCCACGGAACAACCGTCAACCTTAGCCAACTCTGGATCCCCACCATGAGCCCCAACTGCTTCGACACCCCAGTCTATGTCTACATGCCCTTGTTGGTGACCCTCAAGTCCTCGTACACCTGGTGCACTCAAACCAACCTCCTCATGCATCCACGCCATCTCACGCCCAATCCACGGATCCCTTTGCGTTGCACAACCTACTTGTTCCTGAATTTGTGGAAGTTGATTGCTCTCTTCCCATTCTTTATAAAAAAACCTTAGCTCATGGCTTAATACTACAAAACCCAAGCCTCATAGATTTAATCACCCTGTGGTGACATTCCTCATTCCCATTGTCAGGTTTCTCTTCACATTATCGATGAGAAACAGAGAAGCCATCACCTCAAAGCTGACCACCCAAAATGTTTGTAACCGAATGCACACAGAAGGAATAACTAATCAAGAATTGATAACGAAAAAGACACAGACATTATTTAAAAACCAATGACGCATACTCCATTAAATGCTTAATTACAAACTACAAAAGCATGGCTAGCTCTCTGGCTGCCGCCAGAGAGCAATGTGAATCCCTTCTCGATTTACTCCCTCGTAATCACTCTACTCTCTCTTTTTGGTTACATATTTCTCTCTTTTAAAGAGATCCTAGGTAGTTATTGAAACCACCTTATATTTGCCCCGTGCAAATCTATATTTCTTGATTTTAAATACGTTTCAAGCATTTTTAATACATTTTAGTACAATTTCACCATTTCTTCACATGGTGTCATGAATCCAAAAAGGACTCAAACATTTCAACATTACAAAACTCGTCATAATGTGCTAGGGTCGAGGTGCTCCCGCATCATTAACACACATGGGTCAATTGAAGCCTTCCAAGTATTAAGCATTGGTTGCAAATGACTCCTCTCCAAAGGCTCCCAAAGGAAATGGAAACAAACAACACAAGGATCCTAAGTAACATGAAAAAGATGATGACTCTCCTTCACAACATTTATTGAATCCAAGTCCTCTTCAAGAGAGGAAACATCTAGAAGAAAGAGAGATAAATATGCTTATTGCAAAAAGTTAGGACATGATGAGCAGAAATGTTTCCATAAGAAGATTGATGAGTTCACTCACATTCTTCAAAAGAACAATATCCAGTTGCCCTCATCAGTGTCTTCTCCTTCTTCTCAATATTAGGTAGCTTCTACATTGACATCATCATCCAAAGGTAAAGAACAAGCACTCATTGCTTCCACACATTCTGAGCAAGGTAATGACTTCTTGATTCAAGTGCATCACATCATATGACATCTTCTATGGATATGTTTTCTTCTATTGAACCTTGTACTTCTCAACCTATATTGATGGGTAATAATACATACATGATAGTTTGTGGGAAAGGTTCTATTCCTATGGGAAAGGGTACATTTAATGATGTTCTTTGTGTACCATCCTTGACAACTAATCTCCTTTCCATTTACCAAATGAATCATGGGACACAAGGTAAAATTTTTGAGTTCACTCCTACTTATGTCTATATTAGGGACATGGAGACCTTCTTCCTCCTTCCTCACTTTTTACATGGAGTGGCTTCTTCATCATTTGATGTATTTATCTCTTTCTAAGGTGAGACATGTTTCTTGTAGGCATTGGATTATATTTTTCTTGTAGGTACTCTTCATATACATTGGAGCTCCTTCATTATGGGAGGATATCATGTCTCCTTATTTCCTTCCTATGGGGGGATCATTCTTTTATATACATGATGTATGCAATTTTTTGGGGGTCTTGAGTACTCCATCCATCCATGCATCATATTTTCATTTCTCTCTTTGTCCACTTTATGAGAGATTACATTTCATGTATTACATTGCATATTGTACATGGGTACCTAAAATGGCTTAGTATTCGAGACCCATCTTGCATTTTGAGTTTAAGTGCATTCCCCTAAGTTGCACTTAAGGAGGGGGAGGGTGTGCGGATGTGGATGTAATTAAATATTCACTAATTACACTTACTTAAGCTTACTTAGGATAATGCATTACATAGTATTTTGTGACTAAGACACATAGGAGTTTGTACCTCAATTAAAGACATGGTGTAGGAGAATTCCACTCTAGGTCGTCATAGTTGTTATCTTATTCCACCTTTAGTGCACTTATCACATTATCATCCTCATCATTGCACATGCTTCATTACATAATGGAGGATGATCCACCTTTGGTGGACATGTGATTCCACCTTGTGTGGATGATAGCTTATCTTCTCCTTATAATTGTTTGTTATCACCTCTCCTATATAAGGTGACCTATTACGTACACTTCAAATCAATCCATTGGATGTAAATCAAGTCCATTATCAATAATAGAATTCTTGCATCTTCATGCAATTGTCTTGCTAATCTCTTGTAGAAGTTATCTTGGTCTTTCATTTGATTCTGGGGGTGTTGTAGAGTCACCTAAAACTCTAACAATCAGGAATAATGGGCCTTACAACAATTATGATCTATTACTCCTTTTCGTCAAAAACATGCTCTGGTATGTCATAAGAAGCACCAATTTCTACAAGCCTATTAGCATGTTTATTTTCTCTCCTAGGGCCACTATGAATGTTGAATGTTTGGAATCCCTCAAGAAAATCCCAAATTCTATGTTTGTATGATTTGAGGAGGTTGTTCTTGTCAATATTTTGGCTTCTCACTTGATTAAAAACCAACTCACTATCCTCGTGCACCTTCAAGGACTTGATTCCTCTCCTTTGTGCAAGTTGAAGTCCCTGGATCAAAGCTCCATACTCTACTACATTATTACTACATCTAAATTGGAGCCTATAAGAAAAATATTATTTCTCCAATTCAAGGGAAATGAGCATGACACCAGCCCTTGAGCTATTTTTATTTCTTGAGCCATCAAAAAAATGCTCCACAATCCATCAATATTCTCTTCCTTCTTAATGAGATTAGGAATACGAGCATCCCTCTTTGATATGCAATAGGTGCTAAGGCCCATCTCTAGAGCTTCTTGTACTAGATCAAACTGATAAGCAATGGCCCACTCATCCAAAAGAATGTCAGGAATCTCTACCAAAGAAGTGGTAGGGTCATGTGCTATGTCTCCATCCTCCTCTTCAAAAATAGTTCAATTCATATTTATGGACTAGGGGTGTAGGCTTCCATATGATTAAGGGCTAGAGGCTCTACTTTTATGGAAGCTTTTGTTTCATACCTTGTTCTAAAAAACATATAAGACCAATTAGATGAAATATAGCCACCTATTTGTGCAGTAAAGTCTCTGGAAAGACAAATGGAAAAATGTGGTTTGACCTCAACTACTAATATATCTTGTGTTATAGTACAACCAAGGCAAGCATGCAATGTCATTTCTACATTTTTTAAGACTCTTACAGTCTTGAAAAAGCTGCCATATAATTGGAGCACATCTCTAACCATTGGCTCATATTTAATACCCATGAGGTTGGCTACACACCTAGGCATTACCACGCTACTAGCCCCTAAATCTATCATACAATTATGGACTATTTTATCTCCTATGATTAAAGAGACATAGAAAGGAGGGAATCTGATTTTCTTACTTGTTTCTCCTTCTTTGATTGGTTGCATCAAGTTGGTTACATTTTCTTGCCTAGGTGGTTGATCTTTCACTTCTATGTTATCTAGCTCTTGTTGCATTAACTTCTTCTATGATGGTATAATAGCAACAACATCCCATTCAGAGATATTGATATTAGTCTTTTTCATTTGATCTACCACATTGAAAGGAGTATTAGCTGCTTTGGCTAAAGCTTTTGGAGTTGCATGGATAGGTGGTTGAATTTGAGAAGTCTAAGATTCAATAGGCTTCTTGTTGCTCATATTTTGTATGTTCGATTTTACATTCCTTACTGCCACATGAGGAGCAACCTCTAAATTTGAAGCTTGATTAGGTGAGGGAGATGTAGCATCTTCAACAACTCTTCTTTTACTTCTAATATTGTGAGCTATGACATCATGGCCAGCATGGTAGTGTTCTTCTAAATGATAGTTCATGAAAGAATAATCACCCTACCATTGTAGATGAGAAGCAACAATAGGTTGATTAGCATTTTGTTGTTGATCTACTACTTGTTCTTGTGTAGTTAATGCCAAATAAGGCTTTGCCCTCTGACACATATAATATCCATAGGAGTAGTTACAAGAAAGGCAAAAGTATTGATCTTGAGCAAGATTATTTTAGGGGACTAAAGCCCTATTTAGGTTGGTATTCATATTATGGATGTTTTTGATAGGTTTATTCTAATTGTAGGGGACATGACCCTAGTTTGGAGATCTATTATGTATGGGACCTTGATACTAAAGTTGGGGAGGCTTATTATTTTTAGATTTTTGCTTCTTCATAGTCACCGGCTCGTTACTCATTTTTTGCATCACTGCATTGTTGTCCTTCATCTTCTTTTCTTGATCCTACAACTTCTTGTCTACACTCTGTATCAATGTTTGCATCATGGCCTCAATCTTATCAACTCCATTAGAAGATGTGGAAGCTTTTGGGACCACAACAAGGGACTAACTTGTAGAGGAAGTAGGAATATGGGCTACAATAGGTTGATAATTGGGCATGTCAAGAAAGAAATGCATTAAATGCCTTGGAGCTAACTTCCCTTCTTCTATCAAGATATTTTCTGCTCTTATGGCTATCTCATAAGAATTTGGTAAAGTATCCCCTCCCATAGATTGTAGAGTGGTAGCAATATCACTATTAAAGGCTCTAAGGTAATACAAGAAAGCATTACCAGGGGAAGGCTTTATTGTAATAGGTAATTTATCCCATGTCTTTGGAAATATATAATTAAAATATTTCATATATTCATGGGGTGCTATCTTGATGGTCAACAACTACTCTAAAATTTATAGGTGATCACTTTTGTCCTCAAAATGCTTACAAAGCCTTGCTCCTAACCCATCTCAATCAGTAATAGTGTTATGAGGCAAACATCTATACTATTGTAATGCTTTACCTTTTAAGGATGAAGCTAGAAGCCTAATAGCAACAACATCCTCTACAATACCATGTATATTATAGACATTTGAAATCTCTTGAATATGTTCTACATGAGAGATGGAAGTTTCACCAATGAAATCAGGTATACTTTTGAGAGCAAACACTAGAATATCATGTCTTTGAGCCAAAAGGAGAGGAATCTCACCATTAAAGGTGGCAAATGCATGTGCTCTAGGCTGTGCCATATGGAATAATAACCTATTTATATGAAAATATGGCAACTTAGGTAGTGATCTATCAACAGGAGGGGTGGAGAGAGATCTTGCAGGTGTATGTGCCACTACTACAGTCCTAACTGGTGATAGAGATAATCTATTTCTATTTTTTCTAGGGTTTGAAAATGAAAGCTTAGTGTATTGAAAATTACCTCTAGAAGATGCCCTTGTGTGAGCCTTGGGCATGAATCATAGCAACTTGGTCTAAAAAATAGATGTATTGTAGGATAGAGTCACCAAGTACTTGAAAATGAGTCTCTTCCAAGCCTAAAAATATTGATAGCATCACTATCTTCTCAGCATGTATTGGAACTTTTCTTCTTTGACATCAATGAACTTATAATTCTTAAAATGTTAGTCCCACCAAGCGTGCCAAAAATTGTTGACACAAAAGCTTGTACCCTTGCCTAAAGTCTTACCAAAAGGCAACCTTGTGTAATATGGAAACAATCTTGAAAGTGTGGGACTTTGCAACTTGAGATTGAGTCTCTAGAGAAGGTGATTTTCCTTACTATCCGGATGCACCTAACTATTTCTTGAGAGGAAAAGGGAGAAGGAATGTATGAAAGCAAACTACCTTATCTAATCTAAGAGGAGGCGATACATCAAATAGTATGTTCAACCTTATCTCTACCAAAGAATGCATGGTTCACTAATACAAAGTATACAAATTCCATCCTTGCTTAATCCAACAACCACATGTACATTAGAAACCAAAACAATTCTATAAGGAAGAGACTTCACTTTATATCATTCAAAGGCCAAGTAGGTAGAATCATATAGTTTGAGAAATAAAGACAATACATTGATACAAAGGCAAGAAGGTATTGCATTGTATATCAATGGGAGAAAGAGATACAACAAAGGAATGTATTAGCTCAAAGGAAAAATAAATTATAGTAGCAGAGCATAAACATACAATACTATAGAATCAAAGAAAAGATCAACCCTAAGAAAGGTTACAAAATCTACTTTTATAGTGCAAGCATAACTCAGATATCTTCTACCCTAAGGCAAAACTCAACAACTGCATTCAAGATTGTAGAGAATAGTCACTACAAATCTGGGAAAGTTCTAATCATGGCACACATCTAGACACAAGTAAAATCATTTCTTTACCAAACAAAGCCCTAACAAGATAAAAGCAATGACCATTAATATTTTGACTAATTAGATGGATCACTAAGAGATAATGGAGTGTCTCCTTACATCTATTAGGCATGGGGAATGTTGAAAGTGGTTGAAGGAGATCAAAAAGATGAGATATGCCATTAGAGAGATGCTTCCTTTGTTATCAACTTGCTAAGTCGGCCATGTCATCAGTCAACTGGTGATGCAGGAGGATCTTGCATGGGAAAATTTATATTTAAAAAGAAATAGAAAAAAATTGTGGAGCAGAGAGAAAGTGACAAAAATTAGAGGAGAAATAATAGAAAATAATAAATAAATAGAAAATAGAAAAAAGAGGAATTTCTATTTTCAAAGTGCATAGGTGGCATAAATAGAAAAATATTTGTCATTCCATTTATCAAATTGTGTAGGTGGAATTCTAGAAGGTTGTGGATGGAATCCTAGAAGGTTGTGGATATTGTGTAGGTGGAATTCTAGAAGGTTGCGGATAAATCATGCATTAGGTGATAAGTGTCTATTTAAGCAAGGAATAGGAGCATTTCTAATCAAGCTGGAAGGTGCAAAAGCTTTGGAAGGTCAAGCTTCAATGTGTAGCTCTTCAAGCAGAAGTTCTTGGGTGGAAGCTTTGGAGGTGAAGGCTCTTAGTTGGGAAGTTGTTCTTGGTGTAGCTCTTGGTGTGAAGACTCTTCTTGTGGAAATTCTTATTTGGGAGTTCTCTTATGTTGAAGAATTTGTAAACTTCTTTTTGAAGAAGTCATATCTATGATATCATCTTATGGATGTTGTAAGGATTTTCAAGTTTAATAAAATTGCTTGGGAAGCATTTTGTCTCTCTTTATCTCCATATTGTTGCATTTTTGGTTATGATATGGTAGGGTGGTGTGGCCCTTCGTCAAGTAGTATCAGAGTGGGAGTTTCTCAGTGTACAAGCAGATCGTCGAAGTGTGAGGCAGTTTGTACCAGGACCTTGGTTGGGCGAAGTTTATCAGAGCAGGGGTTCTTAAGAGTGTAAACATATCGCCGAACGTGAGTCAATTTGCACTAGGATCTTGGGAGGACATGCAGATAGATCGATGGATACTAAGATGGAAGACTAAACTTGTTGAGGCATGATCATTTGTGGATGCAGATCTGTGGTCCTAGACTTGTGATGTGGTTCCTGATTGTTCGTGCGAGGTGTTAAGTTGCAATTTGACTTGCAAACAATTCAAATTTGTCACAAGGAGCATAGGAAGGATTTGTTGTAGAGGGTTTACGAAGATCTTGGAAGATGGCTCCGAGAGGATTGGACCTTGAGATGATTGTAAAACTCCATGATATAGTGGAGAGGAATTTTTCTAAGATGTATACTCGACTTGAAGCTAGCTTGGCTGATCGAGTTAAGGATGTTCGAGAGAGAAGATGGCATTGCAAGGTTGAGGTGGAAGAAGTTGGTTTTGTTGATCAGCTTGTGGAGTCTGATATAGAACCTATAGGGCAACTTGAGTTTTTTGCTAAGGATATTCCTAAACTTGTTGATGTTGGGATGGACATTGATTTTCATGATCCGTTGATTGAGTTTGACATGGAGAGTGTGGAGCACACATTCATGGATGATCTAGTTTCTATTGGTGATAATTTGTATGTTGTAGAGCATCTTGTTGTGAGCAATGAGAGTATTGGTGTTGTGAGTTTGGAATGTGTTGATAGAAATCTACATGTTGCTACTAATGTGGAGTTTGTTGTTGCTAGTGTGGATTCACTACTTGCTAATATGGATGAGGGTTTGCTAAAGAAGCATTATGTTTAGTTTATTCCTAGGAGTGAGCATGCTGATTGGATGGTTGAGATTCTAGTGTTTGACATATGGATGCAGATGTGGAAGAGTTTCATGTTGGTTTTCTTGTCCCTATTGAGGTGGAAACCTTTGGTGAAGATGAAGATAGTTGTAGATCTTTCTCTTTGGTGTCAAAGTGTGGGACACACTTTTCTATCTATTGGTGGAGTCTGATGCAGGAGCATCTTGCATGGGAAAATTTTAAAAAGAAAAAAAAAATTGTGGGGGAGAGAGAAAGTGACAAAAATTAGAGGAGAAATAATAGAAATTTTTTAAAAAATAGAAAATAGGAAAAAGAGGAATTTCTATTTTCAAAGTGTATAGGTGGCATAAATAGAAAAATAGTTGTCATTCCATTTATCGAATTGTGTAGGTGGAATTCTAGAAGGTTGTGGATAAATCATGCATTGGGTGGTAAGTGCCTATTTAAGCAAGGCATAGAAGCATTTCTAATCAAGCTGGAAGGTGTGAAAGCTTTGGAAGGTCAAGCTTCAAGGTGTGAAAGCTCTTAAGGTGTAGCTCTTCAAGTAGAAGTTATGGGGTGGAAGCTTTGGAGGTGAAGGCTCTTAGTTGGGAAATTCTTCTTGGTGTAGCTCTTGGTGTGAAGACTCTTTTTGTGGAAATTCTTATTTGGGAGTTCTCTTATGTTGAATAATTTGTAAAATTCTTTTTGAAGAAGTCATATCTATGATATCATCTTGTGGATGTTGTAAGGATTTTTCAAGTTTAATTAAATTGCTTGGGAAGCATTTTGTCTCCATATTGTTGCATTTTTGGTTATGAGTTGGCAGGGTGGTGTGGCCCTTCATCAACTAGAGTCAACCCTTAGGCCTACCATGTGGACCAATCATACTCTATCATTCTACCATCCTACTAGCATTCAACTTTTGTTTCATGTTTGACTGCTCATGATCGTAGCTTCGTCACCACCTTTCTTCCTTAGCTATTATTCCTTGCAAAACTGCAACTGACTATCTATTGCTACTTTGTAGCTTATCTTCAACATTTTCCACTAACTATTGTGACCCGATGAAATTGTGAACCTAGCATTTTGCATCATCACCACATAATATCTGCCTTAGCATTAGATGCCTATGACAGAGCAATGAACTATGATCTAAACTGCCAACATAATAGTCACGTCATCGTAACATGATCCTTGACTTTATGTGAAATGTCCATTACCATGCAAAATGAACCTAATCACTATTTCCTACTCTTTGCCCGAGCCCACTAAGATACGTGTTGTACTATTGTTATCTCACTATATCAATTGAGCGTACAATTTTCCATAACAACATAGCGACGTGTTGATTTCTTTGGATCCAATGATCAAAAATATAGCTAGGACCCACCCTTCATAGTGCAGCTTCTCAATCAATTAGGAACTGCCACACCACCAAGGTCATCTTTATTTCATGTTATTGCTGCTTCACAGCTTGATTCCTTAACCCATCACCGACCCTAGTGACCGTGCACACAAGGTGATTCATAACTTTTCCATCCTAATCATGGTTTACACTAAAATCTATGCAATCATGTGAATGAAGAAAGGTTGGGACATTGCAACTTAAACCTTGAGTCAAGATCATAACCCTATGACTGAGCAATAAAGAGAGATCTTTGCATCACTACTCATAATTGGATGTTAACCTTCTAAACCATGAAGCCACACTAACTACTAAAAAGACTGTGTCACACATTCACACCTCTCTTGATAGTTAGGCCATAGACTACAATGATTGGGCAATGAAGGGTAGTCGCACGATCACAACTTGAGTCTCCAAGGGATAAAGCATAAAAAGCCTAAAACTTAGGATATAAAAGGAATAAGCCAAAGTTTTAAATATATCCTTATATAACATTTGATCATTTGAATATTTGAAAAGATATGACCATTGGACATATTTGACAGGAAAACTCAAATTTTGGTGAGAAGGCAAATATGGCTAATCAAGATCAGATTGGAGTATGTTAGTACAAGGGAACAAATAGAAAACATATTTACAAAACCTTTGGTGAAGGACACATTTTAGTACTTGATAGGTATGCTTGGGATTATGTCCTGGCATACTTTTGAGTAATTGATGCAGAGATTGCATTAGTCCAATGGTAGCAGAGCACTATTTCTTTTATCTGGACTAGATGCTTGATGCTTCCTTTATGGAGGAGTGTCTCTATTTGAGTTGAGTTATGAGGGAATCTTGGCAACTAGTATTTAACAATGTCTTTGGACACTGAGCATATTACAAATCTTACTCAGAGAATTGACATAATGATACCTTTTTCATTGATGTCAATGGGGGAGAGAATAACACATAACAAAATCTTTTTGATATGTATGTTTGGGAGAGATGGAACATGAAAAAAATCCTATGATAAATGGGGAGACTAATACATGAAAACATCCTTGTATATTAACTGATGTCAATGAGGGAAGAAGATTCAAAGAAGATTATCATTTGGGAAGTGATGTTCCTAAGAGATTCATGTTGATTGATGAAGAGGATTTGAAGATTTGATTAATGAATAGGATTTGAAAAGATGACGATATATAGGGATAATTATGACCTTCATTGTGTAGGTTAGTTACAAAGTAGTTGAAATTTATAGACAACAAGAATGGGGAGCATTTGTAGTAGAGACATTTGGTATTCATGGAACTTAGATGTTTTTCATCTATTTTGCCATCAATGCCAAAGGGAGATATTTTTACCATGAATACTGATGATATTCCTATGGGGGAGTATCCTAGTAGTGTTGGAGATATAAATCAAACGCTGTGTGTTGCATTCATGATAGAGTTTGTCATTGATGTCAATATACTGGTTATTTTGTGAAGACTAGCATAAGAGAAGATAGAGTTTGGCTTCGTGCAGTTTAAGGATTGAAGATCAACTTATGCACACTTGGGATAATATTCTAGAGTATGTCTAGATGCTACAATTAAGAGCACGTATGGAAATATGAAGACTGAGCACATATATGATGGTTTTAGTGAAGGCAACTTTCAGACAGTGTTTCTGGAAAGTGGCTACTATAATTTGGACTATATCTCCTAACATAGATGAAATCTAGTTGAAAAAATTTGGACAGAGGATGAATAAATGTTGAAGATGTTGTGGTCAATCATGTACATTCAAGTGATCAGTAAGTGAAGCATTATGAAGACTGTGAGCTAACATATTAATTGTGATTGCGAAAAAGATGTAATATTGTAATGTAACATATAATGTAATATCTTAAGTTGGTCTTATATAATTATTTTAAATTGTGAAAGCCTCAAGGTTGATTCAATAACTTATTCTAGGACTTGGTACAAAGGAAATGCCATTTCCTTGAATGAAAAGTATGATATGTGGTCATATCTATGTTATATATTGTGCGAACTTACATACAAATATTTATTGGACTAGAGAAGGAATTGGTAAAGGCATGGTGAGCTTACAAGGAACTGTATTTGGCAAAGAATTTTTTGTTGGATAGTTGACATGCATTTGTATTATTCAATGAGGACAGTACTGAAGTTGTTTGGAAAGTGGGTCCACATGTCTTCATTTCAACTCCTAACAGGGATTCAAAGTATCCTAACAAGGACTCATCTGTATTGATTGTAGTTCGTTGACTCCTAACAAGGTCCATCCTTTCACAAGGAACATTTATATTATTAGTACATCATCTTGTGGGTACCATCCCCACCGAGGTTTTCCTTCTAAGCAAGGGTTTCCTTAGTTAACAGATTTGGTGTTATTGTATATAGTTATCTTTCTATGGTTGTTTCATTTATTGCTTACATATTTCAAAACTAATAAGGACATTGAGAATTATTTTAATTGCATAACAAATTCAGCCCCCCACCCCCTTCAGTTATCTTGGTGTACTTTACTTTCTAACAATTAATGCTTACAAGGAGTGGAAAGAATCGTGTGGCACTTCTTCAAATAATAGTCATTTTGTAGGACAAAGCCTTACTCCAGCTTCTTAGCTCTATTTAGATTAATTTGAAATTTCTCAAGACATTGGGATGTTTATCTTGAAATAGTTCTTACTTAAACTCTACCTTGAGGTTAGTTTGAAAATCAATAGTTATAGCTAATCATAGTTCAGATGGTTATGTACATATGAAAACAGATACATGTGAAGGGTTCAAAAATTTTGGTTTTAAAAACTCTTTAGATATTCTATTGTTGATGTGTGTTTTGGAAATATAAGATTGCAATAGATCTCGGTCAGTGAATATAAATGTATTTGATCTATTGAAATAGTTTAAAGCTATGTGTTTAAACTTGTGGAGTGATTGTTTCTTTGTGAATGATTAACTCTATCCAATAAATTAGTTTAATTTCAATCTTGTGTGAAATGATATGCATTGATGTGCAAACTATTGATTTTTAGTAAACATTTTTGAATATGGTCATGAGTAGAAAACTATGATTTTTCTGGTTATTATGCTATGCCTATCTAATTTATGTATTCATTTTATATTAATGAATGTATGCATGCCACCTTATTTTCTTTCTAATTAAAAACATGCATGTTTAGTATTTAGGAACAATTTGTTGAATACCTAACGAGGGAGTTGTACCTTATTCAAAATTCAGAGGGAACCAGAATGAATGTTAATTCAATTGTTGTCTAAGGATTTATTTCTTTAGAAGGGGATAGAATCAGTAAATAAATTTGGTAAACGACGAATTTGGTAACCAACACAAAGACAATAAACAATATTTTGTCATGACCAAACCTTTAGGCATCTCTATCTATTTTTCAGTCACACATTGAATAATGGGCTTTAGTGGTATATTGCTCTCAAAATATTGCACAAACATGAAGTAATATTATGATGACATGAAAGTTTGAAGATTGTAATTAGGAGATGAGCTTGAGTGAAATCTGAATTTGTAGATTTCCAAATCGGAGACAAGGAATATGATTTTATTTAACTTAATAAAAAATAGAAACTATCAATTGGAAAGCTCATGGATGATTATTAATTTTGGGTGATTAATAAATGTACAATTTTAGTTTCTATTTAGAGCCCAAGTGAAAAGACAAACATTAAGTTGAGAGAAGAGATTTTTTTTTTGAAAATAAGAATGGTTACACCGAAGAAGGAAAATACATATTTTTGAATGGAAATTTAGTTTCTATATTGATTAGATGTTATTTTAAAAAGAGATTAAGAAAGAAGGTTGATTAGATAATTTTAAAATTATCTAATAATTATTTTTTGATAGGTAAATGAGAGGCTCACACTTTACCCATGCGTTGTAGGCTCTTACCTAAAAATTTATTTAATTATTATGAAAGGTTAAAAATACAATAAAAATATTTAATAAAATGTAGATTTTGAGGGAAAAAATGAATTTGAAAGGATGGAAAGAGGAAAGTGGTATTTGTACAAATTTGTTATAGCTCTAATATCATGTAAGAATTTTCCTAAGGCGAGAATGAAATGCCAAGATCTAGAAGCTCAAGAGATAGCACAAGAGAGACAAGATATGATCAAATGAGAATGGATTAATTAGATAATTGGACGAATACATCATAGAAGAGCCTTGTATATAAAGGCAATCAAGATTACTAGGAGTCATGCAAAGAGATAAGCATTCCAAGCACATGTCCACCAAGAGTGGATTATCCTCCATTGTGCAAGAATGTATGTGCAACAATGAGAGGATAAGAATATAAAAGTGTATCTCGTAAAGAGATGTAATAGACAACATGCGCTCAATTGGAGTGCAAACTACGTTGTCAACATGACAACTCATATGAATATGCAAACTCCTAGGTGTCTACATGACAACTAATATGAAAATGCATTAACTTAAGTAAACTTAAGTAAATTGTAAATAGTAAATACTTATTTACACCAATAGTATTAATTTAATTATATATTAAAATAATTTAATTAACTATAGAAAATGTTAATGAAACAAATATTAAAAATGTGTAGCCATTTTTAAGTGTCCCTAACTACAAATAGATATTCAAACATATATCATTAATTAATATCAAGTGATGTAGTTGCATCATTATTATTATTTTAATTAAAAAATCTATTAGATCAAATGATTACCTCTTATCTAATGTTGATACAATACATATTATCATTCTAACACTAGGATATACCTTATGAATTTGTGTATAACCAATCTCACACAATTTTCACATCCATCACATCTTTTTAGATTGTCTAAAGGATTTATAAGCATTGCCAATCTTTGCTATAATTCAAAGATTAAAATATTAAGATAGAGAAAATTCTAACATTCCATATTTTGTTTTAGGTCTTTAGATCTATACATAGTTCATATTTATAGCGAGGAAATTAGTATATATCAAAATAGGAAAACCTAAAGGAAAGTTATTACAAAAATCTAGCTTTTTAAATTTATACAATTTTAAATATTTGAATAGACCATAGTGCATATCAAACTTTTAGGATTTTCTATAAATAAGAAATATAATATTGGTGCTTATTTCAAGCCCTCATATTTTTTCAATCCTTAATTTCAATTCTCAAATTATAGCCTTCCACTAAATAGGAAAGTATTCATATTTATTGTTTTATAATTGAAAATTTGTTGGGAACACTCTCTCTCATTGCTTATAAAATTCATTTAAGCATCTATATGAGAACATGAGGTAAGTAGATCAAATGATTGTTCTATCACTTCCAATAAGTAATGTTCTCTATTTTTTAAAACATCAAATAAGGTAGTGAGGACATAAACATTTACTTCTACCACTTAATGATTAATAATAATAATCATTCCAATTAAAATTTGAGGAAAAAATGGAACCAAATAAAATAAAGGGAAAAACTATATGAGGCTATGTATCATTGTTCTTAATATGGAGTTGCTCTTATTTCCTCTTTATTTAAACAATACTTGCTCCACTAAATAGTAAAATGTTACAATTTGTCTTTTTTCCTGATTTTTAAAAAAATATATTCTTATCTCATTTTCATAGTTAAGCATAGTAGTTAAGCATCCCTCCACTTAAATATGAGAAGATTTGAATTTATCATTTTTCCTTGGAAAGTTAAAATTGCACTCAATGCTTCAAGCCTAAAAAATCCTCTTCCAATTGAAAAAATGACCCATTTGAAATTCTCCCTTAAAAATGCACCATTTTAGAAGAGTTTATTTTCACGACCTATCAATTTAGTTTTATAGGGTTTTGTTTTCAACATTAAAATGAATGGTTTTATTTTCCATGAATAAAGAATCTTGTTGGTTTTAGAGATGAGAAATACTTAGAAGGTCTTATAACAATTTGTTTTTGTGAAAATAGGTCGATGCTAGATATTGTTCCATACCTTAAAAATTAAGATTATATACCACTTGTCCAAAATTCAAATTCATATTTAACTTAACTATTTTTTTTAGAGAGAAACTAATTTTTTCAATTTTTTTTTTATAATACACATAATAGAAATGATATTGATAAGACCACCACCATCCTTTAATTTAGAAGTCAAATCCTTCAATTTAGAAGCTTAAACCTTGTAGCTCAACTCACAATAATTTCATTAAAATAACCACCACTAAATAGCTTATCACCTAATTATCCTACTTTATATATATATATATATATATATATATATATATATATATATATATATATATATATATATCAACGTGGACCCATAATAAATTACATCTATTAAATCAACGTAAATATAATAATTGTATTTTGGATACGAGATTGTAGAGAGCAAATGTGACCTAAACAATACTTGTAAATGACATGGTAGTTTATCCTCATCCCAGGCTGAAAATTTGGTCTCAGGAGGGACCTTGAACACGAAGAAAAATACAATGGCAAATCAGTTATAATTGTCTATATGGAGGCAAGGGTGAGGAAATGTGTGAGAACCAGAAGGGATCCCATACACCATGTATTTAATACGTACCATAATCATCATCCCAACAAGTGACAAAAAGTGGTTAGGGCAAGAAAGCCACCTAGGTGAAGAACAACTAATCGTCATTATTCTATTTCCTTCCATATATCACCATTTGCTATAGACAAATGTTTTTCACCACTCTGTATGTTTTCTGAGCTCTCTACCACATGCCTTATCAACCACTATTATCTCTACTTTGCATGACATGGCTTATCAGTTTGCTTGTTTCAAGGTTTAATGAGAAAGGGGGGAGGGTAAAGGCAAGTGATTCAATTGTGAATGAATAAGGTTAGATTCTATTTCCTACGAGGGTGGAATGTATAATGTGGTTGCTTTATATGTGATATAAATTGTTGTTCTTCCTTGGTTTCATCGTATGCCTTATCGTTGATTGAAACCCATTTTACCAGGACTGATCTTCACTTAACTGCAATCAGCTGTGGTTCCACCGCCATTTACTTTCACTACATTATCAGATGTTTCCTTGTTTCTGCCATTAATGCAGAGTATCTTCAAATTCGGGGTTTTTCATGCAGGGTGAACTTGATTTTCACTCGGAATCCCACGATTTACTGCGAACAATCTTCCAGAGCAAACTCCAAGATTTGCTCTTTTTATTTAGCCTGCTGCCCCTTGCTTTTTTGTGTTTTTCCTCTTGTTTTCAAATACATTTCATTGTTTGAGGGCAATATATGAAGTGGGTTCGGAGAGATTGCATGGTTCTGAGTAAGGGTTTCTTATATAACTGGTGGAGTTTCTCAATCTGAGGGTATTTGTGTGTGATCTTCTGCATTTTTGATGATTCCCATGGAGTTAAAAAAGTTTGGAAATGGGAACTCTACTGTTGGGGCTGCATTCGAGTGGAAAAAACTGGTTGGTATTGCCAGGAACAGAAGATCAACTGTGTTTGCAAGCGGTTTTGCATTCACTCTTTTTGTATGTACACTTTTTTTGGCCTTCAGCGGTCCGAATAAGCTGGTCACAAATCCAATGGATCAAGGACAGTCTTGGTTTCCTTCCATGCTTCGTAATTCTTCTGGCTCTAGGTCATTTCTTAATTTCCTTTTCCCCAATTCAGATTCCGCGAGCAAACTGGACAATTCAACTCGAGATCCACAAAACAGTCATGAATCTTTGGTAGATCACAAGAACAATGGCACAGAAATTGCGCAAGAATCGCCGCTCAATGGTGATGTGCCCTCGAATTCTACGGACGCGGATTTGGTTAGCAACTCTGGAGAGAAAAATGAATCCATGGTACCTGAAGATGGGTTGCATATCGGGGGAGAGGAAACAAACCCTACACGGGGAACATCATTGAATGGTTCTGTGCCACTCACAGAAGGGTTAAGCAGTCCACCAAAAAATAATGAACATGTGGTGAAAACGACGAAGGGAATGCCTGAGCACAAGGACACAAACAGTAGAAAGGAAACTACATTGAATGGTTCTTTGCCAATTGATCCCATACATCAAGATGCGGGCAATGCGACATCTTCATCTGCTTCTACACATGATAAACTTTCTAGTAATGATATGGCAACAGTTTTGAGTTCCAACATTACACAATCTATAGATGCCAAGCTTCCCGATGGATTGAATATTACAGAAACTAGGGCTGTTAAGCCCTCTAAAGTTCCTGATAAGCCCTCTAATGTACCATCAGGAACATCGGAGAAGAAGTGTAATATATATTTGGGAAGGTGGGTTCGGGATGACACAAAGCCACTGTATCCGGCAGGGTCTTGTCCACACATAGATGAATCTTTCAATTGTTTCCGCAACAGGCGACCTGATCACGAGTTTGAGAAATGGAGATGGCAACCAAATGACTGTGACATACCAAGGTAAGGCAAAGCCCATTTCCTATTGCTAGGATTTTCAATTGTGACCTGCGCATGGAAATCTTAGATGGTCCATTTCTTATTATTGTGGTTTTCGATTGTAATCTGCACATGGAAATATTAGATACATTTTTAGTTTTAAAAACCCATTTCCTATTACTAGGGTTTTCAATTGTAATCTGCACATGGAAATATTAGATACATTTTAGTTTCAGAAAGATATTGTATATATGGGATATTAGCTTAGATTGAATCCAATATCTTGGGTGGAACCTTTTATTCAGATTCAATGCAACGGATATGCTAGAGAGACTGCGAGGCAAAAGGCTTTCTTTCGTGGGGGATTCTTTAAACAGGAACATGTGGGAATCCATGGTTTGTAGCCTGCGGCATGCTGTGGCAAACAAGAGCAGAGTATATGAAATATCTGGAAGAAAACAATTTAGAGCCGAGGGCTTCTATGCATTTCGGTACGAGGTACTACTTTCTTCCTGAATCAGCCTTTTGGATTTCAGTCCATTTAATCTAGAGCTATATTTTATATTATCTTGTACCTACAATTTCTAAAATTTGAATCCTTGTTCACAGGATTACAACTGTACTGTAGAATTTATAAGAGCTCCTTTTCTGGTCCAAGAATGGGAGGTGGATGAGGGCAATGGGACGAAGAAGGAGACGCTTAGGTTGGATTTGATGGACAGCTCTGCCTCAAAGTATAGGAAATCAGATATTATTGTATTCAATACAGGCCACTGGTGGACTCACGAAAAAACTTCCAAAGGGTAAGTGTCTAATACTTATATCTGTAGAAATAAAAAATTATTTTGTGAGCTCATGATATTATGGTCCAGGGAAATAGATTCTATAGGCGTTTCTGTTCAAAGTTAGTGGAAACCAAAATAAACAATATGGTCCTTTTCGAGCAGCAAGAAACTGTTGTGTCCTGTAAGTTTTGGCTGGTAGTTTATGCCTATGGCTTACTTTATTGCAGTTGCATGCGGGCAAAATGTGAAGTTTGTTTATGATAATTTTTTCCTGTAGAAGTTTCCATGCCAGTGTTAGCATATTGCATCTCTTAAAGGAAAATTTCCTCTCCATGATGAATAATCTTATATTCGGGTTAAATATTTCAACTCAACTGAATGTTCAAGAGTTGGAACTGTAGCAGGTGTCTCATCATCAAACATAATAGTAATTTTAGTTTGAACAATGCAAGATGCCCTGGTTTATGGATATTAATATCCTCCCCATGAATTATGCATGAAATTCTGAACTCTTATCTGTGTCCTTAAGCATAAGGATAGGGATTTCGGATTTCGGATTTCCATAGGTGGCTCTTTATCCGACAACAGGAATTTCACACTCAATTATTGAGTCGGACTCTGGTTTTAGCATATTAGCTTTCACAAAATTGGAAGTCAATTGTATTCAATGTCTGTTTGAGGAAATTTTCAGTCCCTTGGGGGTTTCCTGACAGGGGGATGCAGGGACATGGGGGACCATTTCAGAGATGGGGACCAAGGGACTAAATTTGAGTATAGTGGGGGTGTGGTGGCTGAGTGCTGGTGGGGTGGGGGGATGACATTGATATGCAAATTGATGTGAATTGAAGTCTTCCAAGGCGAAATCTGTAATATAACAACTCTGTGAGTGCCCCATGAAAAGCAAACTATCTTTCACAAAGTTAAAGGTTGTGATTAGTATGTAATGGTATGTGTCATATGGTAAGCAACCCTGTGGTATCGAGACAGAGGTGACCTAGATGGTGGTGCTGTAATTACAGCTTTACTGAACAAGGGGAGAGCGTCTTATCTATGTTCATTGTCACAACCAAATGTCAGTTGCCAAAGCAACCAGATTCTGTGCTCACTGCTCAGCTAGCTGAAGATATTAAGAGAGACACTTATCCACCAGCTAATGAAATGGGTAGTTGTTGGCCCTGGCTAAGTATAGTAGTGGGGACAGGGGGGATGTTCTTTCACCCAGTCCCCATAAAGGAAATGTGGGACTTTCTTCTAGGTGAAGAGGTGATGTGTCCCCATGACACTGGAAATTTCTGTGGTTTTTTTTTTCACAAATTCAGCAATTTATATCCTGTTTTCATAATACAAGTCTTTTTTTGGAAGTTGAAATCCATGGGATCTAATGAATTTTTGTGTTTCCCATCTGTCATTTTTGACTCGCATTCTTAGTAGGTTAATTTATGTGTGTGCTTGAGAAGATTTGTTGCTAACCTTCTGATTTTCTTTGAATGCCAGGAAGGACTACTACCAAGAAGGAGACCACGTCTATCCAGAGCTTAAAGTACTGGAAGCATACAGAAAAGCTCTCAAGACATGGGCCAAATGGGTGGACAAAAAGATCAATCCCAAGCGAACACTTGTTTTCTTCCGAGGTTACTCTTCGACGCATTTCAGGTAGGACACAGTGAAACCTTATAATCCTTCTGCTTTTGGTATGTTTTTTGATTCCTATTCCAAATAGAGTGACATTGAGATCTGCTGTTTCTGTGAAGTGGAGGGCAATGGAATTCAGGAGGGCAGTGTCATAAAGAATCAGAACCAATATATAATGATACCTATCTGACGAAGTACAATCCAAAGATGGAAGTACTAGAATCTGTGATACAGGAAATGAAAGTTCCTGTTATGTACGTGAACATCACAAGAATGACAGACTATAGGAAAGATGCCCATCCTTCTATATATAGGAAACAGTTTCTCACCCAAGAAGAGAGAGTTCAAGAAGTAAGGTATCAAGATTGCAGTCACTGGTGTTTGCCCGGGGTCCCTGATACGTGGAATGAGCTCTTGTATGCTTCATTGTTGATGACAGGCAGAGGAGTATGGGCAACATGATGATTAAACAAAATTCAATTTTACACCAAAAATTCTAATAATCTGCAAGCATGCTTTGTTAATCAGCAAGTAAAACACAATCAAGTTTGGCCTCTTCTGTTGTAGTTTTCACGATGGGCATGGTTTTTTTCTCTGGATCTTTTCTCATGGACAAAGCATGTCATGGCCAGAGGAGTTAGAGGCTCAATTCTTGTTTCTCTGCTACGAGTTGTTAAAAATTAAATCATTTAACATCCAAGAGAAAAGCTGAAATCAAGTACATAGATTTCCCGAGTAAAGAATGCAGTTGGGTGCATATGCATAGCATTTTGTTATTAGTATATTCTTAAGCCTCTTGGCTGGCACCTGCATGCTACACTACAACTTTAGAATACTTTGCTCCATCAACAGAGGCCCATTATTGGTGAAATAAGATTTTGATATGGGTTTTATATTGTACAGAACTAAGCCTTATTGTCTTCAAAAAAATCCGCATCTATTTTATGGCTCTGGCGAAGGCAGTGATTGAACTGCAATAATAATTTCAAGAAATTAGCTCATGTTTAAAATATCGGTTGAAATAGGTGGGTATTTGATATTTTATCTGATTTTCACAATGTCTGATATTCGAGTTCTAAGGTCTTTATATTGAAATCAGGTTCACCAACACATGCAGATCAATATGGCTATTTCTTTCTTTATATCATGTGATAATCAGCATTGATAAGGAATCCAAATTGATTGCCTCTGTTGGAAATTTTAATAAATCAGGAACAAGAAAATCTGAAACTGTAAACTTATTATTTATATCAATGTCATAGCTCATCAGATATCTCCGGTCTTCAACAACAGGAACCTTAAAAAGTGAGTAAATGAAAAAATCTAAATGGAATTGCAAGTAATTTAGATTATTACAATTTAAGTGGTTTATTGTAATTTAAAAAGATTTTAAGGGTTTAGATAGTTCGAGAGGAAGGATGGTAGATCCATTTGATGAGGTTGGACCACCGGAAGATGGGGATTGAGGTTGAATGATTGTGGGATCGCCCAAAGGAATAAAACTCTATAATTAAAACGGGGCCTGTGTTATGCACTTTTAGAGAAAGAGCTCTGTAAACTAATTGCATCTCCACTCTCCTTTTCAAAACTACTAAATACTTTTCAAGTAGTTACTTTATCTGGAGCGCAATCTGAACGCACTCTCTTTCTAGCAAACGATGAAATTTGTATGTTAAGTAATTCTTATATACTTTTGGTTTATTTATATGGAGTTAAATAATAATTTTTTATAAGAGGGTTAAGATTGTGATATTTTTTCAGTTCAACTTATTCATGATGTATTTCTGGCATACATCGCTAGTTATTAATAATCAACACGAATAATAATTTTTGATATAGTTCACTAGCATAACTAACTAGTGTAGGGCATGCATCGTGGTGTTGAATGTTAGAAGTGTAGGTCAATGCTGCACTAACAAATAAGCTAGTTGTCCCTATCAAGAGTGTAGACATTAAAGTCATAATGTGGAAGGGAGTATGAGAGGTTACAGATTTTTATTAATGTTAGACAATTGTATGGGTAATACTATCACTAAGATTCTTACCATAAGGAGGAGCAATTGGTGAAATTCTATTAGGGAGATTGTTAGTACAAGGGGCAGTGTTGAGAAGGTTGCACATAATAGTTGAAAAATAGAGAAGAGGGGAACAACGAGAAGGGTTGATAGACAATTGTATAGGTAATACTATCACTAAGATTCCCACCATAAGGAGGAGCAAGTGGTGAAATTCTATTAAGGAGATTGTTAGTACAAGGGTTGTGTTGAGAAGGTTGCATATAATAGTTGAAAAATAGAAAAGAGGGGAACAACGAGAAGGGTTGAACAACTAGAAGGGATTGTACTAGCATCAAGAGGCTCATGAGCACAAAAACACATGGTTTACAAGAATAATTGTTAGTTCTTGGTATTTGAAAACATTTACTATGCAATCAATTCATATTTAGCAAAATATTATGCATTGAATAGAAAATTGTTCAAAGAATACTTAACTTTGGAGTGCTAAGGGTCGGTTTGGTCACAAGAAATGGGAATTCGGAATAGAATTTTTGAATTCTGGATTTTTTATTCTGAAATAACATATTTTGAATTTGTTACTCTAGACTCGTTTGGTTTGACAAAATTAAAATTGGAATTACAATTGAAATTTAAATTTCAAAATCCTTGAAAAGCTTTGGATCGCGGAATGGATGGGGATCACTACATAAATATAGTTTTACTGAACCCAGTTGAAGGAAATCGTTGATGAAATTCTCTTCCTCATCAGACGAAGAGGGATCTCTTTTAAAATCGAGAACCAGAGATAGTCATTGGATTGGAACCTTTGTTTACAAAATGATCCAAATCTTTGCATAGATAAGCAGGAGTCTTTCCAGGTGTCGAAGCCCTAAATTTGCTTTTTAATTTGCCTTTTAATTCCAAACATGGGCACGTAACGATGAAGAGGTTGCAACACACTCCTACGATCTGGCTGGCTACTCTCTAATATTGGGGAAACGATAACCTCTTAAATTTTCCCGTGAGAACAGAGGTTGTGGATGTCGTTGAAAACTATTCTTGCGAAACTCTCGTTTCTTATCTACCTCTCCGGATTTGCAAACCTTGTGTGTTTCTATATTGAAAGTAGCATACCTAGGGTAATGACCTTATTACAAACAACCTAAAAGAATTGAAGGCAAAAGACTAATTAACAAGACTTATTTAAAATACTTAACATTGCCCATGATGAAACGATCTAAAAAATACCAAAAAGTCAACCACAAAGGACTAGCCAAAGAGATAACCATAGTTCTCAATGACTCACTTAAACATTTCCTCATGGTTGATTCTCTTAGCTCCACCTTTACCTGATTCTTTGTATAGTAATAGGCAAAGAGAAGTCGACCTATGCATGCATGACCTTCAACCTAAATTTTTTGACATCAACTTCTTGTCCAACCCTTGTACCCTATCTTTAAGCATCAAGAGCTTAGTACCATTAGCATCACATCTTGAACAGGGATGTTACTCTCCAAGAAGGTTCTGAAACTCCTCCAAGCCTAAATTCTCCACATTATCTTAATAGCAATCACCTACTTCCTATTCTCCATAGGGTGACTAACTAGTCTATTAGATCTAGGGTTGAAGGGAGCCACCCACATTCTTGACCTCCTCCCTAACTCTATGAACTTTATCCTCAACTTGCACATGGAACTTCTTCATGTTTTTAGCAAGGGGTGTATTTTGTTTCCTCATTTTAGTCCATTTTCCCATATTTTGAGTCAAACTATTTTTGAGCTCCCCAAAACCCTAGGCTACTTTACTATGGCTAATAAGGGAAGTATTAGGGGTGGACTTCTTGCCATTGAAAATTTGCAAACTAGAAGAGTATGTGTTGGCTAAGGTTTTTGCAACCAAATTAGAAGAATAAGGGTACGTCTGGCTAGAGGTTAGTTTCTTAACATCATCACTACTAGCAAGGTCATGAGAACCATCTAGTATAGAAGCCTTCAATGGGGAATAGGATAATGGGGGATCTTCATTCACGACAATAGGTAAAGGGGAAGATTAGACAAGGTGGAAGTTGTAGAGGCAAAAAATCAGGCTTTGGTGAAGAGGGATAGGCAATATATCTAGGTTTAGTAGTGGTGTCTAAGGTGTTGGTAGTGGGCCAACATCCCTCGCTAGATTCATGATATAGTTTAACAACCTCTTATGTCTTCTATAATTCTAGTGGTTGTATTAGGCATTGACAGGTTGTTCTTTTGGTGCAACTAAAACCCTAGCAATTAACAAATGGTATCAAATCTTGGTCATAGGTTCAAACCCTTGCATGTCACAAGGAATAATTTTAGGAGGGGGGGTTGTTTGTAGTGGGCCAACATCCTTAGCTGGATTCATGGCATGGTTTAACAACCTCGCGTGTCTTCTACAAGTCTAGTAGTTGTATTGAGCATTGAGAGGTCGATCTTTTGGTAGAAGGAAAATGGGAGGCTTAGTATTGCATTAAGAAGGAACTTGTTGAGGGGGCAGTGGTAGGAGTAGTAAACCTTAAACCTTTCATCATTAACATCATACATACCTAGTCCCATAGTATCAAATACACCATGCAATTCAACAAGTTTTTCACATTCCTTAAAAAACGTGGCTAGGATGTTCTTATATACCACTCTTATATTTTTTCATTTTCTACATCCACTACTCATAGCCTTAGCAATAACATCCTCATTGATCTCAAAGGATATACTACCAAGTCACACCTACCAATTATCCTAAGAGATCAAGATTTGCAAAAGCATACTCTGATTGTAGCCATCCATACATTCAAGGAACTGAAAAACTCAATGGTAACAACAAATATGCCAAACAATTGGATTATCATTGAATTCATCATAGGTACTAGGCTCTATGTGAACTCTATCCACATCCATTTGCAAATCAAAATCAAAGGAAACAACAAACTTAGTGAAATATGACCTAGACACACACAAAAAAAATAGAATAATAGATCTCGAAGAAGAGCAAGTGAGGACAAGGGCAAATCAAGAGGTTGAAATTTGTGTGAAAAAGAAAGACATCATAACTAAAGTGCTCTCTGGCCAACTTTCCAAATGTGCCTCGCATAAGTAGAGATACAATACATGAAACCGTTGAGATATTTACCCACACAAGCCCTTAAAATCTTAATAATAATAAGTAAAAGAACCTTAAGAGGAAAGGATTAATATATAGAAAAATCCCATTATATATATTTTGAGTATGAAAACTATTACTACCAATCCCAATGACCAAATTAAAAAATTAAGTTTAAATAAATGAGCACCCTACTGGCAACCTATGTAAAGTGAAGACACAACCTCATTTGGTCCCCCAACAACACATATAGAAGCTAATAGGACCAACAAGAAGTACAAACATTATTATTACATGTGAGGTCAAGCTATTGAGGACCCCAATTCAGATAAGCGCCACATGAGCACACCACACATGATAAGGCCACCACATTACTTGTGCTCTCTATATCCTATAAGGAAGGTTGATCATAGTCCACAACATCATCCCAATCAAAGTGGAGCACCAAGTTGGGTGATCGCAAAGATACCAACACATCTCAAAATTAACAACCATATCAACTAGGATTACTATTAATAATTTGGGCATCACACTCTGAAGAAAAGATTCTTCTTACATTGTCAAGAAATCAATGAAGACATTGAAAACACCTTGAGGGAGACTTAATTAGCCCCAACCTAGTAATGACATCTGCCACCCAGTTACCTTCTTTCTAGATATGAATTATTTCAAAATTGTTGAGGCTTAAGATAAGATTTTTTTTGCAATTATATCATCTAAAGAGTAACCCACGTTGGTAGGTTCTTTAACAACATCTATTTCTAGTTGGGAGTCCCCTTACACAAAAAGGAACCTAACAACAATTGAGTGAGAAAAATGATTACCGAGAGAAGAGCCATGCCCTTTGCTACATTATGAGCATTGACCCCCAAACTACTAGCATATCCAACCCTTACTACACTTATGGGAGGTCTAAACCTTCCCCCGACTAGTAGGTCCTAAGTATCTCAATCAGCCCAATAAAACTTCAGTTTGCACCATCCGATATGGGGAGGTGATCATTTTGTATTTAGACCATCTTTGAGTTATTAGAATTAGAGGTCCTAGATATAAGCTAGGTTAGCTTTGAAGGGGGTTGGGAGTGAGGGGAGGGGAAGAGAAACAAGGAAGATCCAATGATGTATTGATATATCATCCCTCAAAATCTTAAGAAAGATAGAAGACTTCATCTGTGCACCTTTCCTCCTCCCAAAGATCTAGTTATTCATTTTCTTCTAGGTACTCTAGCAAAGGTAAGGAAGGATTTTTTTTCCCCCAAATCTCTATAATGATGGAGTGGTGGTAGAGAATATACCAATTATCATACAAAGAAGGTATATATTTTCTCTTAGAGAAACTAATTTGGAGTTTTTGCAAAACATTATAAAAAACTCTTTGATATCTTTATTAATGCAGTAGAATGTGGGGGATGTTTTATCCTTCCTCTTTACAAAGAATGCAATGATTGGGGAGTTGGAAGTTTCACTTAATTAGACTATCCTAGATTAGAATTTTATCATGTGTCACCATCCACTAGAAGAAATTGACTTGGGGAAGTTGAGAGTTTCAAACTTTCTTCGAACAAATAGTAGAATTGGTCTCCTTTAATGACATACTATAATCATTTTTTTTACCAAGAACTTTCCATTGTAGCATTTATTTTTAGATGAATGTATCCTCTTTGGGGAAGATAGGGACCTTAATCCTTAGAATATCATGTTGAAGAATGGATTCATTATGTCTAATGTGGACCTAGTTATTTAAAATTAATAACATTTTTTTTTCTAATCATTAAGTAGTCAGAGATAAAAGAACCAAATAACCCTTTACAAAACCATAGAGTTTTTTGTAAAATGAGTTAGTATCAAGAGCTTGACCTAGCAACCATGTATTCTAAAATTAGATAAGATGTTTGTTTCGTGGCATTTGTTTTTAGATGAATTTATCCTCTTTGGGGAATATGGGGACCCTAATCCTTAGAATATCATGTTGAAGAATGGATTTGTTATGTCTAATGTGGACCTAATTGTAAAAAATAAATAACATTTTTTTTTTCTAATCATTAAGTAGCCAGAGATAAAAAATGCAAATAACCCTTTACAAAACCATAGAGGTCTTTGTAAAATGAGTTAGTATCAAGAGTTTGATCTAGCAACTACATATCCTAAAATTAGATAAGATGTTTGTTTTAAGCCCACCATTTAAGCCCTAACACAAATCTTGGATCCATTTGAGAAACTAAGATTTGATAAAACCTTATAAAACCTATCATGGTTAAGATATTTTGTGCTCATGATTTTACATCATCATATGTTGTTTTGAGTTAGTTCCCAAGAAGCCTTAGTGATAAGAGATTTTTTAAGTGTTGTTATTTACTTATTTCCATCCCTCCCCAATGTTTAGAGTAACAAAGTATGGAAATAATTTTCCTTTCCACATGCCTAGCCATAGGAAGTTCCTCTGAATTTCCCCAAACTTTTCAACCATACTCAAAGGAAAATGGAAAAAGGTGAGGAAGTAATAAGTGATACTCTGATGAATGGCTGCAAGAAGTTGCATTTTTTTAGAATTACTCTTGATTTTACCTATTTATCTAACCAAATTCTTTTGAATACATTCTAGAATAGAATTGCAGAAGGATAGGGTGACCTCCTTGATAATAGGTGGAGTCCTAAGTGGATGAAGAAGATTAGAACATTGATATCCCAATATATCTTGATTTTTGTTTTCTATAAATTAATTGCAGTGTTGAAGAAGCACATCTCCTCTCATAATAATTAAATTGGATAGAGACCATAACATTTCCATGTAAGTATTTTTTCCATCTTTTGGCCTCCATCACAAACATAGGCCCAAATAGGATACTATCAACTAGAAATTTTTGTGACATAGATGAGGATATGGTGGAGATAGATTTGACACCATGAGGTCCCAAAATGTTAGTTATCATGATAAAGAGACAAGGATGAAGTGGGTCACCTTGTCTAAAAGCTCTCTTTTCCCCAAAGAAACCACTTGAGATCCCATTAACAAGAACAAAATACTTAATTGTGGTCATACATTCTTTAATAACATTAATAAAAGAATCTTAAAGCCCCGGTTTAGAAAGGACATTAAATAGGACATCTCACTTGACCTTATCAGAGGACTTGCAGATATAATGTTTAAAGTACATGCTCAGGAGGTGCCTCCTATATACATAAATTTAATGAGTAGAGATAGCCACATCAAGAATTTGGCACCCAAGGACAAACCCTTTGTTATTATCATCGATCACTTGACTAAGTAGGGGTTTGATTATGTTTACAAGGACTTTGGAAAAGATCTTGTAGACTATATATATTATATAAATTAATAGGTGTAAAATTAGACAAGCTAGAAGGATCATGGAATTTGTGAACCAATAAAAAGCAAGAATTGTTGAGTTTATTGAGGATTTTACCAATGCTAAAAAGGTCCTTAACAACCATAATGATATTCAACCCAAAAATATCTCACTACTCTTGGAAAAGGGTAAGGAGGAAACCATTTAGTCCTATGGCCTTAAAGGTACCTATGTAGAAGGTTGAAAACCCAACTTAATCTCTAGTGATAGAAAAAAGGATTAAGGTATTATCCTTCAATATTAGTGTAATAAGTAAAAAAAATTAACAATTTTTCTACTATGTTAGGGTCAAAGGAATTGACTTGATCCAAATAAGCCATGTGGAAAATTTTTAGAGCCAACACTCAAATCTAGGAATCATCAATAATATTCTATCCATTTGTATCTAGGTGGGATTAGATTGTGCTCATTTTTCTACATCTAATAGAATATTTGTAGAAGAAAGAAGAATTCTTGTCCCCTCCTTCAAACATCGAATCCTTGACTATTTCTTCTGAAAAAAAATTTCTTCTTTAAAAATCTATTTCTAGTTTCTTCTCATAAATTCTTCATCAATATGGATCACCTCAAACCTGTAAACATTGGAAAACTAAAATTGAATTCTATAAAGTTTAATATTCAACTCCCTTTTCATATCTTGGACACTTCCAAGAGTATATTTTTTCATGCATTCACATTAGCTTTAGTCAATCTTAATGTTTGGGAAATGTCCAAAGTTTTTACCTAAGGGCAACCTTGTGAAACATGGAAACAACCTCCAAGCTGTGAGACTTGAACTATGAGGTTGAATCTTCGAAGAAGGTCAGCTTCCTTTACTATCAAGATGCACCTATCTCCTCTTGGAGAGGAAAAGGGAGAAGGAATGCATGAAAGCAAATCTACCTATTCTAACCTAAAGGGGTGATGCACCAAAATAGAGTGTTTGAACTTATCTCTGCTCATGAATGCACAATTAACCAGTTGTAACCTCAAAGAATATAGATTCAAACCTTGCTTAATTCAAAAATTACATGTAGATCAGACAACAAAACAATGGTATAGGAAGAAACTCCACTCAATATCATTCGAATGTCAAAAGTAGATACTATCATGCAAATTGCAGAACATAGATAAAACATTAACCAGAGGCAAAGAACCTTGCACAATGTGTCAATGGCTAAAAGAGACTCAACAGAGGATTACAATGGTTTAGAGGCATGAGAAATTACAGTAGTATGCATGAAGCAATACTAGAGAATTCAAAGAAAAGATCAACCCCTTACAAAGATTACAAAATCTACCTTTATAGCTCAGGCATAACTGAGATATTTTCTATCCTAGACCAAACTCAACTGCTACCATTTTAAGAGTGTAGAGAACAATCATGCAAATTTGGAGAAAATCTAATCCTAGTACAGGTTCAAATATAATGAAATCCAATATTTTACCAAAGTAGAGCCTTGAGAAGATAGAAACGACGCCATTAAATCACTCTAACCAAGTAGATGGATAAAACTAGAGATGACAAAGTATTTTCCTTCATTCACTAGGTGCAACATTCATTAGAAAGTGGTTGGAAATGATCATGAAGATCAGGTCATGCAAGAAAACATTTCTTCTTCATAGTCAGCTCGATGAATCAGCAAAGTCAATAGGTCAACTGAATTATGCAACCAAGATGGGCCATGTGGGCCAATAATCTTATTTCATTTTGCCACCCTAGCAAAGTCTCCACATGATTGACCACATAACCTACTAATTGTGCCAAGTTTCCAACTTAACCGCGATGTCACATAATTGTCAGCCTTAGCTGTGATCGCCTTTCTTTCAAATTGGGTCCATAAGGACACGTGTCCTTCAGGTGCTTCCCCACAATGTCTAAAGTTCTTGTAATTCCATAATGCGGGAAAGTGTTGATCGTTCATCAACAAAAGATTGACGGTCAATGAAAATTTGTACTATCACAGTGCCTGCCTTATTCAATATCTTGGGCCCACGGACTACTCAACACAACCTGGCATCCAACTGGCACCACTTTTAATCCCTAGTGGCTCCACTTGTCCACGCGTCAAGCAAGCGCATCACCGCATTCCTTAACTTTCAGAGACTTTCACAATGTGGTGACACATTCTTTAGGACGCATCATCTATTGATCTACAAAAGATCAATGGTAAGATCTGGCACCCTTCGGAATAGCTGACCCCACATGTTTCTCAAGCGTGAGATCGACACCAAGCAAAATTCCCTTTATGACCTTATGAGATATGACAACTTCGTAAGATCTTACATTTTCACCTTTGGCCTTACAATCCTACGACATCCTCAATATTACGATGTCCCAATCTTATGATATCCTCTGAACTTTGTAGCATCGTAGCGCTCCTTTTCCTTTCTCCCAATGCTATGGTTCAAGCTTTGTCGTAACATCGCAAGATGAACCCTTTAAGGCCTCCGACCACTCGACCGATGTAGAATCTTAAGACTTTCTCTCTCTTCTCCCGATGCAATGGTTCTTTGATCTTACGACTGTGGCATAACATCGTAGACCTTTGAAAATTGCCTCGTGATCTCCCGATCACATACCATCTGAAGACTTAAAACTTTTCCTTGCAAGATTATGATGACCCCACTATTATGATCTTATGATCTTACGGAGCATCCCTTTCATAGCATCTCACCTCTACAATTTGGGCTCCCCGATCATACAACCATCGTAACATTGTAAGCCTTTACCTTTCCTTGCATGATCTTATGAACCTCTCTATTTCGTAGCATTGTAGGCCCATTGACTTTTGACTCTCAACTTTACGATATCTTATTTCCATGGCACTAAATATAAAATGTGGAGTAGTCGTTTATCTTTTAAATTCAAATGTGATGATTTTGGTGGGAGGGCAAATTGACCAATAGGAAATTCTATACATAGACATCCCTTAGATGAGGGTATTCAACCAATTATTAATTTATTCCTATAACTTAGGATGGATAAACACCACATGATTTAATAGAGGAAAGTAAAAGGTCTCATTCTAGGCCAATCAACCTATGAGAGAAGAAGGGGGTTATTATCATAGAAAATCTTACCTATAGAACAAGAAGGATGAGTGAAAGAGTTTTCATGTAGATCAATATCCACAAGTCCTATAGAATCAATGATGTTTTCCAAGTCAACCATGTTTTTAGTGCAATAGTTTACTCTAACATTATTTTTAAATAAATAATGGGAGTATCAAAATCATCTGCAACCATCAACTAGGAATCCTTATTAATATGAAATTTCAAAGATATATCTTCCCAAACATCCTGGTGCACATTGCAGAGGTTAGAAAAATAAATATTGGCAAGAATCCAAAAGTACAATGGATTAGAAAACATAACAAACTATTGACAAAGAGTGAAAGGAGGGAACCAAAAGTCGGGGGGGGGGACACATCTTCTCAACTCACCCAGAAGAACCTTGACATCACTTGTTATTAAATAGGTTGGAAACCAGTCAAGAAGAAAAGTTTCCTAATCATTTTAACTTTTCCAATGAAGAGGGTATTAATCTTATTCTCAAGGATATAATTCTTGAGAGAACTATTTTTTGGGTTGTCTCAACCTCTCATATTCGAAGATGGGAACTTAATTTGTGTGTCTTGTAGGTGTATTCCAACATCTGCTATTTTCCACTAAAACTTTTGAATCAATTTCCACATTTATTTTTTAATTCCTAGTTTATTTCTTTTGTGTCTAACCATCACTATCTAGGGGCGTACTTGAGATAGATCTTGGAGAGAGGACAAATATTGTAGAAGATTGGATGGTAGGGGATAATGCCTAAATATTAGTTGTGAGAATCTACTTTTAGGAGCCTTGGGGAAAAATGAAGACCTAAAATAAATAAATAAACATAATTTGGGATAGAGATTTAGATAACCAAAGCGTTAGAGGAGTTTGGGATCTCACCTTCCTCAAGATTTGATGGAAACATTAGAGCTTCTAGAGTGGATGAAACATTTTGGGATTTCTTAACTAGGGAGAGATCTTCAAATAGATTAGGTAGAGAATCCATGATTTTAAGGAATTTTTTGATAAAGGGACAGTCCACCTGCTCATTCCCTTGAAGATGAATAGGATCCATCAACATGGGTTTTTTCTTGAAAAGTATTTTGTAGTAAAAAAAGATGTCTAGATTTGACACAATTTTGGTAAAAAGCTACCACATTCTAATAATATTGTATGGGTTAAGTTGAATTTCTTAAATTTGATTGAAAATAAATAAAATTATGGAGGTTATCCATACTTACATGTAAATAAAAAAATAACAACCTATTTTTATCTTGTGTAATACAATAAAAGGAAGTGAAACAACCAAATAAGTTCTTCCCATCTAATTGAAGATAACATTACCCAAAATTCTGAGGAGAAGGCTACGCAAATGATCTCTACACTGTCTTCTAGCAACCTAAAGAAAGAGTATTCCTTCCATAAAAATAGGAACCTAGGGAGAGTGTTGTAATCAAATATTCATTAAACTTAAAGAGGAAGAAACCACCAACATAGTTCTTTTACTAATACTTTTATGAAGTTTACACTTGTTGAAAGTCTAGCACCAAACAATAACAACTTTTGGGACAAGGGGATTATTTTTCAAACCAAGCAATTATTCATGGAGGAAAGAGGATTCAATCTAGTTTATAATTTTGATAGAAGTTCCCTCCTTCGAGACACTTTCACCATTAAGAATAATTTTCCAAGTCTTGATATTTGAGTAGTCTAAGAGAAAAAATGACGGAACACTCTTCAAGCCAACAACATTACCAGAGGACCCATGCTGGCCAATGAACAATATATTAGACAGGGGATTGACATTATTGCCAAGGATTGACAAAACTTCAGGAAAGCCACCATCAAGCAAAAGAGGGTTTGCCAGGGGACCCAAAAAAATTACTTATGGATATGATATTATAATATATTCAGGTGGGTGGAAATGTTGACTTTGACATACATTCCTTTAGATAGTTACATTAGTTCATGTGAACAAATTCTATAATTGATTGTATCATACAATGATAGGCCTTCATTGAGATTAAGGTACACCTCAATTATGTTTTTGATTAAGGAAAAAAAGTTTTGAAGGGATCCTAAAACCCTTATACAAATCAAATAATTTTCAATGAATTCCAACTCAAACTAAACTACAAACCAAAGGTGAAATAGGTCACCAACCAGAACAAGGTGACCAAACTGGCAACCTCTACAACTTAGCCACAAAAACAAGTTTTGACCAAGAACCTAAAACCCCATGGTTAAAAAAGGATATACAATAAATCCCTAACCATGTAAAACTACAATGGACAATAGGCCAAAAAAGCCATGAGAGCCAAAATGGAACAAGAATTCAAGATTTCCCTTTTGGTCCCATCCTTTGAGAATGTAATGCCATATGAAAAGTTAGAGTGGAGGGCTTGACCTTTTTTCTTTTTATAGTTGTCCATCCATCCTCCACCAAACCAGCAACCTTCTACCATGAAGATGATATATATATCTAGGAGATAAATATCATTGTAATGTTTACATCAAGTATAATATTGTATTTGGGATTTTTTGAAGATGTATAGTCCTAAAATGTTAGCACCCATAATTGGATGCTTTAGGACATATTAGGCCCAATTTCTATAATTTCAAGATCTATCTATATGTTATACTTGATTCCAATGACCTGTCTTTTCTTAGTTTTTACCCATTTACTCTCCCCAATCTTTCCATGAAGTTTGAGCCCAATTTTCCTAGGACGCATCTATAATAATGACATGTCTCCAAGGTCTTGGGCCCAAACTTTCCCAAAGCCTAATATTTGGGTCTTATTCCAAGGTTTTCAATTATGGGTCACCAGGATCAATTTTGAATCTCAAAATGAGTGAATAAACTATAAAGGGTCTTCTCTCTCTTGTTTGATGTGAATCAATAGGTCGTGATCAAGTTCAAGCTACCCATCAACAAGTACAAGAAATCAAAGGAAAAATTAAGGATTTGGATTCAAGGTTTGAAGGAAAGCTTCTAATTTAAGATCACCAATTCCCAATTGTTTCAATATCTATTAAATCAAAGGAAATAATCTCCTATTACTAAAAGTCCCTTTCCAATAATGGCCAAGTATAGGAATTCTCAATCAACAAAGAATATCCATTCATCCATCCTTAACTATCTCCTTCTTTGCATGTGGTTATCCAACATATCTATATCCTATGTCTAGGAGGGGAAGTCATAGATCCATGAATTTGTGAGGGAATACTTGATCCTACATCAAATTTTAGGGCCAAATATTTGGATTCTAAGTACATCCAATAATATTAATCAGTTTGAGAAGTCTCTACAATTTTTCTTTTTAAACTCATTTCTTTATGTAGATTATTTCATATTTGAAGTTTGATTACTAAGCAAGGGTCTGACCAAAAAAAACCCTTTTCCCAACCTCCCCCCGACCCCTTTTTTCTGTGAAATAATAGATTAAGGATCTATAAATTCAAATCTAGGTTGATCACAAATAGATGCAAGTTCTAGTTATCAAGGACACGTCATCACTTTCAGCTTATCTTAGGGACATGTCATATTTCACCCCATCCCTACTATTTTTTAGTTGAAATCTCTTATACAAGTTTGTTTTTTTCTTCTAGTTTCCATTTACATCAACTTTAGCTCATTATTAACTTGTATCAATATTATTTTATCATCTTTTTAGAAACTTACCAAATTGATCAATTGCATTATATAATAATTCTCATTTCATTCCAATTACATTATTTAGTGAAGGTACAATCTTGTCCCCGTTTAGAGATTGAGTCATCTCTTAAGCCAACTGGGGGCATTTTTCCTTCCTAATGTGCAATTCATGAATAGGGAGATAATCACATATCCAAATTTCCTATTACTTTCCTTTTCACCTCATATAGGAGATATAAATCGGAGTGACTTCTTCCATAAGGAGTATTGTATGTGATGTTACCCCTTTTCAAGAGTTTATTTATTTTTTACACGTAATGAACATTAGGACATATTGACACATTAACATCGTTTCTATTATTTAGATCTATCATCTATATTTTCTTGATCTACATTATTATATGTGTAGCCCCTATTAAGTGGTATGAATGTTTAGATCTAGAAACAAAGGTGAGAGATAAACGATATTTTTGTAATATTTTCCAATATATTTTAAACAACTAAATTAAAATAAATTGACCAAAATTGGAGAATCATCTAAAGAAGATACAATCCAAAGCTCAAGTATGAACCATCCTTTGATATTTTATGAATTTTCATAAATTTTCTTATTAGGCCACAAATCAAGAAAAAAACCCCTTTTTCTTTTACATTTCTAGAAATCTCCCCAAATTTTATGAGGGTTCTATTATTTGTATTTTTTATTTCAAACCATACATATTACAAAATAATCTAATCTTAGTTGGGTATGTGGAAAAATCCTTTAAGTCCTAGTTTCAACACGTGCCCTAGTTTTAATGGAAGTGTTAATGCATTCTAATGGTGGCTTCAATTTAAAAGAGCTAATGGCTAATAATTTAGACAATGGGAAATATTTTTTATAGCCCTTAACAAGAAAATATAATAATTGTTTTACATCCTTTTACGAGATAATTTATTCTTTGGGAAAATCAAAACATACATTTTTAATGGATGAATACCAAAAGAAAGAAGATCATAAAGAAGTTAAACCTATACCATCTTCTCATGGATTATCACTACATGGAGACATTAAAAAATGATTTCTTTCTAAAGGAATTTCTAACCACACAATGCAATCAATATCACGATACCATCTACCCACCCTTGACAAGAAGGTTAGAGAAATGAAAGAACACATTCAACACCTATAAGAGGTCCCTTTAGTCTCAAGGATAAAAAGTAGTGAAACATGGGAACATGTTTCAACCCTCAGACCTCCACATTCCCAAGATAGGGATGTCCTCAATACAGGAGGATGAGGACACTTCCTGCTCTCATTTTCACCCAAACACCACCATAATGCAAGGACGATATACATCCCTTGACTAGCCTAGGGATGGTTGTTTGTTCCCTATTGATAGAAAAACCATAAACTATTATTTTAAAAAAATGTTAATTTATTTTTATTTTTTGGGGTTTGATTCGAACTCTTATTTATGGTGAGTCCTTAATAGGACCCTCTAAGCCTAAAAAATCCCTTCCAAGTTTCACTATTACTCATTATTTTCTAGAATAGATAGAAAAGAAAGAAAATGAGAGAAAAAAAAGTGATTGGAGGAGGGAAAAGACCGAGTGCAAGTGAAAGAGGAGTAAAATAGAGTATATAGAGAATCACCTTTCACCTCATCCCCAGAATTAGTCCCTTTGTCCCATTTTTCCCAATGAGTAGTAGGACACTGATAGAAAGATAACTAAATAGAATATAATGAAGAGGCAAGAACATCAATGTAAAATTATGATATAGATATTGCTTCTCAATACAGGTGCAAAGGGAAGACCATCTTGGGGCGTTGACTGAATTTATAAACATGCATGAAGAATCCAAGTGTTGGAAAAATAAAAAAGTATCTAATTAAATAAAATTATTTTCTTTTTGAATAAACCAAATAGGTTTATGAGGATCCAATGCAAAAACATAAATATGTGATCAATGTCAAGGAAAATGCTTGTGCGAGGTTCTAAGTATTTTTCTTACGGTTAGTTATACAATTATTAGCATATTTTGTGTATACTTAGATGAACCATCTTGGGTGACATCAATGTGTGTGTGTGTACACGTGCATGCGCGTGCGTCTCTATTAGCATATTTTTTTTATACTTAGATGAACCATCTTGGGTGACATCAAAGACTTTGTATGTGTGTGCGCACATGCACACACACATGTGTGTGTGTGTGTACTTGTGTGTGTGTGCGCGTGTGCGCGTGCATGTGTGCATGCATGCGTGCGTGCGTGCGTGCATGCGTGCATGTGTGTGTGTGTGTGTGTGTGTGTGTGTGTGTGTGTGTGTGTGTGTGTGTGTGTGTGTGTGTGTGTGTGTGTGTGTGTGTGTGTGTGTGTGTGTGTGTGTGTGTGTGTGTGTGTGTGTGTGTGTGTGTGTGTGTGTGATCTATATGCTAAAAATGCACAGAAGAAGCTAGATTTACAAAAGAAAATGTTGAATGCTTGATGGATGAAGGAATTACCTTAATGAATATTTTCTTTAAATTCTTGAATGCACAATAGCTTTCTTGATAATACTTGAATGAAGATGAGATGTAGCTTGTAAATGTGAAAATGAGAGGAAGAAGTTTCCTTTTATAGGAATTACCTTAATGAATATTTTCTTTAAATCCTTGAATGCACAATAGCTTTCTTGATAATACTTGAATGAAGATGAGATGTAGCTTGTAGATGTGAAAATGAGAGGAAGAAGCCTCCTTTTATACACATTTTAGGATTGAATTTTTTAAGGTTGGCTTGAATTAAGTGTGTGAAAAGAAACACCTTTCAATTATGCACAAATCCCCTTTAGATTTTATCTCTTGACGTATAGGTTTAATTGATTTGACACATACCTAAGAAGGAAATATTTTTATTTTTTCGAAGTCTGGGAAAACATGAAGAGCTTTGGGGAAAGAGCATGGAAGATGTGGAAAACCTTCGAATTTAGGAATCATTAAAATGGTGTCTAATAAATTTTAGATAGAAGATAAATTCCGCGAGTATATGGATAAATGAGAAATTGTGCATAGAAATTAGAGCCAACTTATCTAGTTTTTGACAAGACTGAAGGGGAAGTAGGACCTTGATTTAAATTAATTATACAATTTGGTGTAGTGTGAGGTCCTAATGTAAGAAACACACTAAAGTAGGCCAAAAATGGCCCCAAAATGAAAACAAAGTAAATGCCTACTTTTTAGGACTATAAATGTTATAATTTTTTAAACATTTGTGCCCCACTCAATGGGTTTTTGGCAGGGTAAACTTTAAGAAACCTCCCTCCAGAAAAAGATATAAATTATTGGCGAATCTTTCATTATCTCAAAAAATCTAATTATTTTTTATTAGCGAATCTCTCAATTTTTTATTTTAAATATTATTGACATTGCCGATTATCTTGGAATCATAATTTTGAGTAGAAAATATTGGTGAATCTCAATAATAATAGGAAGTTCACTAATTGTCATGGAATATTACAAATCAAAATTGAACATGTTTTATCTCATGGAAATTATGAGGATAGTTACATTATATTTTAATTCAATAGTGAAAACTAAATATTGGTAATATATCCCTAGAGTAACTGATAATTATGATAATTATTGGTGAATTAATTTTAATTTTAATTTCTTCGATAATATATATTATTTAGGTCAATCAAATCTAATGATGTATCTAATATTGTGGCGAATCTTTGAGTTTAAATTTTTTAAGAAAATAAATTATTGAGCGATTTTATATATTTTAGAACTAAATTTAATAAAAATGTGGCAATTTACATTGCATTAAATCTTAAATTATTAGCCAAATTACTAACAAAAAATTTCTAAAATTTGCAAAATTATGAATATTCACCACTAAAAAACACCCTAGTTTTTGATAGCATATTCTCAATGATACATTCACAACCTTGTGAACTCCTAGTATCTCTTGGTTATTCTTATGCCATTGTGCCCTTAGTGGCCTATTGTTTCCCCTACCACTTGTATTGTAGTGTCATTATATCTTTTACAACCTATGGACATGTTTTTCTCAAGGGACAACCTCCTAATTTGACCACTTATCTAATTTTAAAACAAATGGGAACATGAAATGTCAAGGATTGGAGTCACTTACCTTCAAAGTATTCTGATTTCTTGGAGAACCTTTTTATGAAGGATGCAAGAAATTATTTGAGGTTCATATGTGAACTTTGATTGTTCCCTTTTTCAAATAATAATAATAATAATAATAATAACATGTTAATTAAATAATTAAAAATATTTAAGTAATAGAACAATATTAGTTCAATTGAATAATTATTATGTTTCTATTAATAGAGAAAAATTAAAAGACAACATCATAAAAATATAGGCAAACATGTATTTGAAAAATCTGGGCTGGCATTCACCTCAATAAATATATACTCAATAATATGATTAAATTGTCAATAATAATTTTGTATTCATAAAAATAGTTCATATTTTCATATATTTTTATTCACAATTTAAGTATGTAAATTCAAGACTCTCACAATGTTGACACAAAACTCTCATAGTTTGGTGACACTTTGTCCAAGTTATTTATGTTAGTTAATTTTTCCAACCCTACTTAAAATAATCATTATTACATAAGAGTCTATTATATATCAACAAATTGTCATAATTTAGATATTTATGAAATTAAATTTAAATTTGTTGAAAAATTAAAGTAACCCCTCATTTATCATCTAACTCAAAGATAGATTAATGATAAAAATAAAATATGGCTAAAACTTTTTTTTAAAAACATAATTTAAACATCTTCTATACTATGTTTTAATTTATTTAAAATAAAATTACCCTAATTATAACATCACTTAGAATTTGATAATCATAAAAAGAAAATCTATTATTGTTTTATTTTATTTTTTCATTTTAGATTTGTTACATTCTACCAGATATTAAAAAAATGAACTCTTCCATGTATGACTTCACCCAAGATTGAATAGAAATCTATTAATACTTATGTTGGGTCTCATCCTTAAAAATAGAGTTGAAACATGGGAATATTTAAAGATTAGTCTAATTTTTATTTTTTGTGTTATGAATGGTTTCTTTAAAGAACTTTAAAACTGATATAATGATAGTTTTTGTTAGGATTAACCATAGACATAAATAATAGTTAAATGCAAATATAATCAATATCATAAAATAATAAATTGCACAGAAGATAACACAAGACACAAAGATTTAACGTGGTTCACCCAACTGCAAGTCCACTAGTATTATTATCAACAATCCACAATCCCTTGCAACTTATCGCAAGAAGCTACAATATCACCATACATTATGAAATCCCTAACCCTAAGCCACTTTATACAAGCTTTTACTGTTTACAAAATTAGGGCTAGAATAAGTCATCCAATAGAAAAATAATAGATGATGCCCTTTATAATATGAGGGTCATTTTTGGCTTCAAGGGTGCTACCCCCAAAAAACCCCTGTGGGAGCATTACCCCTCGACCCCACCCTATACTGTGACAAGAAGCCCACTTGGGACACTACCCCATGACCTTGCAAGGATTGTTGCCACATGACACTACAAGGGGTGTTGCCCCTTGACCCCGTCTTGGGGGTGTTGCCCCAAACTCCCATATAGATAATTTGGGAAGAAACTGCATGAAATAAACCTCTAAGTTTGATTAGGTTCCACATCACAACAATTTCTTGGGGATAGACTAGGCTAAGTAATATTGCATCATTTAATGGTTGAATCATTTTAACTAGGATGTTTCTACTTTAATCATTTTAAAATTTTATATTGAATTAATAAAAAAATATTGTTAAAAAAAATTCATGATTATTCAAAATGTGAATTTAGTAATATTAAATATTTATAAATGTCACTAAATTAGTTTAGATTTTAATACTTTTATATTATATTTTTTAATTTATATAATATTTTACAAAATAATATTATATATTATTATAGGCAAAAGCCTACAACACAACAATAACTTGCGGGAGGTATTGGGTTTGAATCTACCTTCGCTTAACATATAATAATAATTAATTCCAACAAATTATTATTATTAATCTAGGTTTCAACGATTTACCGATCAAAAAAATATTATTATAATGGCATTGTAATTTATTTATAATATACTAATACCATATTATATATAATACAATATATATATATATATATATATCATTAATTATATTAAGAATTAAGAATTACATAAAAAATAGTTTATAATTAATAATTATTTTACATATTAAAAAAATTAATACTTGTGGTAGTTGCATTTAATGGGGTGACTAAGAGTTTTCCTTTCAAGTAGTTTAAATTTATCATTTTTAAATTTAACTATAAAGTCAATATATGCATAGTTAGATACAAGAGCATAGTTGGATACAAGATTTTTAACTTAATATTTCTATAAAATGCTTTTATATGATTTGATTGGATGAATCATTTTATTTCTTATATGAGCTAGCTTTGATGGACTGTAAAATATTTATATCATTAACTTTGATACTTTTTAGGATTTTTAATATTGATTATATTTTACAAATTAATTTTTTTCATTCAATTAAAAATATCAAATATACTTATTTTATACAATCTTTTAAGAAATACTATTATATCTATTATTATTATAAAAATAGTATATAATATTTTTATAAATTTAAATATTCTATATAATATAATAAATTTATTTTATTATGCCAAATTAAATCATATATCTGAAAATTTCAGAAAAAAAACTTATAATAAATATAATAAAATTTGCTAGACACAAAGACAAGAACCACCAAATAAAGTTCAATTGTAAACCTTTTATATGACAGTGTACTCCAACTTAATAAATAATAATAATTAATAATTGATAGTGATAAAAATGAGTCAACAAAAATCCTTTTAATTATTTTTTCAATTTCCCTGTGAAGATTTTAAATAATGTTATAGTAAAAAAATAAAATGATCTCAAAACTATTTTTATAAGAGCCCTGCCTTTATCACCCTTTCTCTTTTTATAATAGATCCAATATACAAGTACACTCAGACATACTTTTCCCACTCCCAATTATGAACTCTACAAAATACTTTCCAGATTCACTATTATGAACCGTACAAAATACTCTCACATTCACTGTTATGAACTGAACAATATATTCTTCTCTCTTATTTATCTTTAAAGCCAAATATAGCTAGCTATAGCTGGCATAATGACAGAAAAATAATTACAATAGGCTCTGATATTTCCATAAATTGATATCTTAATTATCTCTACTGTTTGGCAGTGTTTATGACCCTCCAAACTATTGACTGAGATTGACCTCTCAAAAGTCTATTTTACCAAGATATTAATGTGGGCGTGAGCTGTTCCTTCCTCACATGGAAAGCAAAAGGGATTGGCAAATGATTTTGAATGAAAATGTAGCGGATTTCAATAAAATGGCCCACACTTTGAATCATGCAACATAAATAGCAAATGCCAGCTACTCTCTTTAAAAACACCACCATTTTCTTTATCTTCACAGACACTCGTACTTTTCTAAGACAGCATGCAGCACCGACAGTCGGTGGCGTCCGTTCATTTATTGGGAAGGCGGTGAAGTGCATGTTGGGACACATGTAAATTATGTCTCTTGTACAAAATGAAGCCTCTCTTTTATTTGTAACAGGAACAATAGCAATTAATAAGTTTTTAAGATATATTTGACCAAACTACCTATGCCATCTATGCTCTCTTTCTACAATAGATTGTGTGATAAAAAAGATTTATCTAAGATAGGAACCAATTTTGTTAGAAGTCACATTTGGAGGTTGTCTCAATGTTTCACGAGGTTGTTTGGGAGTCAAGCCCCATGCACGGGCATAAACTTTTGTGTTAACACAAGTCAATAGAATGAATTTATACTTTAGATGTTTCAAATGCACGCACAAATAACTTATAAGAAATTTGAGCCATTTTATATACGATGTGTACAACCTCAAATGTAGATTAATAGTTATGTTTTAAAGCTATATAAATATCCACATGCCATTATAATTTTTTGCAAAGGTCTTAGATAGTAATTGAAACAATTTATTTGTAGGTCGACTTGTTTCTAAGCCAAATTAATGTGTCATATATATTATCTTCTTGCATTAGGTTGTGTTATCAAAAAGATTTATCTATCTAACATGGTAACTAATTTCATCTTATTATCATCTATGTTAGAGATACTAATGGCCTTTTCCTTTGAAACTTTTCATGTATCTATTCCACTACTAAAATGAGGGTTTTATTTTAATGCTCAACAAGGATATGGAGAAATTATTTACTCCTCACCCATGAAAGCTTATGGAATTGAGATAAGTGTGAAAGAAATGTACTTATTTATGAGAATTAATGTCTAGAATGCAATTTACATACAAATGTTTCAAAGTAAGACCATTTATTCACTCAATTCTTATTGTCGCCAATGACATCTTCATCATGAAAACCTTGTTTTCTTTGAGGTTATGATCAAAGTAGTTAAATAAAATGATTTCAAAAACTTGGTAAACTTCAAAATCCTACACCTCCCTATCCTCTCCAATAAAGCATTCCTTATACAACTTCAATCTCATCATATTCAAGAAACATTACTACTATTCCCTAGGAATGATTTGACAACATGACTCATGCTTACTTGCATGCATACTAATATCTAAATGTAAATTTAATATAACAACATAATAGAACTTATTTGGAAGCTATGATAATAACCAATTGAAATGTACCTACTATGCGAATTGACAACACAAATAACATCTCTACAATCACCCTTCATCATACAATATAACATGTTAAACATTCATTAATAGAACGTGTACATTAAATCTTGCATGAACCAACCACTTATCACTCATTGGGAACTAGACCTTGCATGCAAGAACACTTTCTCTATCAATCTTATATTTTTGTGTTATAGTTAAGAAAATGTTAGAGTAATAAAGTATTTTCGTATTAGTTAAATCATATTAATTATTAAATCACTTATTATCTATAGTTTACTTAAGCTAAAATTTGTGCATATAATGATTTATTCTTTTGTTAATTATTATCATGCAACTTAGGTTAGTTCCCTGTTACGATTTTGATCTCCTTTATAACTTGGATGGTCTCTCTTTGTAATTAAACATTCATTCACTTTTGATAATAACAATCTCTCTTTTTGCTCATCAAGAATGTATCATCTGTGGATCTGGGAATTCCAGCTTCCATAGCTTTTGCTTCTCTCTTTCTATGACAGGTGTTTGCATGCAGATTCTATTTATGAAAGTTTTAGCTTGGCTTTCAGATTTGTATTTTCACTTTCAGAGAGTTTCATTTTTCAAAGTTTTTTTTTTTTTTTTTTTTATTGGATCTATGTAGTTACCTTTCTCGAGGCACTTTGAGCCCAAATGGACCTCACTGTTGAGCTTAGAGCACCCGAAAACCCTTATTTTCATATTAAAAATTTTCAATTTGGACACAATTGGAATTTGTGGCAAAAACAATATTACTCCCAGATTGGGCACATTTCTCGAGGTGGTGATTTTATGATTTTTTTACACTACAATTAAGATTTTTTTTTGTCAAAAATCAAGATTTTAGGCACACAAAGTGGCATTAGGTATGAATTCAATATAGATTCCTAAAAAATAATTTGAACGAAGAACATGACAACTTTGAAATTTTGATACATGGGATCTTGTACCATTTCTTGAAGGACAAAAACTCATTTGTTACAAATGGGTGTTAAAGAAGATTGGCTTAGATGAAGGTATTGAGAATTATAGACCAATTTTAGTTGTAGACCGGTAATAATCTCAAGTTGAGGGTACTGATTATAGTAAGAAATCTTCTCTTGTTGAAAAATGGCATCCATTAGATTTTAATTTCTACTATATTTTCTTATGATTTAGATGTTAAGATAATAGGTGTGAGATATGATTTTGTTTAATATGATTTGGAGGAGGATATTTGTATGACATACCCAAAACATTGTGGAGGAAACGATAAAATTAAACTCTATTGGAAAGTTGAAGAAATCTTTGTATGGCTTCAAGTAGAGTCTTAGGATGTGGTACTTATATCATCTTAAGTTGGATGCACTCCAATTTAATGAAGGTTTAACACCTATTTAACGTGAGATCATCAATCTCCTTGCATCTTTCATGACTTCTTCCTTTTTTTGTCCTTTCTCCTAGATGGAATTGGGGTAAGACCAAAAATATCCTCTTTAGAGCTCATATTTTCATAGCATTAAGCTCAAGGTAGGATCTATCCTCCTAGGCCCTCCATTCCCTTCATATATCCACTTTGAATCTACTCCTTGCACTTGATTCTGGAGACCTAAGACCTATTTTGGGATCTCAAAGGGATCTTGAAGGTTTTGGGACCTAGTTGTTAGGGGTGAATGTGCCTCTAACCAATCACGAGCATAATGCACCCCTAATTGGGACCTTTTTTGGGTCTCCTCTTCAAGACCCATGTTTGCGTATATCTGAGGTGTTAATTCCTAGGTAGGTCAGCCTGTAGGAGTTAGTTACTTCTTAGCTCTATATAAACCCTTTGATTTGATCCATTTTCAGATCTCTCATTCTTAAGTGTTCAAGCATCCACAAATTCAAGCTTTGAAGCATCCAAGGCATTTAATAGATCTTCCATTTAAGATCACAGACTTATGCATTCAAGCTATTGGTGGAGTTTATGCTAGATCTTTTATTGCATTTTCAACATTCACATTCTCCATTCATACATACAAGATCCTTCATCGCATCTTCTACCTTCATTCTTTCAATATCTATACTCACTTACCAAGAGGATTTCAAGAACATATGTTGATGAAGGTGTGTGCTAGAAAATGTGACCTGCAAGAAGCATGGGTTAACAAACAAACACTAGTTTAAAACCTTCAAAATACATCAAGCATTCACCAAAATACAAGTAATAAATATCAACTAATGCTTGCTTGAGTTTTGCAACCCTAAGCAACTAACAAATCCAACCTTCCAGCCACCTCTACAGCTCAACAAAGGCACTCATAAGAGGCCTTGTTGGTGTATTAAGATGGGGGTATGTTTGATGTGCTCTCTCAAACACAACAATAAATGAATCTCTTGAGTGAGTGAGTGCAAGTGTGTATGCAAGTAAGATATGAATCTAGACTAAATGAGATGAAGAATACCTCAAGAAATGGCTATAGAGGGATTCATTCTTGAAGGCATTCAAGGATAAAGATGATATGCAATGAAAGAACTAACTAGACATGCAAACTATGATAAAAATGCAAGCTAAGATGAAACTACAAATGCATGTAGAAACTAGATTAACAATGCGTGAAGAAAACTAAATCAACTACCAAATTGTTAGTATGATCTTAGAAATGACTATGAGAACCCTACTTATGCAAGCTTAAACTATCATGTAAGCTCAAACTATGAATGTAAACTCAAATCTCAAACCAACATGATAACAATGCAATGAATGGGAGATGAAAAATGCTTGAGACAAGCCCTCTATTTATAGGTTTGAGGGGGGGCTTGGTGAGGTGGCATCCATGTGGCATCCACATAGGTGCCACAAGGGAGACACATGGGCTAGAGGACAAGCCATGCAAGAGTCAAAAAGAGTCTTTAATGATTGAGAGGCTCAAGGTGTGCTCACACATGTGTGAGCAACCTTGGGGGAAAAAATGGAGGACAAATGTGTAAGAGATGTAAGAGTCATAAATGAAATGGAAGGTTTATTGGATCAAGAGCTTCTCACACATGTGTGAGCAAACTGTTAGGAGCTAAAAAGGTGTTTAGAAAGAGATTTAGGATAAGAGTGAGATTAAGTAGTGGGTAGGCTTAGAAGGATGAGAGTGATGGGTATAGGCTAGGCTCTAGACTAGGCTTAAGATTAAATTAAATGAGATTTAATTTAATCATGGGTTTAGATGAATTAATAGGATGTGGAGAATTTAAATAAGTAAAATTTATTTAAAAAGAGGAATGTGAAAGATCATGTGTTAAATTAATTTAACACATTAAGGCTAGAAGTATTTAAATAAAATTTAAATACTTAGGAGAATGAACTCATTTAATTAATTAGCTTAATTAAATAAGTAGAGGAATGTGAACAATATAATTAATTAATTAATAATTAATTACAATATCACAGAAAATATTAAAATTAATTAATATAGTCTTTATGGACGATTTTAAGTGTCTACATTTTGCCCCTCTTTGATGTGATGTCAGAATGACTTCATATCAAAGAAAAGAAAATATAGTTTTCCCTAGAGAATGAAGGAGTCCTATGGCAACGACAGAGGAGGAGGGTGCCCCCTGGTGAAAATTGCACAAAAAAAAATAAAATTTGGGCAATTTTCGTGAAAAAAGGTCTTCAGAAATAGGAAAAAGAATAGAAAACAGGAATAAATGACAACATTTGCATAGCTTGCGGGTAAAAAGGGGACGGGCACGGCTCAGGGAAGGCATGGGCTCAAACGAGGTCCGCAGGAGCCCTATATAAACCTCTGAGGGGCCCAAAGAAGGTCATTGTTACACTGCGAGTAGAGCATTCAGAGCAAACATGGAGCCCATTGATCGTTTGCAGCTTGGTGAGTGTGTGTGAGAGTACCAGCGAGCAGCCGAGATGGGCCCGCGTGGTAAGTCATCTGATCCTCTTCGTGTTTTGGTAGGCTAGGCTAGACTAGGTGCATTTATGAGGCCATAAATGCGCCAAAAAAAGCTCCGGGTGGAGACAACAGTGTCTATCCTATCGTCTACACAGACGACAAAGCAAGGATCTCACCGTCAGCAGAGACGACAAGATACATCCTGTCGTCTGCGTAGATGCCAAAAGAGGGAAGATTGTCCGCGAAGACGACAAGATCCAACTTGTCGTCCGTGTGGACGACAAATGGCAGCGGAGATGAAAAAACTACATCGTCGTCTCCGCAGATGACAGAAAATAGGCAATCTAGCGTCTACGCCGATCAGCGTCTCCGCAGATTGGCGTCTACGCAGATCAACGTCTTCGTTGATCGGCGTCTACACAGATTGGCATCTACGCCGAAAAATGGCCACGCCAATGAGGGTTGAATAGGGGGAGGCAAGGGAAGATGCCCCACTATAGGGACATCATAGGCTAGCAAAACTAACGCTCTGCATGTCTATGTTGCAGGAGGAGATGGTGGTGTTTAGGTCGAGGGAGCACTATCCTCCGACCATGACGATACAGGAGAGGCTGACGGATGCAGATTGGGGACACGTGCGGCTATGCGGGCTAGAGCACGTTCATGAGTGGCCAGATCTGAGGGCCCATTCAACGCAGTTATCTGCTCTCATAGAGCGATGGCACATGCCTACAGGGAGTTTCCATCTTCTGACGGGGGAGACTACAGTCACACTCCTTAATATGTTGTTGATCCTGCGAGTACCGATCAGAGGTGCGTACCTAGAGTATGTACTGGAGGGGTTAGATCCATTTTTGAGGGAGTGCTTTGGCCGACGGCGACAGAGATTACCCATCCAACGATCATGGTTTTTGTGGAGGGGTGCACTAGAGTAGAGGCTATTGAGGCTGGTGGTACCTAGCCTCACTGATATGGCGGATGCTGCCAGATCATGCAGGACACAAGTGGCCGATTGGGTGGGCGCGAGTACTGAGTACTCTGCTATAGGAGGAGGGAGCAATCTACTGTTGGGGATAGACTATCCTGGCCGAGCTATATCACGATCTGCACATGTGTGCATATTGGACCCAGCACATGGTAGGACCAAGATTGACACTACTGATGGTCTGGTCATGGGAGCACATCGGAGTCACACGGCCGATCACTCGACGAGAGACCAAGCATCCTGGGGAGCCATATGCCTACAGATACCAGCCTCCTATCCAGTATACCTTGACGAAGTCTGTGGGGTTCTGGCGTCGATGTATAGACGAGATCATCATGTTCGAGTGGACTCCATACGATGGGGTAGAGCAGTGGGGGCAGACACTGGCAGCAGGGGTTGAGGATGACACGGAGGATCAGATGTACCTTTCGTACACACAGAAAGACTATTGGATCATTGGCCAATGCATGCGTGTGATCATGCGCTATATGCCCTCTCGAGTGTGACGATAGTTTGGCAGGGTACAGGATACAATGGCAGACAAATTCTTATATCTTGTGGTGTCGCGGGAGTATGGTCAGCTATGGGGACACGGGACCATTGTACGATTGGCCCGAGCATCATGGATGGGGATGATAGGAGTGCCATGGATGCATGACTAGGATAGGGGAGATGCAGGTATGACATCGGCGTACACACAGTGGTGGGCAGCCCACCAGCAGGTCAGGCTGATAGTGCCAAGGGCACCGCTGCCAGCAAAGCAGGCACAGGGAGAGGGGGATGGAGTAGGGGATGGTGGGTAGGTAGCCATGATGCCACCACCAGCTTAGGGGGCACAGGAGGGACCGCACGGGTGCAAAGTCTGAGCGTGGAGAGGGCTAGGGCCAGTACTAGCATAGGGGCCACCACAGATAGCACCCCAGGTACAGGTACAGGCACAAGCATAGGCACAGGCACCACCACAAGAACCACCACAGGCACCATTGCAGGCACCTCTGCAGGGATAGGTATAGGGGGAGGACCCAGACATGGTCAGGGTTGAGAGGGACAGCTTGCGGATAGAGGTAGCCCGTCTATAGGGGGTAGCACAGGTGCAACAAGCACGAGCAGACAACTTAGAGTAGGCCATGGGGGCCATACAGGCAGAGCTGCAGGTGCAGAGGGTCAGGGGGGATAGTGCATAGGAGGCCTTAGCAACCTTACAGGCATGGTGGATGCTGGGGAGTTTGCAGGGATGGGCACCTAGACAGGGGTGGAGGATCGGGTAGAGGTAGAGAGGCTCCGAGTGGAGGTAGCCGCCTTACAGGCCGAGCGGGCCACCCATCAGGCGCAGCTGGACGGATACCGCAGGCAGCAAGACATAGCCAGGCAGATGGTACAACCAGGAGTAGCCGTCTCAGTGATGCAGGAGGCCCTCACAGCTAGCCGAGCAGAGACACGGGCCATACGAGAGGCAGCCTATTATAGGTCGCTTTACAAGGAGGTCGTGCCTACTGACCAGTAGCAACCAAATTTTAAGAGGGGAGCCAGCTCATGGATCTCAGGTGGTAGAGCCAGATTAGAGTAGTCCATAGGACAGTAGAGACCTCCTCGAGGGGGGATATAGGGGGGAGGGGCCCTCACAGCCAACGACTTGATTGCATATAGTGATTAGTGTTTTGACAGATATGTGCAGATGCAGCGATTTTTGATGATGCATTTGTATTATATGACTCTATATGATTTGTATATGGACTGTACAAACATTATTTTTTGAGATATATACATGACATGAGTTGATGATTTTATGTGTGTATGGATGCATATGTATGGATTTATGATGTGGATACTAACGCTTGTGATGTAGGATGTGATGCTATGTGATATTTCCTATGATGTATGCATATGTACATGATGCCTAACATGTGTGTGATGCAGATTAGTGGGCGATTATGAGATGTATGCATTATTTTATGGATGCATGATATATATATGTTAGATGTGATTATGATGTATATGCCCCTAGATGTGATGACTAAAATGAATTTATGAACTAGTGCAATCTAATAAAATGAACTAAAAACATCTAATGAACATTAAATGAAATGAATCAAATGAACACTAATGCAATGAATGAATGCAAAAGTGGGAAGCTAATGCAACCTAACGAAAATGAACTAATGAATGAATATCTGTCATAACTGTCACTCATAGAAACCCAGTAGCGTAGCATAGGAGGGGGGGGGGGGGGGGGGAAATAAATAGGACCTTGTCTCAAGCATGACTCGGATGAAACCCTATACTACATGCATCCTAACTACATGATATCAAGAGATTCTGTTGTGTTCATATGGAGAGCACACCTTAAGTTGATTTTGCAAATGAGTTTATGCATTATATGCTATAGAAGCATAAATGACATGACTATTTTGCGTGGACTAGACATACAAAAGCATAGAGACTTTAGGACAATAGGTGTAGTTTGCATAGTCATGATGAATCAAATGTCATATACGCAATAGAGAGGTATGGGCACACCCAAAGTATTTTTAGGGATCTTTGGTGGGACGTGTGCTAACCCATTGCCCCCATTACGCAACACATTATCATAACCTGAAACTGACACACATGAAATAAAGCCTTAAAAATATATCATACCACAAAACATGTGTAGTCAATGAGAGCCATGCCGGTACGACCAAGAATATGGAAGATCAAGGTGCACCATAAAAAGCTTTCACTAACACACAAATAAAATCAACCAAAAGAGACCTCATGACCAAGTAGTCACTCAATCCACAATTCCTGCCAAGAACCTTAGGTTTAGAAGTGAATGTCACAACGTCGCCTATAGGAAGGATTCATCCTATGAAGGTGCGTCAAGTTGAAATGTCAAATGATCATAAAATTGTGCATTTTCGGCAAGGGCTATGAAGCGAACAAGTTTTTTGAAGCATTAAGTCTCAAATGGTGATTTTGTGTAAGTCCAAGTGTGGTCACTGTTGTGAAAAAGCTCAGCGTAATGGGAATGACAATCACTCAACAACAAAAATGCCTCGCGGACTAGAGGTCTTTCAAAAGATGGAAGTGAAATGAAGCCTCGCAGACAAGAGGTCTTTTATTGGATGCATGAAACGTAAAACACTAGATAAGACTTTGCACAAGGGAAGTGGAATGGTGAAATGGAGTGAAGCAAAAATGAGCCTTATAGACAATGGATCAAACCATACTTTTTTTTTTACGAACATTTTTTGCTTTTTAGGGCTTTTTTCAGGAACATTTTATGAATTTTCTGGATCTTTGCGGGACTATAAACACTGTACAAAAACTACAAAGGCTCAAGCATAGAACCGCTTGAGATGCTAGATATTTACAAGCTCAGGGAGCGGATCTCCCTCTGGAGTAGCAATCTGATATGCCCCAGAACCATATTTGGCGGTAATGATAAACAGACCTAGCCAATTTGCCTCAAACTTTCCTTTCTTTTCATGGTTCTGGAGGTTCTTCATATTATGCTGTAAAACTAAGTCACCCACTTCAAATTCTCGTGGCTTGAATTTCTTATGATATTGAAGCTAAAGGCGATTTCGATACTCACGGAGGTGGTTTAGGGCATTGAGTTGTCTCTCATCAAGGAGTGCTAACTCTTGCAAGCGAGCAACTCGGTATTCTTCTTCGGATGAGGTTCTTGAGAGAGATTCTGAGGGAAGGGAGCTCAATTTCGATGGGCAAGATGGCTTCGAAACCATAAACAAGGGAAAATGGGGTGACTCCTATGGGGGTGCGGATGGAGGTACGGTAGGCCCAAAGGGCGGGAGCAATTTGGATGTGCCAATCACGGCCAGCTACATCAACGGTTTTCTTTAGGATTTTCAAAATGGTTTTATTGGTAGCTTTAGCTTAGCCATTGCCTTGGGGGTAGTATCTGGTGGAAAAATGCTGGGTGATTTTGAATTTTCTACATAGTGTGGCAACCTCTTGATTTTTGAAAGGGGTTCCATTATCAGTCATGATATCGTGAGGTATACCGAAACAAAAAAATAATGTAGTTCAGGATGAACTTGGAGATCTATTTTCTGGTGATGTAGGTTAATGGAATAGCCTCGACCCACTTTGTGAAGTACTCAGTGGCGGCAATAATGTACTTGTGGCCATTTGAGGAATTTGGGTATACTTGACCAACAAGATCGAATCCCCAGCCAGAAAAGGGCCATGGAGTGATGGTGGGCTGAAGGTCTTGGGCGGGAGCGTGTATCAAATCACCATGCTGCTGACATGGAACACATCTTTTCACAAACTGATATGCATCTACTTCCATAGTGGGCCAATAGTAACCTATCCTAAGAAGCTTTTTTGCTAACGTAAGGCCGCTAGAGTGGGCACCACAAATCCCTTGGTGAACCTCTTCTAACGCCGTTTAGGCTTCATCTGAACTGAGACATCGGAAGAGGGTTCCATCAAAGTGTTTTCAAAAAAGTGTATCACCTAAGATGGTATAGCGGGTGGTTCGATGGATGAATGTTTTGCTTTGATTTGGGGTGAGGGCTATGGGAATGGTTTTGTGACATAAATAGGTAAAGATGTTAGCGTACCATGGAGACTCAGGACCAACAATCTCACACACCAACTCTGAATCAGTTTGCTCATAAGCAGGAGTAAAACGATTCTCAACAAGAAACTCACATTTAGGACTATATTCTGGCATGGCAATCATAGAGGCAATAGTAGCCATGGCATCTGCTACTTTATTATTAGCCCTTGGAATCTGCTAAAAAACAATCTCTGTAAAATGCTGCTTAAGATCCTCAACTATTCTGTGGTAGGGCAACAATTTCTCATCCTTGGTGTGGTATGCATCTGTGACTTGTTTAATGACCAATTGTGAGTCTCCAAAGACAAGAAGGTTTCTGATATTCCATCTGATAGCTTGACGTAGTCCTATGACCAAACCTTCATACTCAGCTATATTTTTTGTGCAAGGGAATGAGATTTTATAAGACTTAGGAATGAGATCCCCTTGTGGTGTCACAAACAAAATTCCTGCCCCTGATCCCTTTTGTGTAAAGGATCCATCAAAAAATAATTTCCATGGTGCAATTGGGCCTAGGGTCATAATTGTGTCATCTGGAAAATTAGCTACAATGGGATGGTCACCTTGAAGAGGAGCTTCAACAAGCTGATCTAAAATTACTTGTCCTTTAATGGCCTTACGATCCTTATAAACAATGTCGAACTCACTTAAAATTAAGACCCATTTTGCTGCTTGACCAGTGAGGGTGGATTTTGATAGCAAATACTTGAGTGGATCTATCTTGGCAATGAGATATGTAGTATGATTAAGCATATAATGATGTAGTTTTTGCGTAGAAAAGACTACAGCCAAACATGCTATCTTAATAATAGTGTAGTTTAACTCATAGCCAACTAGTGTTCGACTAAGGTAATATATGGCTTGCTCATTCCCCTTATCATATAATTGTGCCAAAAGTGCTCCTAAGGCAACTGAAGTAGTTGAAATGTATAGCATCAATGATTGTCCTGCAACTAGAGGTACTAAAACTGGAGGATTAGCCAAATATGTCTTAATTTGTTCAAATGCTTTTTGGCATAGGCAATCCTATTGAAACTTGTTTCCCTTGCGAAGCAAATGCTAAAGCAGATGGACCTTATCTGCTAGTTGTGACACAAATCTCCTAATAGATTGTAACTTTCCTTGAAAGCTGTGGAGTTGTTTCAATGTGGTAGGTGGAGGCATATCCATCATGGCCTTCACTTTTGCTGGATCTACCTCAATACCTCTTCTTGACACAATGTAGCCTAACAATTTGCCTGATTTGACCCCAAATACACACTTCATAGGATTAAGATGTACTTTTTATTTTTCCAATCTATCAAAAATAGTGGTAAGGACATCAATGTGGGATTCTCTTGTCTTGGATTTTCCTAGGATATCATCAACATAGTCATCCATTATGACATGTAGAAGATCATGGAATATGGTAGTCATTACGTGTTGATAAGTGGCGCCGGCATTTTTCAAGCCAAAAGGCATGACTTGATAACAAAAGGTTCCCCATGGGGTTGTGAATTCCATTTTATGTTGATCCTCTTCTGTAATTCTGATTTGGTTATAACCAGAAAATCCATCCATCAAAGACAACATCTCATGTCCAGCAGTCAAATCCACTATGATGTCTATGTTAGGAAGTGGAAAATCATCCTTAGGACATGCAAGATTTTAATCTCAAAAATCTGAACAAACATGGATGCCCCCAGATGCTTTTGCTACAGGAACAATGTTGGAGACCCACTCAGGATAGTCAATAGGATGGCTGAACTTTGCCTCTAACATTTTCTGCAACTCTGCTTTGACTAGGAGTGCTAGCTTAGGGTGCATTTTGTGCAACTTTTTCTTTACTAGTTTAATCTTGGGATCAACTGTCAAATGATGCACAACCAAATTTGTATCTAGGCCAGGCATGTCTTTGTATGTCCATGAAAATTCGATTTTTCCCTTTTTCAAGAATTCAGTCATGGCTTTTTGTTCCTCAAGACTTAAGGTAGCAGCAATGTAGGTGATTCTTGGATTATCCTCTGTTCCCAAATTGACTAGAATTGTGTCTTCATTCAAAATAGGTGACTTTTCTAGTGGCAAGGATCTGAATGGCAAGTCAACCTCTCCCTCTTCTGGCACCTGTAAGAGGTTTTCACCAGAAGATACGTCCTTTATTTTATCTTTTTCTTAATCCAAAAGTGCCCTAGAAGAGTATTCACTAGAGGATGTTTCTTTTATTTTCCATTTTTATTTTATTTTTCACTTTTGCGACTAAGAGAGTTGACTTGGCTACCAAAGTAGGCTTTCTCATTGTACTAGATCTCATGTTCGTAATCTCGGAGATTCTTAAGACCAAAAAGTGCCATCACTGCTTCATCAGTCTTACAAATGTCAAGAGCTAGTGGTGTATCTTGAAGGTCCCTGTCTATCATGTCGGGATTGGCGAGAGGGAGGTCAATGGATGAAAGGTCATCTATGGTAATGGCATGGACATAATTATCTAGGTCATCTTCAATGTATTGGAAAGGTACTTCAAAGAATTCCTCCTCTTCAGTCTCAGAATCAAGTTCAACCGTACAATAGTTGTCAGCAAAGGATACCTTAGTTTTAATGGAGCCCAATCCACGTCCTTTAGGATAGCTATTAGCTTCTAAGGGTTGTCTAATTCCATCTTCTTTTGGTCCAAGGCCGGTACCATGATATCCCATGTTTTCAATAATGGGAGGTGCCTTGACATATTTATCCTTAGGAAACTCTACAGGTTCATCTTTTCCATCATAATATAGCCAATCTAGGATATTATCTTCCATGTGCTCATCACTAAGTGAACCCCAATACTCAAATGTTGTCTTGCTAACTTGCATGGTTTCCTTATTAGTAGAAGGTGATAATTGAGAAGGTTTTCCAAAGGAACGAGGGGAGAGTGGTAGTTGTCCAACACACAAGGCATTTTCAAACTTATACTCTCCCATTCCTAAATCAGAGAAAGTAACCTTCTTCCCTGTGGTGTTAATTTTAGTATCTTCAATCTTCTCTTTTCCCTTGTGGGAACTTGCATCCTTGTTAACTAATTCTGGTACTACTGTGGAAGATGGTTCTATTATGGTGAGAGATTTAGGTACAATTTTGGAAAACTCACTTATTGGACAAAAATTCATTGGTGCACCTTCCAATCTTTTACAAAATTCAAAAGGGGTGGGATCCCCTGGGATTGTGATCTCTCTTCCTTGGTGGGGAAATTTCAAGCATTGATGATAAGTGGATGGGACTGCCTTTAGTGTATGTATCCACAATCTACCAAGCAAGATGTTATATGGCAAATCCAAGTCTAGGACATGGCATTCAGTATTTATGATGGCTGGTCCAACTTTTAGAGGCAGCATGATAACTCTTTTTTATTCTTTTTCCCTCTCATCATATGCTTTTATTGTGATCCTTTTATTGACATCTAGGAGGTCTTCTGGAAGTCCCAAGAAACAAATCATTTTCAATGTACAAAGGTTCAAACCGGATCCATTGTCTATAAGGACTCTTTTAATCTTATGTCACTGTATAAGGACTTCAATGTGGAGTGACAAATTATGGTGGGGATCAGGACCTTGGAAATCTTTATTTGTGAAGACAAGGTGTTGTTGAGTGGCAAGGTTTCCAATCATGGCAGTGAATTGGGAAGCATTAATGTTTTCAGGAACACAAGACTCCAAGAGAGCCTTTTCCAAGATCTCTTTAAAAATGGGTGATGTGGTAAGAAGCTCAAGAATGGAGATTTGTGTAGGAGTCTTACCTAGCTGGGACAACACATCATAGCAAGAGGCGGGTCTTTGTGAGGTGGATGGCACAACGGGAGCATGTGGCATTGGGGGATTAGTGTTATTGGGAGTGGCAGCTTGCAAAGTGAGTCTTCCTCATCGAGTGGTGGCATCACAATTAGCCACTTGTAAAACAAGGGTATTCACATGAGTATCTACTTCTTCAATGTGACCACACAAGGAGTCAAACCCTGATATGTGGTTAGTGGAATAATCATAAGGTAATGCATTTGATGTGGAGGCTTGATTTGCATTGTTGGTATTGTTGTTATCATTGTTGTGATCAAGAAATGGTTTTTGAAATATCTTCAATTTAGCATTTTTAGAGGTTGGACCTCCTTCCACCTCAATTTCCCCATCATCAACAAGATTTTGGATAAAAAATTTGAGCTTGATACATTTGTTGGTGTCATGTCCCTTGATACGGTGGTATTTACAATATTTGTTTTCCCTATACCACTTTGACTTTGGTTGATTTTCATCAAAAGGATGTGTGTTAGGAAATACCATCAAGTTGTGATCCACTAATTTTTGAAAGATGGCCTCCAAAGGTTCACGAAAGTTAGTGAACTTTCTATTTCAATCATAGTCACGGTTGTAGTTGTTGTTGCGTGGAAAGAATTGTGTTTGATTTCTAGATTGTTGATTGCTTTGGTTGTCATGATTTGAATTGTTGTTGTTTCGATTGCGGTAGTTGTTGTTGTTATCTCCTCGAAGGTTTTTGACATCAGTAACACCATCATGTGTAACACCCTTATTCTTGGACCAGAATTTGGGATTTCTATTGTTGTTTGACTCGTTGTTGGAGGATGATGAATTATAATGTTTGATGGTGCCTTTTTCCAAAAGTCCATTTTCAATATTCTTGCCCTTTTTGACTAAAGTGGAAAAGTCTTTGGGGCTAGCCATTTTCATGTGGAAGGACATTTCGGGTATCAAGTTCTTGATAAATATATCCACAAGATGGGAATCTTCGATTTTATATGGCATACGATTAGCAAGATGTCTCCACCTTTGTAGGAAGTTGGAAAAAGTTTCTCCGTTTCATTTTTTTGTGTTGCACAAGTCACTCAATGAGGCATGATGTTCAATGTTGTAAGAGTATTGTGCTATAAACTTGCTTGTGAAATCATTGAAGGAAGTAAAGGAGCCCTTAGGTAAATTCATTAACCACTCAAGTGCGGGGCCTCCAAGACTTCGTGCAAAGAGCCTCTTAAGATAGTCATCACTGTAAGCTACCTCTTGGCACAAAATGGAAAATTCCTTGAGATGGGTGATGGGGCATGTCTCTCCCATATACTTGTCAAATTTAGGTATTTCAAAACTGGTTGGAAATGGCACCATATCAATGGATTTATCAAATGGAAAAGGACAAATTTCCTCAAAAGAGACATCCTTCACCCCTTTGTTGTTCATGTTAAGGACCAAATTTTGCAATTCTTGGAATTGTTGAGCCAAATCTTGATTAGGTTGCACTTATGATTGTTGGGTGTTCACAAATCCACCTCCTAAATTGTGGGGAATTCCAAATGTAGTGTGAGGTGGTGGAGGCACTCCACTTTGGCCAATGTATTGATATGCAGTCATTTGAATTGGCACAGATGTCTTTACCATAGTGGTTGGCACTTGTAAATAAGAAGAGTGCACTGGTTGTGTTTGAATTGCCATTGGTTGAGTAGGCACTTATCCAATGCCTAAGCATCCCACAGTTGAAGTTGTCAAGGTAGATTGTGGAATACTAGCATGTGTGGTAACATTAGGCATGGCACTAATGATTTGTTGAATATTCTCTACACTCAATTGAAATGTAGGTTGTGTTGAAGTGCTAGATGTAGGCATAACACTAGTTATCATCATGGTTTCTTTCCCTTTGCTAGAAGTTGGAGCTACATTTGAAGTGGGCAACATAGGTGCACCACCTTTTGTAATTTGTCTAAACAAAGTGTTCTCATCAAAGCTTGGGGGAACCTTAACACCATCCTTGACCAAATTTAGGAATATCTCAGTTTTGTTTGCCCTAATGGATTTTTCCATCATTTCCACATTGTAGGGGTTTGCAAGGAATGTCCTGAAATCATTAGGTACATCGTTAGGGTCAATAGGATCTTCATCTTGGTATACTTCGTCATCATTATCCCCCAAAGTTGTGCTATGGAAGGGATCTTCTGGTTCTCATGTGGATGTTGAGTAAGGCATACCAAGGTTTGAACTAGAGGGAATTGTGTTCCCTAATGAAGTCGTGAGTGGAGGAAAAGGATTCTCCATCTCTGGTTGCCTCAATGATTCCCACAAACGTGACATGGGATTAAACGTGAACCTTCTTGATCGTGTGTGCACCCTACAAGAGTAACCAAACCAAGGGGTGGAAGATTGTGGAAGAAAAAGAAAATGAGGATGAGAGCTATTAACCTTTTGTGATTAAAGGGTCAACTACCCAAGTGTGAAAAAAAGACCTTGGTTTAGCAAAGTATGATTAGAGTATAGTAGTATCTTTCTCCTACCAAAGATAGCCAAGTGATCTTGTAGGCAAGATAGGACACAAAATTGATTACTCACTATTTGGAGATGGACTTCTAATCCCAAATAAGTAAGTGTGATTAGGATAAATGTTTGTTTATAGATGAAAGGTCTAGTGTTGCAATGTCAAAAGATGTTTTAAGGTTTAAGCTCTCTAGAAGAAAATTTGAAAATGGAAGACTAGAAGTTTGGAAAGATGAAGGTAGATATAGAAGATGAAAGTGTTGTGGTTACTTATGTAGTTAACTCAATCCTCGTTCGCTGGAAATAAAAACCTTGGGTTCACTCTTGGGAAAGCAGACCAATTTCGAAGTTTTCTATTGTATTCAATTCTATCATAACGGTCTTGTGTAGCTTCTTCTTTTTGAATGTCTTTGATAGCATATCGAAATTTTTTGTCACCGTATGCTAGGTTCTTCCTTTCCTTGTAGACAAGTGGTTTGGACAACTTCACTTTCTTATGTTTGACTTGGTTGACTTTATTGGTCATGGCAGGAATAAAGCAAGACTCAAATTTCAAGTACCCAAGAACTTTGCAATAAGATGTGACTAGACTCAATCAATTTCAAAATACAAACTACCAAAAGTAACTGTGAGTCAAGAAGACCTCACTTAACCTATCTCACTCAATGAAAGGTTACCTCACAATTTCACTCATTTTAGAACTCGTTTGATGTTTTTGGCTTTTGGTTTTTGAATGTTTGAACAAGCACGTTGAACACACCAACAACCCTAATAAGGCTATCTCTAGGATAAACAAGGCTTATCTAAAGGGCATCCTTGATATACACAAACTATGTGAGGCCCAACTCTGTAGATGAAAGGAAATACTGCCACACAGTCGGGGGGAGACGGTAACCCAAATCTCCTCCTTCACTTCCCAAAGGTATAAAGTTCTTTGGGGCTTAGCCAAGAGTGACAATATTCCACTTCCAAGAGAGGTGTCTTTCGATTCACCTCTTGATTCTTATACTCTGCCAGAACACGGGAGTTGAGGTCGTCCCAAGGGGTGATGAAATCCCCAAGCAGGCCTCCTAAAAAAGAAAAACAAGACCACTTATTTCTTGTGCACCCAAGATCGCCCAAAGGCATGAGGGGAGAGAATACGTAAGTGGTCTTGGGGTTTAAAAGACACTTGTTCTTTCCCAATGAAGCTTTAAATTTTCTATCTACTTGAAGGCACTCGTGATTAAAACATGCAAGGTTCTTTCCAATTTGAAATAGCACCAATGTAAATGAAAACGCGGGTTCATCAACAAGAAAGTAAATCGAGTGCGTGAAAGTAAAATGCTAAAAATAAAAATGCAGAAAATGAAAGTCAATTTACCTTAGGGCATTCAAGAGTGTGTGACTTCATTTTATGCACCAATTCCAAATGTTTTCTAGCCTAAGCATACATGTCAATTATCTTTTAAAGCATTCAAGATGGTGTGAATTCTTTTTAAACACCAAATCCAAATGTGTCTTCTACCCTAAACATTCATGTCCCTTTTAAGCACCAAAGTCCAAATGTTTGCTACCCTACGCATTCATGTCAATTTTAAGCACCAAAGTCCAAATGTTTGCTAATCTAAACGTTCATGCATTCAAATGAAAGTGTTTAATCCATTCAAGTTCATTAGCCTTTAAGGTTTAAGTGATAAAAATCACTACAAATCTCCCTTAGTGATGAAAATCACTATTGGTTTTGCTTTTTAGGTTCTTAAGGTTACTTCTTTGCATGAAAACCGTTAGTTAAAACTTGCAAGTCAATCAGTTAGCTCAAATTATTATTAAAAATTGAACAATTCTGTCAAAACATGGAGATGCCAGAATACATGCGCAGATGCCAAAACGCGCAGATGACAAAACTCGAAGATGCCAAACTACGCAAACGCTGAAACTTGCAGATGACAGGAGACTAAGTAATTTCAAACGCAGATGACAATGTGAAAATTGGAGATGCCAAAACTTGGAGACGACAAAATAGTTCCAGCACACAACGCAGATGACAGATTAACTTCGCAGACGACAGAACTAAAGACGAAGATGATAGAACTAAAGACGAAGATGTCAGAACTAAAGATAAAGACGACAGAACTAAGGACATAGACGACAGAGTAAAACTCGGAGACAACAGATTAACTTTGTAGACAATAGAACTAAAGACGAAGATGATAGAACTAAGGACATAGACGACAGAGTAAAACTCAGAGATGATAAATTAGAAATGCAGACAACAGACTAGAATCAGAGATGACAGACTAGAAATGAAGACGGCAGAATGGTTTAGGCAGAAAAGCAAGAATGTTTTGAATCACTGCAGAGATGCTAGAAGGTGCAGACGCTAGTCTGTGGAGACGCTAGTATGTGTAGACGACAATCGAAGATGACACTGTGGCCTTCAGAGACGATAGTGCGATGTTTTATGACTGAACTAGGATTATTTGTGGATTTTTGAAATGAAACCAGGGACATGGGTCCCACCGGGCGTGCCAAAATGTGTGCTAAAAAATGTGACCTACAAGAAGCATGGGTTAACAAACAAACACTAGTTTAAAACCTTCAAAATACATCAAGCATTCAGCAAAATACAAGTAATAAATATCAACTAATGCCTGATTGGGTTTTGCAACCCTAAGCAACCAACAAATCTAACCTTTCAACCACCTCTACAGCTCAACAAAGGCACCCATAAGAGGCCTTGTTGGTGTATTAAGATGGGGGTATGTTTGATGTGCTCTCCCAAACACAATCTTAAATGAATCTCTTGAGTGAGTGAGTGCAAGTGTGTATGCAAGTAAGTTATGAATCTAGACTAAATGAGATGAAGAATACCTCAAGAAATGGCTATGGAGGGAGCCATTCTTGAAGGCATTCAAGGATGGAGATGATATGCAATGAAAGAACTAACTAGACATGCAAACTATGATAAAAATGCAAGCTAAGATGAAACTACAAATGCATGTAGAAACTAGATTAACAATGCGTGAAAAAAAACTAAATCAGCTACCAAATTCTTAGTATGATCCTAGAAATCACCTACTTATGCAAGCTTAAACTATCATGTAAGCTCAAACTATGAATGTAAACTCAAATCTCAAACCAACATGATAACAATGCAATGAATGGGAGATGAAAAATGCTTGAGACAAGCCCTCTATTTATAGGTTTGAGGGGGGGCTTGGTGAGGTGGCATCCATGTGGCATCCACATAGGTGCCACAAGGGAGACACATGGGCTAGAGGACAAGCCATGCAAGATTCAAAAAGAGTCTTTAATGATTGAGAGGCTCAAGGTGTGCTCACACATGTGTGAGCAACCTTGGGGGAAAAAGTGGGGGACAAATGTGTAAGAGATGTAAGAGTCATAAATGAAATGGAAAGTTTATTGGATCAAGAGCTTCTCACACATGTGTGAGAAAACTCTTAAGAGCTAAAAAGGTGTTTAGAAAGAGATTTAGGATAAGAGTGAGATTAAGTAGTGGGTAGGCTTAGAAGGATAAGAGTGATGGGTATAGGCTAGGCTCTAGACTAGGCTTAAGATTAAATTAAATGAGATTTAATTTAATCATGGGTTTAGATGAATTAATAGGATGTGGAGAATTTAAATAAGTAAAATTTATTTTAAAAGAGGAATGTGGAGGATCATATGTTAAATTAATTTAACACATTAAGGCTAGAAGTATTTAAATAAAATTTAAATACTTAGGAGAATGAACTCATTTAATTAATTAGCTTAATTAAATAAGTAGAGGAATGTGAACAATTTAATTAATTAATTAATAATTAATTACAATGTCACAAAAAATATTAAAATTAATTAATATAGTCTTTAGGGACAATTTTAAGCGTCTACAGAAGGTTTTGGTTTCACTTTGATGTCATTTCTAGGGTTTTTTAGGTTGATCCAAAGCTATTACATCTACATACTTGATTACATTCCAAATTCAAGAGTGCATTCATAGATTTACATTACTTCATGTTAGATATGACACTAGTACTTGCTAGCATTTTATTTAAATCATTTCAATTCAAGGTTAAATCATAAACTTGACTAAGGTAAACCTTCCCCCTCCACCCCTAACCAACAACAAGAAAACAATCTCTTTGTTTTGCAGTTTTCAAACCTCAAATTGATGAATAGGTTATGGATCTGGATACCCTTTTTAGGTCTCTACAGAACTATAAAACTAGAATCATTGTCATACACAATCAATTAGGGGCACACTATACTCCTAATGCTCTATTTTAACCCTAAAGATCTAGTTTGCCAATGATAGATCTCTGAACAATTTTTTGGTTTTGTCCACTCCACAAATTTCATCGTAGATATCAGATTATAATAGGTTTTAATATCATTCAACATCATATTTTTAGGTTTGTATCTTACAAAGTATTAAATTCTCCTTTTCTAGTTCCATACTTTCCATTCCAACATTACTTTATCTATCTTTTTTCTTAAATCCTCATAAGATGGGGGTGAGATGGAAATAAGTCCAAGTTATTCATTCTCCTATTGTTCATTAGCTTTGGATTGGTTATTCATTCTCATCCATTTCTAGGATAGTCCAATTCATATTGATGAGATTAGGGGTGTAGGGTTCAATATGATGTTGGGCTAGAGGCTCTGCTCTAATTGAAGCCTTGGTTCCATATCTCATTCTAAAAAACATGTACAACCAATCAGAAGATATGTAACTACCTATTTATGCAATAAAATCTCTTAACAGACAAATGGTAAAGTGTGGCTTGACCTCAGCAACTGATATATCTTGAGTTACAGTACAACTAGTGCATTCATGTAAGGCCATCTCAACATTCCTGAGGATCCCTATTGTCTTGACAATACTACCATCCAACTGTAATACATCCCTAACAATAGGCTCATATTTCATTTCTAAAGCATCAACACATCTAGGCATCATTGAACTACTAGCCCCAGAATCAATCATGCAATTGTAGACTAGATTATCCCCTATAATTAGATAAACATAAAATGGAGGAGGCCTAACCTTTTTTCCTGTCTCTATTTCCTTTGATGGTTGTACTAGGCTTGTGGCACCTTTCTGCTAGGTGGTTGATCCTTTGGTTCAATGCTTTCCAATTCTTGTTGCAGCATCCTCTTTTGCATGGGTATAATGGCAACAACATCCCACATGGAAATATTCACATTTTTCTTCTTCATCTATTCTACCACACTAAATGAGGCATTAGGTGTTTTGGTAGAAGCCTTGGGAATTGCAGGTGTAGGAGGTTGGGTTCCATTCACATCTCCTCTAGAATTACTTTGTTTTTGTTGTTGGGGGCATTGGGTTGGTCATTTTCTTCTTGTGCATGAGGCATTACTTTTGGTGTTGAAGCTTGATTAGGAGGAGGAGGGGTAGCATCTTCAATAGCCCTCCTTTTGCTCCTAGTGGTTTATGCAATGGAATCCTTGTTTACATTACAATATTCTTTTACCTAATGATTCATGAAGGAGTAATCACCGTGTCTTTGCATATATTAGGCATCCTTAAACTAGTTCTCAGTATATGATTGTCCTATTATAGGCTCTTGAGTGGTCAAAACAAAATTAGATTCAACCTTTTGACACATGCAATAGGCATAAGAGTAGTTGTAGGAGGGGCAATTTTCTTGATCTTAAGCCATATTATTTTGAGGGACTATGGCTCTACCTTGATTGCATTGAGGTAGAGGCATGACTATTCTGCCTACTTTGATTGAAAGAATTGTTCCTATAATTATGATTTGGAGGCCTACTATTGTTCAAATTTTGATATTGTAGCTGATGAGCCTGAGTGCCATGAGCTTGTTGCCTTTCCAAAGTCACCACTTTGTTGCCCACTTTTTGCATCATAGAGAAGTTATCTTCTTGCTTCTTCTCTTGGCCTTGCAATCTTTTATCTATGTTTAACATCATAGAATACATCATCTCCTTGATTTCATCTATTCCATTTGAAGATGTGGAAGCTTGAGGGACTAGAGCAAGGGATTGTGATGTGGAAGTTGTGGGAATAGGGGCCATTGTTGGTTGGTGATTTGGGATATTTGGGAAGAAAGGCATAGGAGGCCTTGGAGCTAACTTTCCTCCTTGTATTAATATTTTTTTTTCCCTTATCACTATTTTAGAAGCATCAAGAAAAGTATCTCCTCCCATGGTTTGGATTGTAGTGGTAATGTCACTGTTAAAAGCACTGAGGTAATGCAAGAAGGCATTACCAGGGGTAGGCTTCACTAAAGTAGGTATTCTATTCCATGTTTTCTAAAATCTATAATTCAAATCAATCATGCATTCATGGGGGGCTCTTTTTATGGTAGTTAGTTGTTCTAAAAATGACAAATAATCACTTTTGTCTTTGAAGTGTTTACATAGTCCTGCTTCTAACCCATCCCAATCCATTATAGAACCATGTGGTAGACCCTTGTACCATAGCAAGTATTTCCCTTTTAAAGATGAAGCTAGGAGTCTAACAGCCACATCATCTTCTATAATACCTTGGATATTGCAAACATTTGCAACCTCTTGAATATGTTCCAAAGGAGAGATAGAAGTTTCACTAGTAAATTCAGGAATACTTTTAAGTGTACATATTGGTATGTCATGTCTTTGGGCCAATAAAAGAGGACTTCCACCATTAAAGTTGGCAAAAGCATGAGCTCTAGCCATACAAGCAAGTAGTCTATTAATATGAGTTGATGGCTTTCTGGGTTGAGACCTAACAATAGGAGGAATAGAAATTGATCTTGCAGGGGTATGTATTTCTTTTGTACTCCTAACTAGTGATAGAGACAATCTAGTCTTTCTTTTTCTAGGATTTGAAAATGAGAGCTCTCGATACTGAAAATTACCTCTAGAAGATGCCCTTGTTTTAGCTTTGGGCATGAATCACAACAACTTTGGTCTGGAACCAGATATGAAGGGTGTAGAGTTGCCAAGTGTTTGGTGGAAATGAGCCTCTTGAAGGCTTGGAATACTGAGAGCAACACTATTTCCTCAACATCAACTTGAAATTCTTGTCTTTTATCACTAGTAGACTTAAAATCTTCTTGAACCTCATCCCACCAAGTGTACCAAAAATTATTGTCACAAAAATTTGCACCCTTGTCCAAAGTTTTTACCTAAGGACAACCTAGTGAAACATGGAAACAACCTCCAAGCTTTGGGAGTTGAACTATGAGGTTGAGTCTTCAGAGAAGACATGTTTCCTTTTCTATCAGGATGCACCTAACTACTCTTGGAGAGGAAAAGGGAGAAGGAATGCATGAAATAAATAGTGTGTTTGAACTTGTCTCTTCCATGAATGCACAATCAACCAATTATAACCTTAAAGAATACATATTCAAAAATTGCTTAATTCAGCAACCACATGTAGATCAAACAACAAAATAATGCTATAGGAAGAAGCTTCACTTAATATCATTCAAATGTCAAAATTAGATACAATCATGCATATTGTAGAACATAGACAAAAACATTAACCAGTGGCAAAGAACCCTACATAGTGTGTTAATGGCTAAAAGAGACTTAGCTAAATATTACAATGGTTCAAAGGAATTCAAAATTATAGTAGTATGCATGAAAGAAATACTAAAGAATCAAAGAAAGATCAACCTTTACAAAGATTACAAAATCTGCCTATATAGTTCAGGCACAACTAAGATATTTCTAACTGGAGTTACTCCACAACTACTATCTTAAATGCTCAGAGAATAATCATACAGTTTCAGAGAAAATCTGATCTTGGCACATATTCAAATATAATGAAATCCAATATTTTTCCAAAATAGAGCCTTGAGAAGATAGAACGACACCATTAATTCACTCTGACCAAGTAGATGGATAAAACGAGAGGTGGTGGAGGACTATTTTCCTTCATTCACTAGGCATGGAATTCACTGGAGAGTGGTTGGAATTGATCATGAAGATCAGATCGTGCAAGAAAACATCTCTTCCTCATAGTTGGCTTGACAAAATAGCAAATTAAATAGGTCAACTCAGTCCTGCAAACAAGATGGGCCATGTGGGCCAATAGTCTTATTTCTTTTTTCCACCTTGAAAAGTCTCCATGTGTTTGACCATATCACTTTTAACTAACCACGACAGTTAACAAAAAATATCAACCCAATTGTCAATGCTAATTGTAGACTTATCTCCTCAAGCCCACAAAGGTGCATTTCCTTCAGGCGCTTCCCCACAATGTCTAAAGTTCTCACAATTCCATGATGTAGAAAAGCATTGATCGTCGATCTATGGAAGATTGACAATCTATGAAAAAAATTTTGTTACTGTGCCCACCCCATTAATACTTTTGGGCCCACAATCTACTCAACATCCACCTCAACATGACTTGGCATCCAACTTGCACCACTTTTAATCTTGGTGGTGGCCCACATGAAAAGACAGACCCACTAGTCCATATGTCACAAAGTGGCTTGCCTGTATTGTCAAAAAGTCTGACAAAAGATAGAATGCGAGCAAGTGACTGCCAATAGAAACTTAGTTGTATTCCAACTCATATGGTCATATCATCATGGTAAAAAAGGTGAGCCACAAGAAAGAGGACCCATACACCACATGGCAGCAAGACACTTGCCTGCTTTATGTAAAGGTCATTCACTTTGAAGAAGTGGGAAAGTGCCTGCCATAGATCTGTGCAAGATCTGATGGTGCAGAAAATTGTTAGAGCTCCAAAAGAAAAATTAAGAGGATATGGAAATATTAAAGGCTCCTTATTTAATTATTTTGTATTTCCATGTTATTTGAATATTTAAAAATAATGGGAAGTGGTTGTTTATCATTTAAATTCAAATGGGGTGATTTTAGCGAGAAGGAAAATTTGGCCAATAGTTACAAAATGCATTATTAAGTGTGACCCTATTAAAGGGTTTCTACCACCCTATTTGAAGTGGCCTTGTTAGAGGTCTTAAGATACTTAAATCTAAAAATATCACTTGGTTAGAGGATATATAAAATGACTATTAAATCAACTCTGTTAAGAGATTTCTTCATTGCTAAAATCGTTGGAGAGTAACAATGGTTGACTTGATTGATGAAGCAATTGAATTTCAGATTTAGATCACTATTTTGACTTATCCTCTTGATCCTCCCCAATCAAAATATTCTTTGTAGCTACTTGGACAATTTGCTCTAAATTAGACATCCTTCTTTATTCACATCTTATCTTCTTTTGCACTTTCTCATATTTCAATCCATATCTTGAAACCCAATGCTAAGTTGGCTTGGATATCCATTCAAATTTTAAAAAAATCCACTGAGTTGACTTGCATAAACCAACTAATAAATAAAAATAATCTAATGTAGGTCAGCTAAAACTAAAAAATGGGTCTACTTGGCTACCATTGAATTCCTTATAACCAACCTGACTCTATTTACACTTAACTCCTTTGGTAACTATCTTGACTCGGTTTACATAGGAATCCCTAAATTTTTCTTCTTTTGAACTTATGCTCAGCTGATACTAAAGTCTTATGAGATCAGTTCCAACTAGCAGTGCTCGGTTAGAGTATAAAATTTGTGTAACACCAATGAAAATATACAATTGAATAATTGTTATCAACACTTGCACACTTGCATACCTATGTAGGATGCATGAAAAGATACATACCTCTTCATCCATGCAACTTCATAGTTGTGAAGGCCCACACTTGCACACCTTGTGTAGGTGCACAAATCCTCACCCTACACAAGCTAGAGGCTTCCATGTACACTCTTCTAAGTGCCTATATATATCCAAAGTGGGGGTAATTTATGTTATTCTAATCCATTGCCTCCCCAATTTTAAACTTGGACACATTTGGCTTCATGCAATGTCCATTTTTACTTCAACATACACACTCCATGTTCTCACCTTGCAGTAAGTAGACACACTTGTCCATGTTGCACACCTTATGCACAAGCATAGGTGCACAAGGCCCACACTACCCCTCCTTGTTAGAACCAAAGGGTGTTTTTCTTGTGCATGTAATGAACCTTGTGTAGGTTCATAACATGTGCAATATGCACACTTTCCCACACCTTAAGGTTTTCCCAATTACCAACTGCACATTTGTGCACCCTATGGGCCTATGTAGGTGCAAGTGTGCAAACCAAACAAGTCAAAAGTTTCTAGTATTTTGCCTATTTTTACTAATTTAGATATGGTTTTGGGGTTTTTGTCTTCTTCTTTTTGATTTTTCAAGAGTCTTTTTACCAATTAAATATCCAAGTTGGTAACATTTTTACATCTTGTGCAGATCATCATGGCCTCTTCATCATCAATAATAGTAGAGAATATCTCACCCAAGCTAATGGCATTTACATACAAAGGAGTTCCATGCAAATATTAGTTTTTTAGTTTTCACTTAGAGATAAAGGACACAAAACTCATGTATTTTGATTTTAACTAGTTCCTCGTCCTATGCAATAAGCCTCACGAAAGTTCATATTTTGTCACTACAATGATTTAGAATGAATGAGTAAATAAATTTTCCCACCCCACATCAGTGCGGTCTTGTAAACCCATTATGGCCTTAGCTCAAGACTATGTCAAAAATGAGAGGGTGGGGAAGAATGTCATTGGAGAGATCATTCTGGGTATTAGACCAAATAACATTGAAAGGGTCTTTCACAACCCCATTTCAAACTAGTATTATGGCATCTCTTTCTACACAGTGTTGAACTAGTACAAATAATATAAGTAGGAAGCAAACAACATAGTGCATGAAAAAATATCTTATATAAAATACTCTTGAAGGGAACAAGGAAAAGTTTATATGACTCAGGGGCACATAATTTTTGAAATTGGGCATTTTATTGTTCTTTTGAGCAGAGTAATAGGACTCCCATCAACTAGACACCCTAAGACATCGATGGTCCACTTTATTTAGAAGATAAGGACAAGAAAGAACATGATTGATTGGGGAACTATTCTTTGTGAATCCCTAGATGAACAATTAAAATTGGTTAAGGTGGGTCCTAGGTTCTACATGAGTTCATATGTCATCTATTTGCTTACAACTTAGGTAGAATACCCAAGCTTGAGAAGGAAAGGGTGGCCTACCAGATAGTAGTACATGGTCATATATTGTATATCCTTAGTTGGTCAAGAAGAAGCTAAAGGATGGAAATCCATATAGAATCATCAATGATGTCTACATTTCCATTATCAGATGCTTGGAGGGAGATTATAGAAAGAAAATTCAATAGAAGCAAAAACAAGGCTGGCCAAAATAGGGGCTTACTTTAGAAAAATTTCATACATTTACTTATATCTAGGTGGTCAATCCATTTCTTCTCCCTCGATATCCTTTAGATATTATTATTTTATTTGAGGTAGCCAATAAAATCAGCTTTCCATATTATAGGATCTAAATTGAGCATCAAAAAACCTAGGTGTGACCATCTCCATTAGACCCTATGAGGTCAAACAGAAGGAGGATATCTACACATATGAGGTTGACTAGAAGGATCACCCACTAGATAATTTCCTAGTCACTCGCCCATATTTTAACAACAATGGAATGTTTCAACATGTTTCAAGAAAAGCATTTGTTCCTGAATCTTCCATTGAAGACCACCGGATCAACTACATAGATGATTATGAAATTTGAATTAGGGACCACTACAAGATGGATCTCGACATGGCTAAAAAGGTGTTGGGGCTTAGATTTCTCACAAGGTTTTGAACAAGGATACTCCAAATATCTAAGACCCTCTGTACAATAAAGATAAAATCTTTGACAATCTAATTATGAATGTTAAGGTACACCTTCAGGAGAATGATGATTTAAAGCATTGTTCCCAACATAAGGATTGGGTTTGTTGGAATTAAAGATACAGTAACTGAGAGGGGGGGGGGGGGGTGAATTAGTTACTCAGAAAAATTAATCTCAATAGATCCCTTAGATGTCTTAAAGATCTAGTTACTGCTTCTACTCGATAAACAAATGTTGTAAGATTAAACTATTACTTTTTCAAGCATTCATGCATGTAACTAAAAATATAGTGAACACAAGAGACACTAGATTTAATGTTGAAACTCAATATGGGAAAAACCACCAAGTAACTAGTCACTAATTTTTCGCTCTTTTGAAGTGAGCCCTATTAGGAGCCAACCCTGTTAAAGGTTACAATACACATTGTTAGGTGTGACCCTGTTAGAGGATTTAATCACCTTGTTAGGAGTGGCCTTGCTATAGGTCTTCAGAACAATTCAATTGAACTATCACCTTGTTAGAGGATTTACAAAATGGCTGTTAAACTAACTCTATTAAGATATTTGAAATCACTATTACAATGGTTAGAAAGAAACTATGAATTGACCTAAACAAGATGCAACTAAAATTTCTAGTTATAGGTCTATGTTCAACATCATTAGATCCTCCTTGATCAAATATGGCTCTGCTGCTCCTCAATGATCTCTGATCATCCTTCAAATCTGCTTCCACAACAATCAGTCTTCATATCACATTAATTCCACATTCTTTCACATTATGCATTTCAGAATTCGCAACTTGACCTCTTACTTATACCATTCAGATTGTTAAGTCGTCTCATTTACATGTTACATTTACCAATAAACCATACATCAGTCGGCTATAGATATAACTCTAAACAAATAAACATTATTTCATAAAATAGTGAAATCCTTTACTGGTCGACCTTGCTCGGTAAATACTGCTTCTAAAAATTTCCTGAGTTAACCATCTTCGACTTGGTTAACATTGCAATATCCTTAAAATCCTTTGGTTGCCAAGTTTTCTTGGTAAAAACTGAATCCCTCGGTAAGAACTGCTTCTTCCAAATTTCCTTTGATGATCAAGTGAACTCAGTAAGAACTGTTTCTTCCACATTACCTTTGATGACCAAGTGAACTCGGTAAGATCTGTTTCTGTTGGAGTTGAGGAAAGCCAACTCCGAAGATGCCAAGATCACCTGCATGCGAAACCTGTCAAAGAGAAGCCATAGAAGGGAAGAGCATGGAGCACGAGCAAAAAACCCTAAACGGACATGAGAGCCATCATAATGCAAACACAAGAAGAAATGTATTTACAATAAGAAATCATGTTATGATTTGATTGTTATGAAAATACAAAGAGGGAGCCCGAATATAAAGAGCTCCAGGAAGCTTGTAGAACAAGCTGGAAGGAGGTAGAAGATAAGATTGACAACTCAGCACATATCCACAAAAAGTGGAATATGCTAAAAAAGGAGCAAACTCCCGAGTTGTCAACAACTAACCACTACATGCATTAAATACAAAAGTATTAAATAAATGCATGACCTAAGTAAGCTTAAGCAATAGAATAAATAATTAAATATTAATTATTTACTCTAACACCCCCCCTTGAGTGCAACTTAGGGAAATGCCTTAAGCTCACAAAACAAAGATGAAATGCATAATGGGTCCCGGCAACGAGGCCATTTTAGGTACCCAAGTACAATGCAAGAAAATGCAACCTCTGTAAGCAGGGAAAGAGAGAAAACCACATGGGAAAAACCCTCCCCCAAAAAGAGGTAAGAACCCAGTGAAGAGCTGAAGAAGTCTCCAACTAGGGAAATTGTCCCCTAAAACAGGAACAAAGAGTGATCATGAAGAAGTAGCATCACTGAAGCATGAAGAAGCCGCAAATCTGCCAAACTGCTGATCTGAAGAAACCTCCGTGGAAGAAGAAGGCACGAACTGAGCATGTCTATATGGTAGATGATCCATCTCACCGAAATGCATAGGTAGCCAGCCACTGCAATCGCCTTGTACATAGGATCAACCACTGAATACATAGTTCACACTATCGAACCATCGAACCACAGATGCATTAGAACAACAGCATACCCCCCCTTAATGCAGATGGGGTGTGATGACAAGCAACTGAGAAGGTGGGCCAAAATATCCTACAAACGAACCAAGAACGAGGAGAGAGGGAAAGAGGTACAGACACCGATAAAGACACGGTCTAACTGACTCTGCATGGGCTAATGTCGTGGAAGGGACACTCACTTGACAAAGGGAGAATGCCTAAAATAGCAAACAATAATCCCCCCCATGGTGCTTTATGAAAATAGTGCAAGTACACTTGACTCAAAACAACGTTCATGACTCCCAGAATGCAAAAGTGACACTTTATCTCAGTGTGATACAAAGAAGTGCTTCAAAATGATAGCTACAATGATCAAAAATGAAAAAGAGCTGAACCAAAAGAAAGTACAGCCGAAAAGAAAGCAAACCATGCCAGGAAAACGATCCTCGAGCCTAAAATACTCAAAATATCCACCATAGAGCAAAAATGCCAAAACTATGATAGAAAGATTAGAGGCCAAAAAAGAAGAAAAAGGACTACATTTTTGAAAAGTACACAGAACCAGCTTTCCAGAAATATAAAGTTTTCAAAAAACAGGCATGGGACGCAAAAGATATGCATGCCGGAGTAAAAAATAGGACTTCGGACTTCAACAGAAAAAACAGGCAATAAAAAGCATCAAAACCTAAAAATACCTGCACAAAATCTCCGTCTCGGAACCAGCTTTTTGGCGCTTCTTTCGGATCGAAAAAATACCTCCGTATGCAAAAGTTATGGCCAAAAAACCACAAGTAGGTCCAAAAGTGAATCAGGAGAGGTGCATGCAAGGATGGATGATGGATGCTGACGTCAACATTTGACGGGAAAAAATTTGACGGCCTATCACCCGTCACTGCAAAAAAGCCACGTGACAGTGCCACGTGGCAGACAGGCTGACGTGGCAATGTGCCACGTGGCACCCGTGCCACGTGTCAGGCGCGGACTGGCAGAAATGCCACACGGGCGGTGACTGTAGCTGGTGACTCAGCGGAGAGGCGGAGGTGGCCACAGTCGGAGCGGAGGTGGCGAAACCAGGAATCACCGCCGGAGGAGGTGGCCGCAGGGTGGCGAACACGGAGGAGCCGCCGGCGGAGGGCGACGGCCGGGCCTCGGCGGAGCGTGGGCGACGCTGCCTGCTTCGGCCGCTGCGGGCTGCGCGCAAGTGGCGCAACGGCGGCGCGGCGGCGGTGCGCCCCAAATTTTTATTTTTTATTTTTCTCAAGCCGTGCGTCCGTACGATCCGTACGGCAGTGACCTTGGAGGCCTCAAAAAATTGCCAAAATTGCCCTATGTCCAAAAATGAAAAGCTTTATATGAATTCTGACTGCAAACGGCCTTCCAGATCCATTGGTGATGTCCGTTTGGGCTGAAAATGCTCCAAAAATTTGCTGACCCCCTGATTTGAAGAAAAAATACACAAACAAACTAGGGTTTGTGACTTCAAATCATGGCTTCAAAAATTCTTCAACAAAGCTGCAGTAGGAAGGCTCTAATACCATGTTGGAGTTGAGGAAAGCCAACTCCGAAGACGCCAAGATCACCTGCATGCAAAACCTATCAAACAGAAGCCATAGAAGGGAAGAGCATGGAGCACGAGCAAAAAACCCTAAACGGACATGAGAGCCATCATAATGAAAACACAAGAAGAAATATATTTACAATAAGAAATCATGTTATGATTTGATTGTTATGAAAATACAAAGAGGGAGCCCGAATATAAAGAGCTCCAGGAAGCTTGTAGAACAAGCTAGAAGGAGGTAGAAGATAAGATTGACAACTCAGCACATATCCACAAAAAGTGGAATATGCTAAAAAAGGAGCAAACTCCCGAGTTGTCAACAACTAACCACTACATGCATTAAATACAAAAGTATTAAATAAATGCATGACCTAAGTAAGCTTAAGCAATAGAATAAATAATTAAATATTAATTATTTACTCTAACAGTTTCTTCCACATTACCTTTGATGACCGAGTGAACTCAATAAGAAATTTTTCTACCACATTACCTTTGATGACTAAGTGAACTAGGTAAGAATTGTTTCTTCCACATTACCTTGAAAGCTCGGTAATCAACTGTCTACTCGGTAAACTTGCAAACTATCTTTACTAACCTTTTGAGCTCGGTAGACACTGTTTATTGCCGTACTGACTTTTTAAGCTTGTTAGACACTGTCCTTTGCCTTGCTAACCTTCTAAGCTCGGTAGACACTGTCCTTTTGAGCTCAGTAGACACTGTCCTGATGACTGATATTACATTTGTGTGACATCAAAGACAACACACACTTGAACAATTGTATCCAACAATCTCCCTCTTCGGCATTGATGGCAACACAACATGTCATAGCAAAATGAAATTTGAAAAAAACTCTTTTAATGACAGAATACAAAACTCCCTCTTTCATAATAATCTCTCCTTCTTACACAAACTCTTATTAATTTGCAAATTTCAAAAAGATATGACAATATATTCTCCCTCTTTGACAACATATGCCAAAGATATCTCAAAACAACTGAATAACATTGTACCTAAAGTACTAATTCATATGCAATATCTTTATTGGTTTGCTGCATCATCTGATAGATTTTCAATTCTGTTCCTGTTGATGAATCACTAAAACTGTATTTTAGTGAGCTTTAGATAGGGGAATGACCCCTAACTTACCTCTTAGATACAAGAATGCATCCTTAGATAAAGGTTTTGTGAATATGTCAGCAATTTGTTCCTTTGTATACACATATTCCAATCTTATTTCCTTTTCTTGCACCAATTCTCTAACAAACTGATATTTTATGGCAATATACTTGATTTTTGAATGCATCACTGGATTCTTGGAGATGTTAATTGCACTTGTGTTATCACAAAACATAAAAACTGGTTCTTTGATTTTTTGCTTCATACCTTTCAATAATTGTTTAAACCACACAATGTTTGAGAAATTTACTGCTACTACAACATATTTAGCTTCTACTGTGGATTGAGATGTATAATTTTTATTTTTGCTTGTCCAAGAAACTAACCTTTTTCTAAGAAAGACAACTCCTCCACTTGTGCTATTTCTGTCATCAATATTTCCTGCCCAATCTACATCTGTGAACACCTTTAAATCTAGTTTTCCTCCAAGTTTATACCATAATCCATAATCTTCAGTTCCTTTTAAGTATCTCATGATCCTTTTGATTGCCATCATGGGATTTTCTTTTGGTTTTGCTGAGAATCTTTCTACAATCCCTACTACAAGGGCAATGTCAGGTCTTGTGTGCACTACATATTGCAACTTTCCAATCATAGATCTATACAATGTCTGATCCACTTCCTTTGATTCATCATCCTTGGTGAGTTTTAATCCAGTACACATAGGAGTCCCAACTGGTTTGTAATCTTCCATACCAAACTTTTTCAGTATCTCCTTGATGTATTTAGATTGAGTGATGTAGATGTCATTCTTGTTCTATTGAATTTGAAGACCAAAAAAGAATTTGATTTCACCAAACATTGACATTTCAAATTTCTTGTTCATTTGTTCTAAAAATTCTTTGCAAAGATCATCATTTCCTATGAACAAAGTATCATCTACAAATATTTCTACCAAAACAATGTTATTATCTGGTCCTTCCTTTATATACAAACTACTGTTGTCATTAGTTCTTTGAAAACCAATTTGAATAAGATAGTTATGCAATCTTTCATACCATGCTCTAGGGCCTTGTTTCAGACCATATAATGCTTTATGCAATTTGCAAACCATGTCCTTCTTGTCTAGATCAACAAAACCTTCAGGTTGTTCAATGTAAATTTCTTCCTCCAATATGCCATTGAAAAATGTTGACTTGACATCCATCTGGTAAACTTTGTATCCTTTGAATGCAGCATATGCAAGTAAAGTTCTCAGACCTTCCAATCTTGCAATATGAGCAAAAGTTTCTCCATAGTCTACACCTTCTTCTTGAGAGTATCCTTTGCATACCAGTCTAGCTTTGTTCCTTGATACCTTACCATCTTCATTTAGTTTGTTTCTGAATACCCACTTTGTTCCAATCACATTCTTGTCTTTGGGTCTAGGTATAAGAGTCCATGTTTTGTTTTTCTCTATCTGTTCTATTTCTTCATTCATAGCTTCAATCCAACTTTCATTGTCTAGTGCATCTTTGATATTTCTAGGTTCAAAATCAGCAAGTAAACAAGTGCCTTTCAACTTACTTCTTGCCATTGTTCCTTCTGATTTATCACCAATGATCTGGTCTGTGCATGATGCTTTCTGACATACTTGGCTAATACAAGCTCCTTTCCTTTTGAATGACTTGCATTTTTATCCTTCTATGTCTCAACTTTTGGTTCTGATTCTGGTTGCTTGGGCTCGGTAGATGCTAACTCGGTAGCTTCTATTTGCAACTTAGGCTCTTGCAGCTTGATAGATGCTGACTTGGTTTGAACTTCTTGTGACTCAGTTAATGAAGAATCTGGAGTTAATGATTCATGATTAATAGGTATACTTGGCATTGTATCAGGTTCAATATAAACAAATCTTCAATAGTCTTCAGGTTCCTTTTTCTTTCTTCTTCTGTTCTTTCTGCAAACTCATCAACTTTTACATGTGCACTTTCTATAACTTTGTGAGTAGATAAGTTCAAACATCTATATGCTTTGCTTTTGCAAGAGTATCCCAAAAATATTCCTTCATCAGTTTTTACATCAAATTTACCTTTTCTAGATTCTTTCAAAATGTAACATTTTCTTCCAAATAATTTTAGATAACTTATATTGGATTTGTAGCCATACCTCAACTCATAGGGTGTTTTGAATGAGTCTTTTTTCAGCTGTACTCGGTTCAAATTATGAACTGCAGTGCTGATAGCTTCCTTCTGGTATTTGATAGCAATGTCTTTCTCAATCATTAAGGTTCTTGTACAATCCATTATAGATCTATTCCTTCTTTCTACTATTCCATTTTGTTCTGGAGTTCTAGGTGTTGAAACCTGTCTTTTGATCCTCCTTTTAATAAAAAACTTATTGAACTCATGTGAAATGAACTCACCACCTCTGTTAGACCTTAAGCATTTCAGTCTTTTTCCTGTTTCCTTTTCTACTCTAGCCAAATACCATTTGAACTTTTCAAATGCTTCTGATTTCTCTCTAAGGTACATGATAGTCATCATCCTTGAATAATCATCAACAAACAGAATGAAGAAATTTTCACCAATATAACTTTCAATGCCAATAGGTCCACACAAATCAGTATGCACAATTTTTAGAACTTCTTCAGTCTGATAGTTCTTGCTTTTAAAACTAGTCTTTCCCATTTTACCAATTTGACAATTCTTGCATAGGCCAACCTTAGGTTTCTTTGTGTTAGGAATACCTCTTACTTTCCTGAATTTACTAATTTTTATTAAATTATCAAAGTTTACATGACACAACCTCCTATGCCATAACCAACTTTCTTCAATTTGAGCAATGAAACATGAACATTCACCAAGTTCAAGATAAAATAAGTTACCTTTTGTTTGAGTGCTTCATTCAATCAGCTTTCCTTTGCCATCTAGCAATCTTGCTTTTCCATGCATAAATTATACTTTGAATCCATTATTGAGTAGTTGTGCCACACTCAACAAGTTGTGATATTAGTGCTTCTACCCAATATGCATTATCACACACAAGTTCCTTGGTTAGTGAGATTCTTCCTTTTCCTCTTATACAACAAGGTTCATTGTTACCAAATCTTACACTGCCACCATTATAGTCTTCAAAATATTCAAACTTAGTTTTATCACCAGTCATGTGATGAGAACAACCACTATCTATGATCCATGTATCATTTTTGCTCATATGATAAATTAGTGCCATTTCCTCATCATTATCATATTCATCTTTTACAGCAATGTAGACAATTTGATCTTCTTCTTCATCATCAAAATCATTAGAATCTTTTTCTATAAAACATATTTTCTTACCTTTATCCTTGAATTATTTGAAGTCTTTCTTGCCATTGTACTTGTGACCTTTCTTCTCATCTTTGTTTTGTTTATTTGGGCACCTAACAACAATATGTCCAATTTTTTCACAAGAGAAATAGATTAGAGTAACCTTGCCTTTGTATTTCCCTTTGCCTCTTGAATATTTTCTTGCTAGTAGAGCTTCAACCATTTCAAGATCATTGTCTGAACTTTGTTATGATTCTTCATCACTGTTTGATTGTGGATCCTTCATCTTTTTCCCTTTTTCTTTGAGTGAAAGCTTGGCTTCAAATGTTGATTCAACGTTCTTGGTAACTGGAACATAATTGTCATAGTTTTCTAGCTCAAATGCAATCAATCTTCCAACTATGGCCTCTAAATTTATTTTATGATTTGCCTCACATCTCCTTTCTTGAATTACAGAGACTCTGATTGCATAAATGGGAAGTAGAGTTCTAAGAACTCTACTTATAACTATCTCCTCACTGATATCTCCTCTAGATGCTTTGATTGCACTAACACATGCTTTAACTCTTTCAACATACTTTGCAATATTTTCATCCTCTCTCATCCTCGTTTGATCAAATTTTCCTCTTGAACTTTATGCTTTGGCTCTTCTCACATTATCGTCTCCTTCATAGATTTCTTTCAGCTTGTTCCACATTTCAAAGGCAGTTTTGCAATCCTTGATGTCATCAAATTCTTCATAACTCAAAGCAAATGCTATATCTATCATCATGTTATTGTGAGTCTTCTTTTCAGCAATATCATTGATGGATAATGTACCAAAAGGTTCTTCATAGTTTTCATCAAGGTACTTCAGCCCTGTATCACCAATAGAAGCTAGATGAAGCCTCATCAATCCTTGCCATGATGAGAAGTTGTCCCTGTTAAGTCTTGGAATTTCCCTTTTGTAAGACATCCTAATCTTTAGCTTAGATCCTTTAAATCTTTTCTTGTAAGCACCAATACCTCTGATACCAATTGTTGGAATTAAAGATAGAGTAACTGAGATGGGGGGTGAATCAGTTACTCACAAAAATTAATCTCAACAGATCCCTTAGATGTCTTAAATATCTAGTTACTGCTTCTACTCGGTAAACAAATGTTGTAAGATTAAAGTATTACTTTTTCAAGCATTCATGCATGTAACTGAAAATAAAGTGAACACAAGAGACAATAGATTTAACGTGGAAACCCAATATGGAAAAAACCACCAAGTAACTAGTCACCAATTTTTCACTCTTCTAAAGTGAGCCCTATTAGGAGCCAACCCTATTAAAGGTTACAATACACACTATTAGGTGTGACCCTGTTAGAGGATATAATCACCCCATTAGGAGTGGCCTTGCTAGAGGTCTTTAGAACAATTCAACTGAACTGTCACCTTGTTAGAGGATTTACAAAATGACTGTTAAACCAACTCTGTTAAGAGATTTGAAATCACTATTACAATGGTTAGAAAGCAACAATGAATTGACCTGAACAAGATGAAACTGAATTTTCTAGTTATAGGTCTCTGTTCAGCATCATTAGATCTGATCAAATATGGCTCTGCTACTCCTCAATGATCTCTAGTCATCCTTCAAATCTGCTTCCACAACAATCAATCTTCATATCACATTCATTCCACATTCTTTCACAGTATGCATTTTACAATTCGCAACTTGACTTCTTACTTATACCATTCAGATTGTCAAGTCAGCTTATTTACAAGTTACATTTACCAATAAACCATACATCAGTTGGCTACATATATAACTCTAAACAAATAAACATTATTTCATAAAATAATGAAATCCTTTACTGGCCGACCCTGCTCGGTAAATACTGCTTCTGGAAATTTTTTGAGTTAACCATCTTTGACTCGGTTAACATTACAATATCCTTAAAATCCTTTGGCTGCTGAGTTTGCTCGGTAAGAACTGAATCCCTTGGTAAGAACTGCTTCTTCCAAATTTCCTTTGATGACCGAGTGAACTCAGTAAGAACTGTTTCTTCCACATTACCTTTGATGATCGAGTGAACTCAGTAAGAACTGTTTCTTCCATATTACCTTTGATGACTGAGTGAACTCGGTAAGAACTGTTTCTTTCACATTACCTTTGATGACCGAGTGAACTCAGTAAGAACTATTTCTTCCATATTATCTTGAAAGCTCGATAATCAACTATCTACTTAGTAGACACTGCAAACTATCTTTACTAACCTTTTGGGCTTGGTAGTCACTGTTTATTGCCTTGTTGACCTTCTGAGTTGGGTAGGCACTATCCTTTGCCTTGCTAACCTTCTGAGCTCGGTAGACACTGTCCTTTTCCTTGCTAACCTTCTGAACTTTGTAGACATTGTCCTGATGACTGATAAGACATTTGTGTGACATCAAAGACAACACACATTTGAACAATTGTATCCAATAGGGTTGTTCAACCCTTCCCACTTAAAATCTTACCTAGCAAGTCATGCTTGAAGGCCTTTACACTACCAAAGAAGGGAAAGGGAGTAAAGGTGACATCTCCTACATAGTAATTGACCTTCTCGATGCACCCCAAAATAGTACACTGACATTATAAAGATGTTGCATGTTTTCACCAGGAGTAAAACATAAACAAGAGGAAATAGAATATCATAGTGGCTGAGGAAGAGCAAGAGAAATCTCATGAGAAACAATCCGAAGAAGAGGGGGATGGCTATAGTGGTAATGGGGAAAAAAGGTAGAAGTTTAAAGAAGAATAACCCTAGTGCTTCACCTTTTATTCCTAAGATAATCCTAGAAGATCCATAAGAAGAAGAAGAGGAGGAGCATATACCTCTCAATTGGAGGACCTAGTTAGCCAAAGTAGTTGAGAAAGAATGGAGCTAGATCTAGACATACTCCTCCCACAACACAAGAGCAAAGCATTCTAGTTGAAGAATTTGTAGATTAGGAGGAGGAGGATTGGTCTAAGACTATACTCAAGAATGATTTCAATACATTTGACTTGTCTAATTTTGAATTCTTTTTGGTAGGAACCTACATGGAAGGTAGAGTTATCAAGAATACTCCAAGGATAGAGCATGAAGGAAATGACTTCACAGGGACCCCAATTTTTGTGCCCATGCAAAATAACACTTCATATCTTCTTGATAAGTCAAGTCTTCTCCTCGACCTCATAAAGAAAATATATTAATGCCTCCACCCTCTCAGATCCAAGAGTTGGAGGAGGGAGATATTAGTAAGAAGAAGGAATAAATGGAGGTACATAAAGAATAGGCTCCAACCTAAGAGAAGACTCATCCAGAGATAACATAGGCTCTATCTCATCCCAGAAAAATAGTGGCTACTCAGGAAGAAGATCAGCTAAGGATAGAGAAAACCTTAGAGAGGAGAATAGAAAGGGGCAAGCATCGATGACAACTCCATCACCTAGTGAATTCCTATCTGAAATGGGAACAAGCCCAAAATGGTTGACGTGCACACTGGAGACTTGAAAGAGGACATATGTTAAAAGTGCAACTGAGGGAATAGAAGTCCTCATTGATTCCTTATATCCCTTGATACCTCTTTGGGAGGATCCTCAACAATTTTCTTTTGTGATGGACAAACGAGAAAATATGGTTGCTCAAGTAGTCATTCCCCTTACACGTGTTGATACACATAGCATAGCTCCCAAGACTATCAAATGCAGGAGATTGTATTAGCGAGGCTCGCAAAGGTTACCAAGAAATTTATGACCACTATTGATTTGAGATAGGTATGCTATCCATTGGACAAAGATGAGGAGGAGCTTTAGGTTTTGTGGAAACAAAATGAGGTGTTATGGGAATTTGTTAAACATTTAGTGTGTCCCATTGCCCTAGCCAACCTAGAGATTGTATTTAAGGTTTTCCTTGATAATAAAGCTCCATCCCAACCACATAGGGATTCACTTTCAGATTCTTGCTACATATGGTGGCACAATTTTGAGGAGATAGGAGTAGAGTATATAGAAGTTAATATGCACCTATTGTATGGTATTCAGGAAAATGGACAGAAGTTAGGTGTAATTGATTGAGAGTTTCATCTGATTGATGAGATTAAGAAATGGTCAAAGTATTTAGGTAAAGTATAAAAAATAAAGGGTCAAAGATACAAAATATTATTGGTCATTTTCACTGCTCAAGAGTTGCAGAAATTTGATGATTGGATCAAGAAGATTAAAGCTAGTAATAAAGTCATCTTGATAATGTTCAAAGACATTTAGGAAATGTGGAATAGGGAAGAAGCCAAAATTTTGGAAGAAGATAAGTTCTATACTAGGGCCAGCTTGGAATTTTTTTATGATGACTCCAAGAAGACCTTATGCTCCTCAAAGGTAGTAATATAGCAGTTCAAGGCCACTAGTGAGGTAGTCTCTTTTGAGGATGACTTAAGAAGAATTTTCAAAGTTGAGAAGGTACTCAAAGAGTTATATAAGAGGATGTCTAGTTTTGATGAAATACAACAAGAGGTCTTTAATTATTATGGCAAGGTAAGAGCTAAGTATAAGGCCCTAGATCTACTGAATCCCTTAGAGATATCGTGGCCATAGAAAGATTTAGAACACTATATCAAAACATCATTTTGGTTGAAGGGGAAGAAAACCCAAATGTTGGAAATTAAGATCTTTTGACTTGAAATAATTTTTGTAGTTTTGGCCACAAGGAAGTTCCAAGGTCTGCAACTTCGCAACTTATCATGTCAAGAACTCTACATTTTTTAATATTGTGAAGAAAATGCATTTTCACCTTCGCACGTGTACAAGTGCACAACTCTACAACTTCAAAAGTGCAATGATTTCTAACAACTTTTAGGTGTGTTGCTAGTTAACTATCAGTTTCTAAATTTGGCATTTTCATGCACTGAAACTACATTTTTTGATCTCAGTACTGGTTGACTAGTAGATATGCATGGAAGAGATCAAGTTCCTATTTTGGGAAGGCTCCTAAGCTCTAGCTACTACTTGGATATGTCTCATTTCTATCTTCTTCTTCTCTTTATACTTTTGAGTCATGTAAATGCCCAAGCACCATTTAATTAATGAAAATAAGTGTACAAACCTACTTAGCACCATCTCAGGGGTCAATTTGTATATATTTAGTTTTATTTTAATAGTTTTATCGTACTCTTATTATGGGGAAAACCATAGCTCCGAACATCACATAAAGGAGATCATTCACTATAAATACAAGGATGAAAGATATATTCAAGGCCAATATTTATTCAATAAAGTATGTTATTGGAGCTCTCATTCTATGTGCAGAGATTCTTGTTAGAATGTGTGTTCTCTTTGTGAATTGATAGTTCATTAATAACAAAGGATCTAATAGTCTTATTATTTTTGAATGCTTGTGTGATTATAGTTTTTTGGATTTTGTCAAAATTAGCCGCATAATACCTTTGTCATGAAAGAATCAGAGATGGTGATTTCCACATATACATTGATAGAAATTTTTCTTGTGTGCACACACTTCTGTGGTTGCACAATTTGATAAGTTGTGAAAAATCACACTACCTTACAAAATTTCATTGACAATTACATCAAGGAGATTATGATTGTATTGCTTTAAACTTTGTCAATTCCTTACCATCCCCTTTTAATATTTAATTCATAGATGTGTTACTGCTATGGCTTATGTTCATTTAGGTTTCATTTTCAATAATTGTCTACTTTATTATTACCTTATCTCTTTACAATTTTCTTTTCAATTGACCTATCTAGTATTTTTTTTAAACCTCTTGAAACCTTGGAATTGATATTTTATCGACTTTTCAAAAGAGAGATTATCATAATTTTTTATTTTATGACGCTCAATAGAAACTATGTTCATATTTTGGAATAACATAAGGTGCAATGACCTTTGATGTTTACTAAGAAAAATAAGGAAAGCTTCTCCAAGTAAGAAGAGGGATAAGAAGGTTTTAGGCTATGATGATGATTACTATTATGAGGATGAAGATATGGAGACTAATGTTGAAGAGGTGGACTATGACAAGAAGAAGCATGGGAAGGGGTTAGAGAGAAAGGAGAAGAAGGATAGTCCATCCATGCAAATCCTTAGAGCCCCTGTGACCAAGAAACATGCCAAAGTTGTTATCTCGTCTAATTATTACGATGAGGAGGATGTGTATATGGAATCTAGTAATGAAGAGGAGGTTACTAGCAAGATAGTTCATCCTGTAAGGAAAAAAAAGATAATTGGGAAAGTTGATGTTGGAGTTAGCAAGGTCTCATCTTCCCCATTGAATCTCATTAAAGACCAATATAGGGATGCTTCTCCTAATGAGGATATCAACTAGGACACTAATTTCACCCAGGCTACTTAGACCCGGGACACTAATGTCACCCAGGCTACTAAGGTCTCCCCTGTTATTCCTACTAAAGGAAGAAAGACGGTCTAGAAGAATATGAGTATGAATTCAGTAAGGCTCGACATTGTTAGAAAAAATATAAATCTTATGGTTGGTGAGGCAAAGCTATTTAAAATTGAACTCCAAGAGCTTATTGATCCTTCTATGTCGATTCTTAGTGACTATAGGAAACAGGAAAATATGAATGTTGAACAATGCCACAAATAGAATTTTGGATAACTTTGGATCAATCAAATGGCTATTTCATTAGATCATGGATTTGAATGACAAGATGGATACCCTAGAGGGTAGGACGGTTAATCAGAGAACCCCCAATTCTATTGAGAAGGAGAGTCCTATAATGGGCTCCTTGATTGATATGACATATTTTTATAAACTGGAGGCCAAGGTGCTCAAACTAGACAACAAGTTGAATGACATTGAAAGCACTCTAAGAAGCAATGTTGATTAAAGCTACAAAATCCTTGAGGCATCGAATGAGAACATCAAAATTCTCCTTAGTAAGTTGGAGAATGTTGGAAGGGAAAAGGTCATATTGTTACTCTTCCTGAGGATCAAGGGGGTGCCACTGACAGCAAAGAGAGGCTTGGTAAAAGGACCAAAGATAATACTAGGAAGATGGTTACAGTTGCCTCTACTGATGTTACAGTTGGGGAGCTCCTAAAGAATATGGGTCAGTGTCCACTATGTGTTCTAGTGTTCTTTTTTTGTTTTTTTCTATTTTACGTTAGTTGGTTGGGTTGCTATCCCTTTTTGGTTGGCTTTTGTTCATGTGTTGACTCTATCTTTTTTTGTTGTGTTTTAAATGTTGGTCTTAATGCTTAATCTTTAAGGTTTCAAGGGCCCTTGAAGACCTATTTTCTTAATAAAAAACATAAGGTGTAGTAAATTTTTTCTATGAAATTTGGAGTGTGATATGCCTACCTAAAAAATAGAATTTCATGTGATGACCAAGCAAACTGATGTACAATATGATAGTTTTAGAGATATGATTCAGTGTGGCAAGGAGGAATTTTTTAAGAAAGAGATTTTGATGAATGTTAGCGATTCTTTAATTCAAGATGTAAGCATTAAAAATCTTGAATGGTGTTCAAATTCAATAGGCTTCATGGCCCCTATATTATTGTGTAAATACTCCATTTTCTCTTGTAATATATTTGAAAAGTAGAAGAATGTCAATAAAATGGTATCTCAACCTTCTATTTCGTTACCATTTATAGTAAGTTTGAATTTGTGTATGAATTGGTCTAATTTTTTCCCAAAGCTACAGTTTGGTTGAATAAGCATAGCAATAAAAATTTATTGCAAGACCATTTCAATTAAAGTTTTCATTTTTTAAATTTGTGAATGAAATTTTTGAGGTCAATTTTGAAGGCATTGAAAGCCTTAAAATGGATCAAAAGTAGTTGTATTCACATAGTGTGTTATAGCTTAATAAAGAAGTTCATGATATTTCGAACACGTCAAACAATATGATTAATTAGGTTGTGGGCTCTAGAAGTTAGGTTTCCTAAAATCGGGGATATAAAATGTTTTTGACACTCAAATGAGTAGTAAAAGGGAGTTACACATGTTGGTGTGTGATTTGACACATTATAGATCTTCTTTGACTAGAGATAACATGTGCGTCAATTGTTCAATAGTTTTGTAATATGTTTGATAATTTCATGTATTGTATCTCTTATATAGCTTAGGTTTGTGAGATGAAGGTTAAAGACTAATATACCTATTGAGTTACTCTTGAATCTATAGATGGTGAAACTTTTTGAGAAGCTTTATCTACAAGTATATTTTACTACGTTGTTGATAAATGAATGATATATTGGGCAACTTTTGGATGTTTGGAGTTTTCCTCCCAAAAGGGGTGTCCCTGTATAAATTAATGTATTGTGGCATGCATGTTATTTTTGTCATATGTATTTAATTGTTGTAAAGAGCTTGAAAATATTTAAATGTATAACTCTCCTTTCAAGATTAGTGTAGAAAGTCATTTCATTATCCTAACTTTCAATAAGCATAAGCATGTCTAGTTTGGAATCATTTAATGTGCTCACTCTTCTAAAAAATGTATCCTGTTTTACAACTAATATCATGTAGAGTATTATTCGATGGAAGTTATTCCTATACCTCAAGTGTGACAATGTCTTTGGTGTTTTCCTCTAGATAAGAACACGTGGTTGTCACAAAACATACAAAATGTGAACTTTCCTATTTGATCTTATTATTTCACATTGCATGTCAATACCATCATGTGCTTAAATGGCCAATAATAATGAAGGATGTGTGTGTGTGTGTGTGTGTGTGTGTGTGAGAGAGAGAGAGAGAGAGCAGCAACCCAAACATGGTAGAAACTAGAAGCTTTTAAATAGTCTACTTGTAGAAGCCCCATAAAACTACAATTGATTACACAAACTCTATGCAATCCTTCTAATGTCCAATCTCAAACTTTTCAAATCCACTATGAGACTTGACAAAGTCACGAAGAGAAAGTTATAGGCTTCGACAAGTTAGCACAGTAAGTCCTTAAATAAGTACATGATACCATTTCCTTAAAAAAATGTCCTAAAAAAATATTATGTGTATATCGAAAATGAGACTTCAACCATATAGAACTAATAAAATCATAATCATTTAGAAAAGACAATACTATGAACAATAGCATCTAACTAACATTAAATCTGAAAAAAAAATCTTCAAAAAAATAATGTAACATCTAAATTTAACTTTCTAATTTGAACCAACACAAAATAATGAAATAACACTGAGACAGCCATTCTAATCTCTTATTTCTAATATAACCAACCCTCTGCACTTATATTTTATAGTAAAATACATTTAAATAATTTACCTTATTTTAATGTAGATCCTAGACTCAACTATTCACCAAGGAGAGTGTGACCAGTCACATATCCGCAATGAGAGAAAAGTGGGAATATAAAAGAGAGTTTTAAGAAACGACATTAACAGTGAGGAGAAGTTGGTATACCTAGAATACAACGAACAATGTTCACACATACATCATTTTCTTTCCTTCTCAATCATTGACTTTAAATCAAAGCTTTAATATGGGTGACAGTCAAGAATATATGAATATATATATGCTGGGTAAAAACGTCAGCGTCCAAACATGTTAAATATCTGCAGAATAAATGAAGTGATTTTGCAGTATAACTACATTTTCCAATAGAATTGCCAACGCTTACAGTATTTAGGATCTCGTGCCTTTGCCGACAAATCTTGTCTGCAAGATTAACTTTAAAATAGAAAAGGGTTATGTTTTATCATAATGTATAATAATCACAATTTTAACTGAAAAATGATTATATAATTTGGTGAGAAGTTCTTTTCATCTTTTAAGATTAAGATTCCTGTTAAGGACATACACCATCAAATTATTGAAATGGGAAAGCGAATTAAATTAGTAATGATGGACGTCTGAAAAAAAAAAAAATAATAAGAAAAAAGGATTGGATTTGAAAATGTCAAATTATAGTTTTAATAGTTTTTTTTAATAGTACTTAAAAGTTTGATATGAGTTATTTTCAAGATAATAATTGTGAAGTATGAAAAGGATGAGAAAAAGATGATATATTTATTTTGTGTTATGAGTTGATGGATGAATTGATAGCTGTTGTCAGAGAGATAAAATTATTAACATATAAGAGAAAAATAGGGGAAAAAGAAAAAGATAAGCACCAACAATCATCTTCAAGAAAAAGCATAGGAATGCACAAAGAATGAGAGCAAAGTAGAAAGTAGAATTATTAGTAAAAATAATTGTTTTGGCTTGCAATGGCACCCCATCTAGTAAATACTTTGTCTTTGTTGGTACCAGGAGATTACAAGACAATTGTTAGGAGATGCTAAGGTGCCTTGGTGAAAACAAGTTTGGAATATTTTTCCCTGGTCCAAATGTAATTTCTTCATGTGGTTAGTGGCTCACAATCAGTGTCTTACATGGGATAACCTTTGTAAAGGGTAGTTTTCAAGGTCCCTAGTTTTGTGTGTTGTGTGGTAATGGCAAGGAGGTTGTCTCTCATCTTTTCTTCCATTGATCTTTTTCTACCAAGTTATGGCACCTTTGCTGGAGTTCTTGGAGCTAGCCTTGTAGACATGCTTCCTCCTTGCCCAATTTCTTGGATGCTTGGGGAATGTCCCCACTAAAACCTCTCCTCTTTAGGTTATGTGGGTTGTTGGTCCTTCATTTATTCTTTGGCATGTCTAGTTGGAGGGGAATAGGTGAATCTTTCAAGATGTCCGGATCGGAGCCAAGCAACTTTGGTGGAAGATTTTTCAATCTCTTCATAAAACATTTTAGGCTAAGGGTGTGTTAGATGGGGGTATGGCTCCTGGTGATCTTGCTACATGCAATAACCTCAATTTTCATCTTCAGGGAGGGATCCCAAGGGTTTTTGGTCAATGGTTTCATAGTGTGCTCAGATGGCCTAGGAGGCAGGTGAACTGTGAGGGGCATTGGACTCGTCCTCCTAGAGTTCTAAATTCAACATTGATGGTTCTTCTTAGGGAATTCACATCTTGTTGGCATTGGGGGAGTGGCTAGTTGTAGCTCTGGTCAATTCCAATTTGTTTTCTCAGTGCATAAGGGATTTCATGCTAACAATCTTATGGAGGCTCTGGTCATTTTACACGTTGTAGAACAATGCTATCTTAGGGGATGACACAAGATTATTTGTGAGTTTGACTCCCAAGTGGTTGTGAACTTGCTAACTATGTAGGCGCTTGAGAATGTTAGTTGGCACTTGGCTTCAGTTGTTAATCAAACTCTCCTCTTTTGTAGAACTTTGGAGTCTGTTAGTTTTACTTACATTCCATGGGAGTGGAATGGAGTTGTTAATTGCTTGGCTCAATGAGTTTATGAACATGTGCAAAATTAGAATATTGTGGATAGGGAGCAATTACCCCTGGATTTGTCTGGTGATGTTGATGACCTTATTGATCATAATAAAGCTCCTTGTTGAGCTCTCCTTTTTGTATCTCTTTAATTCTTAATAAATTTTTACCCCTCTTTTAATCAAAATATTACACTTGATTACATAATTATTTTGTGCTATTTCCATTGACTAACCGCTAACTTTTCAAATTATTTGTGAGACTTGAAATTCATTAAGAAACACTTAGGTACTTTCACAATCTAGCACAAGAAGTCTCAAAATATACTTGTATTCTAAATTTACGAAAAATAAGTTTGTGACCATGACCATAGAAAACTCTTCCATATTTAAAAGATAGAACTATTACTATACGATAATAACCAGACTCAAGAAAACACTAAAACATACAATTAAATAAAAGTTTGAATACAAACATGCCAAGATTTTGATGTAACTTCAATTCCCCCTTCTAAATAGGCCTATACAAAACAAAGAATTAAACAAGATCAAATGCCACAAGAAGACTAAACCACCACAAACTCTACTATATCTATAATTAGCTCCATCTACTTAAATTTTAATATTTATAGCTTAATGTGCTTTAATGATTTGCCAAATGTACATAAACAAGAAATGGAGTGCCATCATTCGTTGTATCTGCGCAGCAATATAAAGCCAGAATGTGAAGATAAGACATAAGACTGAGCTTTGGGATATTTACATAAGTAAAACATTGAATATCCATATATAATATTATCTTCTAATATCTTTGAGCTTGTAATGCAAAGCTTGGATATGAGATACATTCAAGGAAATATATGATAGCTGAAAACGTAATAGGTGCTTCAATTCTGATATTTATCAGATTGTGTAATGTCTCTCTCAATCTGCCATAGTTGGTATCATTTGACTGTCACTCCATATTCTGCTGCTCTGGTTTTCTGACTGTTGACTATATTCTGTAAACATAATCATATATGTTTTAAACATGGAAACTCTTGCATATGAATAAAACGCATTTGTGGTAGATAATACTATCACTCTGCGAGCAACGGTAAGCAATATAGAATAGTATTTCTTACTGTTTTTAGGGTCTCGTGCCCTCACCAACAGATTTAGTTTTAAGATAGACAGGGTTCTGTTTCCTCATCATATACAAGAAACAAATTTGTGAGCCTTGGGTGTATTAATGGAGGTTGGTAGACATTGGTTTTCATTATTTATGGAAAATTAAACTTGGAAGGGCTTGAGATTTTAGGTGAGTGATGTTTATATGGCTTGGTCAGAAGTTGCTTTTAGAATTTAAAACTATGGCTCTTAGATTTTACGTACACCATCAAATGTCTGAAGCGAGGAAAGACGATTGGAATCAAGAGCCACAAATTAAGACTGTTTTTAACTTGCAAGGTATAATTGCAAGGGATAAAACGAAGAGAAGGATATTATAGGTATCTGTTAATTATGATGAATTGATTGACGTGTTTGTCAGCTGTTTATGAAATAGGATTAGAAGTTGGAAATGCATGCATATGGTTTGGTAAATTGATATAATTGTTTTAAATTTTGGTAATTTATATGATGGTATTTTTTTTTTTTTCCTAATTTTGTCTTATGTTGTTGCTACTTGGTTTGGAAAAGTGTTATGTTGATGTATACTTTTATGTGAATTTTGATATTGTGTCTTATTCAAGTTCTATGTTTTTATCTTTTAGTGTGATATAAAGATGAATAGTGTATAATTTATCATTTAGAATGTTCGTGCAAGATTTGATGAATGTCATATGTATTTTCATCTATGAATCTAATTATCGAATAATTTTTATTTTCTATGAGTCTTATCTTGACCATTGTGGCATGTCAATCCTTTGATATGTTTCTCCTCAATCAAGTTATCTCACTCTTATGCTTCAAGCCAAAAGTATTAATATTATAGAAACTCAACCTATTTTAAATGCTTTTGATTTGATTTTCCTTAAGATACCACAATGCCTAATGATCATTAGATATTACAATTTTTTCGCAACAAATAATATCTTCATTTCTTTAAAGTTCTAAATTGTAGTATAAAACAAGAGGTCATAAACATAATAATTCTTTTTGGCATATAATTTAAGTTTTCATTTAAATATAGAATGAGTATTATCTTTTTGACTCAAAACAACTCCCATAAAAATTCACAAACATAAAAGCACAAACTTGTGTCACCCTTTTACAAAGGACAAGGTTAACAAAAGTATAACTGTTCACCTTCAATGACATAAATCTTGTATTATTATTTAGAATTTAAAATTGAAGTAAACTAATGAAATATGTAGAAATGGATGAAGTTTCGAATTATAATTTTTAATAATTTTTTGAAAAAAGAAATGGTATAATTTCCTATTTTTTAAAGATCACTTTTTAGTTGCTGAAAAATGTTGGAAATTAGGGGTCTAGTTCCCACCAAAAAACTGCATGAAAATAAATTTATTTCCCTTTAATCTTAGATTATGTTATAGATAACATATGTAGCTAGAATAATAAAAAATAAAAATTGGATTTTGACCTATATTTTCTCTTTTATAGCGATTCAAATTTCAACTTATTCAAACCAATGGTTTTCATCTCCCACCACATTTTTCAAAATAAATTTATTCCAGCCAAAAGAAAAATTATAGATTCTTGAAAAGGACTCTCTCCTCTAGAACGTCATATAATTTCTAAATTTTTTTGATATGATTTAATATTTTTTCTTTCTCAAAATCGGCATCTTCTCGAGTGTTAAAATACATACTTGTAGATTTTTTTAATTATAATATACTATATCTAGTTATTAAAACACTATGAAATCTATATAAGAATATTTTTGAGTTTGAGCTCTAGAAAATGGTGTTTATATCTTATTAAAAAAATATTATAAAAATAGTAAAAGTTATTGAAATGTTAGTTTTCTAAAATAATTTTATTTCTTTAGTAATTGGATACTAACTATTATAAAACATGCATATAATAGACATTTCCAATTGGAAATGTGTAAGACCATATATAACTTAGCTAGAATAAATTTATCAAGATCATATGTTTGAACAAAATTAATTTTTAAATAGAAATACTCAAATTCAGTCATTCTGATAAGTCGGCCTGAAAGGTGACACAACTTTGTACTTTATCAACAACCCAGTCTACCTAAAATACCTTACTAAATTTTAGAGTGTTAAAAAAGGGTTGCTTCATGACTTTTTCCTTCAACATGCATCAAAACCATCGACCATTTCTAATCCATTTACACTCTTTTTTACCCCCCTCATTACAATGCATTTCTTTGACTCATTAGAAACATGTCTTCCCTCAACTTCTCAAAAAATCTTCAAACATGCATGAAATGATTATCCAATGTCTAAGACTAAAAATCAAAATATCATCCAAATAAAAAAGACAAATTTATCCAAAAAAACTCTTTGAATACCTCACTCATAAGCCACAATAGTTTGCATGGTATTAGCCCAGATGGTAATTGGCTTCTCATATACACCCTCTTTCATTGTGAAGGGTGTCTATCATTCATCTCCTCTGACTCAAAGTTGGTGATACTCATTCTTTAGGGAAGTCTTTGTGAAGTACTTGGAAATACTCAAGCAATCCATTATGTTGTACATCCTTGGAAATGGAACTATATAGTTGATTGTAATACAATTAATGGCTTCAGAGATTGTATATGTTCTTTCATCTCTATCTTTCTTTACTATTAGTACTATAAGTACAACACAAAAACCAACTATGCTTGATCAACCTTTTCTTCAAAAACTCTTAGTCTGGACTATTCAGGTCCTAATTCTTTAAAAGAAGTTGTTCTATGGGTTTCCTTATTTAGTAAACTAGCTCCTAATATCAAATCCATCTAGTGATTATCTTATTCACTACCAAGAAAACTTTATCATATATAATATCTTGGAACTCTTCCAACTAATCTTAAACCTCTACTAGACCATCTTCATTTTCTCACTTATGTCCTCTAAGAATCAATGCAAAGCACATATGGGTATGTGCAGGATCATGGTCAACCAAACTATGGCCTTAAGTGGCAGTGGAAAATCAGCAAATTAGGGCTATGTCAACTTGACACATAATTTTAAAGTGGTTCTAGACTTTATATCAAAAAGTTGTAAGAAAATAATTGGTAGGAAATTACATGTAGTTTCTAAACTATTAGGCCTTATCTAGAGAAAAAAACATTTGATTGGTCAAAAGTTTGGATTTTAATGCAATACTACGAAAATTTCAGGGCAAAAATAAAAAGTAGGTGTATGTCTGACCACCTTAATCAAAATCAAATGATAATATTTTTTAATATAATTATAGATATAAAAAGTAGACTCATGCCCAGATGTGACGCATATTTTTGGGTATTTTTATTCCAAATAAATAATTAAATATGAATTTTCTACTAAAACTTTTTTGGAATAAAAAAACTCCAGTGTCTGACCACCTTAACTAATTGAAATTTTTACCAAATTATTTTTTTCTCCTTATACTAAGCAAAGCATAGAATGTGACGCAACTTTTGGATTTAAAAAATGTTATACCGTTTGAAAGTTATAGCTATTTTTCAATTAGTATGTCAATCAACACTTTAAAATCATCTTTATTGAAAATTAACTAATAAATACTTATCGAACTTAGAATTTGATAGCAATTATATTGATGGAATCTTGAGAGTGTTATAAAAAAACCCTTTCATTTCATTCAATTTCGGTGAAAATAACATTGTCAAATGGCTACATGAAGTCTGAATGTTAGTGAAACCCTTCTCATCCACGTTTTTTGGGTTGACCAAATAGATTTGGTAAATACCAAGCCTAATCGAATACCCAATATGAAATTGGGTTTTGTATTACTCTAAATTTTCCAATTGGGTGGGAAACCACCCACATTGGAAATTTTGAAGGGAAATTTTAGAGGATTATTATGATTATTATTATTATTAAATATAGTGATATGTATGATTATTATGACTATTATGATTATTATTATTAAATATAATAAAGTAATATATATGATAAATATTATTATTAAATATATATAGTACTATTATATGATTATTATAATATATAATAATATATATCGTTATTATTAAAAAATATATAATCCAGTAATATATATGATTATTATTGTTATATAATCTAATAATATATTATTATTATATTAAATATACAATATTATATTATTATTAAATATAATATTATCATGAAATGCATCAAGAGGGGTCATAGGTTAACCTATGATCCCTCTCGACACATATGTCCTTAGGGCCCCTAGTGACCCCTTTCGACGCATTTTCAATGGGGTCCGTAGGGACATATGTTGTCATGAAATGTGTCAATATGGGTCATAGATTAACCTATAAGCCCTCTTGACATAATAGAACCAACCAAATGGATCCTTAGGGGTCCTAGAGCCCTTAGGAACATATGTTGTCATGAAATGCATCGAGAGGGGGCATAGGTTAACCTATGACCCCTCTCGATGCATCAGAACCAACCAAATACATCCCTAGGGGTCTTAGGGCCCCTAGGGACATATGTTGTCATGAAATGTGTCCAGAGGGGTCATAGGTTAACCTATGAACCCTCTCAATGCATTAGAACCAACCAAATGTGTCCCCAAGGGTCCTAGGGCCCCTAAGGACATATGTTGTCATGAAATGCATCGATAGGGGTCATAGGTTAACCTATGACCTAACCTATGACCCCTCTCGACGCATTGGAACCAACTAAATGTGTCCTTAGGGGCCTTAGGGCCCCTAGGGGCATACGTTGTCATGAAATGCATTGAGAGAGGTCATAGGTTAACTTATGACCCCTCTCGACACATTCAAACCAACCAAATGGGTCCCTAGGGGCCCTAGGGCTCCTAGGGAGATACATTGTCATGAAATTTGGTTGGTTCGAATGCATCGAGAGGGGTCATAGCTTAACCTACAACCCCTCTCGATGCATTTAAACCAACCAAATGTGTCCCTAGGGGCCCTAGCGCCCCTAGGGACATTTTTTTTCATGAAATGCGTCAAGAGGGGTCATAGGTTAACCTATGACCCCTCTCGAGACATTAGTACCAACCAAATGCATCCCTAGGGGTCTTAGGGCCCCTAGGGACATATGTTGTCATTAAATGTGTTGAGAAAAACCTATGACCCCTCTCAACACATTAGAACCAACCAAATGTGTCCCTAGAGGTCCTATGGCCCCTATGTTGTCATGAAATGCATCGATAGAGGTCATAGGTTAACCTATGACACCTCTCGACACATTGGAACCAACCAAATGCATCACTAGGGCCCCTAGGGCCCCTAGGAACATATGTTGTCATGAAATGCATCAAGAACCTATGACCCCTCTCGACACATTTGAACCAACCAAATGGGTCCCTAGGGCCCCTAGGGACATACGTTGTCATGAAATGCGTTGAGAGGGGGCATAGGTTAACCTATTTTATTCAAACCAACCAAATGTGTCCCTCAAGATCCTAGGCCCCTAAGGACATATGTTGTCATGAAATGCATCGAGAGGGGTCATAGGTTAAACTATGACCCCTCTCAATGCATTAGAACCAACCAAATACATCCTTGGGGGTCCTAGAGCCCCTAGGGACATATGTTGTCATGAAATGCATTGAGAGGGGTCATAGGTTAACCTACAACCCCTCTCGATGCATTGGAACCAATCAAATGCATCCTTAGGGGCCTTAGGGCCCCTAGGGACATACGTTGTTATGAAATGCATCGACTCATTAGAACTAACCAAATGCATCACTAGGTGTCTTAGGGCCCCTAGGGACATATGTTATCATGAAATGCATCGAGAGAGGTCATAGGTTAATCGATGACCCCTCTCGACACATTAAAACCAACCAAATGTGTCCCTAGGGGTCCTACAACCCCTAGGGACATACGTTGTTATGAAATGCATCAATAGGGGTCATAGGTTAACCTATGACCCCTCTAGACTTATTAGAACTAACCAATTGCATTTATGGGGTCGTAGGGACCCTAGGGACATACATTGTCATGAAATGCGTTGAGAGGGGTCATAGGTTAACCTACGACCCCTCTCAATATATTTGAACCAACCAAATGCATCCCCTAGGAGCATATGTTTTCATGAAATGCATCGAGAGGGGTCATAGGTTAACCTATGACCCCTCTCGATGCATTAGAACTAGCCAAATGTGTCCTTAAGGGTCTTAGGGCCCCTAGGGACATATGTTGTCTTGAAATGCGTCGATAGGGGTCATAGGTTAACCTATGATCCCTCTCGATGCATTGCAACCAACTAAATGTGTCCCTAGGGGCCCTAGGGCTCCTAGGGACATGTTATCATGAAATGCATTGAGAGGGGTCATAAGTTAACCTATGACCCCTCTCAATGCATTAAAACCAACCAAATGTGCCCCTAGGGGCCGTCGAGAGGGGTCATAGGTTAACCTATGACATCTCTCGATGCATTAGAACCAACTGAATTTGTCCCTAGATCCCCTAGGGACATATGTTGTCATGAAATGCATCAATAGGGGTCATAGGTTAACCTATGACCCCTCTCGACGCATTAGAACCAACCAAATGCGTCCCTAGGGGTCTTAAGGCCCCTAGAGACATGTTTTCATGAAATGTGTCAATAGGGGTCATAGGTTAACCTATGACCACTCTTAATGCATTGGAACCAACCAAATGCATCCCTAGCGGCCATAGGGCCCATAGGGACATACGTTGTCATGAAATGCATTGAGAGGGGTCATAGGTTAACCTATGACCCCTCTCAACACATTCAAACCAACCAAATGTTTCCCTAGGGGTCTTAGGGACCCTAGGGACATACATTATCATGAAATGTATCGAGTCTCAATGCATTAGAACCAACCAAATATGTCCCTAGGGGTCATAGGGCCCCTAGGGACATATGTTTTCATGAAATGCGTCAATAGGAGTCATAGGTCTTGATGCATTAGAACCAACCAAATGTGTCCCTAGGGCCTTAGGACCCCTAGGGACATACATTGTCATGAAATGCATCGACCTCTTGACACATTAGAACCAACCAAATGTGTCCCTATGGGTCCCAAGGAAACTAGGAACATATGTTGTGATGAAATATGTCAATAGGGGTCATAGGTTAACCTATGACCTCTATTAAAATATTAGAACCAACCAAATGTGTCCCTAGGGGCCCTAGTTGGTTGGTTCTAATGTGTCGAGTAACCTATGACCCCTCTCGACACATTCAAACCATCCAAATGGGTCCCTAGGGGCCCTAGCCCCCCAGGAACACACATTGTCATGAAATGTGTCCAGAGAGGTCATAACTTAACTTATGACCCCTCTCCATGCATTCGAACCAACCAAATGGGTGCCTAGGGGCCCTAGGGACATACGTTGTCATAGAATTTGTCAAGAGGGGTCAAAGGTAATATAATAATCATATATATATATATATATATATATATATAGGTCATAATAATAATAACAGTACTAACTTATATTATGTTATTATTTTTAATAATAATAGTAAAATCATAATAATATAATATAATAATCATATATAATAATAATTGTAAATAAATCATACATACATACATACATATATATATATATATATATATATATATATATATATATATATATATATAAATCATACATACATACATATATATATATATATATATATAAATCATACATAAAAGTTAATGAAATTTGTTACATTGCCCATGATTCGCTCCAAAATTTGGAAATAAATATCGAATATCTTATTTAGTATCAAGTATCTGATCGCATAATTTTCCCAACATATTCCCTATCACTATAGACCTGACAATATTGCTTTTTGTGGGCCATTTCACGAGTTTTGGGAAAACTAACTTTTTGGGGGCCCAGACGATTAAAAAAGATTTGATAATATGTCATTAGGTGTCTGATATTGTCATCTAAATGTCGAGCATTAGTCATCAAAAGGCTAAACACAAAAGGAAGGTATCGAATGAAGACATTGCGGCATATAGGGAAAAGGGAAAGGTAAATCACCAAAAGAAAAGACAAGGTATGTTAAATATGAGTCAAGTTGACGATGTATTGGTCAAAGGTGAAATCATTGAGTCAGATAATGAATATGTGTAGTTGGGGAATGAAAATGTACTAATTGAGAATGATAATGTTGGAATTGAAAATTTAGAGAACGAAAATTTGGAGAATGAAATGCTACCAGGTCATAATGTAAATTGCATGATTGACCATGTTGAACATGACAATGCACAAGAACCGTACATATGTCCTAATTATAATCGACATGAAGGTTCTAGAACACCAAAATGGATAATTGAAATTGATGAAACGATTATTACCAATTTGGAAGGGAAAAAATCAAAAAGAACCATTCGTTTATAAGCTTCAAGACTATATAAGATGTTTTTCAGTAACAAGACAGTGGTAGAGCAATGTCAGCTTTTTATGCACTTATTAAAGATGCAAAAGATGAGACCTATACTTTCCAAATTGAAGATTCATGTCAATAAAAATGGAAAGAAATGCCATTATTGTGAAGAATCTTTTCAGTTCTCTCACTAGCATTGGGAAAAATAGCAAGGAGAAGTATAAGAGAGCTGCTTGAAGGGTTATTACAACCTCTTTGGTAAGTCATTATTTGCGAAAGGTTAGATATATGAGACAAACTTGTATTGACTTGAACCTAAATCATACTACTTTGAGAAGAGCACTTAGTAGACAAGAGAGAATTGATGATCCTCTTCAAAATGAAACATGTGTTGGGTGATGTGATGCGCTCCCCTGCCCACAGGTGGTTAATTATGTGGTGTTCCATGTTCACTAACAGTCATGGCTTTTGGTGCAACGGCAAATGGGCCCTACACTTGGTATCAGAGCCTGGTTTTGGCCTGGTCATGGGTTCAAATCTCCCCGGTGCTTTCTCGACCCGCATAAGCACCTGGTATGCGCATCAAGGGGGAGATTTTTGGGTGATGCGACGCGCTCCCCTGCCCACAGGTGGTTAATTATGTGGTGTTCCATGTTCACTAACAGTCATGGCTTTTGGTGCAATGGCAAATGGGCCCTACAACATGGGCTTTTGGTAGAAAACTTCCACATTTTGATAAGAAGCTATCTGATGATGTGAAGAAAGAAATTACATAATTTTGGCACTCTAGCTCAAGAGTATCACCCAATGCTAAAGACATGTTAAAGTTGAGAATTGGCATCAGAGATTGCACACCACATCCTAAACATTATTTGGAGGTAAGTCAAACTATGTTGTTCAAACAATTTAGAGAGAGTCATCCAAGTCTTCATATATCAGAAAGGGCTTTTGAATCTTTGAAGTCATTTTATTGTGTGCCACTTAAAATTTGAAATACATGTTGTTGCAAATATCATGTCAAGTTTTCTATGCAACATGAACTATTATGCTCCATCCGTTCTACATTACATAGTAAAGAAATGTTGGAGAATTGTGGTGCTAGTGGTCTTCCAAAACCATCAAGAGACTTGTTAGATCAATTTTTATATCATAGAGTTTATGGTTATTTCTTTTATAAAATTGCTTGCTTAAATGAGAAATGTTCAGAATGTGATGGCTTATCCAAGTTTGACACATGTTTTCATGAGGGGTGCAAATAAGATCTTGGGAAAACAATACTAAAAATAAAAGGTATATGAAATAGTGAAATACACATTGAAGAGTGGAGGTGAGGGCTCTAGATGTGAATTGGTTGCAAAAGAAATTAGTGTGGCTAGTTTTATTTTAGATTTCAAAACAAATGCTTTTCTACAAGTATGCAAGACATAGTCATAGGTCTCAGTGGTTGGATCAACAATTTAGAATGTGCAAGGAGACTTTTCCCATTAGCACTATTATATCAGTTGTTGACTTTGCTAAGAACTAAACATTGCAGCCTCAAAATGAGACACAATCTCAGTATTACAACTCTATTCAGATTGTTATTTTTATCCACATAACATATAGACATGTCCTTGATAGTGTGGTGGATAATCGAAAGATTATTAGAGAGTATCATTTTTATATGAGTGATGATGGATCTCACTCTCATGAGTTTGTGAAACATTGTTTCAAGAATTATTTTGATTTCTTATAGGAGCATGCAATTGGTATGGATAGACATATCATTTGGTCAAATAATTGTACAGGTCAATTCAAGAAGCTCGCATGTTTTATTGGTTGTGTAGGATGCACATAGAGAGGGGAGTACCTCATATTTGGAGTTTTTTTTAGTCTAGCCATGGAAAAGGGGAACATGATTGAGCAGGGGCATGTGTGAAGAGAGCTCTAGTTAAGGAGCAATTGAAGATTTCAGGAGCAGAGCTTTTTGATGCTCGTAGCATTATTAATTAGTGTAGTTCAGCATAATCACAGGGGGGGACTCTTGATTCAGTAGTACGCATGTTCTTTTGGTTGGTTGAGGAAGGGTCCATAGGAAATAGTTCAAATTGTGCTATAGTGAGAGACTCATCAAAAATGTATTCATTCCGGAGCTCTGATTCTAGTGCATGGACCATTTAGACATGATAGTTGGCTTGCTTTTGTCCCAATTGTTTTGAGTTTGATTGGGATCACTGTGAGTTGAGTGAGTGGCTGGACACATGGGCTCCACATTATCTTACTCCATTGTCTATCCGACCCTCTATCAGAAATGATGACATAGAAAGTTCACTTGAGCATAACCATCTATCAGATCTTCTTCAGCTAGGACATGTCTTTGCATTGGTTGCACCACAAGGGGAATTATGAGAAATCAGATTATTGGTTAGTATGTTGTGTAAGAGGTAACCAAAAGCTTGCACAATCGATCACAGATGATGATGGATTCACATATCCTACTGGTTCATTGGTTGTCATTAGAATATGACTGCGAGCATACATGCTTAGAAGGAATGGAATTCCTGCATTCGAAGACTATCAGAAAAACAAAATAATTCTTATATATTCACATCTTATTATAGCAACAAATGTAAAGTTGTTGAATCATCAAGGAAGACCCAAAGTAAAAGAACTTTTTACTATTACTAATGCTGATCACGAAGCCTTGTTGGAGCCCCTAAAACAAAGAGAGGACCCTACTAGAACACTCGACTGGGCATATTTACTTCTTATGTTATTTTGTTCATAATGATTTAGTGAATCGATGATTATCTTGTTTAATACAATAAGCTACTAATATTTTTTATGATATTGGAATGTAGGTACATCATGAAGAGTAGCCATGCATGAAGATAAAAATCTAAATAAGGAGAAAAATGAAGAAAAATCTATTCTATTTTTGACACTACAATTTTTTACAATACTTTTATTGAAACTACGATTTTTGGTAGTTGTGTATTGATGTAATAACGATGAAACACTTGATATATTGTAAATGTAAACTTTTTGATTTGATGTAAGAAACAAAGATGATTTTAGTTAATGCAATTTATGTGGAGGGACCTAAAAAATGATGATTTTAATACATACTAACACCAAACTTACAGTGTGCCCAATGCCAAAAACTTGAGAGGTAAAAAATAATGTTTTTTCTTTTAATACTAACCCTAGTGACACTCTTGTTCCAACCGCGGAGAGCCTTCATCGTCTGCGGCCACCCCGTATCGAGTAGTCTCCAAAGTGCTCTAAGTGCATGTCAAGGTTGATCTTCCAAGGGTCATAACTCAGAGCTCGTGGGGGCTATCGATGAAACATCGAATGCTACAGGACTGTCATGTCAATGCCTAAAATAACCTATCTCATTTTTGAGAGATCACATTCCATTTGAATTCGGCACAATGATCTCACTCGATGCCAAAACTTGCAATGTGCCTCAATTCATAAGTGCACCAGAGCGTAACTTTGGAATTGCTCATCTTGACATTGAATTGTCAGTGCCATTAGCTCCAAATGGGTAGGTGAACCCTAGTGACACCCTTATTCCAACCACGAAGAGCCTCAGACATCTACGGCCACCTCGTGCCGAAGAGTTTCCAAGGTGCTCTAAGTGCGTATCGAGGTCGATCTTCGAGGGTTGTAACTCGGAGCTCGTGAGGGCTATCAATGAAATGTCAAATGTTACAAGATGGTCATGCTGAGCCTATAATAACCTATCTCATTTTCAAGAGATCGCATTTTGTTTGGATTCGGCACAGGGATCTCGCTCGATGCCAAAACTTGTAATGTGCCTCATTTCATAGGTGCACCATAGCGTAACTCTAAAACCACTGATCTTGGCATCAAATTGTCAATGACATTAGCTCCAGATAAGCGGGTGAACCCTAGTGACACCCTTGTTCTAGTCGCAGAGAGCCTCCATCATCTGCGGCCACCCTATACTAAAGAGTCTCCAAGGTGCTCTAAGTACGTATCGAGGTCGATCTTTCGAGGGTTGTAACTTGGAGCTCGTGAGGGCTATCAATGAAACATTGAATGCTACAAGACAGTCATGTCGAGGCCTAAAATAACCTATCTCATTTTTGAGAGATCACATTCTATTTGGATTCGGCACAATGATCTCGCTCGATGCCAAAATTTGCAGTGTGCCTCAGTTCATAGGTGCACTACAGTGTAACTTTGAAACCGTTGATCTTGGCATCAAATCGCCAGCACCAATAGCTCCGAATGGGCAGGTGAACCCTAGTGACACCCTTTTTTCGACTGTGAAGAGCCTACATCGTCTGCAGCCACCCCATATTGAAGAGTCTCCAAGGTGCTCGAAGTGCATATCAAGGTCGATCTTTCGAGGGTCGTAACTCAGAGCTCGTGAGGGCTATCGATGAAATGTCGAATGCTACAAGATGACAATGCCAAGGCCTAAAATAATCTGTCTTTTTTGAGAGATCACATTCCATTTGGATTCGACACAGTGATCTCGCTTAATGCCAAAACTCGCAGTGTACCTCAGTTCATAGGTGCACCACAGCGTAACTTTGAAACCGTTGATCTTGGCATCGAATCATCAATGCCATTAGCTCCAAATGGGCAAGCGAACCCTAGTGACACCCTTGTTTCGGCCGTGAAGAGCCTCCATCGTCCACGGCCACCCCATACCAAGGAGTCTCCAAGGTGCTCTAAGTGTTTGTCGAGGTCAAACTTCTAAGGGTCGTAACTCAAAGCTCGTGAGCGTTATCGATGAAACATTGAATGCTACAAGACGGTCATGTTGAGGCCTAAAATAACCTATCTCATTTTCGAGAGATCACATTTGTTTGGATTCAGCACAGTGATCTTGCTCGATGCCAAAACCTGCAGTGTGCTTCAGTTCATAGGTGCACTACAACATAACTTTGAAACCTCTGATCCTGGCATCGAATCATCAATGCCATTAGCTCTGGATGGGCGGGTGAACCTTAGTGATGCCCTTGTTCCAACCACGAAGAGCCTCCATTGTCCATAGCCACCCTGTACCGAAGAGTCTCCAAGGTGCTCTAAGTGTGTATCGAGGTCAATCTTCCGAGGGTTGTAACTCGGAGCTCATGAGGGCTATCGATAACCCCTTACCAAGTTTGGTGAACTTGTCTAATTGAAAATTTAAAGTTATAGCAAAAATTGCTGAAAATTGCAAAAGTTGCGCAACTTTTGCAACTTTTTCTTGCAAAGTGAAAATGAGTGAAGAGTTAGTTAGGGGTTTGAGCACAACCATACAAGGTTGGAAACATCTATATAAGGTGTGAAATGATAGAATGCGTTAATGAAGCCAATTTACATAAATACTGCATTATATGCAAAATATGGCCTAGAAGGATATTCATGGGAATGTAATGGATTATAGGGTTTGTAGTACTATATAGGGTGGAAAATGTCTTATTAGGGCCTTTAGATGTTGATTAGATCAATAATGGGAAAACGATGTAATGACAATTTAAATTACAATTAAAACTTGACAATAAGTAGTCATCAATCGATTCAAAGGGAGTAGAAGTTAGTTAGTGGAGAAAGTTAGTCAGTTTATAACTCTTAGAGAATATCTTTTAGGTATATTGTTCAAATACAAACAAGATGTATGGTATATGACTAATAAGAAGTAATAAAATAGAGTTTCTTTCTGCAGTTTGTATCATTTTCCATTGTTACACTTTGTTGGTAACATGTTTTTAATGAGATTGTCAAGGGAAGATTGTTTTGTCATAGAATTTTTAGTACTTTTGTGGGGGCCATATCTCAATTTTCCACCATTGGATTGGCCTGATTTTTGGATAAGTTATGGAGGGTCAAGTGATCTAATTACTCGATGGTTGGATTGAGGAAATGAAGTATGGTTCAAAAGTTGTGAATGATTGTGTTTAGGTCTATACAAAGGATAGCAAGAAGGTATGTTTTGGATGATTTGGTTCCTAAGTTTTGTTAAGTGTGTTGAGATTAGATTTGAAGCCAAGAGTTAGCTTCAAGGTTGAAGGTGGAGTTTAAAATCAGATTTGGGGTTATGTGAACCTTGTGTAGGAGGTTAAAAAGTGTGTTGATGATATTGTCTAAAATGCCGTGGATCTTTGTTGAAGCCTTTAAGTTCATCCCAATTCCTTGATAGACTACCATCCTTTTTTGAATCCCCTTACTTAAATTATTGTTTATTAAAGGTGTACCAAAGGGGTCTACATCATTCGGCCAAGATAAGGAATAAATCCAATCTAAAACTAAAACCACAAGGAAAACAATGGTTTTTCGTATGTCACTCGTTTCTATGGTTTCTCTCTATCAATAAGGTTTCCCTATTTTGCTTACTCTGAATCACATGATAAAAAGTGAACTCTCATATATTAACTATAAAAATTTTGATACAAAAAAAGATATAACTCATGATAGCATTTCAAATTAAACATTGCATCCAATTTTGATAATAAAGGTTGTTAAAATGTTATTCACAAATTATTGCATTTGAATCGAATATAACAAACATGATCCATATTAATGATATTCCATATACATGAACAATACACATGATCCATGATAAATTGAACAATGCTAGATACTAAATTAATATGTATATCATTGTGCACATAAATGAAAAATATATATATCAAAATACATGTATCAATAGACAAATTACACAAATATATATCAAAGTTCATGTATCCATAAACAAATTACACAAATATATATCAAAATACATAGATCCATATACAAAATGTGGCTGATAATGCCATCAGAATGTGTATAACATCAATGTTTCTCTAAACAATGTGGCATATGTCATCTCAAAATGTTTCATGATGCATCCTATGACAACTATACTATCTGAGGCTGCTGGTGGATGATCAAAATGCAACCTCTTTGTTGTACTAGGTGGATCGAATGCCTCCTACATAAACAGAAAAGGAAAACTCAAAGTTCAACTACTAAATTTATATGATTCTTTGTATCTAACATTGAATTACTCAAATGCATAATGATCTTTTTTTTAATGAAGATTTATACTATTCAACTTTCATCATAAATACCTCTCTCATCAACCTCCTACGTCGGTCAGGAGTCAAATATGCTTGTACCTTGCTGATTGTGGCCTATGTATGTTCAAATATGTTTGTCAGATCAATCTACAACTTAAACTGTAACATTATAATTCACAGCATGCTAAATTTATAACATATAATCAAGAATTCAAACTACAACTTACTAGTGTAGGCTCCTCCTCAAGATATAGTGGTTGTATCATCAAAGATACAATACTCTCCCATCCAACCTCGTGTGCACTAGGAGTTTCCTATAAGATACAAAATACTAGTTGTTAATATCACAGGAATCAGTTTTGAATTTATTTATGAAAATAAGGTAAATAAAAAATAAATGATACTTATACATACAATGGGGCTCTCAATGCGAATGGAAATGCCTAAGTGTCTACGACGCGAAATCTGCATGGGCTCATCGCTAGTAGCCATGCCCTATACAATAAAGAATGTAATTAAATTTCATTACCACAAACATTTTACAAGAATGCATTGATATTTAATCAAATAGAAAGCACCTAATTACCTTTCCTTTGTCAATGGGTCCTAGCTCATCCCCCCCACTTTGTCCCCCAGGGACAGATGGTACTTGCAAGATAAAAGAAAGATTAGAAACCATATATGCTACAATATCAAATAAAAAAAACAATGAGAACACAACATAATGTACCGTAGATGTCTCAAGGCCAAATGAAATAGCCAAGAGCATGGCATCATCAACTTGTCTTAGCTCCTCCTCAGTCATCAACTAAACATGAATGAAGATCACATACATGTATAAGTTACTATGGCTTAAAAATTAAAATTACTCTATTATAAAGATTAACTTTAAATCGCATATGTCGCAACAACAAAAATGTATACACGTACTGACACAGAAGGAGTCCATGCCTCTGTATGCCCCTCCTCTCTCGCATTAGGGTCTGTAACCTCTATATGTGCGTCTGGTGTATCCTCGTCAAATACAAACTGATACTCAAAATGATCACCTATGGGACCCAGACAAATATTCTTGCACGTTATGCAAGTATGGGGTACACAAACATGTGATGAGCTCGCCAATGACGAACTTGTGCCAACATCATCAACACGAGGAGGCAGCACTGACCTAGCCTGGTATATCAATAGGCTACTCAATCTATGGATGACTCTAATAGTCTAAGAGCTAGCCTCTGCAATGATATCAGGATGCTGCACTCGAAGAGGGGGGGAGACATCAGTAGGGGGGGCAAAAGTGCTAGCTTTCTTTCGCTAGGCAAAGGGTCTATGCTGAGGAGCTCCTCCTCCTACACCCATGTTGGGCTTCATGCTCCAATAGTTCACCTTGAGGCCCAACACAAATTCTACATACAATTTTCTAAGGAAATAAAAGGGCACCTCTAAATTGCTATGTGGAGGGATGTCAAAAACCATCCACCAACGATCCCAAAAGTTTGCACGTATGGCGTCATTTGTGCACCATTTAATCGATAGTTTGGGCTTTTTGCGGTTGACTTGTAAACCAATTTTTGGGTTTGCAAAAAGGGCAACCAAATCATCTTTAGTTATATTGAAGGCCGCAACCTCATCATAGTCCAACCCATCATTAAACATCTCATGCATTTCGTCACGGCAACGAAGAGCGGCATTTTGTTCCTCGGTAAGTGTTTCAATGTTATCCACTATGGTGTTTAACATGGATAACATAGGAGCCAATGCGGGTATAGTATTATATGTTGTTCGCAAAGCCCTCAATTCAGTGAGATTTTCAAATATCAAATCCTCGATTCAAGGAGGGTTTTGAGGGGGCAAGGGATTATTTGGTGGACGATTTTGAGGGGGCACTGGAGTGTTTGGTGGGGGGTTACGAGGAACAATATTTCTTGCCTCAATATCATCATTTTGATCAGCCATACCTATTAATTCGCAAAACTTAATCTCTACTAAAAAAAAACCTAAATTTTAATAAATTCAATTAAAACTAACAAATTTATAATCAAATTTAACAAATTTATAATAAAATTGATTGAAAACATTTTAAAAAACAAAAAATCACTAACCCATAACATGTATCCGTTCATGGATCGGATATTCGAGCTCAAAACCAAAAACGCAATGTGAACAAATAGCCCTCAAGTTTGCTATTTTTTTTTTAAAATCACAATACAGGTATCGGGTATCTGATTTCATATCGGATACCCGATAAGGCTGGGGCCTACTTTTTAGCTTTGGTATCAGGATGGGTGGAAAAAAGCTAGAGTAGATTTTGAAACGCTTGTAGATGTTTTCAAACTCTATTTTTTTCACATTGCCACTTTTTGGCACACCATGATCCTGCACATACCCATATGCTTGTGCTTCATATCGTCCAGAAAATTATATCATAAGCCAAATAGTTATGTATCTTTTACTTCACCTCCTTCATAGGCTTCAACTTGTGGCTAAGTACTTGGAACCTTCGTTAGGAAATAAGTTGGCATGGTAATAATGCATTGTAAACCAATCAAACTATTATGGCCTCAATAATATATGACAAGCATTCTCGGGCACAATATAACATAGTACCTCATCATTGTTTGAGTTTTATTAAGAGTGGGTCATTGGCCAAAGCTTTGTGATTGTTTTGCAACCATGTAATTCAATGTGGAGGTGGATGTTTGCCCTTCTCCAACCATGTAATGATTTGTTCTAATAACACCGGTATTAACCTATTCTATGTGTTCTTTGACAAACATGTCCCTTATTTCAATCCTTGCATCTTTTTAGCAAGTTTACCTCAAAATCAGCCAACGTGAACTACTTTAGATTGTTCGCTATTCAATCCCATCTTGTATTTTTTTCATTTTCCCCTGCTATATATTTCTAGTTGTACCTTCTCCCATCGACTTGTAGCATGGCCTTTCAATTTGGTCTTTGCGAGTTTAAACATGCAAATATTCAACATCTACTTGAAATGGTTCTTTGTATCATGTATCCAATTAATTAATTCTTTCAAATAGAAATTTGTGAAAAAGGAAGTAACTTCATACTTTGGTCCTTTTATAATTGCATAAGCCTTTAGTAACCTAACTTTCTATGGATCTCTTGGAACATCATGTCCCTCTTCAAATTTCTCATACTCTTCAACTTCATCTTCACCCTCTTGTCTTCTTCTGAGATCCTATCCTCTATGAGTCACAATCCTAGAGTGCATTAATTTTCCTTTTTAAAGACTCTAAAATAAAACCATCTTATACAACATTTATTTCACCACCATGGCTTCTTCATGGATGCTTCTTGATCTTGTTTTCTACTCACAACCACAAGTATTGGTATTAACTACCTCTCATTCGTTAACCTATCTACACAACCAAGAAGTCACTACTTTGATACCATTTGATAAACGAGTAGGTCACACAATATATACAACACATAAATCTATCCAAGAAATAAGACAACTCAAAGGTCTAATGGCTTAAACCGTACCAATCAAATGATATACTCGATGTTGGAGCCATTCACATGGAGAACCTAAGTGGAAACATTCTACAATGTTGTGTTAATAGAGAAACCCTAAAACATTTTCATCGTGAATATTGACAAGATTGATTCGAGGACAAGTTAGGGTTTCACAAAGAGGATGATGTTGGTTGGAAAATAATATATAGACGCCAGTATGGAGAAATGTGATATCAAACAAAAAATAAAGGTTTGGGCCATGAATCTTGAAGGATAGGTGATACTATAGGGTTGTCATCTAAGGGCGATATCTCTTGCTCTAAGAATAAGTTAATAGAAATATTTAAATTCACCAAAATAGACGAGCAATGTATGCAATATGGAGGATAGGAGATCCAACTATGGATAGGTAAAATAAATTTAAGGAATTTAATAAATGTTAATACATGAATACAAGCATTTATTGATTTCTAGTATCTTATATGCATGTGATATACTACTTTGATCTATAATTAAGATAAGATCTAAAATACTTGTTCTCGCTACCTCAATAGGATTAAGTTTGAGGTAACAAAATACAACAACAATTCTTTTGGTACATGTACCTCGATCTTTATTCATCAGAATTCTTGCTAGCCATATGATTCAAGATAGAAAATAAAAAATTGACTCAATAAAAGGTTGCAAGTGATAAACTCCTTTAAAGAACAAGGAGCCAAGATGCAACCACTCAAGAAGTAAAAAGCAATTACAAAGTTACAATTTAAAGTTACAAGAACATTGTAAGCCAAAATATATATGAGATGTGTGTATTAAATTTATAACAAAAAATAAATAGGCACATCAATTTTGATTTCCTTGGATCTTTTCTAGTGTAGTACTTACAATAACTAGGTTATTTCGAAAGGTGATTTAATGAAATGAAGATTAAATGTTTTAATAGCCATCAAATTCATGCAAAAAAGTAGTTTTCCACTCATTCCATTACGACCCCTTGCCAACATTGTAGTAACATATCTAGACACGTAATTTACTTTACAATTGTAATTCAAGAGACAACACACTATTGTAGACTAACATGCAACAATATATACTCAATTACAAAATAAATGAGAGTTAATTGCTATACAATAGGTTTTTTATTAAAGTGTATACAAACACAACAATCTTTATTGTTGATAAGAGAGTATTTTCTTGAGGAGTTGTTCTTCCTCCCAAGGTGAAATATGAGCCTCTTGCATGTGCCAAGAGCTCCCTAATGATAGTTTGTGACTTGGATGTGGTGGGTAATGTAGACTTCTGCCAACGTAGCAAGTCAGTTTCTAGATTTTCTAGTTTCTAGCCCTCACTATTCAATCTTCATCATTGGGTGATCAATTCTTGGAGACCCTTAGTTCCTAGTAGCATTGAGCTCTTCCCTTGTGTTAAGGGTTTTTATTATTATTTCTTTTCAAGAACAAGATACGATGGTGGGCAAGTTGTGGGTTTCAAGGACTCAGTCTAATTGGCCAAATCCTAAACAACCCTTTTCAGCCCTTGTAGTAAACTATTCAATGTATGTCTAATGTATCCCTAATCTTCCATTGTAATTTTGCAACAACTCTTATTTTGAGCTCATTAACAATTGTATTGGTTGTTTCCAAAAGATGGGATACAACAACCTCAATGAATTTCTCTACCTGTGCTCAAATCTTGATCAAAATTGACATCTCCAAACCTCTTCCTAGAGATGTGGTCCATATAGTTGGGGATAGGCCATGGACTTAGTTGTTGGATATGGATCTCCCATTCTAATGTTATCAATGTTTTTCTACTATTCAATTGGCAATTGATTGTTATCTCTCGTGTTGTAAAGGAATTGCCACTTCGTTGATGGAGGCTAAGGATGAACATTTCACTGTCATGGCTTCAAACTCTTACTTTGATGACCCTTCACATGTTGATGATGACTCCCCTTGGGATGATACTTCCACAATTGATTTTTCCTATTCAGACCTTTTGGATCCTATCTCACCTGTTGATGTTGTTGTGATCCCCTCTAGCCACACAAACCCTCTCAATTTATTGCTCTTTATTTGTCAACCTCTGGTTGACAAATGTGCAACATTGTCAAAGCTCTACCCATTGTGTTAACAATCCTACAAAGAGGATTTCCCCACTTGTTGCACCTTGTGTTGAGGATCCTAGTGATAGTATAGCTTGAATAATAGTTCGATTGTGTAGAAAGACTATGTTCCACATCGTTTTAAGGATCAGGGCGGAGGTACAATAGGAGACATTTCCAATATTTATTATTTAATAAATAAAATTTGATTTATTTAATTTTTATTTACAAATTAATATTTTTAACATATTTAATCACAAATGTTTACCATCATTTGAATTTTATCGTTTGTTCATTTGTTGATAAATTAAAACATTCTATGCTCACAAAGTTGCTACTTTAACAAAAAGAATTTTAAAGAAGTTCCAAAAATAATTTGAATCTGCATGGAATACCTATGTGAATGTGCATGACTACTTAGTATAAGCCAAACATCACTATCTTTAGCCCAGTTTTGTTTAGTTGTTGGAGGTGGTCAATCATATTACAAGCAATAACTACGCTTTTAAATAAGTTATATATCTAGTGATCAATTGTGTGCATGTAGATTACAGGCTGTAGGTTATATAAAGCCAAGCCAACTCTGCCTACAATAAGCACAGTTTACATAACCATGCCATGACTAGACATTGATTAAATATATTTCCTAATTGTATATCACATGAAAGACAATACACAAGATAGCGCCTAGGTCCCAGTAGTTCACGTCTTTGAGATGTTTTGGGCATCTAAACAGCAAGGAACGCTAGAGACCAACATTAGGAAAATATTAAGATAAGAACATCGATGTTTACAATCTATGCGCATTTATATTAGTGTTGATGTGTCTAAATAAGCATTCAGCCATATACATCATAGCTCATGACGCATGCCTTGAGTTAGCTGAAAAACGTCCTATATATTTCGGACCATGATCTCCCTGCCCCTCACATATCTCCTATACGTGGTCCCGTCCTTCTCTGAAAATGCAATTCAAAAAACATGGGAGTAACAATACGTATACAAAACATTTTAAATTATTTGTTGCTGAGATAGAAAAATACTATGCTCAGAAAAACCAATTGCCTTCCAGGAGAGATGTACCACAAAGAAATGATCATCAAAGAACCATCGAGTTCCTTGGAAAGAAAATATTAGATTATACTAGATACTTTGGGAGCAGAATAACTTCTTACTGCTCTGATAAAACATTTACAAATCACTTTGCTCAAGGAACAAAACTCAATACAGAATACTAGGAAATAAACAGATCATATATCTTACATTACATGAACAAGAACTTCCAAGTAAAATCACCCAAAGACTTTCTAAAATAAAAATAATAGCACATTTTTGTAATATTGAAAGTTATGTACCTGTAAGACAATATCTAGCCAAACCAAATAATTTTGGCAGAAAAATTATAAACATCTTTGAACCATTAGATGGTGTCAAACCAACTGGGAGCAAGTAGACTTCTTTGACCGCAACGATAAACCATTTCAAAATTAATTTGCTAAAATAACACAGCCTACTGCACACTATGAAGAAATTCAAATAACCTCTACGGATCATATCTTCTTCAATGGGACAGAAGAAATAACCTGTACGGATCACATTTCTTCAATGAGACAATCACACTTCTGATAAAAATCACGAAAGGACTTTCCAAACCAAATAATATTGAAATGGTAATTGCGTACTTGATTCAATCAAGAACTGTGACAAGAAAGGTATGTCCTCCAATGGGACAATTAGCTATTGCAGATCTCACCAGGAGACTCAACATGCTTAAATATTAATGATAACAGTACGGAACTATCACATGTCACCAGGATATTAAAAATTATAATTGATCATCAGCCATACGAGCTTCGGCAGCAGCAATCTCCGAATCTACTAATGTAATCAAACGCTGTCCAACATGTTTTGCAACAGATATCATAGCAAGAACAACACTTGGATCAAGTCCTGCACCCCCCCGTTTGGTCAGCCCACATACACGGCCCAGTTTGTTAATGGATACTGAAACTGCTGAGCTCATTTGAGATTCCTCTTCTAAAGTTGCATCCACTATATAGGCCATTCCCACCTACAAGAAGTAAAACATATGAAGGACTTTGCAGCAAATGAAAACAAGTTTGAAAAGGAAAGAATCCCATATTGTACAAGAAACCAGTGACCATTCTCTTAATATCACCACTTATTGGGTAACAATAATTGATGCTTTGAAAACAATTAAAGGCATAAATTTCTTTTAAGTTACACTACACCTACATAATTCTTAATCAATCCTGCTGTACTTTACAAAAAGCCTAAAAGGCCTATATTTCCGTCAACTCATACTATACCCACACAACTATTAATAAATCCTGCACTGTACAAACCTCAAGAGGGTTCACTTCTAAAGCGGAAAATAATTTAGAGGCTAGCCTTACAATGTTTGATGAATTTGATATCTACTTTGAGTACTAATTATCTAGACTGCACATATAATGACAAATAGATTGGTCAGTTGTCTAGTGCAAAAAGACATTTTAAGAGATGTTTTAATTAATATTTTTCAGGTCAACATTAATGCTGGTGACCAGAAAAGCCGTTGATTTATTTGATCTTCAAGGAACAATCTCCCTTTGCATCAACATGCCCTCATTAAGTGTAGAAATTGCCGTGCCCCTATCAATATCAAAATGAAATTCATGCAAAAGTTAACTGAGTAGTAATGTTACTCCTCTCATTGGGTCATTCAAAAACAGTGCCATTTTACTTATATCCAGTAAATGATACATTTCCAGGCAGGCTGCAATTTTCCATATTGGATTCAAGTCTTATCTGCGCCCTTATTTTGATTGACTGCAAAATGTTATAATGAACAACCCAATGGAAAAAGAAAAGAAAATTACAGCTGGAGATCACAACAAGAGATTCTCTGATAGAGAGAACATCCAAAAGAATTATGACTGATATTTGAGAGAGTAAACTTCCAGCAAAAAACATAAACAAAATTATGACTGATACTAGAGAGAAAAAACTTCCAGCGCAAAAAGAGAGAAAAACATATTTTGTCAATATTTATATAGCACATTGTAAATGTATGTAGTTTTAGAAAGAATTATTACCTTGGTTAAAGTCACTATGACTGGAACTCCTGATGTATCCAGATGTGAAAATTCCTCATCGCTGATATCAACATCCTCTTGTTGTTCAGCTGATGAACCAGGCCTCACTTCAACCTTTGGAATACAAGTATTACTCAAGGCTGCCTGTTGATACAAAAAGTTAAAAACATAATTTAGCAGGAGACGCTTCATATTAAGGGCCTTAACTTTCTTCAAAATAATAGCGTAGATGCCAGTTTGATAGGATATAATAGCGTCAAGGTTTTTGGAACAACAATTAAATTACAGAGAGATGAAGAGACTTCTAAGTTATCTTCAATGTTAAGATACCCCTCTACGTTATCTTCAAGTTAAGGGATTCTAGAAGCACTGATAAGACTGTTATGGAAAGAGATTTCATTTCTGCGGAAAGCATTAGCAAAACTGCACAACATTCTGAAGGAAAATATAATAGACAGGATGTGGTGATGTGAATCTTTGAAGTCTGTCAATGGATGTTACTACCAGGGTTATTGGGAAGTATGTGCCCTCCGGATTTGGAGTCTCAAAATGTGATGTTACAAATAATGGAATTGCCTCCTTGGCATTCCCATCACATAATGCAGTTGAAATAGGCATGAGTGGGAGTTTGTAACAAAATCACAACACAACAGAGTTTAGTATATATCATATTCTTTTGGATCTAGCATTGCAAATTGTACTAAGAAAAAGGGGACTATTAATGACAAAGGAACAATCCAGTCAAGCAATGCCTCATCAGAGGGATTTTCAGAGATCTGAAATAGTTCATTAGACTTTTTGCAGATGATGTGTTTACTCTGGAGGCTGCTGCTATATCAGTTAAGACAATTGAGTGTCTAAGCATACCAAAAATAAATAAATAAATAAAGCGAATGATATCCACAGTTAAGCATTCATGGGCTCTACCAGTAATTTTGGCAAGATCCAAGAACAAAATGCAAGGTAGCTTGAATAGCAGGATAATCTATGGGAAGTTAGTGAATTAGAGGATTGGCATTCAAATGATGCTTTCTGGACATGATCTCTGAGGTGACAACTTCACATGAAACCTTAATCATAATGACCTGGTGAGAGACACTCTCTATAACAGTAATGGAGAATGATGGTTCATCCTTCATGAGTCATTAGAGACAACTCAGACCTAATTGAATTCTTGGAGCGAGAGATGCTTCCGTGAGAGAGGGAGTATCTAGAGAAACTGTTTTAATTGACTATTGAGGATTATATTGGTTCAGAGGGAGAAGATCATGTCGAGATGACTTCTCTAGTGACAAGGAAATTGTAGCAATCAAGGAGCAGATGGTAGAAATACAATACATGGTTGTGACATTCTTGGTGCTTTGCTTGAAACCAGCAAGATTTCATGATACTACACTTTTCGCACTATTCTTCTCTTAATAAAGCTGTCTATGAATTCCCAAGTATATATTACCTGCTAATCTCTACATTAATACTAATATCCATTACCATTATCTGTGTAGCAAGTAGAATTCTAAGTAGGACACTTCTTTAATATTTTGGTTTCTAACATTCTCCAAATCAAAAAGGGTGATGGTATTAATAGGTTAAAAACTATCTCAATTCAGTTAAACTTGACAAGTATGCCTACCACAAAATAATAGAGTTTGAGACCAAATACATATCTTTTAAGATGAGATTCCATGAAATAAAATATTAAGTCTTACATCTGACTGCAGAGCCATGTAAGCAAAACCTGACAGAATGAAGTAATATTATATCAACCTTAATAGCCATAGCAAATGCATCCAAAAGATTTCCATCGGAGCTCAATACCAGTCCCTCGATATAAAGATCCCAGCAAAATTTCCCCTCCACGACTTTTAAATTGGATAGGTCAATACCTGCCCCTGCAATCATTGGACAGTGGTCATGGTTACAAACAAAGCAAATCTGGTTTTCTTTCAGCCAACAAAAAAATCTTTTATAGTGGAAACCTAACCGAAAAACCTTGAAATGAGTTATCTCAGGATATAGAAAAGAATTAAAAAGGAATAGCCACTTTCATACAAAAACTTAAACCAAATAAATTTCTGTATATTCAGATGAAACATCATACAATTCAATTACATTGTATATCATACAAACTAATTAAAACATCTTACAACTCCCCTTACAGAATAATTATTACAGCTCTGCTTGCTCAAGATGGGGGCACCATTTTCTGGCATAAGCCATATTGCACAAATTAAAAATGAAATTCTTAAATTTTCTTAGTTATTGCTTTTGCTAAATAGTTTGTAAACTTTTACAAATCAAGTATCGGTAAGAAAATGTGTAGTTCATAAACCAATTGAGGCAACAAAGGCTGTCATCTTCCCAGCCCAAAATATTGGTGAAGTTTTCTGGACTAACTCCAAGATCCTCACTCGTGTTTTTCTTCAAAGAGGAGGAGCTGAAGATTTTCCCCACAAAGATCCATATATCCCCATGTTCCACATTCAATGAGTCAACTTAATATTAAATAGTAGATACCAATCAACACCTTGGTTTGAATTTCTTATTAAAATATTATTTAATTACTTTAATGGTCATCTATGTATTATTTGAACATCTTTGTTATTAGAATCTTTTTGTAATGTCCCTTTTCCAGCCATCAACCTCCGATGCATTGTTAGCTTTTTCCATCATGCTCTCGTGGGCTAACTAGGTCTTGCCAGGGGTCAGTATGAGTTTCGACATTGACATCTTCACTTTCAAGCAAATCAAAGTTGAGATTGCAGGGGTTTGTGATAATTACTATTTATAGTAAGTCTATTGGGATCCTTATTTCTAGGTTTGTAGTATTGGACTTTGAGTGTCTTGCTGAGAGCTTTTAGGCAAGCTATTATACATGGCTTTTTGAGTTTGATAGGATATTTATTTTAATGTATGAAAATTAAGTTGTTTTAATAAAGTGACTTTAAAATTGAAAAAAGGAGGTCCGAGGAATTAATAAGTCACTTTATCTTATAAAGTAAGATTATTTTCTTAAGTGGGAAAAAGAAAAAAGAGAATTAAAATGAAGAGACAGAGATAGGCAAGGAATATGCAGAGTCATCTTGTTGTGCTTAAAAAGGGCAAAGGGACCTCATTTTCAACATGCTTGGATATTGATTTGGTTTGGGATTTCTCTTGGAGAATTAAGGAAGCTTTAGCTTCTATTCACGATCTGAGGACACAAACCCTTAGGTTCTTCTAGGGTGGATTGGAAGGAGCCCTGATTCATCATCTATGGCGAATTTATGACGAAGTTCACAATTGCATTTTAGGTTCATTTACGGTTATCCAATCTAACTGTTATCATTGTTTTTGTGATTGGATTGTTATTGTATTGCTAAATATTATAATGCAATAACTATTTGAGTAATTTCTATGGGCATTTATTGGTTAATATTGTCAGTCTTTATTGCATAATTTATCTGTTTATATTCAGAAAATTATTGTGGTTAAAATTGGGGAGAATTATCGACTGGGATATTACACTGGTACCAGAGCAGGTGTATCCTGCCAGACTGTAAGGTTGCTTGAACAATAAAAAATGAAGCATTTACAGTTCTGAAAAAGTTTTATCTGGGTTGAAGAATATATATATATATATATTAGGAAAAGACAAATTCCGTAGGATGAATGTTTTAATCGAGCCTTAAAAGATTTATTTTATACCTGGTTTTGAACTGCTGAGGTATTCACAAACTCATGTTTCTCTGGAAGAGAATTAATACTCTTGCCACTTATACTCAGTCTGAACCCTAGAGTATTTTTGGAGACGATATTTAGCAGACTATTTATGGTTATCCAATCTAACTGTTATCATTGTTTTTGTGATTGGATTGTTATTGTATCGCTAAATATTATAATGCAATAACTATTTGAGTAATTTCTATGGGCATTTATTGGTTAATATTGGCAGTCTTTATTGCATAATTTATCTGTTTATATTCAGAAAAATATTGTGGTTAAAATTGGGGAGAATTATCGACTGGGATATTACACTGGTACCAGAGCAGGTGTATCCTGCCAGACTGTAAGGTTGCTTGAACAATAAAAAATGAAGCATTTATAGTTCTGAAAAAGTTTTATCTGGGTTGAAGAATATATATATATATATATATATATTAGTAAAAGACAAATTCTGTAGGATGAATGTTTTAATCGAGCCTTAAAAGATTTATTTTATACCTGGTTTTGAACTGATGAGGTATTCACAAACTCATATTTCAGAATTAATACTCTTGCCACTTATACTCAATCTGAACCCTAGAGTATTTTTGGAGACGATATTTAGCAGACTATTGTTTAAGCATGTTGTCGCCGACAAAGACTGTTTTGAAATTTGATTGTCGTGAGAAAATTATTATCATCTTGCAAGTTTGAACTAAATTCTTGAAAAGACATGAAGAGTATTGGGCGCTTATCTATTACAAAGTTTAGCCGAAAATAAATCTTAAGTCTAGCAAATTTATCTTATCAAGCTGAGCGGAACATTGTGTGCAATTCTAGTCGCCAATTGTTCAAGTTATGAGTAAGTAAGTAAAAGTAAGTAAGTGGGTTTTATAGTCCGTTTACTTTTGGAGGAAAGAGCATTGTCGCCTATCACTACATATTTCAAGAAGTTTGTAATGTCACTAAAAATCTTTCTACAAGCTTCAGCTCATTGGATTACTGAAATGAAGGGAATCAATAGTTGACGGGCAAAATAATGTTTTCACGTCGGTTTGTGACTAACCAATCTCGATGTTTTCCCATAATCATCCACCGTGGCACAGGGCAATGAAGAATTACTTGGTTCTATGCATATTTTCCAGCCACCTTCAGGTTTAAAGAAAGAATTTGAAGAGTCATTTATCATTCCTTGCTAATGCGGGATCTTTGCTTGAACAATGAAACAATGACGCTAAGGATGTATTAAGAAGCGATATGCAAAAGCCGACTATGATATTGCGAAGGTGTATGATTTTTCATTTACTCAATCGAATGGAACTACAAGCCCATATCACTAGTAATTTAAAATCAACTGAGTTTATGTGTAATTGAAAAGAGGCAATAAGTTATCCTGTACAAAATATGAATTTCATTTGTTTGGATGTCGATATGGGTCCAGCATTGACTTTGGAATAGTGTTACATTGGTCAAGTTCAACCGATGAGAGGACTTAACAAATTATGCAACTACTATTAAAAAGGGGGTATTATTTAGTTTGAAAAGAGATGCAACATTTCGAGTTGAAAAGTCACAGCTTTTTATATTTAACAAGTATAAAAAGAGGATGGTCATTTTGAAAAATCAATAAGACATATTCGATATTAAACATTCGACATTCATATATTTATGTACTGAGGAATAAGGAGCAGGATATGACTTTGTAATATATTCTTATATTATATTTCAATGATTTATAAAAGCCTTTTGCTTTTTTTATTATTTAAATGGCATGGAGAATTAAAATTGCAGTTGATTGGTCCTTTATATTCATTTTTTTAAAATTTTGTAAACAATTTATGTCAGATAAGTGGACGAGGTCATCTATAGCATTTTAAACTCGATCATCACAGATATTGTGAAATATTTAATTGTTTCCAAATTTGTGTCCAGTTTGTCTCCCCGACCTAACGAGTTAAAGCGCAATCTAGACTAGTTTACAATTGCGTATATATATTTGATCCGTCGCATCTTTGATTATTAAAATGTTGATAGTTTATGTGAATAGAACATTATAAAGTTGTACGTTACACTCTTCATTGCAGTTGATTATGTTGCCCGAATAAGCTAAAGCACTGGTGTTTTTATTATTGAAGTATTGGATTTATATTTGAAGTTAGAAAATCTATAACTTCCTTCTTATAAACCTCAAATCCATTGTTAAAAACCTTATACAAAACATTTATTTCAACCTATCACATAACTCCATATTAATCAAGTTCAAAGACCTTGCCAACCGAAGAACTCCAAAGCTTAAATTTGCTACAGATAAGCCTTGAACCAAGCAGTCAACATTTGAGGTGAAGGTCTACCCACCTAGGTGTAGCGAAGCTTGAAGTGTAGGGGAATCAAGAAGTATTCCTGGTCATTGGCCAGAACTAATTGTGTAATCCTATTGGAGAATTGGCCAGCTCTTGAATTTTCAAGTTGTGGTTTTGGGAACCAACAAATTGGCAACTCCACTAGCAAGAGTTGCTCGCAATTCCTATTGTGAAGTTACCCAGAAATTCTAGTTTCATAGACCAGAGATATTTTCGAAGTGTACTCTGCTCGAAGAAAGGACCCGGAAGATCAATACAATCAATACATTCCTCGAAAGAGGTGGCGACTCTATGCAATAAGTTTTCAATTGGTAGCTTTGCTGAGGGAGAAGGCTCAAAAGGAAATGATTTGATTATGTGCTATGGAGAATATGTATTATGAACAGGAAGGGGATCTATGTTACACCATGGAGGGAGCTCACATATACCCCTTAGATGCATTTTTCAATTTGGAAAGATATGAAGGCAAATCAGCAGCACATTTGTTTATAAGGATGATAAATATTTTTCATAAAGTACCTTCAAACATCATGCCTCCATGCGTGGAATTCATAAAAAAATTTCATGAGTTGGGAATCTCGCCAAATGACCTGGATTTAAAACTTCTCTTTCAAATATTAAAAGAAGAGGATGAAAGTTCAGGTTATATATCCCCTTTGGATGCATTTTTTGAACATAGAAAAGCGAGAAGAATCTGCACTAGAATTCTTCATGAGGATGTTTAATGCCTATCAAGAAATACCTTTAGAATGCAAACCTCCATCCTCTGATCTTCTCAACAAAATGCAAGAACTAGATCTCTTATATGATCATCAGTTTCTTATCTTTCTCAAACTTATGGATAATGAATTGGTTGCAGAAGAGCATGAATGCAGGACTAAAGTAACATATTAGTCAAATGATGTTTTAGACTTGAATGCAGAAGAAAATTGTGAACACTCTGAGGAGGAAACCAATTATGATGATATTTGTATTATAAGAGATGGAAGCAAATGTAGAAATAAAGAGGATGATTCTCTCGGCGTGGAAGAAATTTCAGCCTTATTAGATTTGGAATATCAAGAACATGTTGAAAGAAATGGTCCAAGTTTTTTCTCAATTCACCATGGTGAGCAAGTTGATGGATCAATGCATTCTCAAGGGGTACTGGACGAAAAAGATGGTAATTCACTGGAATCATATAGTGAAGATGAAATAGAACTGCATTCAGTGTATGAATAGGAGGAAGTTTCAGGAGATAATGAAGATATTAGTCTTGTTGATGAAACATCTAATGATCCAAATGAAAACTCTCATGAAGGCATTCCTGAATTCTCTATGTTCCTGAATCCGTTGTTTGAAGACGAAGCAAACGAAGATATGCCTGAGTTCTCTATGTTCATGAATCCATTATTTGAAGTAGATTTTCCATGCAATCAGATCCATAAATCGTATGATGAGGATAGCAAGCCTAATAATGATTTTGAAGTTGAAGAAACTCATGATATGCATCCAAAAGGTGAGACAACTTTCAGTTCATCCTATAAGCAGGAGTTATTTTAAACAAGTGAAGATGAAGTGGAATCAGCTAGGCATGATGAGGAGAAAAATCTAGAGTATGGAATAAATTGCGTACAAGAAGGTATCCAAACAAAGAAGACTAATCTAGAGGCTTGTATGATTGATCAAAATCTTTTATTCAGCAAAAACCACAATGCACCTGATGATTTCTCAAAGGCAAAACATAAGTAAGATATTAAAGACCGCATTGATGAAATAATGAGGATTGTCCATAAGGATGATGCTCAAAGACAAAACAGAAGTCAGATATTAAAGACCGCATTGATGAAGTAATGAGGATTGTCCATAAAAATGATGCATCTAATAAAGCAAGGTTCAAAGTGTTATATGATTAGAATCGGGTGTTCGATAGAGGAAAGAAACAATATTCATTTTTGGGGGGCCTGGGGCCACCCAATTTCACCTTGCATCATGTTAAGCGTGGATGTTTGGTCTGCTCCTCCACAGATAGTTGAAATCTCATTATGCCCACAAGGAGCATATGTCCCCAATAAGAGCCACTGATGGAGCCCATAACTTTTTGCAAAATTTAGGACCTTCATTTACAATGTTGGAGACTTAATACATATTGTCATTAATATGAATAAAAGAGTAAGGAAATAGATTGAAAGTTTATAGAGACTTGAGTTACTAGAGATTGATACAAGAAGAATTGCCTAATGGATTTGTAAGATAGTGGAGACTAATATGTGCAATCAAACTACACATCCAATTGGTAATCATAAGAGTGTAATTAACAAAGCATATATATTAACCAACACTTGCAGAAAACATATCATTTTCAGTCAAAGTGATACTGTCGTCAAGATATGATAGCACACAATATTGAATTGACTTATGAGTGTTTGAAGCCTCCAATCACAACGATACATATAAATGATATGGTATGTTTTTCAAACAACCTTTTATTCAAAGGAATATGATCTTGATGAAAGATCAAATCAGAGATAATAAAGAAGGAATGTGAATTTTCAGCCAAGGGTGGAAAGTAAAGTCTTCAGCAGTTAACACCACAACAACATTCGAATGAAGTAAAATCTCCAATAACAGATTAAAGAAAGCATGTTTATCATCAAGAGATTTTATGGGCATTGGTTAGTGCCAAATCACAGGTTTTAAAACTATGTCAACAAAGAGTCACAATAAGAATATGGAAACCATTTTGCTGACATGGCTAAGTCATACGTTAGAATTCTCACACTGAAAATATAGTAGATATGATAAACAATAATAATATTGAAGAGAGTATTTTATAGAGCGGAGAAAATGACAAACGAGACTATATCTGAGAAGTGTCATTACCAATATTCAGAGCTTGGTAAAAAAGTATTGAATTTTATATTGGCTGCCATCAGAGACCCAGGCTTCTACACAATTTTCTGGAAGATATCATGATGCTCAGCATGCCTTTCACAGTGAAGAGATGAATCCTACAGTTATGACAAAATATTATCATCACCATTTGCCAACAAATGAAGGACAAGTCGACGATCATGTTTGATGTCGCCTTTACACTTCCTTGTACCGCTGATGGTGTTCTATAGCGATGATGACAGGACTTTTAATATTCGGAGTTGGAAAATACATATAAATACATCTACGGCAGTATGAAGAAAGAATATATTCATGCCATGTGAATAAGGAATTTAGAATGGCACACAAGCTAATAGTGTTGAACACATCAAAGATGAATATATAGAGTATGTCTAAAATTCTATAGTGCCAGAGTATGCAAGATGATTCCCGTGTGGAAGAGGATTATGTATAGAATCGATGGATGCATGACAATGTGATACACGATAAACAGCTTGCCGCAAACAGAAGACAATGGTTATCAAACGGGACAAATATGTATCATAGGTGCCAGAATTATTAGACAAGTCAACTGGAGGACAGGCATGTTGGTTTGGGGAAGTCTCAATAAAACAATCATGGAATTAATTGTGGATTAGATGGATCAGACAAAGATGGCAATGCAACAATGATGCTAAGGATGAATTAAGAAGCGATATGCAAAAGCTGGCTATGATATTGCAACGGTGTATGATTTTTCATTTACTCAATGGAATGGAACTACAAGCCCATATCACTAGTAATTTAAAATCAATTGAGTTTATGTCTAATTGAAAAGAGGCGATAAGTTAGCCTGTACAAAATATGAAGATCATTTGTTTGTATGTCGATATGGTTCCAGCGTTAACTTTGGAATAGTGTTACATTGGTTAAGTTAAACCGATGAGAGGACTTACCAAATTATGCAATCACTATTAAAAAGGGGGTATTATTTAGTTTGAAAAGAGATGCAAAGTTTCGAGCTGAAAAGTCACAGCTTTTTATATTAACAAGTATAAACAGAGGATGGTCATTTTGAAAGAACAATAAGAAGACATATTTGATATTAAACATTCGACATTCATATATTTATTTGTCTTGAGGAATAAGGAGCAGAATATGACTTTGTAATGCAGTTGATTGGTCCTTTATAGTCATTTTTTATAGATTTTGTAAAAAATTTATATCAAATAAGTGGACGAGGTCATCTATGGCATTTTAAGCTCAATCATCGCAAATATTGTGAAATAGTTAATTGTTTCCAAATCTGTGTCTAGTCTGTCTCCCCGACCTAAGGAGTTAAAGCGCAATCAGAACTACTTTAAGATTGCGTATATATTTTTTATCCGTCGCGTTTTGATTATTAAACTATTTATAGTTATGTGAATAGAACATTATAAAGTTGTACGTTATAATCTTCATTGTAGTTGACTCTGTTGCCCGAATAAGCTAAAGCACTGGTCTTTTATTATTGATGTATTGGATTTATATTTGAACTCAAAAAATATATAACTTGCTTTTACAAGCCTCAAATCCATTGTTAAAAACCTTATACAAAACATTTATTTCAAACTATCACATAACTCCACATTGATCAAGTTCAAAGACCTTGCCAACCAAAAATTCCCATAGCTTAAATTCGCTATAGAAAAGCCTTGAACCAAGCAGTCAGCATTTGAGGTGAAGGTCTACCCGCCTAGGTATAGAAGCCTGAAGTGTAGGGGAATCAAGAAGTATTCCCGTTCGTTAGCTAGAATTGATTGCGGAATATTGTTGGAGAATTGGCAAGCTCTTGGATTTCGAATCTGTGGTTTTGAGAGCCAATAGGACATAGCCTTGATTCATCTTCTGTGATGAATGCGAGACAGAGTTCATAGCTTCATTGATGGTTATCCAATCTGGTTGTTATCATTATCTTTATGATTGGATTGTTATTGTATTACTAAATATTATATTACAATAACATTTTAAGTAATTTCTATGGCCATTTACTGGTAAATATTTCTGGTCTTCGTTGCATAATTTATCTATTTATTCTGAAAATTAGTGGCAAAAATTGGGGAGAATATCCGACTGGGATATTACACATTCTGATCTTGTAAGTTGTAACCTTATAAATTCTTTACAATGATCTCTTCGATCGTTTGTTGAAACTTAATACAACAAATAATTTACCAATTACTTCTCAATAATATGGCATCAAAGCTTTTTTAAACAAATAAATTTTACTCTCTTTTGAAAAATTTCAAATGACATTTTTCTTAATTTTTGGAAAAACAATTCTTTTCCGAACAACCCATCTAAGGTTTTTGCATCTTCATTAACATAATTTTCTGCAAATTTCTCTTGTGCAAGATGCTCTTTTTGGGCCTCATTTTTTGTTTGAAAGATCTGCACTTCATGTTTTTCGATTATTTTGTGGTCATTTTTAATCATCCATGACCAACACGATGGTTTTTAGCTCAGTTTTTCATAGAGAACAAGCGACAAATTTTGTGTTTGTTCATTCGATGGCTTCTTTCTGGCTTTTCTCGCCCATCTTTTGTGAGTTTTCTTTAAGGTACGACTCCATTCTTTAAGCTGTGTTTGAGTTTCCTAAGCTCGTCTCTGCTATCTGCGACACCATTCTTGGTTGTTTTATTATAGCAATCGACCATTATGTTTTCGGTTAGTCGGCTAGGAATTTTATTTTTAAACTCTTGGTTTTCATGTCAAATTCTAAATTTGATTCCATAGTTATTATGGGTTTTTCAAGTTCTCAAATGGGTTGCTAGCAAATTTTTCAGGATGCCTCATTTTTTGTGCCTCAATTTTTCTACCAATTGGAAAATTATTTTGATTTCAATTTCCTCCTAGTTTTTTGCGATCTCTTTGAGGTCTTCACTGGATTTTTCAAGGTTAGTTGAAAATTTTTCTCGAAATCCATGTTAGTTGTACTTCATTATCTTTTGGATTTGTACCTACATTTGCCTCTATTTTTTGCATCAAGATTTGTTTTTCAGATTATGTCCTATCACCTCTTCTTTGATTTTTTTTTTTTGTGCATTGGAAAAAGTGTAGATGGCGTCATTGAGCAACTTAATGTTGGAAGGCAATCAGAGATTCAAGGGCAACAATTATAACACCTAGAAGGAGCAAATGGTGACAATTTTCAAATAATGTTGCCTTGATAGAATCCTACCACTGTCCAAGCAGACCAAGAAAAGTTTGATGACTTGAATCGAGAAGTTGTTATGCTTCTCAAGCTCTCTGTTAGAGGACATTAGTCACCTCAGATTCTTTCTAGCAAGTCAACATCAAACATCTAGAAGCATCTAAAGAAGTTACATAAGACATCCAACAAGGAGCAAGTGTTCTTCTTGATGAACTAGTTGTTCTCCATCATGATGGATAAATGCATGTCCTTGTTGATGCATCCCACGAAAATTAAGGACATCCAAGATCAACTTGAAGCTATTGGTCAGAAAATGAAGGAAAAAGAAATGGTAGTCACTACCTTGAAGAGTGTACCTAAATCTAATGAGCACTTTATAGACTCTCGAAATTACTTCCACTAATGTTGATCTGAAATTTCCAAAGTTGTGCACCAAACTTTTGTAGTAGAATCATTTGAAACAACAATTTGGCAGTAGCATCAGCTCGTCCTCCTCAAGCCAAGCCTTTGCAGCCAAATCCTTTTACAAGGATAAAGGCAAATCGCAGCATTCTCAAACATCTCAGCAAAAGGACTCCAATCAATGTTAAGGTGGTTAAACAAAGAAGGTTCAGTGTAACTATTGTCATAAATATGGCTAGTTGCTCAAGGATTGTCGGAATCATTTAGCTTCTGAACAGCAAAGAAGGGAGGGTCTCAGCCTAAAGCCAATGTTATTGAGCACACAAAGAAGAAAGAGATTTTGATTTATGCCTTCATAGCTAAAAGACTTGCAAACCATGTAAAAGCTTTTAGCCGGTATATAGATTCTAGTGCTTCTCAACACTTTGCTCAGAGGTGTGATTGGTTTACAAATTTTTCTCTCTGTATTGATTTTGTCATATTTGGAGGAGGTGAAGAGTATACTGTTGTCGGCACATAAGACCTTCAGATACAGTCTGGTGGAAGGAATCTCATTTTCCTCAACGTATACCATATTCCTGCATGGAACTTTAACTACTCTCAATCAATCAAATCATCCAGCATTCTCCTCAACTTGATGTGGTAATCAGTACACACAAGTGTTTCAATTGTTGATCATGTGACACACACTATTGTAAATGTTGGCATTGAGGATCATGGTCTATAAGGACTTGTGGATATAGGTGATTCTCTTGAGCATGCCTTTGCAAAATATCATCTTCTATCAGAAATCTCTGGCATCATTGATATGGTTGTCTGAACATTCACTATCTTGCTCGGCTTGTTCGAGATGATTTCTTACTTGGCCTACTTGAAATTCAAACTCGGAAACAATGAGTTCGTGGACTTTGTCAAGCTAGAAAGAAGCAGAGACCATCATTCAAGGTTGGTGACTCGTGGCAAGCCTCTAAGTACTATAGTTGGCCCATGCTGATTTATGTGGTCCAATTAATACTCGTGTTACTAGGTCCAGGTATTTCTTACTTTTTATTGGTGATTCCAATTGTAAAATGTGGGTGTACTTTCTTAAATAGAAATTAGATGTGTTTATCATATTTCAAAAATTTAAGGCCTTAGTACAAAAGAAGTTTGGTTGTTCTATTATATCCTTTGAGGGCTAATAATGGGGGAGAGAGTTTTGTTCTTCTGCTTTCTCCACTTTGTGTGATAAACATGACATCAAATGTCAATTAACGACATCATATACCCCTCAACAAAATGACGTTGTAGAATGTTGCAACCACATCATTATTGAAATGGGTAGGTCTATAATGGAACACATAAATGTTCATAAGAAATAGTGGGCAAAGGTAGTGTTTATTGCAGTCTATCTCCTTAATCGGTCTTCCGCACATGCAGTTAAGGGGATGACTCCTAAGGAAGCCCGGATTGGTCACAAACCTAAGATCAACCACCTAAAAGTCTTTGGCTCTTTGGCATATGTACGGATTCTAGATGCCCAAGGCTCCAAGTTGGATTCCAAGAGTTAGAAGCTTATGTTTACAGGATACAATGACAACCATAAGACTTATAGGCTTATTGATGTAGACAATAATTATCTTATCTTCGGTCGAGATGTTGTCTTTGATGAAGAACGTGGACCTTTTTATCTTTCCTTGTCTATGCACAATTCAGAGGATCCGCCTTTAGAGGCCTCTAATTTGAGTGTATGTCTTCCATTGGGTTCATTTGATGAGAGGGATGATGCAAATTTTGTATTTGGTAATGCACTACCTAAGTTTACTCCTAATGTTGCTAATTCTCCCCTTCTCCATGATCCTCTTCCTCCAACTCTTGTTATTACTCCTCCAACTAATGTTGGCACAGCTACTCTCTAGCCTAAATGGTGGGCTAAGACCATCGGTGCTCTTTGTCTTGATGAGCTCATTGAAGATAATTCCTCTAGAAATAAGGGCAAGCAAAATAATACAATTGACTTTTCTCTAATGGCCAACCTTCATAGTATTTATGAGCCTCTAACATTTAAGGAAGCCACATGGATTTCAAAGTGGGAACAAACAATGAATGTAGAATACCAGAGTCTTATGAAGAACAAAGCCTAGGTTTTCTTGATCTTCCTTCAAGGAAGAATCCCATTAGCTACAAATGGGTGTATACCGTCAAGCATCATGCAAATGGTATCTTGGATAAATACAAGCCCATATTAGTTGATCAAGGGTTCACACAACAGGTTTCCATTGACTATAAGAAGACATTTGCTCCTACTGCCAAGATCAGTACAATTTGTTTTTTTCTCACCATTGCAGCTCAGTTTGGATGGGAACTTCATTAGATGGATGTGTTAAGATTGCCTTCCTCAATAGTGAGTCGCAAGAAGTCTACATGACGTAGCCTCCTGGTTTCAATGTTGCTGGCAAAGACCATCATGTATGTCGATTCAAGAAAGCACTCTATGGACTCAAACAAGTTCCTAAGCATGGTCTCCTCCTATTGATGAAACCACTTATAGACAACTAGTGGGTAATCTCATATATCTCCTTGCCACTAGATTTGATCTTAGTTTTGTAGTGAGCTACATTTCACGCTTCATGATTGCCCTCAAGGTTGATTACTGGGTAACAACGAAGCATGTGATGCATTGCGTAAAGGGCACCTTTGATTATGGACTTCTTTACACAAGGGGTCATGATTCTAGACTTGGTGGATTCATAGATTCAAATTTAGCAGGTTCGATTGATGATAAGACATTAGCCCTTGGATATGTGTTCAGTTTGAGATCTAGTGCAGTCACCTAGACTAGTAATAAGAAGCATGCAGCCTCACTCTCCTCCACAGAAGCAAAGTGTTGAGGAGTTGTTAAGGCAGCTTGTGAGGCAGTTTGACTTAATTTGGTGCTTGCAAGCATGCAAATTTCTCAAGCAGGTCTGATTCTCTTGCTCTCTAATAATCAAGGAATCCTCAAACTTGCCAAGAATCCGGTCTTCCATAAAAGAACCCAACATTTGGATGTGAATTTTCATTACACTTGATAGTTGGTTGAAGGTAAGACAATTCATTTGCAATATGTTCCAACGGTGTATCAGAATGCAAACATTCTCACTAAGCCTCTAGATCTAGATAAATTTGCTAATTTCAAGGGTCAGATTGGTGTTGTTGATAGATTGACCATTAAGGGAGGCTATTCGAATATGATTTAATCAATTTAATGGTAATCTATATAATATTTGCAAATCTTTGTAGATAAGATTGCATCTTAAGTTTCTTATTAGAAACTTTCTATTCGTGTAACCTTATAAATTCTTTATAATGATCTCCTCAATCATTTGTTAATGCATCAAATAATTTACCAATTACTTCTCAATAATATTTCTCTCAAAGATCTTTTGTCCAACATCTCACAAATAACAAACTGTATGCCTCGACTTAAAAATAAAAGTCCGAAAAAATAATTATCCAAAAAAAAACCTATTTCGATGGCCTCAATTAACCCTAGGGTTCCCAAAAACTCTAGTTCATATTTGTTGAGTACACCCTCTTTTTGTCTATTCTTATTAAACAATAAATCAAAATTTGGCACCATATCAGCCAGCATCTGGGCAAGCTACTGAAATGATTAAAAAAACTCTAGTCTTGTCCTCTTGTGTCTCATAAAATAAGGAAGAATAATTTAATAAGGTTCTATGATTTTTTGGGAGATACACTTCCCAATCATCTATTCAGGAATTACATTAAAGACCGACATTGTCCACACTGTAGAATGTTCTTACTAATTAAATCTTATCACTGTTGAACATAATACAGATACTAATGTATGGCTCTATTTACTAGGAGGGATACAACTCATCCATGGAGCCCTTCAAATTATGCCAATCTCTCTGCCTCCTTGAAATTCTTTCCTTCTCCATTAAAGCAACAGAAATCAATATTGGCACTCAAAAAAGATTCCCTGTGGAGTGGATTTTGCAAACAATTAATGTTCCTCTTTTCTCTCTGTCAAAAATAATACAAGATCCAACGACTCCACATCAAAAAAATAGAAACTTTCAATCATGATTTACCAATTAAATTGGCTTGGAAATTCTTCTTGGGTAAGTCTACTTAGAATGAAGTACCAAATCATTTCTCCATACCAGAACTTTTTCCACAGCACCTATGATAAGTCACATGTAAAAATTGCATAACAAAACTTGTGTATGTGATATTTCACTAGAACACCAGAAAGAAACAGTCCGGAAAGTTTTGACAGTTTAACTCTAATAGTTTTACACATAATTTGCAGACTTGGGCTAGCAAAGTACTTGGCAAGCCCAAAAATTTCAACTCCGAAAAAGCTTGGCAACTTAGAAAGTACCAAAAATAAAAATCTCTTAAAGAAACTTTTTTTTTTTTGTAAAATTCAATTAAGGAATGTATTACCTCAAAAGAGAAACTGCATGGTGTTATAGCAAAAACAAGTGAAAAATTAATTTTCACTCATCCACCTAAAAAAGTACTCAGCAATTCGGAGAGTACACACAGAGTTTACAAACTATTGGTTTATACTATATTGACTTAGCATTCAAGAAGCCAGCCATTCCATCAAGTAGACAATGATTCCCAAGTGACTAATATATGTAGTATCTATACTAATGACAATATGAATCGAGCAAGTTTGGATGGCTATAGATAAATGAGTTTCTCTCTATCTACTTGTTTTTTCAGTATTGCACTAGGAGGAAAATAATCTAATTTTCATCTACACCAACATCAAGGTCTATTGACTACAAACTATAGTGAGCATAAAATGCATATTGTTGTATTTTTATTATTTTGGTTATTTGGCAATGTATTAATTGTCCAAATTAAGCTCCTTGTTACTCTAGGGTAGTTATATGTATCGATTGGTTGACGATTGTGTTCCTCTTGGCAACCATTGGGTACTTTAAGTATGTTGTGCATTGTCAAGGAAGGTAGTATGGTATAGTTGAATGACTAGAATCCTTGGTTAAACATCTCTGGTATTCTTCTGTGTAACAGTTTCATGAGCAAAGAAAGACATTTTAATCTTATATCCAATGTGTACTACCATCTTATTATCATTTCATGCATGCAACTGATTAGATATCAATAAGCATTTGGTGGCATTGCCTTCAAAGAAACCAAGTTAGATTTGTGTGATTCATGCCCTTAGATCCCAATAAAGGCAAGAAGAGGCCATAACTGGCCAAGAGGTGATAAGACAAACCTAATGGATTTTAAAATAAAGAGAACAAAGAAGAAGACACTATCAATCTCAGGAGAAACCACTAGATGGAGAGCGATAGGACCGAGTCAAAACCTAAAAGTACCCAAAGTGTTGGGGATGCTAGAGGTGGATATGTAGAAGATGCACATGTCCTTAAGAGTGTAGGGAAGGCACTGAAACGTGGCAGTCAAAATAATCCACACAAGTCCAGCACACGAGGGAGAAAGCAGGTGAGAGAGATGGTGTCATCATAATGTACTAAAGCTCCAATCACTCTATCATCACTAACTTTCAACTGACTCTTCAAAGAATTATTGTCATTTTGAAATGTATTTTCTAGTTGATCATCCAAAACTCCATCATCCTTAAATTCTATCTTTGATTGGTCCTAATCGCTAACATGTATAAGTGAGTTGTTATAAAGAACACATGATTCATCGCTCCTCACAAACACGTGATTCATCACTCCTCACAAGGGTGTTATCAATGTCATCATAGGCCTCGAGCTCCTTGTTTCATTGATTTGTATGCAAGGCCAGGGTTGTTTCAATGTCATCATTTTCAAGCAACTTCTTCTCGTGTAAAGTCTTCAACACGCTCTCTCCTTGAGTAAGACCATCCTCTCCAAGATGTTTGTCTGTAACCACCTCCAAGTCAACAATACACAGATTTATATCTCTTATTAATAACAACAATTGAATCCATCTCATCACAGGCATTTGTGTTATTTGTTGAGACAATACTGTAGAATTCTTATATTCTTCATTGCTGGTCTGAACCTTTCTTGCTGCCTTATCTTCATCACTGTCCCCACAAACATGATTAGGTGTCCAAGTCTCTTCGCATGTAAAACATATCTGCTCTCTTCTCATTTGGTTCCTTCTCATTTCAGGAGGTCTTGCAGCCTCTAAGCCTGCTGATATTAATTCATTTTCAGCCATGTGCTCCTTGAACTTTTCTGTTTTATGCTTAATCAATCTTTTGGAGAATTCGGAAGAAAAGGGCGATACAATTTGATCTTTCCTCCAAATGGCTAACAATGCATATTGCATTTCTTTGCATATTCCGCCATCCTCGTCTAAAGATATGATGGTTTTCATACATGCTCTCACATTGTCTGGATGATGCTTCCTATTTCAGTTAAGAAACATTGAAACATTTGAAGAATCAAATCATTACATTCAAGGTCAGTCATAAAGGCAAATCATCTGAACTTTGTCAAAATTTCTAAGATCTTAAGCCTTTTAACAAAGGCAGGGCCTTTGTCATCATGCAACCCAAGAAAGCCCTTCACAATTAGCTGCAAAATGTTTCTCAATAAATCATCATTATAGGGTGTTATAGGAGATGTTATCCATCTGATCTCACTGAGACATGATGCGATTGCAAGCCTAACATCTTTATGTAGATTTCCATAAACTTCTGCTGAACCAAAACGAGCATTGAGTACTGCAAGGCCCAATTAAGAAGCCTTCAATCTGCCTGGTCTACTTTGGACAAATATGTTTCTAGTTATTCCAGCTTGAAGAGAACATCATCTAGGTATTTTATGGACTCCAACGATAAGCCAATCATATACAGCCAATTGCCCACTTCCTTATGTTTTTGCAAGTATTGTAGCTGATTACTATTGAATGTACATTAAACATTTGTGAGTAAAGGTTGTTTTTTCAGATTTTCCATTGTAATACCCTCAAATGGATATTCATTAATTGTTCACCTTCCTGCTATGAGGTATTTGGCCAACAATTTGTCTAACCCTTTCTACCATACTGTTTTTCGTAGCCTTAACTAACAACTATCATATCATTGAGCATAGTTACCTTTCATATTCATGTGCATGAAAAGACAATTATAACATATAATTTACATATTCATATCAAAGAGGGTTAACGATTATAACAAATTAACTGAATTATCTTAACTAACAATTGACAAGAGCATTCAACCAACAAATGCAATATATAACTGTCATCATAACTAACTATTACTTACCATTACTTAATGGAAAGAGAGATCATGTTCTACCAAGTTCAATTGATCAATACTATTTAAATCTGAAGAAAATATTTGCAACCATCCAATGATAATTTCATAATTAACTGATCTTGAATAACATATAAAAGAATAGTACCGATAATTGTGAAGGCTTAAAAATGCAGATCCTTGTCTTGTGCAAGTCCTGGCATCTAGTAAAGAAGAGAAGCATTTTTAGAGGCTTAACCTCCCAACCATGGACCCTAAGTATCCCTACACAATCTCAATTGAGAAAAGCCCTCCCTTCGTAGGATTATGCATGGGACACCACTTCGTCCTGCCACCTGAGCATCTTGGTGTTAGAGTGTCAACTATATAATCGACTAGGTTGTGGAGTCCATCCCGACATCTCATCTATCCCAGTCTACAAGCTACCCTAAACCTCTAGTGATCATAGCAGCAAGTATTGCCACTAAGTTACCTTGGCCAAGGATTTGAGTGGGCACTTTGTACCCAATCACCCACCGCTTGACTTGACAAACAAGACCCGTACCCTAATGACCACCATGAGCTGACTCAGCTTAATATGTTTGCATATGTTCATCTTCTGTTTAGTTAGTACTGATTCGACCTCTTGACTTGCAGCTATTTCCTACAATCAAATATTATCAGCCCAAACCTTTCATCTCAACCTTGCTGGTCATCCTTGATGAATCACGGTGTGGCTGCCCATGAATCTTAGATAACTTATGTTCCACACAGTAAAGATTTCTATGCCCAACCTAGGCCTATAGTGGATATTGAAAAAGGTCTTATGGCAATACAAGACATTATTGTTAATTCATTGTAAAGGTGTTTCTTCTTATCTTAGGCCTATTGATTATACCCCTGTATAAGAATGCAAAGATTTGGTTTTCTTCCTCGATTATTTTAAATTCTGAATGGAAACACAATAGTATACAGCAAGCAAATCAATCTTGCAATCAGGCAGATTGCATGTACATAAAAAGCAATCATACTAGATAACATTAACATATGACTAGCACTGCTCATTTTATTTAAATCATTTATCCAAACTCGATCTCAGAGCTTTTCAAATCATAATAAATGAGAGTTAAAGTGCAGGAAGACCCAACTACTCAATAGCCTCAACTTTTGGATAGAAGCTTGTCAATGGCCTGATTCAGCTCCTCAATTGTATAAATCGAACCCCCTGTTGTGGCTAAAGTTGCCAATTATGGAAGATGTAAAAGAAAGCTTGGAACTGCTTGTTGTTGCTAGAAGAATTAAATCGCAGGTATGAAAGAGAATAAAAGAGAGCTTGGAATGGCTTGCTACTGCTAAAAGAATTAATCAGTGGGATGAAAGGTTATTGCAAAGCATAGAAATGGTTTACTCCTTTTTGCCTCCCTCGAGCACGCTCAATTTACAGATTATAATCTCCAAAGGGAATTACATGCAAGATGACTTGAAAGGTGGCAGTCATAAGATACATTCTTGATTTGAAATTCAAAAAGCCAATAAAAGAAATAAAAAGGCCAATGGGTTCTAGAATAAAAGGTCAATGGAAAAAAAAAATAGTGAAGTATTGACATAAGATGGAAATAATAATTTGTTCCTTGTGTTTTATTATAATGACACCATCTCGTATTTACAAATATTTGTATATGTAATGCACATATATATATACTATACGTAGTACTCTTAAATATAAGTATTTTGTGTTTACATCATATTTTAAGTATACGTATACATGCATGTACGTCATATTTGAATATACGCATATGTGTGTATAAATTTATGTACATGTACACATACATGTAAGTACCATGGTATCATTATACTAGAACATGTCTCACATTACAAGGAAGTTCTAAGGTTGAGTCAATTCATAAAGGTAACAATTGTTCTTAGTTTGTTTCATGTTCAGGTAGATACTTTTATTATCTTACCTAGTTAGCTCATGGCGGTCACTTGGTATACCCTGTTTGCCTAGTTCATTTCATTGGTCATGGGCTCAATGGCACATTGGTGCCCTCATGCCCAATTCCGCCTCTGGCAATGCTTCCCCCCTTTTTTCGCATTCTTGCAAAAGAAATTTACCATGATAATAACATATTTCCAATCATTTAATGAAATCAAAATTACCATAACAAATAGTCATATTAGCTAACCATTTCCAATTCATATAACATCATAACGATTAACCAATATTTATAATTCCCACAAAATCGTAACGAATAACCAACAATTCAATTTCACGTGAAAACATAATGAATAACTAATTTAACCAATCAACTCAACTTCGCATGAAGTCTCAATAGCTATATAAAATATTTAAAATCAAGCAAAATAAGGGATGTAACATACCCCACTGAAAGAATATTTGAAATAAAAAGATGTAATTGATAGTAGCATGAAATCATCACGTTCCAGTTTGAATCACAATTTATTCATTTCAATCTATTGTCCAACTTCTTGAAAAAAGATGTGGAAATTTCTAGAAAATTTCATCATAATCTTCCCATGTGGCATTGTCTTTAGCATAACGGTCCCACTGGACATTACATTGAGTGACATCTCGATTTAGCAAGCGGAGCTTACACACCTTGAGTATTCTGAGTGGTTTTATTTCCACCACCCCTAGATCTCGTACCTACAAGAGATTCCAATCAATAACATGTTCATGGCTAGCTATATACTTCTTAATATAAGATATGTGAAACACATTATGCATCCTAACAAGGGCTGGAAGTAGAGCAATTATTTAGGCCACAGGACTTACAACTTCAAACACCTCAAAGGGTCCCACATATCTTGGGGCAAACTTGGCATTGCTACAAAACTTGATGGTACTTTTTTGGGGTTTTATTTTTATGAGAACTTTTTCTCCCATTAAAAATTCTCATGGAGTCCTTTTTGCATCTGCATAACTCTTTTTTCAATCAATTGCCTCCTTCAATGTCTAACAGATTTGAACTACCTGTTCTTCCATCTCTAAAAGCACCTCAGGCCCAACAATAATTCAATCCTCAATCCTATTCCAACTTATAGGGGTTCTACACTTATGTCCATATAGATCTTCAAAAGGTGTCATCTTAATAGCAGACTAATATGAGTTATTATAAGCAAATTCAACCAGGGAAAGATACGTCTCCCATCGGTATTGTTGATCCCTACAATATACTCTCAAGAGATCCTCCAATGTGTGGTTTACCCGATCTGTCTAGTTGTCGGTTTTTGGATTGTAAGTTGAGCTAATATTCAGTTTTGTCCCTAAGGCAAAGAATAGAGTTTGTCAAAATCTAGATTTTATCGTAGCATCTTTGTCTGATATAATATTTTCTAGATCCCTGTGATATCTGAAAATCTCTCTTACGAACTTATGGGCAACCTCTAGTGCCCCATCAGTTAAGTTCCTCGAAATAAAATGTGCTACCTTTGTTAATAAATCCACTACCAAGAGGATGGTGTTATGCCTATTTCTAGTTATAGGTAACCCCTAGATAAAATCCACAGTGATTATTTTCCATTTCCATTCCGAAACTTCATTTGGGTGTAGCAGCCCAGCTGGGTACTTGTGCTCGGCCTTGATCCTCTGACACTTGAGACATCCTACAACGTACTCAAATGTTTCTTTAATCATGCCCTTCCAAAAATATAATGGTTTCATGTTGGCTAGCATTTTAATTACTTACTCCAAGGTGCCCTGAGTAAGAAGTAGCATGGATTTCTCCCAAAATCATTCTTTGAATTTTCGTGTCTTTAGGTGTGTACATCCATCCCTTATATCTCAAAAGTCCATATGTTTCCAACTGATACCCTTCGTATCTGATGTCTTGAGGATCTCTTTGGAGTGCTTGACACACTTAATTATAGAACCCATCTCTCACTAGACACTTAAGTACTTGCTCCCTAAGTTTGGTATTTATTGTTATTATAGCTGAAATATGTCTCTGCCTACTCAATGCGTTAGCTACTCAATTTTCTTTACCCTTGATATAATTGATCTCAAAATCATAGTTTGCTAAGAACTCTAACCACCTCCTTTGGCGAGCATTAAGGATGGGTTGAGTGAATATGTACTTTAATCAATGATGGTCAGATCTAAGTTCAAATGGTTTACCAATCAGGTAATGCCTCCACATTTGTAGAGCATGAACAATGGCTGCCAATTTTAAGTCATGTGGTGCATAATTCTGCTCACAATTTTTTAAATTCTTGGACTCATATGCAATGACCTGATCTTCTTGCATCAAAAGACCCTCCGGTCCTTCTCCCGACACATTAGTAATAACTACGAAGTGGCCCTCAGGGTCTGGTACCCTAAGTATTTGTGCAATAGTTAGCTTCTCTTTTAAATATTCAAAAGTTATTTGACATTTTTCAAACCAAATAAACTTCTTTCACTACCTTTGCAACGTAGTGATGGGGTGTGTTATCCAAGAGAAGTCTCTAACAAATTTCTTGTAAAAACAAGCTACACCCATGAAGCTTCTGACCTTTGACACATTCCTAAGTATCGGCCACTCTTTGATTGCCTTCCTCTTGGTAGGATCTACTACAATTCCTTGATCTTGGTAGGATCTACTGCAATTCCTTTTGCTAATATGATATGCCCTAGATACTGGATTTCCTTTTGATAAAAGGAGTACTTGGATAATTTCCCATACAATTTATGCTCACGCAACCTTTGCAAAACTATCTCGAGGTGTTTTTTGTGCTCCTCATTCTGGGAGTTGATAAGAATATCATCGATAAAAACCAAAACAAACTTGTCCAAGCAATCCTTAAATATACTATTCATGAGATTCATAAAGGTTGCAGTGGCATTAGTCAACTCGAAGGGAAAAACTTTGAACTCATAAAATCCATAACGGATTCTAGAAGCAATTTTGTGAATGTCTTCTTGCTTAATCCGAAGTTGGTGGTAACCTAATCTGAGATCAATTTTAGAAAACATCGTTGCTCCTCTCATTTAGTCAAACAGATCATCAATCCGGGGAAGTGAATATCTATTTTTTATGGTGACCTTGTTGAGCATCCTATAATCTATGCATAGCCTCATGGTTCCATCATTTTTCTTAACACATAGCATCTAAGGAGAAATGCTAGGTCGGATGAGCTTCTTATCTAATAGTTCCTATAACTATACTTGCAACTCCATTGGTTCAATAATAGTCATTTTGTATGGTACTCTTGATATGAGTTCCGCACCAAGTACCACGTCTATGGTAAAATCAAATACCCTAGAAGGGAGTAAGCCAAGCAGTTCTTCTAGAAATACATCTTGATAGTTCCTAAGATAAGGGTATCTTTCTTCAAAGGATTCTTTCATTCTTTCTCAAATCTCCCCATCTTCTAGGATTTTTAATCATCCTGATACGTGGTTTCCTGTGGCTCCCTCAGATCTTTTGCTTTTATGGCAAGGATTTCACACCTCGTTCTTCTACATCTCTTAAGTTGCATATCTAACATTTGACATGATTTCACTTCGTGCAATATTCCTTGAATGTTCATGGGATTTCCTCGGTCATCTAGGCATTCTACTGTCTTTGCAAAACAATCTACGTTTGCCTTATGCTCGCTAAGCCATTTTATTCCCATAATAATATCATAGGACCCTAGAGGTGCTACATACAGGTTAACCTCAATAGAGAAGTTTGGAAAGTCTACCTAAGCGTCAAACAAACATTGATCTACCTGAGCCTTTGAGTGGTTTGCAAATGAAACAGTCTAGGGGTTTGCCATAAATCCAGTTCTTTTTGGAAATCTACTCAACAATTTGGGGATATAAAACATTATGTAGCTCCAGTATCAATTAATATAGAAATTGGGTTTCCATATATCTTACCCAGGGTTTCTATGGGGCCTGGTTGTTCTGCTTGCTGGTAATCCAATGCTACATGATTTCTCTGCTAGAAGGCAGTTTGCTAAGGAGTTGAGGGGCATCATGTTTTCTGGTTGGAGATGCCCTTTTTAGGGTATTAATTGGCATAGTGGCCTCTGCCACAATTAAAACAGCCTTTGGCCAGTCCCTTCCTTTCATTTCCCTTGTTGCCATTGTTACCATTGGAATTTCCTTTTGATTCTTTGCCGTTGTTCCCTTTGAAATCAGATTTTTTGGACTTAAAGTTCTTAAAATTCTCCTCATGAGCCCCTAATTCAAAGCTAAGTGCACTCCAATTGGCCTTTTATTATCTCGAATGGAATCATCCTTCTTTACCTTTTGTTCCTAGTAGATGGCCCTTTCAAGAGCCTCCTCCATGGTTCGCGATGCTAGGATACCGCTCCCCCAATCCTATTATACAATCCCATGACAATTTTTTTGACCTTCAAATTCCTATCTTGTTGATAGACATGAACATATTTCAACAATCGAGTGAATTTTCCCCAATACCTATGCACTATCAAGTCCCCTTGTTTGGGGTTTTGAAAGTCTAATAACTTCTGGTCATAGAAGGATTGTGATAACCATCGATTGTTAAAGATAGTGACAAACTTATCCCAAGTGATGTTAGTAGTCTTAATATTCAATTATGTATACTATTTCCCACCATGTAGTTGCTTCCCCAGAAAGATGGTAGATTCCCCAAACAACCTTGGAGGATTCAAAGAAATTTCTGATTTCAAAATATTGCTCCATTTCAGTCAACTATGCCTTATCGGCTTCACCAGATTTAGATGCTGAAAAATTTTGGGGATTAAATCTTCTTAATATCAGTGGACAAGTCATTGACTATTTCCATTTTCTTTTGCATTTCAGATGGTGTTAAAGGAGTTCTATTTTCTTGCGCGTTGTGAGCAGATAATTCGGGCTCAAATCTAGGATGAGTTGAGGAGTGGGTGGCTTCTTGTCCTTACCCAAGTTAGGTTACTAAATCATTCATCCTTTTTTCCATATTCTCCATTCTGGTTTGAGTGTCTCCTAACACTTGGACCAGCAGGTCCATAGAACTCCGAGGGTTGGCCTCACTCGATACCTCATTTTCTACAAGCTCATTATTTCCATTGTCTTCCATAGTGTATGTTTTTGTTTTCTAGTAATACATAGTTGGTTCATTTATCCGTTATTCATTGATGTATATGAGAACAAGATTTTTATTGCTTACTAGAAGGGGTAGATTATATAATTTACGAGATTCTAATAATTCTCATCATTTAAAAAAAAACATGGGGTTTATATTGCACCCAAAACTTTCTTATTTACAAAATTACTCACTACTATGAGTACAAAATTTTAACATAGCTCTTTAAGGAAATTAGACACCCTATCCCTGCGCATCGTGTATGTTTCCTTCTTTAAGCTTATCCTTCCCTTTACAAGATGCATGATAAATCATTTGTTGGTCAGTTTGTTTAGCATTCCAAGTTTGGATAAGTTGGGTTCTCATATTTGCCTTCATGGTAGGAGTCCACCTGACTCTTTCCTTCTTGATCTGGAGCAAGGCATGGGCTAGAGTCTCATCATCTATAGGCATTGAACAATAGTAGTCAAATTCTGGTATGTTGTTTATCAAAAAGAAGAATACAACATGGCGGGGTTTCTTTCGAGGTGTAATTTGGGTTTTCACCTTGTCCCATTTCAACATTTCATTTCCAACGTCCTTGATAACTATGATGAGCCCAAGGTTCAACGTCGAACCTAAAGCTTTGATACTATATGTAACATACTATTTTTCCTAGCCTTAACTAACAACTATCATATCATTGAACACAGTTACTTTTCATATTCATGTACATGAAAAGCCAATTATAACATATAATTTACATATTCATATGAAAGAGGGTTAACGGTTATAACTTATAACAAATTAACTGACTTATCTTAACTAACAATTGAATAGAGCATTCAACCAACAAATGCAATATATAATTGTCAGCATAACTAACCATTACTTAATGGAAAGAGAGATCATGTTCTACAAAGTTCAACTAATCAATGCTATTTAAATTTGAAGAAAATATTTGCAACTATCAAGTGATAATTTCATAATTAACTGATCTTGAATAACATATAAAAGAATACTACCAATAATCATGAAGGCTTAAGAATGCAGATCTTGACCTTGTCTTGTGCAAGTCCTAGTATCTGGTGTAGAGGAAAAGTTGTTAGAGGCTTAACCTCCTAACCACGGACCCTAAGTATCCCCACACAATCTCAACTGAGAAAAGCATTCCCTGCACTAGATTAGGCATGGGACACCACTTCGTCTTGCCACTTGAGTATCCTAGTGTTAGAGTGTTAACTATACAGTCGGGTAGGTTGTGGAGTCCTTCCCAATAACCCATCTATCTGTCTGCAAGCTACCCTGACCTCTAGTGATCATGGCAGCAAGTATTGTCGCTAACCTACCTCGGCCAAGGATTTGAGTGGGCACTTTGTACCCGATCACCCACCGCTTGACTTGACAAACAAGAACCATACCCTATTGACCAGCATGAGCTGACTTAGTGTAATATGTTTGCATATGTTCATCTACTATTGAATTTATACTGATTCCACCTCTCGTCTTGCAGGTATTTCCAACAATCAAATATTATCAGCCCACACCTTTCAGCTCGACCTTGCTGGTCATCCTTGATGAATCATGGTGTGGTTGCCCACGATTCTTAGATAACTTAAGTTTCCACAGTCAAGATTTCTCTACCCAGCCTAGGCCTATAATAGATATTGAAAAAGATCTCATGGCAATACAAGACAATATTGTTAACTCCCAACAAAGGTGTTTCTTCTTTATCTCAAAGGGATATTGATTATACCCCTCTATAAGAATACACAGATTTGGTTTTCTTCCTTAATTATTTTAAGTTCTAAATGAAAACAAGATAGTATACAGCAGGTAAATCAATCTTGCAATCAAGCCAATTGCATGTACATAAAAGGAAATCACACTTGATAACATTAACATATGACTTGCACTACTCATATTATTTTATAAAAATTTAAGCAACAAGCTCAATTTCAAAGCCTTCAAATCATATTAAATGAGAAAGGTAAAGTGCAAAAAGAAGCACGACCTAGTGGCTATAAATGTAGAGGTATGTCAGCGTAGACTGCTGGATAGAAGCTCATGAATGTCCTTGTTCAGCTCCTCAATTGTAGAAATTGAATCCCCTGTTGTGCCTAAGATCGTCGGTTATGAAAGAGGTAAAAGAGAGCTTGGAATTGTTTGTTGTTGCTAGAAGAAATAAATCACAGGTATGAAAGAGAATAAAAGAGATCTTGGAATGGCTTGCTATTGCTAAAAGAATTAATTGATGATATGAAAGGTTATCGCAGAGCATAGAAGTGGTTACTACTTTTTCCCTCCCTCAAGCATGCTTGGTTTACAAATTATAATCTCCAAAAGGAGTTATGTGCAAGATGACTTGAAAGGCGACGGTCATAAGTTACATTCTTGATTTGAAATTCAAAAATCCAATTAAAAAAAAAAAGATCGATGGGTTCTAGAATAAGAGGCCGATGGAAAAAAATACTAGCAAAGTATTGAAATAAGATGGAAATAATTATTTGCTCATGCTTCATTATAATGACACCATCTCCTATTTACATATATTTGTATATGTAGCGTACGTATGTACATATGTATATGTAGTATTCTTAAATATACGTATTTTTGTGTATACGTATACATGCATATATGTCGTATTTGAATATGCGCATGCGTACATATAAATTTATGTACATGTACACATACATGTAAGCTAAGTCACAAGGTTCAAATTCGAGTTCGACAACTATGAAGTTCGGATGAAGTTCGACAAGCCAAAAAAAATTGGAAAAAAATCGACATTAAATTTGCCTTATGAAATTTTCAAAAAGATATAAGTGTATGTTATTTATTATTATATTTTACAAGTATAAAACCACTAAACAATACATTTTCAAACATAAAATAAAAACATATTAAATTACTTATTTTTTCTTTACTAATAAAGAAAATTCAAATTCCAATATAATAAATTTTCTATTTTTCTTTACTAAGAAAATATACGAATTAAAAATAATAAACAAAAATATATATAATAAATAAATTCGTAATAATAAATAGACCTATAAATTATTATTGATTTGGAATTTACAAACTCAAAATTTTTAAATAAATAATAAATGTTTAATAAAAATCATACTAATATTTAAAATTAACAAAATAAGTATAATATTTTATTTTAAATTTTTACAGTTTAAAAATTATAACATTTCAATATAAAATAACAGTATAATGTTTAATATGTGGAATATTTAACAATTTTAATGTGCATATATATATATATATATATCTATATATATATATATTATAACAAACTAAATTATAACATTTTTAATATTGATAAAGAAATAAATTATTAATATTGTAATTGTAAATTTTACATTAATAACAAAAACATAAATTAAAATACCTATCAATGGAATGTGGTATATTTTAATTGTACTAATTTATTATTGTAATAAGAAATTACAAAAATTATATTCAAACTCAACAAAATAAAATGAAAATCTTAATAAAATAAACTATTGCATCAAACCTAAAATCATGAAATAAAAATTTTAGACCTATGAAATGTTTCATGTGACAGTTGGTGACTAGAAAGAAGATGTGTTAAATAGATGGAGTCAGATGGGAGTTGTAGAGACTGCAAACCAAACAAATCTCAGAAACAACGGACAAGAGTTGTAGATGTGATTTGCAATCTTATGCAGACAGTTAGAGAAGTCCACGATTTGGCAGACGACCACAGAAGAGTCCAAAAACGTTGCGAAGGAGCCCACGATGGCAGCACAAAAGAGTTGCAAAGAAGTCCCAAAACGTTGCAGCTAATGCATAGAGACATGGATGAAACATTGCCCTAGCTACCATTCCTTAAAAAATCATTCAAAACCATAAAATGGGTGATAAAATATAATTTCAGCAAAAGAACAACTTTTTTCTTTCGGTATGAATTTTTAGCAAACATCAATGAATTTTTTAAAAAAATTGTGTTCACCGAATTTCCGAAAATTCGGCGAACCCTGTGACATGTAAGTACCGTGGTATCATACATGGTACCATAATACTAGAACATGTCTGACATTGCAAAGAAGTTTTGAGGTCCACTCAATTCATAAAGGTAACATTTGCTCTTAGGTCATTTCATGTTCAAGTAGATACTTTTATCATCTTATTAAATGTGTTGACCTAGTTAGCCCAAGGTGGTCACTTGGTATACCCTTGTTTGCCTACTTCATATCCTTAGTCACAATGGTTAGGACTCATACATGTTGGCTCAATGGCAAGTTGGTGCCCTCATGCCCAATTCCCTCTTTAGCAATGCTTCTCCCCTTTCGCTACATTCTTGCAAAAGAAATTTACCATGGTAATAACATATTTCCAATCATTTAATGAAATCAAAATTACGTTAAACAATACTCATATTAGATAGCCACTTCAAATTCATATAACATCATAACAATTAACCAATATTTCTAATTCTCATGAAATGATAACAAATAACCAACACTTCAATTTCACATGAAACCATAACAAATAACTAATTTAACCAATCAACTCAACTTCGCATGAAGTCTCAACGGCTACATAGAATATTCAAAATTAAGCAAAATAGGGGACATAACACCCTTCATGTGTATTGATCTGAGGTGTTTTAAGAAGTTTTCTAATTCGTTGAGGTGTTTTAAGAAGTTTTCTAATTGGTCTAGGTGTTTTAACAAGTTTTCTTATTTGTTTTTGAATTGAATTTCAGAAGTTAACCAAATCAACTAGCAGAACCCGAATAAGAAAAATATGATAAGATCGAAAGGGGCTGCCACTGTTTCGCTTCAGATTCTCTGTACTTTCCTATCTACTTTCCCAAAAGTTATTGTTGAGGCATTATGTCAACCTCTTGCTCTCTGTGCTGATTTGTATAACAAGCTTTGCATTCTACATGTTACATCCCATATTTTGTTTAAATTTTAAATGTCCTATATAGCCATTGAGATTTTATGGGAATTGGAAATGGTTGGCTAAATTGGTTATCCATTATGATTTTATGTGAATTGAAATGGTTGGTTAATATGGTTATTTGTTATGATTACATTAACTGCATTTGCATGACTTGGAAGTGTGCTTTCACCATGTTATTCTTCCTTACAAGTGCGTGGTGAAGGTGGGCAAGCATTGAGAGAGAGGAAATAGGACACAAGCACCAACCTACCACCGAGTTATCAGGCATTCATCTAAAATCACTTGGCCAAGGAGAAGCAGACTAGGATAGACTATGTAGTACCATGTGTCCACCATGAGCTGACTACGTCATCTAATCTAAAATATATATATATATATTCATAAGAAAATTAAGTGAAATAAAATTGTTACTTGTAAATTGAAATCTGGGTGCTATGCACCATGTAATGTTGGATATGATATATTATTAATAATACCCATATTACTTACAAATATTTGTACATATTACATTGTGTATACACACACACACACACACACACACACATACATACATATATATACGTATATTTTAATACAACATATATGTATATATGTGTATAAATAACAAGTACAAGTACACTTAAATAATATGAGCATTATTTATAATAGTATGGGTGAATTTCAATTCCCATATCAACTTAATTTAACTCATTTAAGTCTATCAGCCTCTTATGATTCCTTTGAAATATTTTGGTCTTTTACATTTATTCATATATTGCCAAGATTGTAAACACATCTTGCCACCCTATATTCTTCATGCACGTAACTCCTTTTGCCCGTTCATTCTTGTGATAGCCAAACTTTTCTCTATATATTTTGCAATCGTAGTTGCTCAGGGGCTTGCTCACACAATCCATCAGCTATAGTTGCCAAATTTGTAGTTGTTCGATTCAAAATATACATATTTATTTATTTCTCTGGTAGCTTACACAAAATGGTGATATCTGCTTAGAGTCTCATTGGAGATCATTGCTTGGGCAACAAAAACAAGTGATTCATACTTCGAAGCCCTCTTATCAAGTTGATTTTTCAAAATTGTTCTTGTTGTTTCCATGTTATCAGATAATAGACTATTGTTCATAATTTTCTCAAGATCGTCTAGTCTTTCCCTATTTGATATAAGTAAGTCCATTCGAACTAGAATAGGACTGCTACAACAGTCATGCTAGGAACCCCATGGGCTTATAATGAGCCTTTTTTTTACAATATTTTCTTTCTAAAGGTTATGTATCAAGATGAGAAGAATCTTTTGAATATGTCGTGTGCTCCCAATATACAGTGGCATCGATTTCACGTGTCTCTAAGATTGGAAAGCCTATCCATGGCTGAAAAGTGCATAGTTACATATAATTCTCAACTCTTCCTTTCCCTCTTTCAGAAATTTCTTGAAGGCAAAAGATAATAATATAACTCATTAAGCAAATATAATGTAAGCTGTAAAGTTACACTAGAGATCATCGAGGATAGCCAAGAATGGCTGAGATGAGCGGTGTAGTCCATATGAATTGGATAGGATGATTAATTTGTAGAAAATATAACGATGAATCAGAATTATGATGAATTATATACTGAAATTCGTAATTTAGTCAACTCATGGTGGAAATTGGGTATTGGTCATGTTTGTCAAGTCGAGCGGTGGGTGATCAAGCAAGTCACGCAGTGGGTGATTGGGCACATAGTGTCCATTGGAAATCCCTGGCCAAGGTAGATTTAGTGGTGAATGATGCTACTATGATCACCAGAGATCAGGATAACTCATAGTCGGATGGATAGTTTGTTAGGAGGGTTCCACAGTCTAGCTGGCCATGTAGTTCACAACAACACCAGGATGCTCAAGTGGCAGGACGAGATGGTGTACATGTGTCTTATCTCGTGCATGGAAGGGTCAATTCTCAATTGAGAATGAGTGGGGATTACACTAAGTCCATGGTTGGGAGGTTAAGCCTCTATCAATGATTTTCCTCTCCTTGGAATGCCAAGACTTCACTTAACAGATGGATCCCACTTCACTTGACATGGTGTGATCTGAACCTTGCTAGTATTTCATTGTTCTCTTTTCCAAATGCATTGTATTTCAATTTCAGCTATATATCTTAATGCAATAACTTTTTTGAATATATGGAATTATGGTTAGAATATTACAGTTAGAATTTGTTTAATTATCATGTGTAATATATTTTACCTAATCTATTTGATTGATTCTTCTAGTTTATCAAAGAATGGTTAACCATCAGCTAGTAGTTAAGACCTTAACATGAGGACGAGATTAAACAGTTATTTTCGTCATTTCTCTTTCATGTGAATGCGTAACTAGTTTGTTTTTATTCGTTAAAGATAAAAAGTATTTTTAAGGCTTTGGAAATTTTAGCTATTACACTACACAAACATTTCAACAAACTAACAATTCTCAAGATGTGAGATGGCTTCTAAATCTAGCAAGGGTGCTGGTGTGGAAGTAGTAACAAATGGTGCCAGGGTTTCTAGCAATGGTGCAGTAGTATCTGGTTCTCGTGGTGTGATGGCTTCTGAATCTAGCAAGGGCGTTGGTTGCGGAAGCAGTAAAAATGGTGCTAGGGCTTCTGACAATGGTGCGGTGGTTGCTAGTTCTGGTGGTCTGATCAGGACTCGTGTGATGGCTTTTGAATCTAGCAAGGGCACTAGTTGCAAAAGCAGTAAAAATGGTGTTATGGCTTCTAGCAATGGTGCGGTGGTAACTGGTTTTGGTGGTGTGATGGCTTCTAAATCTAGCAAGGGCGCTAGTTGTGGAAGCAGTAAAAATGGTGCTAGGGCTTCTGGCAATGGTGCGGTGGTTGCTGGTTCTGATGGTGTGATCAGGAATAATGTGATGACTTTTGAATTTGGCAAGGGTGCTGGTTACGGAAGCAGTAACAATGGTGCTAGGGTTTCTGGCAATGGTGCGGTGATAACTGGTTCTGGTGGTGTGATCAGGACTAGTGTAATGGTTTCTGAATCTAGCAAGGGCGTTGGTGCTGGTGCTAGGGTTTCTAGAAATGGTGCGTTGGGTGTTGACTTTGGTACTATGGCTTCAATATCTGGCAAGGGCACTGATGTTGGTGCTAGGGTTTCTAGTAATGGTGAGGTGGCTTCCGACACTAGTTCTGGTGTGGTGGTTGTCGATTCTGGTTCAGAATTTGGCAAGGGTACTTGTACTAGTGCTAGGATTTATAGCATTGGTGTAGAGGTTGCTGATTTTGGTGGTGTGATGAAGACTGGTGTGTTGGCTTCTAAATCTGGGAAGGGTGTTGGTGTTGGTTCCAAGGTTTTTGGTAATGGTGTGTTGGGCGCTGATTTTGGTTTTGTGGCTTCTGAATCTAGCAAGGGCACTAGTGTTGGTGCTAAGGTTTATGGTAATGATGCAATGGCTTCTAGTGCAGCAGATGTTAAGAAAGGGTTTTCATATGCCCAGTCCTTGGGCAAGGGCGGGGGTTTGGAAAAGGACACAAAACCTTTTGTCTCTCTTCCAATCCCAACCTGCAAGCCAATATCGCTTTATCTGGGGGATGAGTCTCTTGTAGAAATTGAGGAACGTACTAGGGATCTCTCCAAGGATTCTATTATTTGTCGCTTTAAGGGTTTTTGGCCCACTCTCTCGGAGCTCCATGCATGGATTTTGAAGCATTGGGATCCATTTATTATGGCTATTGTTGAGATCTTCCCTTTGGTCAAAGGTTTCTTCATTGTTTCTTTTGTCAATTCTAAGAATAGGAAGGCCATTCTCTGTGATCAAGTCTTCTCTTGGGAGAACCACTTTCTTTTAATGGTTAAACCATGGCATCCAGATTTTAACCCTCAAACTGAGTCTTTCCTCAAAATCCCAACTTGGATAAGGCTTCCTAATTTTCCTCTTCATTTTTGGGTGAATTCTGAATTTTTTGGAAATTGGCAAGGCTTTAGGGGATTTTTGTATGGTTTACTCCCAATCTTTTGAGCATTTCCATTCTACTTATGCTAGGATTCTACTGGATATTGATATTTCAAAGGATCCCCCAACTAAGATTATTTTAAGTTATTCAAAGGGTTCTTGGACTCAGTTGCTAAAATATGAGGGCCTCCCTTTTAGGTGTAAAAAATGTTTCAATACTGGACATTTGGCTGCTAAGTGCGAAATTGAAAAATCTAGAAATAAACGACCCTCCTCTTGGTGGAAGGGTGCATTGGAGCAACATTATTCAGTAGTCAAAATATCTACTCCGATGGATGAGGTTTCTGGATCTGTAGAGTTGGGGACTCCATCCTCTATATTGGACGTTATTCCTGTTGGTCCTTCTCAGATGGTAAATGTTTCTGATTCCAAGATGGATGCTCAAGTTTCTTATGGGGTTGGTCCTTTGTCTGTTGGTTGTCTTGGATCCTTTCAAAAGTAGGATGAGACTGTTGTTTCTAGTAAAGGTGTTAAATCTAGTGTTCTTGGTGTAGAATCTAGTTGAGGTCAATCTAGTGGTTTTGGTGTTGAGACCGCTAATTCTAGACAAGGTAGGATGTCTTGTGCTACAATTGTTGGATCTGGTCATTGTATATTTGTTGGCATTCGTAATGTTTCTTCTTCTGGTTCTAGTATTGGCACTTTTGGCTTTGGTGCTTGTACTTTTGCTGCAGTTGGAATTGGTAATCAAACTATTGGTATTAGCTCTAGTCTGATGGAAGAAGTCATGACAGTTGGTCCTTGTCAAAAGCTATATGAGTTTCCCTCTAGTTTGGATTCTCAAATTTGGCAATCTAAGGCTATGATGGTGGAGGGGTGGACACCTATTACCAGGAAAGGATCTAAAAAGGTCCTTCCTCAATTTTTTTATGAATTTACACTCCCGCAAAAAGGGAGTGAAAGGGAATTCTTAGTCCCCTTGCTGGTTGGCCGTTTAAGAGTTCCTGTTGGTTTCTTTTCTGGATTTTTTGGTTGGTGCTGCTAGACATATAATGCTTTTCTGTTGCAGCTTGCTTCTGATTTTTAGATCTTACTTGAGGTATCTGGTCCCTGCATAACCTTTGTTTGGATCCCTTTGGGATGTTTGGGCTTTTTTTGAATATCTTTTGTTTCTATGATGTAAAGGGGTTTCAGGTCCCCTCAAAACCTGTTTTTACCTTAATCTAAAACATTTCAACAAACAGATTGCATATAGGACGGTGTTGTTTGCAAGAACTATGTTTCCTTGTAGAGGTTTCACATTTCATGGAGATTGCAGATTACATGAGAGACAATCATATAGTACGAGAAAGATGCATATTGTAAAATAGAATTCATTTGTTTGAGTGCAATATAAAATCTAACCTTTTTATAACAGCAATGTCCTTGCTTAGTGTTGATTTTCCAAATTGCTGCAAATGTATATGCACTCCCATGTTTTGGTATGTACTTTCCAAGGGCAGCGATCTCTCTCTTTATATTGAAGATGAAACATAGAGAGACATGTCCCTTCAAGGGACATGTCTATTAATTTTAATTAATTAATATAACAATTGATTAATTAACTACACACACAAATATGTATATGTGTACGCGCACACATGTGTGTGTGTGTGTAAATATATATATACATATACATACATACATACATGCATATATATATAAACATTAACACTCCCTCTTAGCTAGGAAGAATAAACATATAGATATTACACCATTGGTAATATTAAGAATAACACAATTGTAAGGATATCTTTGATCAGATAATATTCAACATTTTGATATCATGAGTATTGGTCTTCCAAAATATCAACACATGATATTCACCAAGTACTCAAAGTAACATTTTGATATCAAGAGTATTGTTCTTCCAAAATATCAACCCATGATATTCGCCAATTACTTGATAAGGTTTGATATCACATAAGATATCAATAGTATTGGTCTTCCAAAATATTGACACATGATATTCACCAAGTACTCAAAAAGGTTTGATATCACATCTAATATCAAAAGTATTGGTCCTCCAAAATATCGACACATGATATTCACCAATTATTAAAAAATGTTTGATATCACATCTGATATCATGAGTATTCGTCTTCCAAAATATCAACACATGATATTCACCAATTAATCAAAAATGTTTATAAGGTATGTGCACACGCATTCTCATAATGCGTACCATATAAATATCCACCATGGAAAGCATAATCTATCATGACTTGCATAGACATCATAAAATATCCATCATAATAGAAAATTAAGTTATAGTGAGATTGTCACCTTTCAATAACTTCTGTAAATACAAGTGATAATCATTTGGAAGTTGTCACTTCCTCATGATCTACACAGGGGGTAGGCCCATTAAATCATGTAGTAATAGGCATGATACCAACATTAACATGAAGTCAAAACTCCCGTTGATTTTGATATGATCAAGATCTTCAAAGATCAACTAAAACATATCCTTTGTCTGCTACTTTAGACGAATGTGTCAGACTCCCTCTGAACATCAATCTTGTGAGCTTCTTTACCTTCGAAGAAGTTTCAAACTCCTTCTGAATCAAATATCAATCTCCTTTTTCTTGCAACAACATTCACGAAGGAAAAGATCAAGGCAAATAGCTCGTATAGAATGTATAGAAATACAAATTAAAGAGAGACTATATTGAGTAGATAAATGTAATACTCAAGGATATTAAATAATTATCTGTACATCAACGCCCTTAATACAAGTTGCTCCAATGAAGGTCCATATGCATCAAATCAAAAAATGTCTCCATATAAGCATCTGTTAAACAATTTGAGTTCAAATGGGAATAAAACATTGGTTATTATTCTCTCCTTCAATGTAAAATTCACAATCTTATGTCGTTGAACAATTTTGCATCACATCAAATATGGCAAACTTATTTCTATTTAAAAGATCTCAAAACCTTAGTCTGAGACCATGTTGAAGATTCAGTGATGTTGGTTTAAATCAATGGAAGATACCTGCTCTATTTTTTAAAGCCTGATAAATTATAATCTAGATATTTGTTCTTCAAACACACCAAGATTTGTTTAGTCTTATTTAGCAGCAGCAAACATATACTTTGGATCGAATGTTATTTTGGAAGTAAACTCCCAAGTGAACCAATGTTCAATCAAAATGTGCTCTGAATGGAGTTGAACAACTCCCACAAATCATTTACATCATTTTAATGATAATGAAATCATTTACTCGGTTTCAAGTTTTAGTAATATTATGTCTTTTAAATTTATCTATACCCAATTATCCTCTTCTATGGTGACAAACTTTAATTTACATCCTCACCCAAGTATTAGTATGTTCATTCTTTGGATAAAAATCCTCTCACATAGCAACTTTTATTATATAGTGACCCATCCACATTCAATATAATAATCTTTTATATTTATTTTATCTTATGCATGATACATCACTAATCTTTCTGTAAACCTCATTGATTATTCCTTCGATTGCTTCAACACTTGACTTTAAACAAATCATCATATTTTATAGGATTCAAAGTGCGATGATCTAGAGGCGATTGCTAATTCTGTGTATTTTTATATTTCTCATAACATCAACTGGTATTGGTCACCCTTCTACCAAATAACGCTGAAGTGTATTTTCTTAGTCCATCTAGGAATGCATCGATAGTTCATTTCAAGTTGACAATATTATTTAGGCAATAATGATTCCCCTTCAACTACAATTATTCTTCATCCCCATTGAAAGTCTGTTGTCCATAATGAGTAATTTATTTAACCTTTCCGTTCTTTTTATGCTATAATTTACTCAAGGTAGTATTCTTGACCTTACATCCCTGTGTTTGTTCCAATAATTAATCACAATAATAAAAAATCTAAGGATTGTCAGTACTGAATATTCTATTGGGAGAGATCAATTATATTAGAGTATTTAGCCTGGTATCGTATCCATGATATGTTGCCTTTACTCTGTTGCATCTTCATGTATTTATATGTTACCATTCTTTCCTATTTATAATCACATGTAAATGCTTGGTATCTCCTTATTTTGTCTGTAGTTGTTATCTGCATCAATATGAATCCCTTCAATCACTGCGGATAAATCTGTATTTTCCCTTTTATGTTGTCCAGTCCTGAGTATCACCCACCTATAGTGCATCCATATTTCCACCATTCATACTCAGTATACCCAGTACTTTTGTTCCCACTAGTTGCAATCTAAACATTACCACAATCATTTGGTATATATATATTTCTTTGGATTATGCATTTTCCTTCTTCATCAGTTGGAATTATATCACCACTATTTGGCACATATATATCCTTCAAAGCACTTCAAACATTCTTTTAAAACTGTTCCATAGCCCCCCATATTATGCATGCCTATCATTGTATTTTCCAACTATGATGTTTGCTCGTTATATTCACTATTTCTGAACAGTTCTTGAGCCTTGTATATGCTTTTATATTATAGCAACAATAAAGATTTAGTAAAATCTTCCACAGGGATGAGTTTTATTACACTGATCAAAATTCCAAATAAAAACTTTTGCCAACCGCATGCTCTACCAACATTTCCTTATGCAATATTTAAATCTATCTATGTCTGCGGGACACCAACGATCTCTATAAGATTACTAATTGTGTTTTCTTTCTCCTGAATAAGATTCAAGATCATAGATCAAATCTTATTGTGCCAGAACCACATTGACCCCTCTATAGAAATCGCCATCAGACCAATGGTTATATAACTCAGGTGGGATTACCTCTAATTTTACAGTTTCCAGCATTCACATAATTTTGATGTCACATTTTCTGTTTTGGTTATTCCTCCCAGGCTTTTCTCTGATACCATATTGATTTTCCAAATTGCTGCAAATGTATTTGATCTGCCATGTTTTGGTATGTACTTTCCCAGGGCAGCGATCTCTCTTTATATTGAGGATGAAACATAGAGAGACATGTCCCTTCAACGGACATGTCTATTCATTTTAATTAATTGATATAACAATTGATTAATTAACTACACACGAATATATATATATATATATATAACTTCAGTTTAGTATCATGAGTTTATCCAACTGAAACTACCAAACATTAATACTTAGGACTGGGTGCTATTTAATGATATTCAAGTCAGGTCTGACGAACACAAGTTAATATTGAGAATTCTTTTCTTGTTTAATGCTAATAAAAAGTTGCATCTTGGACCTCCAAGCTTCAACATTTCATATTCTAGTAAACAAACCCCAACTGCTAGTGATTCAAACTTGCAGCTATTAATTGGTGTTTCAATCCAGACATCAATTTTTTCAGAGTTCTATAACTTCACATTGAATTTTGCAAAGGAGATCTTCCCGTCAAACATGAAGATGCCACTAACTATTGCCCCAACCAAGGTGCCCAGCAAGCAATTCCAAGTTGAATATCTGGCAACGCATCTACAGTGAGAAATGACTCTTGCAAGTTATGTATCCTTCCTCTAAACAGTGCCCAGTTCCAAGCTCTCACAGCACCACGATTGCTTCACGCAAAGGACCATGAGATAGCAGAAGAAATTCACTCTGACCTCAAACCCCTATATCGCCCACTTATAGAATTAGCTTTGTATGATACTGGGAATACTTCTCAAATCCACATTTTCCAATTGCAGAGTTCATGTCATAATGGCAATAGCCCAAACAATGCACTTCACCAAGTAGCTCATTACACATGATGCAAAGTAGCAGATGGAAAGTAAGCTAATGAATTAGGAAACCACATAGCTCTTTCCAAAAATTGTTAAGTTTTGCCTAGAAATAAAGATAAACAGCAAATAAGAAAGAACAAATACAAATACAAAAGAGATGAGATTATCCTAGGAAAACCCATCCGCTTGAAGGAAAAACCCAGCCATACCACAAAAAATCCACTTTTATTGATAATGAAAATGTTCAAGTGTACTCTTTTTTGCTTGATACAATATATTTAAAGAATAGAGAGACCCTTCATTACACAACTTCTTCAATTTCCAAAATACAATTTTTCATATTTCCATACAAATGCTTCTTCGCATGACACATGTTTCTAAATATTATCTCAAATATTATTACAAATGTCTCCTTCCACTTAAGATGACCATAACAGTCATTAAGGTCATATTTCTATTTCATAGAATTAGAGATAAAGATCTCAATCGTAGCCACAATCTTTAATACTCCCTCTTAGCAAGACAACGATCTTTAGTATGCCATGCACACATAGCTGCAACCAAAGATGTTAATGATAATTTTTCATTATATAGATTCTCATTAAACATGTTATCTCAGCAACACATTATTCACCATGGTTATAAGCACATAAAATTGAAGTCATGGAGTCACACATGTAACTTCCACAATGCCTACTCGCACAGGGTGGTCCAAGGGCTTTCACCTCAAACTTCTCCCAGAGAAGAATGCATTTCCAGCATGCCTTATCATAGATGGTGGATCCAAGGGCTTTCACCTCAAACTTCTCCTAGAGGAGAATGCATTTCCACCATGCCTCAGCCCAAAGTGTAGACCCAAGGGCTTTCACCTCAAACTTCTCCTAGAGAAGAATGCATTTCCACCATGCCTCATCGCAAAGGGTGGATCCACCATACCTACTTGCAGAGGGTGGAACAAGAGATTTCATGTCGAACTTCTCTCACAGAGAAGAACCCATTGACAAGGTATTTCACCTCAAACTTCTCCTTAACAAAGAATAATTCATTAACAACATGTATGATAATAACTAAGATTGTCTCTCAACAAAGACTCCCTCTCAGCAGAGACGATATTGATCATCGCACTAAGATAGTTGATTTAACCTCCCTTTGAAGTTGAACATCTCCCTCTGAATATATATCATCAAGGTAACGTCCTCATCTCATTGTTTCTTCTTGCATCCTACAACCAATAGAGATATTATAAACATAAAAGCAATCACAATAGAGATCAATATTAAAAACATACACCATTATAAAGGCAAGATTTTACAAATAATTGCTTCTAGACTATAGTCAATGTAGCAGAATTATATAAATATTTGATAGAAACTATCAAAAAGCCTCTACCAGCTGTTAACAAATAACAATGATATCTTTGTTCATGTGAATTCTAAATGGGGTGTTGAGATTGATAATCTGGAATGGATGAAATATTTCACCATGTTGTGGGCAAGACCTGTAGAACCCAAAATATCTTGTTTTCTGCGGAAGCTTTTTCTGCACAAACTCCCATTCAAAAGACTAGGGGGGGAGCCTAACATCTGCACTGTGTGTAAACAGCCAAAATCTGTCATGCATGCTTTTTTTGAATGCCTATTTGCTGCTGAAATCTGGAATATGTTTGGCCTATCTTTCAAAACTCATTTCGATGTTATAAATATAATCTCTGGAACTATCAACAGCAGCAAGTTTTGTAACTCTTTCTGGTCTTTGCTTTCTTCTGTTGTTTTATGGTTCATCTGGAAATATGTAATGTCCCCTCTTTAGTTCGACATGGCATTGATCATGGATTTGCCTATTCCAGACTCTCGTAGGCAAATGGTGTGGAAAGAGAGTCAATTCTGCGGATCAGATAGTCATATCTTGCTCTTGAAGAAGTGTTAAGAGGTTATATTTTATCATAATGTGATATTGGGGTCCACATGTTATAATTTTAATTTGAGTTGCACTTTTTATTTTATAAAATTACTTTATTATAAAAAAAGTGCATTATAATGAGAAATTATAAAGGATGTTTCTAGAAGTTCTAGCAACTTCTTAGAAAAAGTGAATAAATAGAGGGTTGGGCCTCTCATTTGGACAGGCTTGGATTGGAGAACTCTTCTACTTCTTCATTGTGAAGACATTTGTGGACTTTGGATCTGCAAATTATTCGATCTTTGGAAACGAATCACTCCCTTGGATTGGCGACTTTGAGGGTGTGAAATATCACCTGAATTGTTGCATAATTGGAGTTGGTATTCAGCCATCTCATTGGAGCTTATTGAGAATTCGTTGTTAGGGTTTGTTTTTGGTTGGAATAAGGATTTCAGATTTGCCCTATCATTGGAGAAGCATTTGACAAGAGTTTGAAGACAAAATAAGTGCATTTTCAGAATTGGCAAAGCAGGGTTCGGAACCACATAATTGCTCATATCTCCTCAACCCCTTGGAGTTATTTTTTATGGTTTTACAGGGTTACTACCTAACCCTAGGCGCCCATTTTCCTTACATTTGGGGGTCCCAAAACCCTAATATTATTTTATTTCAGCAGCCGTACAGGTACGGCCTGGTACGGCCCTGCTAGTTTGGGCAGCAGCAGCAAATTAAGGACAGTTTGGGGGTGCGGTTGGAGGTCTTCATCAACGATCTGCAGCAAAACGTGGTGTTCTTCCATAGTTCTTCAAACCAAGTTCTTGCATTCTGAAATATATGTCAATTTTTGGGTAAATTTGCTGTCATACAGTCATTGTAATAATCAGTCCAGAATTGGTAATAAAATAATTTCAGAATTTATTGCATTGTAATTGAAATATAGTTCAATGGCTTTATATATATTGTAATTCTGTGATTATATTCGGAAAGTATCAAATCTGAAATTACATATTCTGAATATTGTTACTGTTACACGCCAAGTGTTTGACAAAATTCCTAAGTTCAGTTTGAGGGTTTCTGTGGCCTTTATAGTGAGGGTCATTACAGTAGTATCAGAGCTATAAGTCCTGCCATCCTGTGGAGGTCTTATAGGGAATTTGGAACAGCTGGATAGGAGGGAAAGTGTTTGACGAAATGTCAAAACACTAAAATCAAAGCATGCGACAAAGGCCTTATAATTTTCGCAATACCAAAGCAAGACAAGATAGGATTTCTGACCTGCAGAGCGAACAGTCTAGCTCATCTATCCAGGTGGACATAGAATCCAGTCATACAGACACAGGGGAGGTATTTTTTGATCAAGACTACGACTACAATATGGATAGAGGCGGGAATGCCGGTCCAGATCCGCAAGAGGAAAGATTTTTACAGTTATTAGACACCCTGGCACAGGGACAGCGATTAGCCGAACAAAGAGCACAAGAACAGAATCAGAGAATGGAGCTTATGATGCAGATGATGGCTCGACAAATGGGGTTGAACGCTAACATAGGTGGAGGAAATAATCAGAATGGTCACAATCAGAATGGGAATAATCAGGATGAGAGACATAATGGAGGCGAACAAATTGGGAACAATTTCGGTCATGCCCCCCAGCAAGCTCGGACAGTAAGTTCGAGGCCTATGATTCCTACGTTCCTTCCTAGAGCTCCAGAGCAGCCAGTACCAGAACTCCAGATCACTGACATACAGGATCAGCTGAGGAGAGATTGGGAAACAGGAGGACCAGATTTTACAGCTACAATCACCTTTAGAGAGTATATGGATGTGCGGATGAAGCATATGCCCCGTGGACAAGACAGGACTCAGAACTATGAGCTACGAAAGAAAGTAGGAAAACTACAGTTACCATATTATGATGGCTCGGGGAAGTCTACAGCAAGAGCTTGGGTTCAAAAGCTTGACACATACTTTCAATTGAATCCTATGTCTGAGGAAGAAGCTATTAAGTATGCAGCAATTCACCTGGATGGGTTAGCACACGAATGGTGGCATCATGGTATGATCACTATGGGTCATGCACACATTACCTCATATGTGGAGTTTACGGAGAGACTGATTGAACGTTTTGATAAGAAAGATCCAGAACTCCATTTCAAGGAATTAGCCCAGCTTAAACAGTGGGGCTCATTGGAAACATACATTTCAGAGTTTCAGAAACTTGCAGTGTTAGTAACAGATGTATCTGAACGAAGGCTATTGGTTTTATTTATGGATGGGTTAGTTGATCCGTTGAGAGGGTGGATTAAAGCTCTCAACCCTCCCACTTTGCAGGAAGCCATTAAGAAAGCTCGTGACATGGATTCCTCTTCAGCTTCTAAAAATAAATTTCAGGCAAAGAGTTTCCCTTCAAGAAAAGATAAGGACAGGAAACCCTTTCATAGAGAGGCACAGCTACCTAAGGAAGAAAGTAAGAGGCTGGACAAGGAGACACTTAATGACTTGCGTAGGAAGAAGCTATGCTTCTATTGCAAAGGCCCGTATAAGTACGGCCATGACTGTCCTATGAGGCCAAAAGGGAAGGCCAACCGGGCAATGTGGGCTTATTACGAAGGCTCAGATTCAGATGGTTCAGAATATCATGATGAGGATCCTGATGAAGCAGAGGGAGAGCAGGAGATAGACAGCGCAGGGCAAAGGCAGGAAACAGAGCTACATTTACAGGAAGCACGACTGTCTAGTATCCAGAGAGAGGGATCTTTCAGACTTCGGGGAGTCTTGGCTGGACAGAAGGTTATTACATTGTTGGACACAGGTGCCACGCATAATTTCATTGATGCACGATTTGTAGAGAAGCGTGGACTCATTACTGAGGAGTTCGAAGGACTAAGAGTCAAGGTAGCTGATGGATACACTCTTCGTTGTGACAGGATGGTACGAGACTTACCTTTGCGCTTGAACAACTATGAGTTTAAGGCGGATTATCATGTGGTCAACATGGGTGACATGGACATAGTACTTGGGATGCAATGGCTACATTCATTGAAGGTGGTTACCCTGAGATTAGAGGATATGGAGATACAATTCGAAATGAATGGTAGGATTCATGTGCTAAAGGCTATCCGTAATGGAGACATCAGGACTATCTCATTTAGGCGGCTGGAGAGATTAACTAGGCATAATGATATAGAGTGGGCAGCAGTTTGTACTTTGATACCTACACAGGAGGAGCAACATAAGGCGGAATATCATCCTGATATTCAGAAGTTGAGGATTAAGTACGAAAAGGTATTCAGTGAGATTCCACCAGGCAGGCCACCGGACAGAGGTATTGAGCATATTATTGAACTGGAGGAGGGTGCTAAACCTATCATGATCACACCATATCGACATCCAAAGCGACTCAAGGATGAGATCGAAAGGACCATTGAGGAGTTGCTAGCTATGGGGCACATCCGACCAAGTAAGTCACCTTTTGCATCTTCTGTTGTTTTGGTAAAAAAGAAGGATGGAACTCTTCGGATGTGTATTGATTACAAGGCATTAAATAAGAGAACCATTAAGAACAGGTATCCTATTCCTCACATTGATGAGTTGATAGATGAATTGCATGGGGCCTGTTATTTCACGAAAATTGATTTGAGATCAGGATATCACCAGATCAGAGTCCGTGAACAGGATATTGAGAAAACTGCTTTCAGATGTCATTGTGGGCACTTTGAGTTTGTAGTCATGCCTTTCGGTCTGACCAATGCACCTGCCACTTTCCAGTCCACTATGAACAGAGTTTTCCACCATCAGTTGAGGAAATTCGTGCTAGTGTTTTTTGATGACATTTTGATCTATAGCCGATCATGGCAGGAGCATCTAGAGCATTTGGAGACGCTGTTGAGCATTCTACAGAAGGAGTCCTTGTATGCAAAGGAGTCCAAATGTGACTTAGGGATGACCGAGCTGTTATATTTAGGACACATCATTAGTGCAGAGGGAGTGCGGATGGATCCTGAAAAGATTCGCGCTATTGTTGATTGGCCTCCACCAGAGAACCTTACACAGTTGAGGGGGTTCCTTGGTTTATGTGGTTTTTATCGCAGGTTTGTCAGTGGCTACTCACGACATGCAGCTCCCATGACAGATTTATTGATAAAAAGGGAATTTGTGTGGACTCAGAAGGCACAGGACTGTTTTATGAGATTTAAGGAGATAATGACTACGTGCCCAGTTCTAGCATTACCTGATTTCACGAAGCCATTTGAGCTTCAATGTGATGCATCTGGAGAGGGAGTAGGTGCTGTACTTATGCAGAATAAGCACCCCATAGCTTATGAGAGCAGGAAGCTCAGAGGCCCTGAGCGTTCATTCAGTATATATGATAAGGAGATGTTGGCCATCATGCATGCTTTGGCTAAATTCAGACAATATCTTGTGGGTAGCAAGTTTTGTATTAAAACTGATCATAACAGTCTGAGGCATTTCTTGGGACAGCAGGACCTGAATGATCGCCAACAAAAGTGGGTAAGTAAGTTGCAGGCATATGATTTTGACATCTCATATGTCAAGGGAACTCAGAATGTTGTTGCAGATGCTCTATCTCGAAGGCCACACCTCACTCTTATGGTTCAAATATCAGAGGTTTGGCGACACTTGATTATAGCAGAGTATGCCAGGGATACATGGGCCTCCGATATAGTAGAGGGAACAGTGATTGATACCAGATACACACTTGTGGATGATTTGATCATTTACAAGAACAGGATTTACCTGGTCCCAGGATCGAAGGTTAAGCAACTGATTATGAGAGCACTTCACGACTCACCGACAGCAGGCCATCCCGGGTACTTCAAGACTTACAAGTCAGTTCGAGAGCGGTTCACTTGGGAGGGGCTGAAAGCTGATGTTTTGCAGTATGTTCAAGAGTGTCTTGTTTGCCAGCAAAACAAACAAGAACACAGCTATCCGGCAAGGCTCCTACAGCCACTTCCGATTCCCGACAGGAAGTGGGAATGCATCTCCATGGACTTTATCACAGGTTTGCCCAAGGTACAAGGATGAGATTGTATTTATGTGGTGGTAGATAGATTAACGAAATATGCTCATTTCTTTCCTATCACCACTACACATTCAGCAGCTCAGGTGGCAAAGGTTTTCTTTCGGGAGGTTTTCAGATTGCACGGCTTGCCTCAGAACATTGTGAGTGATAGGGATAGCCGTTTCATGAGTCACTTTTGGCAGGAGGTATTCCGGTTATGTGGCACGGAGCTTACACCCAGCACTAGCTATCACCCACAAACCGATGGTCAGACAGAAATTGTGAACAAATGGGTGGAAGGGTATTTAAGGAATTATGTGGCAGCTCAGCAGCGAGCTTGGGTCAGATGGATATATCTCTGCGAGTATTGTTACAATACTACATATCATATGACTATACAGATGACACCCTTCATGGCACTTTACGGTTATGAAGCACCTAGTTTCTTGGATTTGTTGTTGAGCGACAGCCGGGTACCCAGTGCAGGTGAATTATTACAGGAGAGTAAGGATATAGTTGCTACCCTCAAAGACAATATTGCAAGAGCTCAGAACCAGCAGAAGCAGTATGCAGACCAGAAGAGAACTGAGCGTAGTTTTGAGGTAGATGATATGGTTTACCTCATGTTGCAGCCATACAGGCAATCTACTCTTAAGAAGAGTGGGGCAGAGAAACTTAAGCCACGCTATTATGGACCATTCAGGATTATCAGGCGAGTTGGTGAAGTGGCTTATGAGTTGGAGCTTCCCGCAGACAGCAGAGTGCACAATGTGTTTCATGTGTCACGCCTCAAGAAGGCGTTGGGTCAAAATGTGGTGCCTTCTGCAGTATTACCTCCTTTAGACGATGAGGGAAAATTGATTTTAGTACCAGAATCCATCCTGAAGAGCAGAGAAAAGCAGCTTCGTAGAAGGGTGATCAGAGAATACTTGGTTAAGTGGAAAGATTTACCTGTTGAGGATGCTACTTGGGAGGGGGAGGCTATTTTGCAGCACCCGGCGTTGAGATTGCTTGAGGCCAAGCAATTTCAGGAGGGGCGGATTGTAATGTCCCCTCTTTAGTTCGACATGGCATTGATCATGGATTTGCCTATTCCAGACTCTCGTAGGCAAATGGTGTGGAAAGAGAGTCAATTCTGCGGATCAGATAGTCATATCTTGCTCTTGAAGAAGTGTTAAGAGGTTATATTTTATCATTATGTGATATTGGCGCCCACATGTTATAATTTTAATTTGAGTTGCAATTTTTATTTTATAAAATTACTTTATTATAAAAAAAGTGCATTATAATGAGAAATTATAAAGGATGTTTCTAGAAGTTCTAGCAACTTCTTAGAAAAAGTGAATAAATAGAGGGCTGGGCCTCTCATTTGGACAGGCTTGGATTGGAGAACTCTTCTACTTCTTCATTGTGAAGACATTTGTGGACTTTGGATCTGCAAATTATTCGATCTTTGGGAACGAATCACTCCCTTGGATTGGCGACTTTGAGGGTGTGAAATATCACCTGAATTGTTGCATAATTGGAGTTGGTATTCAGCCATCTCATTGGAGCTTATTGAGAATTCGTTGTTAGGGTTTGTTTTTGGTTGGAATAAGGATTTCAGATTTGCCCTATCATTGGAGAAGCATTTGACAAGAGTTTGAAGACAGAATAAGTGCATTTTCAGAATTGGCAAAGCAGGGTTCGGAACCACATAATTGCTCATATCTCCTCAACCCCTTGGAGTTATTTTTTATGGTTTTACAGGGTTACTACCTAACCCTAGGCGCCCATTTTCCTTGCATTTGGGGGTCCCAAAACCCTAATATTATTTTATTTCAGCAGCCGTACAGGTACGGCCTGGTACGGTCCTGCTAGTTTGGGCAGCAGCAGCAAATTAAGGACAGTTTGGGGGTGCGGTTGGAGGTCTTCATCAACGATCTGCAGCAAAACGTGGTGTTCTTCCATAGTTCTTCAAACCAAGTTCTTGCATTCTGAAATATATGTCAATTTTTGGGTAAATTTGCTGTCATACAGTCATTGTAATAATCAGTCCAGAATTGGTAATAAAATAATTTCAGAATTTATTGCATTGTAATTGAAATATAGTTCAATGGCTTTATATATATTGTAATTCTGTGATTATATTCGGAAAGTATCAAATCTGAAATTACATATTCTGAATATTGTTACTGTTACACGCCAAGTGTTTGACAAAATTCCTAAGTTCAGTTTGAGGGTTTCTGTGGCCTTTATAGTGAGGGTCATTACAAAATATCGGAATAATGATGTGCTCTCAGGGAAGGACAGAAATCGTACTGAGTCTTGCAAGAGGCTCATATATTTTGACATTTCTATACAGATCACAGTGATCCTAAAGGTGAAGGAAAGTAAATTTCTGCAGGTACTAAGAGAAGGAAAAGCAACCATGGAAAAAGCAGAGATTGCTTATGGGTACACATCAATAAAAGAAAAAGATGAATTTGAGTACACTCTGAGAGAATTCATCCAGCAGATCAAAATGGACAACATGCAGAAGAAGCTGAAAAAGAAGGCTGAATATGACTACAGGGTGTTGGGATATAACTCTGTTTCCCCTAATACCAATGATGAAGAAGAAGATGAGGAGGATCCTCCTTGAATCAGAAAATAGTCTGATATTATTTTTGAACAAGCCAAAATAACGGCTAGTCATATATGTCTCGAGACTCTTATTATGTACTTCTGTATGTTGTGGTTTTCTACGTAAACTGATCTGATACTGTGATGTACCCTTTTTGATTACTTGATATGCAATAGAAAAAAAAAAGCCTCCAAATATTACCACAACAATAAAAAAATAGTCGCACCAAATATTTATTGCCTACAGCAAAGTAGAGGACTTCACAATAATATTTTCTTCCAATGTTTTTTCCTAAATACGGCAACAAAAGTATACTTCCTAGAAATAACAAATCCAAAAGGCCGGCGATAATTAAATGTGCTCCCAAAACTCTTCAAATATTAAGTTGGGTCCTCGATAAACCGATTTCAATAACAAGTCAAATATTTTTTTTAATGGAAATATTTTCTTTGGACAATCGTCGTCCCCTAATAATGTTTATACCAGAAGTAAAACAAATTATTAAAGCGTTATTGGGGACCTCACCTATGCATTATAAGCCTTAGCGTATCAAAAATATCTATTATACACCAAACACAAACAATTAGTATTTGTACTCCAGAAACATAAATTCAACCACAAGTCTCGTAAAATTCTAAATATAATAATATTGTTCCCAAACAAGAAATATATCTCTTCATTTCTGAAACTCTAAATCCTTACAAATTTATCTTCAATGAGAATTTCTCCAATTTCCTTTTGAATATCATTGGCTAGTAGAAGAACCAACTCTAGAAATTTGTCTCTGATAATACTTTACAGAATAGCAAAAAACATCCATTCAACTGCAACTCACAAAATTCTAAATATAATAATTTTATTCCCAAACAAGAAATATATCCCTTTATTTCTGAAACTCTAAATCCTTAAAAAATTATCTTCAATGAAAGTTTCTCCAATTTCCTTCTGAATCTCACATGGTGATAGAAGAATAGGCTCTGGAAATTTGTCTCCTATAAAAATTCACAAATTGGCAAGAAAACCAGCTCCGATACCAGAATAATATCCCACCCAGATATTTTATCCAAAACATCTCAGATTAAACACAAAAAAAAAAATTAATTTGCATGCAACAGATTATTTTATTATCCAATAATAAAACTAGCAAATACTTAGTTAGACCACCTCAGAATTTGTTATCGCATTATAATAACCAACAATATAATAACATAATATAATCCAATCTTAGAAACAACAATACAGTCAGATTGGAAAAATATAGAACAGAACCTATAACTCCATATGTGAACTCCACTATGAATTCTCCACAAATGATGAGTTGGGTTCGAATCCAATCCACCAAGAGCCTAAAGCGTTCCTCCACAATTTCTATAAATGAAATCCAATTTGAATCCAAGCATGCTGAAATGTAAAAAGCTTCCTTCTTATTATGTACAGTGCAATGACTCTTCAGCTTACCCTACTTGTCTCTTCATCTTTTATTTTTCTATTTAAATGTCTTTTTTTTCACTTAGGAGAACAAATGCCATTTAAATAATAAAGTAGCTTATTAATATGTGCCTTAATTTAATAGTCAGTTTATTAAATAACTATTGAGTCTTCTGGCATTATAAATAACTCATCGAACTTGTAACATATGTGATAGCTCATTGGAAAGGTCTCGGCAAGCCGCTCCAAGTCCAATAATGAAATGCCAAAAATGTAGAACTATGTTGACTTACTATAAATAGTCAAGTCTACTATCTTAACATCGACCTACTTCATTTTGAGACTTTTTAGCCCTCTTTGGTGTGGTTTTGGTATATCTTTCTTCTTCAAGTCTTGCTCAAACTTCTCAGTTATCTCTCATTTCTATGCATGCCCTTTAGGTGCTGTTTTATCACCGTTTTGGCCATATCTTCCTGAATTTTCATTATTTCTCTAATCTTTCTACACTTTCCCTAGACCTCAAGATACCCTCACGTATAGATCGTGTTGGTGGACCTATACCCAAAGTGATTTTGATCTTGAGGCCCAATGTGTCTCGAGTGTTTAAATTTTATTATTTTGTTCCCCGATCGGCCTGCTTTGTTTTTTATCTCAAAAACTAGTATATAAGGAGGCTTGGGCATTTCATTTTCATCCATCATCTCCACACAAGAAATCAAGAGCAAGCATTGTTAGAATATATGGTCCACCAATATAATTGAGAGGGAGGGGGGACGGAGCGCGGGGGGGAGTGAATCAATTATCTAACTATTATCACAATTATCAACTTTATTAAATCTTTAATCATATGAGCAATATAATTCGAAACCACAACAAGATACTCATGCACAATAACAACAGATATGTTAACTAGGGAAACCCTTGATCAGAGGGAAAACCTCGGTGGGGATGATACCCACAAGATGATGTACTGATATAAATATTCCTTGTTAGAGGATGGACCCTGTTAGGAGTCTATAACAACATTAGTACATATCAATCCCTGTTAGGAGACTTTGAATCCCTAGTAGTAGATTCCAACCCTATTAGGAGTTGTAGAAGGCAGATGGACCCACTATCCAAATAGCTTCAAGGGCAAGATCAATAAACCCATTGTCCAAATGATCTCTGTATTATTCCTTGCAGAATAATAGAATTGTACTATACTACTCCTTTCTCTTTCTCTGTCCTATCAACCGGACCTCTACTCCTGATCTCAACACCAGATCACAGACTTCACATCCAATAATCCATTGGATCGCTTACTCATATTCACCAAACATTGTTCCTTTTCACACTTCCTTGATTACTTCGCATTCAATACATTGATCACACTACTTGACAAACAAGGAAAACATCTTTCCTTTATACCATATCTTCAAAATAATTCCTTGAGTCGGCCTTGAGGCTTTCCAAATTAATTATAATAAGATAATGAATTATTTCGTAATAACAATAGCACTATCGACTCACAGTCTATACAACTTCTCATGCGTGCGACACTAGGGCTTGTGCACTCGCTGACGTCACCATCAAACTATCTTATGTTACTATCTAACTACACATCTCCAAATTATATCTCTATTAGAAGATATAATACAATCATTAGAAATTGCTTAACAATTACTCCGTCTCTTTACTGTTCTCTGTGAATCACTTACAACTTCCACATGACTTCGACTTATGTTACGCGAATTTAATCTCATCATCAGGACACGGTGTGGAACATATCCTTACCTATGCATCACCAAAACATTAAACCTCTTTCCGTATGACCTTGATCTGTATCTGATACTATGTCAGTCTTCACAGACTTACTGCTATGTTGACATCAATGACAAACACAGTCATGAATGCAACATGTCAATACTGCCACATGCTCACCAATGCTTAGGATACTCTCCCAAAGGAATACCATCAGCATTCATGCTAACAAGCATACATACGTACATGAGACATCGAGCAAGCATTCTTCAAAAATCCAATCAAGATCTAGCATTTCCTTCTTACATCAAACTTCTTTCTTCAAAGTAGTAGTGGAGTTTGGGTTCCAAGGAGGAGGTCTTCCATTCATTCATTCATTCAAGTTCTATTTTTCACCAAGGCATATCACAAACATTTTCATTCATGAGGTTTTGACTTCCAAGGTTTTCTTTTGGTTTCTTTGAGTCAAGGCTATTATATTTGCATACATGATTGCTTACTAAATTGAATTGCATCTATGAAGGTAATTATATTTCTCATTGATACATTCAATTCTACTACTTGCTAGCATTCCTCTATCGTTATCTACATTTCAATTTCAAGGTTTATTTCTCAATCTAGGCCTTGACCAACGCAAGCCCGCATACAACAAATAAAAATCATTTTTTCTTGTGTACAGGAACAAGCTATCGGGATTACAAATTCAGATCCAAAAACTATCAGTTGAAGGTTTCAGGAAAAATCTGGGTCAGCTTTGATTATGTGCTCCAATAACATACCTGCCATCCTATAAACCTATCAGTGGAAGTCACCCAAATCGACATGTACCTGGAGATCTGATATTTTAGGATTTCCTGGATTTTCTATTTTGATCACAATTCTGCGGTCACATTTTCTGTAGCAGTTGTAGATCCTCAGTTTTTAAAGAAGATAAGCACTTTCCCTTGGACATTTTGAGGTTAGTTTTCTTGCCTCCATTTCATCTCATATCATAGATTTGTTTCCATGTTTCAGTTGGACTGATTGCATACATATAGTTCCTAGATCTATTTCATCTTTGTTATTTAATCAATTGGTTCAATTTACATTCACATTGAAAATTAAAAGTTAATGAACATTGCATAGAAGAGGGTTTCCTTGCATACTTCCTTAGTATAATTTGGGTTTAATATTAGCATCCCTTCATCCTACTTGGGTATTGCTAATCTAACTTGGATTATATTAAGAGTTATGTGTGGAAGCCCCTGTTTCTCTTGTATTGAATGACTTAGGTTGAATATGTTTAACTAATGAATTCATCTCATCTAGTTTACATTGTTAAATTCATTGCTTCCATTTTCCTCCTAAACAGTTAGTATCTTCGAAACCCTACTACATCACTCTAATTGGACTGAAACTGAAAGTGCCTCGACCAAAACTCACATTGATCGTTGTAGAGTCCTAGTTAGCTCACATGACCATGCTGAAAAGGGCTAACAAAGCATCAAGAAATAATGGCCCTAAAAAGGCACATTAGAGTTAGCCATACATATCTCAATGCATGCTCTAGGCAAAAGCATAGCACTTTTAGAACCATTAATGAATAAACTAATAAAGTAGTTGCTTTCCATTAATCTAATCATAATGCATTATAACTATGCAACAATTGAAGAAAGAGGTTTCTTGCTAAGCTTGATAATCCATTAATTTATTATTATACAACCAAAGATATTCAAGCAAAGAAAGAGTAGATACATTTCCACAAATTAGTAGTTAAACAAGAGATTGGTTTCTACCTGAAATATACACGTCCAAGTTGCTAGAAAGACCCTTTTTAGCATGTCCAGAACTCAAGTCTTTCTGTTAGATCAAAAGTTGTGATCTGAATTACTTTAGAATTTCCATTTCTACAATTTACTTTACATGCTAGGCAATGCAGGTTCTCAATTCCAAAATCTAATTAAATAAGTATTTCTCCTTCTTTGTTGTTGCATCATTTTAATTTTTCTTGCAAAAGTCACCATTTCAAAGGTAATTATAGGAAACTTCATTGTTGTTTCCAAAGAAACAGCTAGACATTCATATGAAATTTGTTAAGTTTAGCATTAAAATAGATAAGATAAGGTAGATTTGATAATGTCCAACAAGAGACCACCAAAAGGGTCTAAGGGACTAGAAGCGTACAACCAAGGAGATTACTAACAACGGGAGGACCAAACGATGTCCAGGAAAGAGCTAACCAAGAACAAACAAGAAAGCAAGAGAAAAAGAAAACCACAAAAGCAAGGACTAGGGGTCCTTCCTCGGTGGAAAGAAGTCCAACACTGAAGGGTATGGTCCAGGGTGATCAAGAACTTTAGTTCGCCTCTGAGTATCGCTAGAGGAGTGGTGATGCCTAGTGAAGTTGTTGCACAGTCTCGCAGACCTGGAGTGGTAGGTGATTAGAGTGTTGGATGGCCACTTCACACCCCAAGCAGGATGCAAGGGCAAGAAAAAGGTAGTGATAAGTTGATCTGAGGCCAAGCTCTGAGGAAAAAGGAGCTGCAAAGTGTGGTCACGGAGTTGTGCAACCTCTCAAAGGTAAAGCACAAGACACTTTTGATTCGTGTATATGAAACAAGTAGAGAGAGACCAAGAGTATTATCTCCCTCTGATCTCGTAGTAGATGGGACACCGAAAAATGAAATGGGACTTCGTTTCTGCCTCGACCTCTGCCTCTGCTAAGGTACACAGTCGACAAATCTAGTCTTGCCTATCAATGTGGTGATTAGTCTAAATCCGAAGCTTGTGTGAACCACCTCAAAAGGAACCGATGGAGATACATAGGGCGTGGCTCCAACGCCAAGAAAAGTAACCTAGGCACGTAATAATCCCATCCTAAGTAACCAAAAGGCACTCAATGTAGAAGGTCGTCCATGGACGTAACCCCCCCGGGGAATTACTCCAAATCGTGATAATGTACCATCTATAAATATCAAGTCTAGCATGCTCATTCAACACTTGCTATCAGGGAAGGAGGTGAGCAAGAGCATACATTGAAAACTGAAAGGGGGGGAGGTTCTCAAACTCAATCCCGACCGAACTCAACAGAGTGGTGACCTGAGTGTACTAGCAACGGGCCCTAGTGGCAGTGTCTGAGTTAGCGACGACAATAGAGGAACAATAGGCCAAATAGGATTAACAATGGCAACCATCCACGAAGTCCATAAAACCACGAAGACAGTGAAGAAACTAGATCAAATGAAAGAAAGTTTAATGCTATTGGGGCATAGACAAATGTTATGAGATATATTTGATATACTACTAAATATAGAATAAGAAAATTGTCCAGTGAGGTTTACCTTACTACCTTAGGGGAATACAATACTGATAGCATCTCAACAAGAGATTTGGGCTTTCCAAGGAAGAGAAAGTCCAAAACACCTAGGCCCCGTTTGGTTATGGGAAGAATGGGCGCAAAATAGGGTTTTCAAAGCCAAACCCAAGTTATGGAGGAAAAGAGGGGCATTTGGTTCAGCAAACGCAAAACCCGATTTCGGTTTTCGTCTGCCAATTTTGCCCAAAAATTGGAAGAAACATCTTCCAGGAAATAGGTGGAAGTTGAAATCAAAACCCGAAGTTGGGTTTTTATGAATACATTTGAATAAATCGTCGGGTCCGTGGAATCCGCCTTAGGTTTTTGGAAGAACAAATTGGGTTTTTTGGAAGACAACGGGTTGTGCTATTTTCATGCTTTGCTGTGTAAAGGCGAGGGTTTCTGGTTTGTTGGGTTTCTTGGGTTGTGGCCATGGCATTTGTTGGGCTGTGGCCGTGGCGTTTGCTAGGTTTGTTGGGTTTCTTGTGGCCGTGGCGTTTGCTGGGTTGTGGCCGTGGCGTTTTCTGCGGTTTCTATACGGTCGTGGCTAGGGTTTCTCTGCTTTGAACAGCGACAGCGGCTTTGAACGGTTCTCTTCTCCCACCCACCTTTGCATACTGGATTTTTTTGGGTTTTTTTTGTTCATTCAAACAGGTCTGCTTAGAAAAATAGTTAAAATATATGCTCAAGAATGAATTCCAATATGTGCTCACGCCGTTTAGCTCTGATTACTTATATATATCATAGTTAAAGTTTTAATTTTTTGTACTCATAGCAATGAAATTTACAAGTATATCAATAGCTTTTATCTATACATAGCTGACCTATACATAGTTTATCATGGTTCTATTTCTATCTGCTATCTACTTAGCAATTTAGTCAATATATGTGGTAACTGTTTGTTTCAAATCTGTTTTTAAAATAGTCAATATGTGCTCACTAATAAATTCGAGTATAGTGCTATGAGAGATCAATACCAGTGAAATGAACAATTAAACTTTGTAACAGTTTCTGGCTATTTGTTTCAAATCTGTTTAACAAAATAGTCAATATGTGCTCACTAATAAATTCCAGTATAGTTCTGTGAGAGATCAATACCAGTGAAATGAACAACTAAACTTTGTAATAGTTTCTTGCCAGTAATGAGTTCTAGTATACTGTTGTGAATGCAAATGAGTTCTAGCATACTGCTGTGAGAGATGAATGCAATACCATTAAATAGAGCCAAGTCATAAACTTGTGCTCACCAATAAATTATAGTATAGTGTTGTGAGAGATCAATACCAGTGAAATGAACAACTAAACTTTCTAATCGTTTCTTGCCAATAATGAGTTCTAGTATACTGCTATGAGAGATGAATGCAATACCATTAAATAGAGCCAAGTCATAAACTATGTATGGATCAACTATGTATAGATCAATGGCAATCATGGTTTTTATCTATACATAATCAATATGTGCTCAATATGTGCTTAATAAAGAATTCCAGTATGTGCTCATGTGATTACCTGTATATATCATAATGCCAATCAAGCAAAACATGGCAATCATGGCTTTTATCTATATATAGTTGACATATACATAGTTTATCATGGTTCAAATCTGTTTAGCAAAACAGTCCAATATATGTTGTAACAGTTTGTTTAGAATCGGTTTAACAAAATAGTCAATATATGCTCACCAATGAGTTCCAGTATAGTGCTATGAGAGATCAATACCAGTGAAATGAACAACTAAACTTTGTAACAGTTTCTTGCCAGTAATGAGTTCTAGTATACTGCTGTGAGAGATAAATGCAATACCATTAAATAGAGCCAAGTCATAAACTACGTATGGAACAACTATGTATAGATCAATGGTAATCATGGCTTTTATCTATACATAATCAATATGTGCTTAATATGTGCTCAATAATGAATTTCAATATGTGATCATGTGATTACCTCTATATATTATAGTGCCAATCATAATAGCAAAACATGGCAATCATGCTTTTATCTATACATAGTTGACCTATACATAGTTTATCATGGTTCAAATCTATTTAGCAAAACAGTCCAATGAGTTCCAGTATAGTGCTATGAGAGATCAATGCAATACCATTAATCAAAGTGAATCATGCCAATGAAATGAACAACTAAACTATGGATATATCAAGTATGTATTGATCCATGCAAAATCATTCAACATACATATGAGGTCATAAACTATGTATAGATAAAAGCCATGATTTCAAACTATGTATAGATCAATGCAGAAAGAAACTCTATTCCCACTACCAACATTGCTACTTTTCATCTTCTAAAAGATGAGCCTCAGTTTCAGCGGACCCGACAGTTTATTAAAACACATTCATAAAAACCCAAATTCAGGTTATAGTTTGTACATGTGTATGTGTACATACATTCATCTGTGTGTACATACATACACACATACATTCATCTGTGTGTACATACATACACACATACATACATGTGTGTGTGTTCGTACATACATACATACATGTGTGTGTGTACGTACATACATGCATACAGACATGTGTGTGTGTACATACATATACACATACATGTGTGTATACATATAGACAAATGGAATCAGTATTATGCTTTCATTGGTATCGATAGATTACATGGAGTAGAATGACACATTATTGTAATTTGTTCATTATGGGCTTATGATCCTCAGTAATTGGTACTCCTTGCTGTATTTGAATAAATAATTGACTTCTTAATGCAATGAAGCTAGCAAATAATCATGTTGTATCTCGATAGGTGATAGTTGATATCTCATAACTGATAGTGTTTAAATTGTCCACGTTTCAGGTCACTGATGGATCCTATGGAGAGTATAGAGGTCCAAGGAAGCATAGTTAGGAAGACCACATACACCCGCATTCTCACAATTCTTTTTGCTTTTGTCGGCATAGCCAAAATACTGGTAGCCCGAGAAGGCAGTAAAATGGGTAAACGAATAAGAAAAGGAAATTCCTTTTGTAGAGACATTATTCATTCGAATGAGGTGGATTGTCATGATCAGATTCGGATGAGTAGGGCAGCCTTCTTTTCTCTAGCTCGTATTCTAAGGCTAAAAGGAAGCTTGAGAGATACGATCCACTTGAAGTTAGAGGAACAACTAGTGATGTTCCTCCACACCCTTGGGCACAATCTAAGGAACCGCAAGATTGCACTCAGGAGAGACAGTCAGTCGGTACTTCCACAAGCTTTTGGTGGCTATCTTAGCCCTTCACAGAGATTACTTCATACCACCTGGTCCAGGCACTCCTCCCAAAATTAGTGGGAAGGATCGTTTTGAACCGTTCTTCAAGGTAAATCACACATTGTTACAAGTTTATTGTCTAGAATGTTGTCCTTATCTTATTATTACTTGAGCATACATTTGATTAGTGTATCATATCCCACAGGATTGCATTGGAGCCATCAACGGAACCCATATTCCAGTGCGAGTCGATGTCGACATACAGGGTAAATATCGTGATAAAAAAGGCAACCTATCGAAAAATGTTATGGGTGTATGCTCCTTTGATTGTAAGTTTCAGTACTACCTTGCTAGTTGGGAAGGCTTTGCTGCAGATAGCCGTGTTCTAGCCTCAACTCTATCCAGATCAGATCCACTTGAAGTTCCCCCTGGTAAGCCAAATCACATTTTAATATACTCAAGGTTAAGCTAAATGGTTCAAGTATTGACAATATACTTTCTTTATGTAGGAAAATATTATCTCGTGGATGTTGGATATCCAAATGCACCTGGATTTCTCGCTCCTTATCGGTGTACACGCTACCACTTGAAAGAGTGGTCAAGAGAGAACCCAATAAACTCTACACATGAGTTGTTCAACCATCAACACTCCTCTCTTAGAAATGCAATAGAACGTACGTTTGGTATTCTAAAGCAGCGTTTTCCAATCTTAAGACATGCAACGTCTTATGATATCATGACACAATGCTATATTGTTTTAGCATGTTGCATACTTCACAATTTCATTACGATAGAGGATGGCCTTCCATTGGAAGAAGCTATTGAAGAGGAAGATGATCGTGATGGGATAGAGGTACCACTGCTTGAGACATATGGGTTGTGTCAGGAGGATAGAAATGAGTGGGCCCAATTTCGAGAAGATATAGCAAGTAGGATGTGGGAAGATTATAGATCCCGAGAATAAATGATTTATTAGAAGGCAATGTGCTTTATATGATTAAATTGATGTATGCATATACAATGATGGTGTGTGATTTCGTTATTCTGATATCAGTCCTTCCTACATTCTAATTAAATAAAAAGAACATTAACTTTCAATTTCACACCTACATTATGTACAAAAACTGTTGATCATATCTGCAATACACAATCCAACTTGAAATAAAGATTACATTGTTTTAAATGCAAGAAAGCACAATTATTATACATCTTTGCATTGAGAAAGTACAATAACATGCTTCATAATGGGGCTCATGACTATTTACTTGCCATTGATATCACCATTTTGTCTTGCTGGTAATTTTTTTTATGCTAATGTGTTATCATCAATTATTGCTTAAAATGTGTATCTTCTGATAGGAGTAGCTCAAATGTCTCCCAACTGTTCCTCATATCTGCTGCCTCAAATCCACTCAAATTGTCACATGTTGTAGTTGAATAATGTTTATCATCTTCAGTTAAATGCTTTCAAGTTTATTAAATGTTAGCCTTATTGCATTAGGATGTATTAAAAAATGATATTTAAAGTTTATCGTCTTCAATTTTAAATGAAATACAGAAAGGAGTACCAAATGATGAAGATCATAAGCCCACTAGTAAGAAGAGAACAATGAATTCACTGAAAATCCTATTTTTCTAATGTTACTGCTTGTTGCATTCCATTTAAATTTAAAGAGCAATAACTTTCAATTTCAGTCATATGATTACTTTAAATCGTAATACGTTTACCTATTCAATATGTTAGCCTCATTCCATTATGATGTATTACAAATTGATAGTTAAAGTTTTCCACCTTCAAATTTAAATGAAATACAGGAAGGAGTACACAATGGCATATACCGAGCTCATGATGAGCATGGACGGATCTGATCATGTGAACCAAATGTGTTCTCCCATTACTTTGAGTAATATAGATGGATCCCTCGCTGTGAGCAACAAATCTTCTTCTTCAAAGAAGAAAATGTGGACAAAACCAGTGGAATGTAAGTTTCTAGACTTGCTCCTCGAACAAGTCCATCTTGGACGGAAAGGTGAAGGTGAGTTTAAAAAAGAGGCGTGGACTGTGATAGAGAGGACATTCAATGAAGCGATGAACTTGAATCTATCACGAGATCATTTTAAGAATAAGCTGAAACCATGAGAAGTAGGATATAAAGTAATCAAGGACTTGAAAAATACAAGTGGGTTAGCTTGGACTGAAGAAACTCAAACTGTGGATGCTGAGGATTCAGTGTGGGATGACATTTTGAACGTAGGATGATCTTTGTACTCTTTTCATTGAAGAAATTTTCCCTTCTTATTTTAATAATGAAAAACTTACAACCTAATCCATCTATTAATACTTACATGTAGAGGAGAGAATTCAAAAATGCAAAAATGTATAAGAGGTCACCTTTCCAATATTTCAATGAGTTGGGTGTAATTTTCGGCAATGACATTGCTGAAGGGTTCACATCTACAACGCCCTTTGATGCTAAAGAAGGGCACCCTATGCACGATGCATTTAACGTGCTTGATGAGGATGATACCAATTGTGGTACACCTCTTGACAGCCAACCAGATATTGATGAAGAGTTATATCATTCCAATCAGTCCAGTGCAAGTGCTAAAGGGACTCCTCCACCATCATCATCAAGGAGGGGAAAGAGGAAGAAGACATCTTTGGCTACATCATTGGATGTGATATGCGAAACTATTAAGGAACTGAAAGATGGCCTCGGTAAGCCTCAGATTGTAAAAGTGGATAAACCTGAAGACGATAATATTTTAAGTGTTGCATATACTACTCTCAAAGCTGTCCCTGAACTGAGTCGAGCAATTTTCGTGAAAGCACATGATACTTTCGTGCTTCAACGTGAAAGAGCCAAAGGGTTCTTGATGATGGATGAGGCAGAGAGAGTGGAGTGGATTGCAATGACATTTGGTACGATTAGCTATTGTAGCTACTGACTGGATTGCAATGATTTATATTACATGATTACTCTGTTCAATGGTTTTGCATTAATCTCTAATAGCACTAAACTGAAACTATATTGATCTCACATCACTATATTGGAACTCATTATTGAGCACATTTTGACTATTTAATTGACTATTTACTTGATATATCCATAGTTTAGTTGTTCATTTCATTGGCATGATTCACTTTTGATTAATGGTATCGCACTGATCTCTCACAGCACTATACTAGAACTCATTAGTGAGCATATATTTACTATTTTGTTAAACAGATTCTAAACAAACTGTTACAGCATGTATTGGACTGTTTTGCTAAACAGATTTGAACCATGATAAACTATGTATAGGTCAACTATGTATAGATAAAAGCCATGATTGTCATTGATCTTCCATGTATCCATACATAATTTATGAGTTGGCTGCGTTTAATCGTATTGATTGATCTGTACATAGTTTATGACCTCATAAGTATGTTGAATGATTTTGCATAGATCTATACATACTTGATATATCCATAGTTTAGTTGTTCATTTCATTGGCATGATTCACTTTGATTAATGGTATTGCATTGATCTCTCACAGCACTATACTAGAACTCCTTAGTGAGCATATATTTACTATTTTGTTAAACAGATTCTAAACAAACTGTTACAGCATGTATTGGATTGTTTTGCTAAACAGATTTGAACCATGATAAACTATGTATAGGTCAACTATGTATAGATAAAAGCCATGATTGTAATTGATCTTCCATGTATCCATACATAGTTTATGAGTTGGTTGTGTTTAATGGTATTGCATTGATCTGTACATAGTTTATGATCTCATAAGTATGTTGAATGATTTTGCATGGATCTATACATACTTAATATATCCATAGTTTAGTTGTTCATTTCATTGGCATGATTCACTTTGATTAATGGTATTGCATTGATCTCTCACAGCACTATACTGGAACTCATTAGTGAGCATATATTTACTATTTTGTTAAACAGATTCTAAACAAACTGTTACAACATATATTGGAGTGTTTTGCTAAACAAATTTGAAACATGATAAACTATGTATAGGTCAACTATGTATAGATAAAAGCATGATTTCCATGTTTTGCTATTATGATTGGCACTATGATATATACAAGTAATCACATGAGCACATGCTAGAATTCATTATTGAGCACATATTGACTTTTTTGCTAAACAGATTTGAAACAAACAGCCAAACACTATTACAAAGTTTAGTTGTTCATTTCACTGGTATTGATCTCTCACAGCACTATACTGGAATTTATTAGTGAGCACATATTAACTATTTTGCTAAATAGATTTGAAACAAACAATTACCACATCTATTGACTAAATTGCTAAGCAGATAGCAGATAGAAATAGAACCATGATAAACTATGTATAGGTCAGCTATGTATAGATAAAAGCTATTGATATACTTGTAAATTTCATTATTGAGCACATATTGATTATGTCTAGATAAAAGCCATGATTGTCATTGATCTATACATAGTTTATGACTTGGCTCTATTTATATGGTATTGCATTCATCTCTCACAGCACTATACTAGAACTCATTACTGGCAAGAAACTATTACAAAGTTTAGTTGTCCATTTCATTGGTATTGATCTGTCACAGCACTATACAAGAATTCATTAGTGAGCACATATTGACTATTTTGCTAAACGGATTTGAAACAAACAGTATGTATGTACACACATGTATGTACATACGTACGTATGTATGTATGTATGTACACACATGTATGTACTTATGTATACATACTTGATCTATGCATTGCATTGATCTCTCACAACACTATACTGGAACTCATTACTAAGCGCATTTTTACTATTTTGCTAAGCATGTATCTATGTATGTGCGTATGTATGTACGCACATGTATGTACGTATGTATGTATGTATGTATGTATGTGTGTATGTATGTACACACATGTATGTACGTATGTATACATACTTGATCTATGCATAGTTTAGTCATCCATTTCATTGACATGATTGGCATTGGTCAACACAGTTTAGTTGTTCATTTCATTAGCATTCACACGATTGGCATGTGAAATAATTCCAGATGGTTAGTTGGCTTTGTTTAATGATATTGCATTGATCTCTCACAACGCGTAGTTTATGATCTTGTAAACGTTTGGTATAGTTGTTCATTGCATTGTTAATTAGAGTTATATTTGAACCATACATACGTGGAATACACGAGGAGTGGCAAATAATGAATGCTCAATTCTAGAACTTGAAAGCATATAGAAATGTGATTTGCTAGATGATTGTATAGTTCATGATTCTGTCCTATGTTATATCTATAGTCCTAATTTGCTTGCATATGTTTTTATTTCTTGTCTTTTTGTTCCTATTTGATTTCCTATGTATGTTCTCGTTGACAAGATTATCAAAAGTATTGAGGATTTTTAGTAGATGATTGTACAGTCATGATTCTGTCCCATGTTATATGTATATTCCTAATTTACTTGGATATTTTTTAAATTTCTTGTTTTTTTTTCCACAATTTGGTTTCCTATGTACGTGCTTCTTGACAAGATTGTCAACGGTATTGATAAAGTGTCTTTCTTTTGTATTTTTTTATTGCTCTTGATTTGTTGATATTGCAAGACCACACATGCTGATAGACCACACATGCTGATAAAAAATGAGCTATCTGATGATTGTTTACTGTGTTTGTAAACGGTCAATATTTCTAATACCACTCCTTGGTGTATTCCATCAAAAAAATAATCAGGTTTAATTTTTCAAGCATGTTTAGTTCATATATGCAGGATTGACCATCTAACAATACAGACAATAATGGGAAGATTGAGCAGCATGAGAGGGTTGCCGTCGAATGTGGAGCATAAGGGCATACATCGTGGATTTCTCAGTGTTTTCATATTTAACGGTGTGTTTTCACACCACCATTCAAATCATGGATATTGTTCTATCAATTTAGCAAGTTTTCATATTGTTCATGGATATGTGATCTAGTTAGCAAGTTTTCATATTGTAGTAATTATGTGAAATTCATTATCAGAATTTCACGATGTTAAAATATGATTTATATGATTAATGATTTTCATGATCTTTTTTTTTAAATTGCATGTAAAATCTATGTAGCCAAAATTCCACATTTTTTAAGAGCAATTATTGACAAAGCATCATTTTTCTTGTTAAAGTTATCATCAAATGTTTAATGTATGTGAATGTAAAATGGTATATTTTTTCCTATATAATATTTCACGTAAAATTTTAGTTGCATATTTTGTTGAATAATTAACTAACTTAATAAATTTATTAAAAGGGAGAGATACATAGAGGGGCAGAGAGTGCAGGATAGGAAGGGGGGAGGGAGGGAGCGAGGGAGAGAGCGAGAGAGAGAGAGGAGCTTGTGTGTTCCTGCATCTGTAGAAAGGTGTCTGTTGATGTGTGTTTTATGACTCACCAAACAGTAGAACAAAATACTGAAATATCTTATCCTCTCTTGAATATATATCTGTCTATGACCTCATCAAGATCTTCAAATGTCTCCTCCCCAATTGAAAGCATTTTCCAAGTCAAAGATAGCTAGCAAAATCCTTTTGGTCTTTTCCTCCCTCCACAATATCCTTGTGTGCATAAACTCCATTGAATATTTTCAATGTTAGAATCAAGTGAGTAGGTCCTTTCAAGCTTGGACAGATAATACTCTCCCCTGGCTCTTTATCTGCTAGGAACTTAATGGTTTCATTCTAATGTTCACTTCGTGAAATGGAATCCTCTTCCGCAAAATATGGATCCTTAACCTCCTTATCCTTATCCTGTTCACCCTAATAGTTATCATTCTTCAGTGAACTCTCTTTCCAAGTTAACTCAACTAGGTACTTCGCTTTTGTCATAGTTTTCACCCAACAGGTAAGGATGCTGCCTTCTGCAATTTTTTCTACAGGATCTATATCTAGATCATCAGAAAGCTCCTCTTTCAATATTATTCCTGTCAAGCCTGATTCTAGATCACAAATTATACGATGATTTTGGACTCTGTGGGCTGTTGCTTGGACAATTTTTCCCACTGACAGGGTCTCTTCATTTTCTCCAGTCAACAGATAAAATTCCTCATCCTGGGATGGCTCTTTATATGGCGATCTCAAATCCTTAAATCCATGTAATAATTCACTCTTTATGTCAACAAGGGTTTCCCGCTTTTTATTGGATGTCCGTTGCTCCACACTTCTAGCATATTCATCAATATCAAGGGCATTTAATAGATCAAGATTTTTTTTGACATGCTCAATAGCCATTTCTTGTGTTTCCTCATCCATATCATCTATATCATGTCCAACTTCTTCACAATATATGTCCTTAGCCATTTTCTTGGCAAGTTCATATGACTCTGGATCAATTCTAGTATCATCCAATGGATCCATAACATGGTTTCCAGAAGCTGCTTGTCCAGTCCCTCTAACCCTTAAAAAAACCAATAGAATTTATAAAGACAAGTCACTTCATAGCCTCTACAATTGGTTGTTGTAACCATTACCTGCTCAACAGCTTCATACTTTTCATCTGGAGTAAGGAAATGTTCCAGTGAATGAAGCTTCAATGATAATATTTCTTTGCCAGGACTACATAATGTTGCAACCATGGCCAATGGATTCTGAAGATACCGACCAAGAGCCACAGCACGCCTCACAATCCCTCTCTGTGTCGACAACTAGTCCTGAGAGATGCGAGAATTCTCATATAGTGTAGGCAATAATTCATCTGCATAAACAACATTTATTGTGTCCAATCCTTCTGCCAAATCACGTAGATCAACACAAACATAGGGAGGGACAGAGGGAGGACACAAACACACATATTTAGCGGCTAAGTCACAAGGTTCGAGTTTGAGTTCGAGTTCGACAATTATCAAGTTCGGATGAACTTGACAATAAATTCAATTCGACAATAAATTTTTCTTATATAATTTTTCAAAAATATATAATATATATGATCACAATTCCCAACAATGGGACAAAAAATAACTTTGTACAAATGATTGCAAGTATGATTAATTTTTACTTTTCTTTGCTAATAAATAGAATTAAAATAAAAAATAATAATCATTTTATTTATTCTTGACTAACAAAATAAAACTGCAAATATTCAAGAATAAAAAATAATAATAATGTAGTCTAATTATAAATAAATTAAATCATAAATATTAATACCTTACTCATTATGATCCTTGTGTTCCACTAATAAAATAAGATAAAAAAAATTTACATCAAATTCCATTTCCAATTCGAAAATGAACAACCAAACGCAAGAAAAAGATATTCCCAATCATATTCCGTTCCAATTCCAATTTCTAAATTGGCAACCAAACGCAGAATATGGATTTGTATATTCATCTTCCGTGTCAACCAAACGGTCCAACTATCTTCCTAAAACGCATAACCAGGTTTTCGAAAACCTGGTTATGAGAGAAATTCATCTTCCCCAACCAAACGGGGCCCTAAGGAAGAAGAATATGAGGTAGCATGTTGAAAATGAATGATTATAAAGTGCATCTAAGAAACTCAACAATCTGATTATATTATGAATTGAAATGTGTGGAAAAGGGATTAAAGTGAATATTTCATGAGTGAGGTGAAAGCCCAAAAAAGCTACAAGACTATTTAGATCTCAAGAACTGAAAAGAAATAGAGTTATCCTAGAGAACAATGGAGGCCAATTCTCAAGTTAATGAAAAGAAGTTGAAACTTGTGGTAAATGATATAGAATAATATTAGTTTAGGCCTAGAGTTGCAATAAAGCCACCTTGGGGGCAAGTGTTTTCTTTCTCTTTTTTTTCAGTTTGCTTTTTAGCGACTAATGTAATGGTTATCTGTTTGGGTGGTTTCTCTTCTCCAATCTCTATTTTAGGTGTCGAAACTATTTATAACAATTATCCAATTATTTAATGGAATATTAAAAGATTGTGTTCTATTAATTTTGAGAATATGGTATTAATGCAAGGGGTCACATGAATCTAGCAATTGCACCAAAACGTGAAAATTACAAGCTATTACTAGTATAATTTGTGGCCTAATTTGTTTTTGGAAAAAATTTAGGGTTTCAAAGAAAAATCACTAATCGGCATTTTCGTATGGGCAGATTTTTTTTCAAAGAATCGTGTAGGAACTTTCATGCAAAATAACTTGCATGTCAGTTGCATGTACTTGCATGATTGTGTTACTTCCATATCATTGCATCTTTTTGCACATACTTGCATGTGAAGGATTCGTGATGTTTAAAGTTTCGAGCGTTTCTTCTATAAAAATAATTCAGATCAGCTAGCTTGTGGAAATCAATTAGATAAGATAAATTTATTAATGTCCAACAAAGACCACCCAAGGGTCTGTGGGACTGAAAAGCGTACAAGAAGAAAGACAGCCAGCGACAAGAGCATCAAATGGTGCTAGCAAAAGAGCAAACAGAAAAGAAAGAAAGAAAGAAAAAAGCAAGGAGCAACAACCCAATGACGTAAGGACTAGGGGTCCTTCCTCGACTAAAAGAAGTCAAGCATTGATGGCTATGGACTAGGGGGAACAAGGGCCCATAGCTACTGTCCAGAACTACTAGGGAGTGTCGCTAACGAATAACTGTTACGAAGCCTCATTGATTTCGAGTGACTGGTGTCGTCGGTAGAAATTGTGTATCAGCCGACGGGTCCCTTCGGGAAGGAAATTGTGTATCGGCCGACGGGTCCCTTCGGAAAGGTTTTTGTTATGAAGCGGACATAATGTATCTGGCCGACGGTTACCTTTGGGAAGGTTCTTCGGAAAGTATTTATAACCCCTTCGGGAAGCATTGTATTCATCTTATCATCATATCTTACCATCGAAGTATAATGTACTGTGGGCATATGCGAATAATAATAAGAATTCTGCTAGTTGTTGTTCATGTTCGTATTCTTTGTTTGTGTGCGTTTCTTAATTAATCTATGCGGTAAACATTTGGCGCTGTTGCCCGATGGACTTGATACGCAGGCAGGCGGATATGAATTAAATGCCGAATTAGTTGAACAAAGATAAGAATAAGCTGAAGGAAAAAGATGACATACGCGTTGCGCAGGAAAATTTAATTTTGGCTCAGCAGATAGAGCGCCAAAGGAGATTCCAAAAGATTGTCGACGGGAACAAGAGTGCCGAAGGATTGTTGAAGGAGACTTGACAACGGCTTGAGTTGGTGGAAGAAGCGAGGGAGGAGTTTCTGAACCTGCATACGCCACGGGAAGAGAATCCTGACGGAAGGAGATCGACTCGCACGGCTCAGAGTGCCGAAGGAGCATGAGCACGGAGTGACCTCTTCGTCCGAGATATACTTCTGGAATGGACAGCTTCGGTTGACGAACCCTCTTCTTCACCAAACAGCGCGGAAGCACAGAAAAGCGTGGAAGCAGAAAACAGCGCGGGTGTTGAAAGCAGCGCGGGTGTAGAAAACAACGCGAGTGTGCACAACAGCGTGGGTGTTCAAAACAGCACGAAAGCTCAGAACAGCGCGGGTGTTCAAAACAGCGCGGGAGTGCAAAACAGCACAGGTACACAACAAAACTCTCAACATATAGTGATAATGGCAGGTCCGAAGGAAAAGTTGCCTAAGTTTGATGGTGATGAAGCAGCTGATCCCATTCGACATTGTAAAACATGTGAAACGATCTGGAGGGCAAATGGCATAACAGATACAAACGAATGGATCCGACAATTTCCCGCTACCCTATGGGGTGTTGCGATTGATTGATTTACTGATGCTGATCCACAGAAATTAAATAGTTGGGATAACATTAAGAAGGAGTTCATCGCAGAATTTCAACTTTTCCGTGACGATAATGAAATTGTAGCGGAGATATTCAATACCAAGCAAAAGAAGAATGAAACAGTACAGGTCTTTGCTAGGAGATTGAAGGACTTAATCAGTAAAATGGAGAATAAGCCGGCAGATGGGCTCCAGAAAAGATGGTTCATTGAAGGCCTTCACCCGAAGTTGTGGAAAAAGATGAAGATCGTGCCACCATTGACATACATTGAAGCATACAATCGGGCAATGAACCTCGAAAGTGACCAGAAGACAAAGAAGAAGAAGACCAGCTCATTGGATTCAGATGACGATGACCCTTCAGGAGAAGATAGCAGCGACGATGACGAGGGAAGCAACAAGAAGGTCCGTGCTCTCCAGAAGGACATGATTCGGATGATGAAGGAATTCAAAAACATGAACAAGGAGACTAAGGGCAATGACCTATGGTGCACAGAGTGTAAGAAAGAAGGCCATACGAAGGGATCCTGCCCGAAAGATCAATTTTGTGAAATCTGCCAGATCTTGGGACACTCGGTAAAGGAATGCCCTTTCAATTTAAAAACAAGAACACCGCAACAAGTGTTCCTGTCACAGGAGGCATCCCCGTCAGGAGGGAACAGGAACACCAGTATGGAAGGTGCCACATCAGGTGGATACAGAAACAACCGGCGCGGTCAAAACAACAACAGCAATAACAACAATGGTGGCAACAACAACAGAGGAAGGAGTCGAATTCAGTACGATGCGAATGGTCGACCGATTGTTCAATGCCACGCATGCAATCTATGGGGTCACTTCGCCCGAGAGTGTACAATGGCGAACACACCGAAGTTGTTATGCAAATGGTGTGGACCTAGTGATCATGAAGATGCTAGGTGTCCGAAGTCGGGAGTAAACTTGATCACCGTCGGGACGGACGAAAAAGAGGTTTTGGCCATCACACAGAAGCAAGCGAAAGTGTACCCCGACCCGACGGAAGAAAAGAAGAGACTGGAGGAAGCACAGGTAGAGATCCAGAAAACAACACAGGCAGAAACGACACACCTGAAGGACACGCCGAGTACTTCCGTGCGGAACTGCGCAAAACAGAACATTGTACGGCAAATTTTGCAAGCCGAGATACCTGTTAGGATAAGTGATCTGTTGCTCACTATGCCTCAACTCCGATCGGCACTCACAAACATCGTTCCCGCTGCTCAACTACCAGGAGAACATGGAAGGAAGCAGGAAAGTGGAGCAAGTACAGTGGACAAAAAGGAGAAGGAAAGTGGTGCAAGTGCAGAAGATCCGATGTTGTTAGCCCTCTGATCCGGACGCCATCCTGCAGTTGTTGAAATGGGAATTCTCGGGACTGTATTGACGGAAACAATTGTGGACGGAGGGTCTGGTGTCAATGTGTTGCCTGAAGAAACTTGGAAAAAGTTGGGACAGCCGACATTATGGCCGCCTACATTTGAACTGCTAACGGCCGATCAACATGGAATCAAGCCATTGGGAGTACTCACAGCGCAACCAATGACGATTGGAACACAACCGTTCTTGTTGGACTTTGTCGTGATCCCACTGAAGCGGAGAGGATATGATGTCATTTTGGGCCAGGGGTGGTTGATACAAGCCAAGGCAAAGCACGATTGGAAGAAAAATACGTTATCACTCGAAAGCAAAGGCCGGAAGTAAGTCATCGATCTACACACTCAGATGGTTGGAGAAGAAGCTCTATCATCGGATTCTGAAGGAGAAGACAATGAGAGGAGGCAGATTATGGAACCCGACCAGGAGGGAGTCCTACGATTGGAAGGAGATGACGATCTGGATTCAGTAAATGGTCTTTACCACTGGCAGATAGAGGATTACGAGCTCTTTCCAAGTTGTAATATGCTAAGGATCGACGAAGGTAAGAAAGAAGAAGGAAATGAATGTCCGAAGGAACACAGAGAAGCCAAAGGAGGAAATGACTGTCCGAAGAAACACAGAGAAGCCGACGAAGGAAATGAATGTCTAAAGGACCACAGAGAAGTCGAAGGAAGAAATGAATGTTCGAAGCAACACAGAGAAGCCGAAGAAGAAAACGCGGATATGACTGAAGCTGAAGGACAGAACATACAGTATGAACCCAAAAGAAAGAAAGTTTCTACTGTACGACTGCGCAGGAAGAAAGTATTACGTCGAACCATAGATATAGCAGAAAGGTACCGACAGCAAGGAAAACACACGATACGGTCTGCACAGGCAACAAAGAGGAAGGGTTTAATAAAAGTTGCAACAGTACGGAGTGGACGTGTTATTCACAGCCAGAAGGGGCAGCTGACGGAGTCCATGGTACAGAGCTTCAAGAACAAACTGGGCGATATGGAGATGACACAGAACAGGCGTAGCAAGTTTCAACCAGGACAGTTGGCGTTGAGGGATGATGGACTGAATAAGATCAACCCAGGCAAGTTCAGAGTTAAGTGGGTTGGACCATATCAAATTCGGGAAGTGGATGATAATGGAGCAGTAAAACAATGGATGCTAGACGGAAAGGAAGTTGCCGACACAGTGAATAGGTCAAAGTTGAATGTCTGCCATGAAAGAAGTAACGCACCTCCATGGACGAACAACTAAGAGAAGAAGACTGGGACAACACCGTACGGGTTCTCATCTGAAGGGAAACGGAAGTAACGTACGGTTTTTCATGTCTGAAGGAGGACGTACGGATTTCATGTTCGCAGTACGGTTTTTAAAGCCAACATACGAATTTCATGCTTGTAGTACGGTTTTTAAAGCCAACGTACGGATTTCATGTTTGGAGTACGGATTTGATTGCCACCGTACGGATTTCACTGCTAACGTACGGATTTCACTGCCAGAGTACATATTTCATTGCCACTGTACGGATTTCATTGCTACCGTACGGATTTCATTGTAAAGGGGCACTGTACAGTTTCCACAAACACCGTACGGATTTCACAATAAAAAAGGACTGTCGTACGGTTTTCAATGTCTGAAGGATGGTGTACGGCTTTCCAAATAAATTAATTGTACGGATTCTCAAGAGGCTGTTGTACGGATTTTTGGAGGAAGATACCGTATGGCTTGTTATAAGCTTGTGTTTCGTACAGATTTTCAAGCAAATATATTAAGCATACGGATTTTAGAGCCATTTTTTTGTACGGATTTTTAAACAAAAGCAGCGTACGAAAATTGCAGTTGGGAATGCGAGGTGATTGTACAGATTTTTCAAGCATATCATGTGTACGAATTTGGATTGCAAGATTATAGATTTTGAAGAGGGGTTTTGGCGTACGGCTTCTACTTGCTATTTGGTAGCACAGAAGGGTGACAGGAGGTTTTCTAAAAAAAAAAAAAAAAGGAAAAAAAAACGTCGACAAATCAAGAATGCTCAGAATGAGTATCAGATGATGCCATAGGGAAGGGGAAGCATCAATGATTGCCAGAAAGAGTGTAAAATCGACAGAAAATGACAGAAATGGTGTGTTCCGTGCAATTTTGTGTGGGTTTCAAAGTGCTAATTTGGTCTTGGCGGCAAGGGGCGTTGCCTCTCGACCCCGCCCTGTACTGCGACAGGGAGCGCACCCGGGGCGCTGCCCCAGGACCCCGCGAGGGTGCTGCCCCCTAGACCCCCAGTCGTTGCAGATATCAGTCGTGGGAGTCTAACCAGTTGAGAAGACTTAAAGTTGCTGCAAGCATGGAGTGTCTGTGTACCAGAGGCACTGAGAGTAGGTGTTGGCCGTGAGGCTGTCTTGGTGGATGCGTAGAGAGCTCGGGAGGAGCTAATCATCCAGTTGGAGGCAGTGCAGCGACACTTGGCTCAGGGTACCGAGGAGTTGGAAGCAGAGAAAGCAACACAGGTGGCTATCAAGGTCAGCTTGAGGAGTCAGTATTGTGTTAGCAAAGGCTATAGATGCAACGAGATGAATGTGAAAGTGATGTGGCAAATCAATATTGTTGTAATTGTTGTTTGAGTTTTGTTCTGTTGTCATCAGGAAACGACTTTTCTTTTTGGGGGGGGGGATGATGTTGTCGGTAGAAATTGTGTATCAGCCGACGGGTCCCTTCAGGAAGAAATTGTGTATCAGTCGACGGGTCCCTTCAGGAAGAAATTGTGTATCAGCCGACGGGTCCCTTCGGAAAGGAAATTGTGTATCAGCCGACGGGTCCCTTCAGAAAGGAAATTGTGTATCAGCCGATGGGTCCCTTCGGAAAGGAAATTGTGTATCGGCCGACGGGTCCCTTCGGAAAGGTTTTTGTTATGTAGCGGACATAGTGTATTTGGCCGACGGGTACCTTTGGGAAGGTTCTTCGGAAAGTATTTATAACCCCTTCGGGAAGCATTGTATTCATCTTATCATCATATCTTACCATAGAAGTGTAATGTACTGTGGGCATATGCGAATAATAATAAGAATTCTGCTGGTTGTTGTTCATGTTCGTATTCTTTGTCTGTGTGCGTTTCTTAATTAATCTATGCGGTAAACAACTGGTAGTGATGGCACAGGATGGTCGTTGTATTCCACGAGTTGGAGACAAGGGAGGTAAGAAAGCGGTGATGAGCTGAATCAGGGCCTCTCTCTGGAGGAATAAGAGCTGCAAAATCTAGTCAAGGAACTACACAACCTCTCTAAGATACAAGGCAAGGCAGGAAAATGTGAGGAGAGGAGGTTAGCGGGAGCATCAAGTGAGAACGGAAAGGGAGGAAGGCGGTAAATATCAATCCTGATCAAGCCCAATAAGGAAGATGAAGAAGCCTGCGCAAACCAACAACAGGCATGGGGCACCGAATCAAACTCCGCAGCTGTGACTGAGGAACAATAAGCTAAGTAAGAGTATCTATGCTAGTCGCCCACAGAGTCTGCAAAGCCACAAAGACGACGAAGAAACCAAATCAGATCAAAAATGATAGTCAACCTAAAGGGATAGGCCCCGAACTTGGCCAGAATAATGTTGTGAGGGATGAGTCGATGACATCTAATAATACATCAAAGCAGCAGAGTCTGGACGCGCTCGATGGAGGCCCAATTTAAGTCAAGAGAGGGCCCCCAAACCACTGAGCCATAAAGAACCGTCGATTTGACCAAATAGTCGAGGAGGGACAACTTAGACGAAGTGTCCTAGAAGTGATGTCTAAAGCACTGCCTCTCGAGCATAGCAAGGGAGCCCATCCCCTTACAAACTCCAGGCTGGATGGCGGGTCTCAAACTGAGCTGAGATCTTGAGAACTTGACCCCAAGGTACACATAGGAAGTGGTAATCTCGATCTCCTTACCCTGGAAATAGAAGTGCAAGTGCGAAGTCTTCAAACAATTGAAAACCATAACCCGAGTCTTGCTCAAGTTCACTGAAAGTTGTTGAAGGTTACAAAAGCAAGCCAAGTCATCAAGAATCCTCTAGATACTCTCAAGAGAGAAGGCCAGAAGGATCACATCATCGCCAAACAAGAGAATGGAGATTAGGACCTAATGTAAATAGCAACCATCAGCAGGGAGCGAGGAGTCACTGAAGAAGGACTCAAGCTCATCCATATCATTGCCAAACAAGGTGGGGGAAAGAGGGCAACCTTGTTTCACCCCAATAGTGCTCTGAATGAGAGTCGTGAAACCCTCTAATGTCCTGAATCTATCTGTCACTCTCTCATATAATCTCATAAAAGTTGTCAATAAGACCTCTGAAATCCCGATATCTCTCAGTCTCTAGAAAGGGGCCACCTGCGAGAAGGTATCAAAGGCCTTATAGAAGTCCACAAAACAACAATAGACTTTCGTAGAGCAGTGACGAGCCTCCTCAGTGATAGCTTGTAGAGTCAAGATGTGATCCATAGTCTGGTAATCCACCCGAAAACCAAGTTGGCCTTTAGCTCTGCAAGCTCTCTTGTCAAACTCGCTAGAAAGAATAATGTTCAACGTTGTAGCATAGAGCTTGGCAAAGGTGTGCCCAATTATGATAGTTTTGTAGTTGTTGGGGTTCAAAGCCAAAACGGTCTTGTGAATCAAATATATTGTGTCTCGACCATGGATTAGGAAAACCAATGTAGACCGCTTTATTTAAGAGCACTAGAAGAAAGGACCCCAAGATAGGGACACCAAGCTTAAGGAGCTCAGCCTAAAAACCCTCATTAGTCACCCTGTTGGAGCTCATGAATCTGACGGCCTCACGAATGTTGGATGGGGTGAAAAGGTGGTAGTTGGGAGGCAAGGTGAGGTGGAGAGAAGGTTGGCCAAGGATGTCACAGAGAATGGAGGCATGGGTGGTGAGGGAGCAGAGATCAAGGGTGGAGGGCGGGGGGGGACCAAGGGAATAAAGTGCGCTGGAAGAACTTCGAGTTGCGAGATAACGTGTTGCAAAGGGAAGGACACTAGGAAGTAGCAGAGGAAACGACTCTAAAAGCGACACATGCTGGTGATATCAACCGAGTGAGACAAGAAAGAAGAGCACAAGCGACAGTGGAAGGATTTTCAGTTGTCATCGAACCAAAAGTTCATGGGGCAAGTTCTATGGCATAACGAGCAATGGCGGGGGCAATGGGGGATGGAGAGGAGAGCAAACTCTCAAATCGCAGAAGCCAAAAGGTCGAACATGGAAGAGACCTGATTAGATTCGGAGAAACCACCAAGGGTAAGAAGTTGTTTGAGATGGATGATGAAAAGGTCACTGTCACTCTCAAGGAAGCGGAAGCGGGCAAGGGTGCAGGTAGCTATCGATGAGGGATGGGAGATGGGAGGCGAAAAACGGGGTGAGAAGCGGAGCACAAGGCTAAGGAGAGCATGGTCGGCCAAGGAAAGGCGAGTGACAATGAAACTACAGATGAAGGGAATGAAGGAAGCACAAGTGAGGGCATAGTCCCTAACACTAGCACCACCACAATGGGGCCAACAAGTGAACAACTCAGAACCATGGAAGCATGAGAGGTCGTTCAGAATCACCAGGTCGAAGGACTCACAAAGCTGGAGGAGAAGACGGCCAAAAATAAAGAGTGGCCCCTGGCTGTCCTCCGAGGTGCGCTAAAGTCCCAGGCTAGTGGGATCTATCTCAAAATTACAAGTTCAATCAAAACAACAGTCATGTATAGGAGTCTACAAATCTCTGGTCCAAGCATTAAAATCCCCTAACAAAATGACGTGCCACAAACTTGGGGATGCTCTCGAGCAAGTCCAAGAACAAATCCCCATCCTCAACACTATGAATGACATACGGAGAAGAGGCAAGCGGAAAGTAGCACACAACAATATAGATATCCCTCTAACGTTGACTAGTAGGACTGATACGGATCCATAAGAATCTGGCATAGATGTCAAAGTGGATCAACAAGGTAGCACTAAAGAGACCATCTCTAACGAAACAACCCACACCCCCAAAGCCCCAAACGCCGCCAAATGCACGTACCTCCTCCCTGCAAATAATTAACCATTGATACCTTGCAAAATCGGGAAAAGGATGTATAGGACTCTCATGTGTCTCTATGACAACCAGAATATCTGCAAAACCAACAGCATCATGAAGGAGACCCGGTAGGGACCACAAAGAGTCATTGCCATTCCAGCAATTGACAAGAAGAGAGCTCGAGGGGGGTCCACCCTTGTGGTTTGCAAAGGATGTGTGTGATGCTTTTATACAAATCAATGTACTAAAGTTATTCAAGATCTTAGCTAGAAGCTAGTAAAATTTAAGAATATACAGCTTTATTTTATTTTTTGGAAATGGAATTTTTTGTTGGAGTTGCTCTAAATAACCAGCAAAATGCAGATGAAGCAGAATCAAAAAGTTGGAAGGACATGCACTTCATCTAGGCGTCATCTATGGTGCCACAAGAATGCACCCTCTTATAGTACAAATATAACAGTTGAACTAAAAACAATGGGACCGGATGCATTCTCATGGCACCGTAGCCAGCAGCCTTCATTTGTGGGTATATTGAAGTAAAATGTTTTCAGGCACTTCTTGAAGCCTAGAAAGATTACTGGGTCAAATGAATTACATGCATTTTAAGAAACCCCCACATTGAAAACAAGAAGGAATCCAGTACAGATAAAACTCAAGTTGAATGATTACCTAGTTAGCTAGGGAGATTGCCATCTTGGGAATCATACCCTTTCAAGGGTTATGAGACGATCGATGGATCCCAATGAAGTAGCTCAACATGGATATTTGTTAATGGTTTGAGAGGTTTGTGATTCATAAATTCAGGGAGATGGTACTCTGAGAACTTAAGAATTCAGCAAGGAACCTACACCTTTACAAAGGTCCAAGAAAGTTTGATGAAATTCTCTACCTAGTTTATGGTCTGTTTTCAAAAAACAGCTTCTGAAAGATGGTATAGTCATTTTTTAGTTGGTTATATTTTCAATCGAGTAAACCTTAACTGGGGGGATTATTATTATTCAAAGATAAGGCTTACAGTTGTAATGGAACCTCCTTAATGGCAAATGTTTTCCATCTTTTTAGTTCGCTTTTCACTGGCTGGTGTGATATTAATCTACTAAGGTGGTTTCTTCTCCAATCTCTATATATGAAGATTAAACTCTTTGTAATAATTAATCAAATTATTTAAAAGAATATTAAAACATTTGTGTTCCATAAATTTTTACAATAGATGATTCAGCAGATTGTGCATGAATTGCTGAAATATCAATACTATGTAGCAAACAATGCATTGAAAGCTTTTTGGAACGTATTTTGATAAAACTCTCTAACTATTTTAGCTCTGTGATTCAAAATTAGATGAACTAAGTATTGACATTGTCTCTGCTTAAAATTATTACTGATTCTTGGATTTTTGGATATGTTTGATCTCCAGAACAACCTAACACAGATTTTTTACATGCTTAACAAGCTAACCTATCCTGACATGAGCAATCTAAGTCTGACATATTTTGAAGACAAAGCTAAACTAATTTTCCGCATGTCTAAATCCAACATAACATATTGTCTTTGACTAACTTTGACCTTTGAAAACCAAATCGAAAGCGAGTAGTATGTTCATGAGGTCTCTGGATAAGACAGTGATTTGAGCTGCATGGTTAGAGGTTATATACTGGATTCATTCAGTAGTGTACTGAAAATTAGCATTTTTTTCCCACATATTTACAAAATACTAACTCCAAATAGGCTTTGCATTCAGAGAGGGGAGATTAAAGAGCATTTGTTTACTAATATTACACCTTAAAATAATTAATCTTTATTCACCTGCTCCACTTTTACCACCCAACAAACTTCTCTGCAAGGCTCCTGAAAGCTCCATTGACAATTCGTCTCCTCCCCTCCGCTGATTAAGAAGGAACATAACGATCAGGCAAAGAAGGAAACACCAGTGTACAATTACTACATATCTCTTCCAATAGATGATAAAATACGGAAAAATAGTTCAAATTTTACTTTAAAACATATATGTGCAGCAGATAATATATTCAATATAACAAATCATTTACAACAACTGGCAGTAATTACAACACCAAACAGCAGAGCTCAAAGATTGGCTGGAAAAATAGAACACTCTAAAATCATTCTGCAATTGCTGATTTCAACCTTAAATACCTCTTTCTATTAATTCTGAACAAATTCTGATACAAAACAAAAAGAAAATAAGGGTACAACGGATTTTATAGATTTTACTACCCAAAAATATATCTAGATTCTAAACATGCATGCTGGGCACTGTTTAAGCTGCACATTGCATCTTTAATTATAGCATCTACAACTCCAAAAAAAGGACTCTGAAAATTGCAACTAACCCTATAAAAAGTCTCCTAACAATAGACTTCTAAACCAGCAACTAATTTATTAAATCACAACCTAAATTCAGCAATTCAAAACAGATTACAACCTTTTATTCTAATTCCTACAAATAGCTAGAAAATGGTACTCCAAATTTAGTAGTGAACTCTTTTAAATAGAAACTTCAACTGCTACAGTAAATATGGAACTGGCTGTTCATCTTTTGGCAAACTATATGAACTGTATGATAAGCATTGTTTGACATGAGATCTTTTCTATAGAAACAATCATTCATCCATTAAATATTACACATTCAGGACAATGATAACTTAGAACAATAATACCATTTACAACAACATATTTCATCCAGATAACAATATATGAGAATGCATGTTGACTATTGTGGCCATCTACCTGACATTACCTGTTTGAGATTTCATTAACCACACATAGTGACATATGTGAACCTTTAGACTAATGTTTAAATGTCATAATCCAACACCAAACCATAACTAGCAAAATTATTTTTATCATTCACCACACTTATCCCACCCTCATGATGGAAATATATTACTATTTTTCAAAAGCAAACGATATTTAATAAAAACTACTAATAGCAAACCAAAAAATACATCATTAAAATTGCACAATGATGCATTGCTGTCCACCAAGATGCACAGGAAACTAATTGTGGTACTTACTGGTTATCTACCCAAATGACATGGATTAATCATTAAATCTAATGTGTTATATAAATGTGTAGAAGAAGAACCACCACTTCTAGAACCATATGTACTCCATCAAACTTCTATTGACCTATAAGCATAACGTTTTGAGAAACACCACAATTTAATTAGAAAACTTTCCATGTTCAGAAACTTTTCCATCACACTCCCTATCTGAGTCCAACTCATACAAACATGGTCCATGAATGATAGGGACAGACGATACAACCAATAGTCTTATAGAACCATAGGAGGTGGTTAAGCCATGTCGCAAACCCTATGAGGGACACTGGCCCACTACCAACAATCTCCCTCCCAGCGTCACTCGTCGTAGCTTGCAAGATTCGAACCTGTGACCAAGCTTTGATGCCAATTGTTAGAAAGGCTAGGGTTGTCGTTGCACCAAAAGATCGACCTTTTAATGCCCGATACAACCAATAGTCTTATAGAACCATAGGAGTTGGTTAAGCCATGTTGTGAACCCTGCGAGGGACACTGGCCCACTACCAACAAGAAAAGCATCCACTGTTTTTGAACCCTTTAAGTCTTTGACATTTGTTCACAATCATCTTCAGGGGTTAATTTCCTGTTGTTGTTTTTACCTAATGCAAACATGTATTTGTGAAAAGATTATTTGGTGTAAAGCTCATCTTTGGTGAACTCACTTAGACCAAACCATTGGCTGCTTGTTAATTGAAAGTTTGTCTAGTGTGGTCAAAAGGCATAGTTATGAGCGTTACTTAGACTATTGCTTACACACCGATATGCATTGATGGATAGTGTTAATGGAGTGGTAATAATTTTAACATCTTATACCTTAGGAGATTGCACTAGCCTAGTTGATATTGATGGCTAAATTAAGCCTAGTAAAGTCACCAAGTCATTCATTATCTTGCATCTTAAGAGTTCCATTAAATTTAGAAAACCCTTCCCTTTTACAGTCTGATTGATTGGAAGTAGCTGAAGTAGTTGATATCCGTTGAATGAATAGAATAAGTCTCTTTGTGGTAACCAACATATCACATCATCAAAACTGAGTGAAAATCCACAATAAGAAGGAACCTTAGGATTGTCTCATTTAATCACACAATTCTTATACAGTTTAGCAGATGAGCTTCCCTGTTCAAGAGAGTTGGAGATTCTGTATTTCATTTGGAATACTAGCATTTGATTCTGCATGTTGTAGTAGCATAGAACTCACATCAACACATTCATTCTACAGTAACTTCTCAAAAGGTGCCATGTTTATCAAACTTGGAATAGAAAAGGCTTATGACAGTTAAATGGCCTTTTTTATGAAAGGTTCTTTTAGCTTTTGGATTTAATGGTGACTAAGTTAATTGGGTAATGAGTTGTGTCTCCTCTACCTCATTCTTGGTGAACCCTCTAAGTTATTTGGTGCTTCTAGGGGTCTCGAGCAAGGTGAACCACATCTTGCTTATCTCTTCATCATCACAGCTAAGGGGCTTGGTAGGTTCATTAAATCAAAGGTTAGACAAAGCTTGATTCCCCTCTAGATCTGGTACAATAATTTGCCTCCCTAATCTCACCTGTTGTTTGTTGATGATATTGCATTCATGGGTATGGCCAAAATTAAATCCAAATCTATAAAGTCCCTTTTAATCTAGTTTGAGACACTACTTAAAATTCCATAATTCTATAAATATCATAGTTCAAAAAAACGGCAGTATTTCACCAAACCTGCAATATTTCGTAGAACAAATTCAAGGCCGAAATAAACACACAAAAAATCGCAGGCAAAATAAACTAAAAAATTGCAGTGATTATTACAGGTTATATTGCACTAAAATTGAAAAAAATGCTAGAAAAAGCATTGAAAAGTCGTCGCAAATTTAGGTTTGGGATGCAAACAATGGTTTTAGACTATAAAGTTAAGTTTTTTTTGTTTAATATCTGACTGCGACAGCATTGCTTTTGTTTCTTTCGGTGACGACCTCTACAATTTCACAATCCCTTCCCTACATTTGGCGACAACAACTCTCTTCCCTCCATTTGACGACTTGTCAAGACTTTGCAAGTAGCAATACGATTTGTCTTGTCTAGACTCTGCATTCAATCAACAGGGCAGACTACAGAGTATTTGTCTACAAGCATTTGACACTTCCAATTCCATGTATGTTTAAAAAATTTAACTTTATTTGATAAATATATTTGTAAACTTTAATATATTTATAATTTGGTTATAAAGTTGTTTAGAACTTAATTTATTTTGTAAAAGACTAAAAACTAAAATGTATTAAATAATTTATTATTTTTCTTTCAGAAAAAAATTAGAAATTTTAAAAACAATAAATAGACTCTATTTCAAATTTATTGTACTACTATTTTCTTTTGCAATTTATGTAATTATTATAACTTATAGGCTTATATACAACAGTATTTAGTAAATTTACAGTGATGTTTTGTTTAACTATTATATATAACAATATTAACTTTTAAGTGTGTTTTCTAAAAGATATATAATTTAATATTTGAAATTTTAACAGATTATATATGCTTTCTAACTATAAATCATATTTTTTTGTTAGGTTCTCTAAATCTACAAGATGGTTGATGGCAGAATGAAGGACCCTTTATGGAAATATGGGATCCCAGGCGCAAATAAAGGACAAGTCCAATGTACCCATTGCCGTAAGCATATGACTTTAGGCATAAGCCAATTGAAATGCCATCTTGCAAATATTTCATGTAATTATATTACACCGTGCACCATGTCTCTGGAAGAGGCTACAGCAGAGGCTTTGACAAGCCTTCAAAAATATGCACAAAATAAGGCAGCAAAATAGAGGACATTTGAGGCCATGGCAGCCCAATGGGGACTTTTGGTTCTACAAGATCACAAACAGGTGGAGAGGCTTCTTCTATTGGGCCTCGAATATGAGGATTGGGAAGTGTGGGTGGGTCTTTATCAAACTTTTGGGTTCCATGTAACACTCCTGGTGCTCAATGCAACTTGCTAGGCACTACATGGAACAAAGAGATGCATGAGATGACAAAGGTGACAATTGCAAGATTTTGGATCTGCAATCATATTCCCTTCAATGCTTTCTGTAGTCCTTATTGGGATCAAGTGGTAACTTCGATTTCTTTGTCTGGTAAGGAGTTCAAGCTCCCAACTCCTTATGAGGTGAGTGGGTCATTGTTAGGTAGTGAGCTAAAACACATTCATCAACTTGTGGAAGAGAAAAGAAAAGGTTGGGAACAGAAAGGTTGCACTATTATATCCAATGGGTGGACAGATGGCAGGAATAGGACGCTCATCAACTTTATAGTTGCTTCACGGGGGCACTTGGTATTTCTAAAATTAGTTGATGCCTTTCATCAAGTAAAAGATGCAGAAAATTTGTACAACATGTTGGATGAGGTGGTAATGGAAGTGGGAGTGGCTAATGTTATTCAGATTGTGACTGATAATGCAACTGCATATGTGGCAACCGGTAGACTTTTGATAAAGAGGCATCCCACATTATTTTAAAGCCCTTGCGCTTGTCATTGTCTTGACTTGCTCCTAAGGACCTAGGGAAACTAAGCTAGGTGGAGAAGGTGGTTGAAGATGGAATATTGCTAAGTACATCTACAATCATACATGGATCTTGAGTCTTATGAGAGAGCACACAAGTAATAATGATCTTGTACGAGCTACAGTCATATGCTTTGCTACTAATTTTCTAAACTTGCAAAGCATATCTAAGAAATTGTTAGACTTGAGCCACATGTTTCTAGATAAGAAATGGTTAGAGAGTTCTTATACCAAGAACCCTGAAGCAAAGAAGGTTGTGAAGATTTTGTTTGTTGCTAGATTTGAAAAGCTAATGGAGGAGATCCTCAAAGTAAGTTTTCAAGTCTTCATTAATGATTTATTATTTAATTTTGAAATATTTCCACTCGCTGATTTTGTATAATTTTTTATGTCCAAGTGTCAGAACCGTTGGTGAAGGTTCTACGAATTATGGATGGGGATAAAAACCCCATGGGGTTTCTATATGAGACCATGGATAGAGCCAAAGAGGCCATTCAACACTTTTATAGGTCAAATGAGACCAAATATAGATCCATATGGAACATAATTGATCAGGTGGAACCAACAACTCCACCAACATATTCATGCAGTTGCCTACCTACTTCAACCCCAAGTTCTATTTCTCCATCACTTTTATTGCAGATGTAGAGGTTCAAATTGGCTTGGACACATGTAATTGAAGATTGGTTGTTGATTTGGGCCTTTGAGACCTCGTACTTGATGAGTTGCAGAGCTACAAGAGGGAAGAGGGGCCATTGTTTTCTTCTCCTGATTGCAAACGTAGGAGATACACCTTGCAACTAGGTAAAAAAGAACATATGTTTTGGTTTTCATACCATTTATTTAGCTCCTAAAGTTTAATGGAACCGTACCACATCATAAATGGTTTTTTCAATCCTTGCAAACCTATGGTGGGAAGATTATGGTACCACAGCACCTAATCTTCAAAAACTTGCCATCCGAATTTTATCGCAGCCTTGTAGTGCTTCTGGTTGCGAGAGAAATTGGAGTACTTTTGAGAACATACACATAAAGAAACGAAATAGGTTAACTCAAAAGTGCCTAAATGACTTAGTTAATGTGAGGTAAAACCTTTGCTTGCATGAAAAGAAAATGGAATGGCAGGCTTCATATGAAGCACTTGACTTGGATGGCATTGATCCATATTCAGTAAATTGAATTGCTCCTCTTGATGGTGAGGATGCAAATGCGCATGTGGGTGATCCTTTATTGACAGATGAGCAGCTACCTGAGTTTGACATGGAGGTAGATGACTAGAATGCGGATGTGGCAGCACATTAGGAGGAACACGAGCTTGGTTGTCCATCAGAAGCTTCCATTGAGCTTGAGGCACCTATTCAGGCACTTTTTGAGGATGTTTCCACAGCAACTACTTCAACACCACCCACCTAGCAGCAGCGATCTCTTTTGAGCTTTACTCATAGACGCAATTTATGATTACTACTTTTAGTTTTCATTAATACTGAAACTTGAACTTAATATGTAATCAGAAGTTGTAGTTTCATAGAGTTTGACTTCTATGTGCATTGAACTTATTTATATTTAGATGTTGTACTTGTTTTTTGGTATATGATTCTAAATTTTTATCACTATGTTAATCTACTTAGTTTTAGTTGCTATGAATTCCTGTTTAACTCAAAACATTGATTAATATATGGTGGATATCTCAAATCATTATATGTTCTACAAATTTGGTATGCATGTGTGCATAAGAATATTTTAAGAAATTGTATATTTTCAAATGTTCAGTAACTATCGATTTATTGCCGAACTTTTTCGTCGAGTTTTGTCCGATTTCGAGATTTTCAAAAAAAATGGTTGGCCAAGATACTGCCGAAACCGAATTTTTCAACTATGATAAATATGATTCAAATGGCTGATAACAAGATACTTATTTGATGCTCAAATTACAATGAGAGATAACTGATAGTAAATGATTATTAATTCTAAATATGCTGCCAGAACAAAAGGATAATTTTATAACAATAATCACAATGTATAAGGCTTGTATCTAATATTCAAATGAAATATATGCTCAATAACCTGAGATTAGGTCTCTGATATATACAATAGATCCACACTAATATGCAGGTTGTTTGATTTAATGACAATGTTGTCTCTGATGTACAATGAATTACATGCAAAATCGAGGTTGTTAGTACAATAACAATGTGGTATTGCACAGGCTGTATCTGATTTATCTTTATCTCTATGTGCTGAACAACAGAAGCTGTCTCTGATATATCTTTATATGATTATGCTTCTGAGATGATGTCATGTAATATGTAAATAATTACTTACACCTTTGATTGTTTTTAGCGATCAGCTACTCTACGATGAGTGATCCACGAGGGCTAATATATTTTATATTCTCAATTCTATATCCGATGACTCTTGCAATGATACGATCTCCCATATATACATGTTTGATCCATTGAAGAGGCATGATGGAATAGTCAACTCTCAGCATGATAATAATAATGAAGACTCACCTTTACTCATCGCAACAATCAGAATGATTATTACAGTAATTGTTATTAATCATATGTTGGTTATGTGTTGTTAATACAAGCCTGATTATGAGAATAGGCTAAGTGTTGAACAATAATGCAATGACAAGTGCATTTAATATGTGGATCGGCTAGGTGTGGAAGCACACAATAATGCAATGTCAAATGTGATTAATATGATGATCGACTAGTAAGGAAACACATGATAATGCAATGTGATTATGGTATGAATTAATGCAATTGTGATTTATGATACAGATATTATTATGCAGTGATAATGCAATGCGATGCGATTATGATCAAGGCAACTATGGTATGAGGCAATGATGTAATTCTATATGCAAGCTCATGTTACAATGAGATCACATGATCACGCAATTACATTAATATGGATGTATCTATTTATGACATGGTTATAAATCTGTTGTATATGTATGTAGAACACTGACAACTGTTATGCATATGTCTATGATAGAATGTATGATGGTGTTGTGGATGGATGCATGTATTTTAATGGCATTTGCATACTAACTAGATGCAGTGCACAAGATGATCACAATTAAATGATGGTTGCCACAAAATATCATCAAGCCATTGGTCCATTATATAGCTCACTAGCTATCATAGTGTTTACAAGTGATCATCTTTGCTCACTTGTAGATATCATCATTGCTGTGTCATCTACATGGTGGATGGATGTGTTGGTGATTGCCAGGCTCCATTATAAGATTATTTCTATACTATGTGAAAATGCAGATTATGTGCAAAGGCAAGGTATATTCCTTCCTTGTCGACATACTTGCATTCCAAAAATATTGGAATATCACAAAATCAATTTTTTTCCTTAATACTGAGCTAATTCAGAATAGGAATGCTTGGATTCTCAGATTTAACATTGGCTCTCTTCTTCTTGGGATTCCTCTTGTTGTGGGATCTCAATGTAAAGAGTTTCAGCGGGAGATTTTGGATACGTTCCGCAAGATGGTTAGCAACTGGACATGTAGATGGCTTTCATCTACTGGAAGGTTGACTCTATTGAAGTTGGCAGTACAGGCTCTTCCTATTTACATGTTCTTTGTACAAGTAGCTCCTATCTTTTTGAAAGAGTTTGATGCTCTATCTCACCAATTTATTTGGCCTGGCAATTTCCTTTCTTCAAAGTGGAGCTTGGTTAGATGAGATTTGTTGTGAAGTTTTCACACCATCACCCCATTGCAAATGGAGACCCCGCTCTTTTTCTTTAGCAAGTGATAACCGTTGTCTTAGACGGCCTAAGCTGGCAACTTTGTTCAAGTCTCCAAGTTTGAGGATAAGTTTGGGGCAACTTTGGCTCACTGGGAACTAATGTTTGTCCAAGGTTTGTGTGAAGGTTTTGATGTCCTCTTGAGGTATTTTCAATAACCTAAGTCCAAGTGGAGGGATCGAATTTTAGTCGGAATGAGAAGGTTTACATGCTTGGGAGATGGGAGAAGGGTCGTGATCAAAGTGAATTTGGTAGAAAATCCTTTAAGTTTAAAATTTCCACCAGTGGAAATACTTAGCGCTAAGGATTCCCGCCAGCTATCATTTCTCCCCAAAATTTCAAAATTTCCCTTGGGGCAAGGAGATCTGCAAGCGTTGTGAGAGATTCTTATTACGATGGCAAACTAATGAATGGAATGCTAAAACAATGAAGAGAAGGAAAAAATGGTAATTTTCTTAAGGATAATTGTTGCAGTCCTATTAAGTAGAAACCCTTAGCGCTAAGGATTTTCACCAATGGAAATCCTTTAAGTTTAGGATTCCCAACCTTCTCCTCATCAACTCAAAATTGATCGAGATCATGTTAAAGCATAGCTAATCGAAAATTAGTGAAAGAATTGGCATGAGGGTGGAAAATGGCAAGTCTTGGGAGTCTAAGTGGGAAAAGTGAACTTGGTAGAAATCCATAAGCATACAAAATCTGATTTATGGTAAGAAGGCAACATCATGAGTAAGATAGAACAAGAAATCACCAAGGATGTTGAAATAGGGTAAGTTTTGAGAAAATCATACTTAGTGGAAATCCTTACGCTAAGGATTTCCACCAGTGACACTAATTCTCTCAAACCAAAATTTCCCCCTTTTTCGCTTTGTGCCAAAATGAATAAGTGTTAGAGATAAAGGATGTTGACTTAGGATGAAATTGAGTGACAACGATGAAATTTGGAAGGTTTTAACTTTTTAAGACGAAGGAGGGCTACACCATATTTGGTAGAAATCCTTAACGCTAAGGATTTCCACCAGCCAACTCTTATCCTAAATAATTGCTAAAGACAGCCTGTCATTAATTATTTTCACAGCCCAAGGATGGAAATTCAAAAAACAATGATGTTAGGTGGGCCATATCTCCAATTGCAGCACTTTTAATTTTGCATTTAAATTCAAAATCTGGGCGAAGGTATCAAGTCAGCCCTCTGATTTGGGGGAATGTTAACTGGCGAATTGGGTAATTTCTAGGCCAGGTCCGCCCTAACCAGGTCAGTCCTTTTGGGGTTATTCTTGATGCCTATAAGAGGGGGGAATTCTAGGCATTTTAACATCAAACCAAAACAATTTCATCTCTGCTCTATAGCAGCGAATATCCTCCTAATTTTGCAGCAATTTCAACCCAGATTTTGCAGCGAATTTTCTCTAAATTAGCAGCGAATTTCCAAAGAAACAGCAATATTTTCTTCTGCCTATAGCAAGCAGCACTTGGAGACTTGAGAGGGTGGCGTGAACTGTTTGAGAGGTGGTGATTTTCTCCTAGAGAGTAACCATTTTCAGATTTTAGAGAGCTTAAGAGGGGAAGATATGAGAGTTATGGTCATTCAATGTTTAAAGGGAAAATCTGAATTACTTCAAGACATATGATGGTTGTAGGGAGATAAAATTTGATTTAAAAGGAAGAAACTAGGACATTCAAAATCCCATATGTTCACTACAATGTTCAAAATGGAAAAACATTCCAATGTTCTAAGACTTCTAGTTTCTTTCCTTATTTTTCTTGCATGCCATCGAAGTTTGTATCTCAAGTCTGACTTGTATTTTGTCATGGCAGGTAGGAGCATGTCTCGAGGCAAATCTAGAAAAACAAGAAAAGCAAGGCAAGCTCAAGCAAGAAGCGACACCGAGGATATGGCATCAAGGTCACTTTTCACTCCAAAATACAAAAAGATTGGAGATACCAATTTGGGCCCCCTAGAAGTGGTTCAAGGAGGACAACGGATGACAAGGAAAACCAACTCAAGGATAGCAAAAAAAAAAAGTGAAAAGTGGAATAGTTGATGCCATCACTTTCCCTCCTACAATGCAATGTGCTGAATTAGTACTGGAGTGTGCAAAAAATTATAATGCTCAAACAAAGACCTTCAAGTGTAGGGAAGAAAGGAGGGTCGTAGTTGTGCTATCGACAAGGACAATCGCAATGGTATTTAACATACCATCCCAAGGAGGAGAAGCCTACATCACTCAAGAGCAAGCCAAGAAGCATTTCCATAATCAAGTGGATGCTTGAGTGAAAAGGATGAATGAGGAATGGATGTCTAAACCATGGAGCCACTACTCCAAACTATTGAAGTTAGGCAAGTTAACTATATCAGATTTCAAGCAAGATGTTGGAGATCTCAATGTGATGTTAAATTGGGTGATGGGAGAGCCATAGAGGGGCATGTTCAAGCCTTGTATGTACCATTTCATAGACAAGATTTTATCAGGAGAGGTGAGATTCGCATGGGCAAAGATTATCAGTGTCAACATTCACCATCAGTTAAGAACATTGAAAGATGCTAAGAATGTGAAGGACACCAAGACATTCTACATGACATTCTACCTAGTCTACACGATAGCTCGACTGTTCAAATTTCCTGATTGAGGTCGCCAGGAAAGTGTGGTCCGAAAGGCGGAGTATTTGGTACATGCATGTTATCCACAACTACATCTCCATAATCTTAAGGAATTCAAAGTCTTCAACGATGTATTCGCCATGAAAATCATGAGACGGTTGCAAGGGGCTCCAGAGATGAGGCTTTCAAAAGAAGCAAAGAAGATTATCAAAGAATATGGGTTGTGGTACATTTAGAATGACAAATTCACATACATTCACATGTGCAGAAGCACGGTGTGCCTAAGGAAATTGCCAAGGTACCCAACTAATCGGATAATTATCATGGGAGTGGCAAGGCAACTTCTCTCCTATGACAAAATCCATAAGGATAAACACATATCGGGAATTAGAGTTCCCATTCAGCCTTGGTGGCGAAACATGTTCCTCCCTAGTTGCAATAGAGTCAGCAAATACAGAATTGAGAAATTATAGGCTAGAATTCTATCATACACAGCAAAATTTTGACTCGGATGATCAAGAGAGCATATGGGAATCGGTACTTCCACGCCCCGTACTTGGAAGATTATTGGGCCAATGAAAATTATGGCTTTGAAGTAAGGAAAAGGGCATCCTCAAGACTAACAACAGATGAAATCAAAAAAGTACAAGTGGAAAGGAATTAAAATCCTTGATCAGTTAGCGGTTGATGGCAAGGCGGTCAAAGCAGACTTTGACACCACCGCAAACCATGGATTGGCACTGATTGATAAGGGAAGTGAGCTAGAGGTTAGCCTAGATGCCTCGATGATCCCAGTTTCGCTTAGCACTCAAGAATGGCTGGATCAAAAGATGTTGGAATTGACAAGGAGGCAAGTGTCTTTAACTTACGATAGGATGAATGAAGTTAAAGAAATTGAAGAGGATGAATCATTTGAGAAGCCACAAGCATTAAATGACCAACAAGGGGAGCCCAACATGAAGAGGAAGAATACCACAAGGATTTCACTCAACCAAAATTCTAGGGAGAAGGAAATTAGAACCGATGAGCCACTAGGTAAGAGGCGAGTGCGAGCAGCCCCTCCATCCAAAGAAAGTACCACTTCAAAGAAGGTAATGATTGCATCACCCAAGGGTAAGGTGGTACACCAGGAGATCTCTTTGAATCACAGGACAGTACAAGTGAGTTCTTCAGGGTATTTGTTGTTGAGTGCTTTTGAGGCCAAAGTAGATGGTTGATATTGAAGATTCCTCTCTATCAAGAAATAGCCCACCTATAGATGAGGATCATAATGAAGATGTTGCAACACTTCCAAATCAAAGACAAAGAAGAGCATAGCCTAATCCAGGGCTAGGAGAATGCACTACACTTGACTGGTTATGGGCTACACTACAGGGTGAGCAAAATATTATGGAGGTGGAACTAGTTAATAATATTGAAGATATTATAGATCAAGAAGAGTAAGAGGGCCACCCAACAAGGAAACTAGCTAAGGTAATCTGGGATGATTCAAGGAATAAAAAAATCCAAATTGTCATCCCTAAAGTGACCAAAACAAAGGATGGCATTCAAATTCAGGATTATGATGTAGTGGAGCACGAGTTGGGAACCACCACGAAAGATATAGAGTATGATGAGGCTAAAGGGGGTCTCAATGCCATGAAGAGAAGGTTGGAAAGGGAAATTGCAAAAGAAGAACAAGTACAAGGCAAAATGTCAAGGGTTACTAGCATTCTATAGAAATGCATGTACGCCATTTCAGTAGGTAGATCACACCATCACAACAACACCGACCCTCGAGAGAGGAGATATAGAGGGTGTGGAGAATGTTATGACTTTATTGAAGGAGACTTGGGCCTAGACAGAGAGAACAATGCAAGAGGTATTGGCTTTGATCCCTAGGTTCATGGAACAATTTCAGACACTTGTGTCACTTAGGACCAGATCTCGTGCATTCGTGGACCTTTGCGATGAATTTCGACCTATCAAGAAAAGAACCATACCTCAACTTTATGCCATGATAAATGTTCTTGAGCAATTATTGGTAAGGGGGAAGGTAAACAAGGCACGGGTAAAACGTAATATAGAATCATGGTATTTTTTTTTAGTCAATAGGCAAGATCTTTTAAAGGGGAAGAAGGATGATAGCACTCAAGTCGATCTCTCTCTACATGATGTGATTGAGAAGATTTTGGGAGCCACGAAGCTTGCCTTCAACTTTAATGAGAAGAGCGAAAGAAAAATGAAATTGGAAGTTGTAAGGAATAGATTGGAAACTTTTGTCGTGGAAGAGAATGCATCATCGAGTGAGAGTCTCTGGATGACCTTTCAGCCCTCAAGGTTCTCATGAATTCAGTTAGAGACAGTGTGACCAAGTGGGAGAAGACAACTGCCAAAGCTAGGTCCGAGATTAATTTGGTTGATTGGAAGATTCGAAGCACTCCAATGAATGAGCTTAACAACATGGTGTCAAGATACATTGAACTGGCAAAGAAAGAAAGAGATAAATGAAATATCATTTTGGATGGTAATTTGATGTAAGCCCATGTGGCATCTATTTTCTCATTGGTTAGTTGTCTAGGTGTCTAATTCTGATTGGCCCCTTGTGGCATCCTTTGATTGGTTACTACTCCCATGGATTTTATCTATTGCTTTGTTTTGGGATACTCGAATCTCATTGATTGATTGGGTGGCAACTCTAATTAGGGTTTGTGCAATTCAATCTAGACCATGGATCTTGGTTTAATCTTGGTCCTTTGTTGTATTTGAGCTCCCTATATAAGGACTACTCCTCTCATTTGTAAAAGGAGTTGTTGGAGAGTTGTTGCAAGAATAATGCCGATTTTGCTCTACTTATCATTGTTGTGTTTTGCATTGTGATAGTTGTGATCAAGTTTTTGTTATTGCATGGTTACCTTCATCCTCATTTAGAGTAGATTTTCATTTCAAAGTTGCTTTCATTTTCAAGTTGTTGAAATAAAGTAGAGTAATTTTTTCTTTAAGTGATTCAGTTTAGTCGAGTGAAAGCAGTTGTAGATGTTTACTTGTATGACTCAAAAAAATCCGGACCACTAGCATTCTTATGGATTTTAAGAGCGCCTTGTGTGGTAAACCGATGAATATTGATGCTTAACTTCAATTTGTATTGAGTCTTTAATTTGCATCCATTTGATGGAATTAACAAGGAAATGTCAATATGAAAACCATCTAAGTACATTTTAGAAGCTTGCACTAGGGGACTTGAGTTGTTGATTAAGCTCCATCTAGTAGAGTCCAAGTCCTTGCATTCAATCATAGGAGTAAAGGCAGTAATTAAATATAGTCTAGTTAAGAAGGCGAGTGTTTAAAATTGAGAAATAATATTCATTGCATACTGTAAGGTGAGTATCCACACTAAAGGTACCATAAAGTCACCTTGTGATCTTACTTTGCAAGCTTAGCATAAGAGGTTGTTTTATATCAAGAGAGGATTGGATATTTCGTGTTTCACTCCAAAACAAGTGTTTGATCCCGCATGTTGTAGTGGAACAAAGCTCACATCAACAAGATTTCGTGTGCGAGCCAAAACAAAAAGGGGGGTTTAGTCTTCGGCCAACAAGTTTGATTGGTGAATTTTTATCTACCAAATTGTAACATGCTAAAATTTTGGAACTAATTAATCTTTAAATAAATGAGATAACATCACAAACTTAACCGAATGAAAAGAGATACAATTAAATCAATTACTCAACTCTTTCACATGAAATGAAAATACGAATGATTAAAATCTACTTTTCCATATATTTAGAAAGTAATCCATATATTTAGAAAGTAACAACCATCTAACTACTACATTCACATGACAGTCAATTATTAACTACCACTTTCACTTGCATTTTACAATCTGAAATATTATAATCAAAACAACATGCTTATCAAATGAAATGTGAAGAGAAACATGTAAAGATTACTAGCGTAAAAGCAGTTGATGACACTAAGTTGTACAAGCCTTGGCATCTAGAGGAGAGGAGAAGCATTGCCATGGGCTTAACTTCCCAACCGTAGACCCTTAGTATCCCCACACAATCTCCATCAAGAAAGGCCCTCCCTAACTTAGGAGTTGGCTTGGGACACCCTTATCCAGCAACTAAGCATCCTGGTGTTAGAGTGTCGACTAGTTAGCTATTGAGACTATGAACACTTCCCAATCAGCCTATTTTACAACTGCTAACACCTTGACCTCTGGTGATCATAGTGGAAAACATGGACTTAACTACCTTGGCCAAGGATTTTCGATGAGCAACTTATATGCTCGATCACCCAGCGCTCAACTTAACAACAAGATTTATTACAAGGATTTCCATGATCTATCTTTTTATTGTATTTAAATGTTTTTACTAATTACATGATTTCTTTCATTGCAGGATTCTTCCCACTCTCTCTCCCTTCATCTCGACCAAGAAGGTCCTCATGGATGATTATTTGGGAGGTTCATTACATGATAATTGTTTTTTTTTTAAAGAAATAATGTGCTTATACATTTGCCATCGTCTTGCCAATTCTAGCTTATGGCATCCTAAGAAGGTTAAGTCTTAAATCTGAATATTGTTCTCTACATATTTAAAGCGGCTTACCCATCTCAAGGATATACATAACGTATTAGTGTATGGTTCAGAGCTCATAATAGAGGAAACATAAGTGCAATTGAATTTCAAGCATATCACATGCACAGTCCTTTTGCATTCACATATATACATCTCTGATGAAAATACAAATGGAAGGAAGATACATCTATCAACCCATTCGATCATGACTTTCAATAATACAACCAAGGCCGGTTGTAGAACAAAACGGCAATTCAGATTTCATGAAATAAATATGACCGGATTACGTATAAATGCAAGACATGACCTAGTTCGGCAGATACAGTATGTTGAATATAGCTGAATTTGGTGTAGGAAGATGCCACCACTATTGTTAACTACAAATAGATTTGCTCGAGCACAACACACTGGTTTCACTCATGGGCTTGGCAAGTTTAACAAACTTTTAACACAATATAGCCAGACTGGCTACAAGACTGAGTAGCACTTAGCATGAACAAAGAGAGCTCTGTGGTAAGCAATAACACATGCTACAGGCCCATGAGAGGAAATGGAGGTAATATATAAGAACATTTGCCAAGAGGCAAGCCAAGAAAAACAAGAAGTCACCCACGCATGTTCAATTATGAATAAAGATTGAGGTGGCAAGAGATATTCGCACAATCAATTTCATAATGATTAACATAAAGCTCGATGCCTAAAAGGGTCATCACAATATAGGTGGCCGCCCAACAATTAAATAAATACATAATGACCAAGGTCAAGATTGAAATTATTAAAAAAAAATGGTGGCAACATCCCCAAACCCATGTCTTAGTATATTAATGTCGTTCTTATATATTCATGCTTGCCTGAGTAGCTTGATATATATGTGTGTGTGTGTGTGTGTGTGTGTGTGTGTGTGTATATGTATATGTATATGTATATGTATATGTATATGTATATGTATATGCCAAAATAAATAAAATTCGTATATATATATACACACGTGTACACATACGTACACATTTTATACCCACACAAGTACAAGTATGGTCACAATATTACTATACTAAGACATGATAGCATTACAAGGTAAACTACATCATCCACAAAATGAAGGTAATAATTCTTATTTGAGTTTTAAAGTGTTTTAGTTTAACTAGATAGCTCATGGTTATCCTTGTACTTTCTTGCTTGTCTAGTCCTTTATTCCTTGGTACAGGGTAGTTAGGTTCATGCCTGATGGCCTAATGGCCTGACGGTGGATATGGGTGTCCCCTTCCGAACTCTCATTTTGGCAACACTTCCCCTCGACATCATCCTCCTACAAAATGGAAACAATTCTGGGAAACAACATATTTCCAATAATTTGAAATAATAGTAAAATATCACATAATCATTTTCAATTTCTAAAATATTCATTTTCCAATTTCATTATAACGGCTAACTAACATGTCACGTGAAGCATTAACTAATAACCGAATTTCCATTTCACAAGAATCAAAATATCTCAACAACTTTTAATGATAGATCAATTTTACATGAACCAAAATTCTCAACAAATATACCATACAACTAACTTCACATGAATTTTTCCAACGGCTACAAGATTATTTAATGTAGCAAAATTTGGGATGTAACACAAGTTATATTGGAGATGGTGTACTTGTTAAGATCAAGTCTAGACAAAATTCATTACTCGTATATACCTCAAGGGAGTTAACAGTGTGGATGTGTCTTGGTGAAATTTGTTGGGGAGGGAATTCATGATGTGGGACACTCAAAAAAGGGACAAAACTCATCCAGGAGGGTTTGTTTCGGATTTGTAATATGGGATCTGATACTCATTTTTGGCATGATCCTTGGGATGGTTATTCCCTAATTATTTCTTTTTTTCCTAACCTACAATCCCATTGTAACATCTTTATCGAAATTGGGTGGACAAGGGAGCAAATTTTAAGATTGTTGTCCTCAAGGGACATTTGAAGGTGAGTTGGAAAAATCCACAAGAGTGGTCATTGTGTGGCGCTAAAGACAACCATCAAGAGCTTAATAAGATTTTAGCTAGTAGACTCTATAATACTCTTAAGGAAAGGGATGTTTTGGCCTGGGTTCCACATCCAAAGGGTAAATTCTTCGTTGCTTCAAGTTACTTGGTACCGGATGGTCAATTGCATTGTAGGGACAATGTGCCTTGGTGGAAGCAGATTTGGAACAGATTCTCTAATTGGTTGTGCCTCACTTGGGAGAATTTGCAAAAGAGGGGATTTCAAAGACCTTATCGATGAGTCTTGTGTAAAAATAGTGAAGAATGTGTCTCTCATCTCTTCTTCCAATGTTTATAATCTAAGGAGATTTGGCACCGATGGTGGGGAGGTCTTGGTTATCCTCCTACCAAGACCTCTTTTGTATAGGTTTGTTGGGTTCTTGGTCCAACTCTCTATTGGCAAAATGTTCAGCGCTCCCCTTCGGATTCGTGATAACAGTTTAACCACCTCCTGTGCACTACAAGTTGAGTGGTTGTATCAAGCACTAAAATATCGCTCTTTTGGTGCAACGACAACCCCACTCGAACAAGTGGCATCAGAGTTTCGTCACAAGTCCGAATCCTCAGACCCTTAGGTAATGCTTAGTGTAACATCCTGATTTCCCAGGTCTTAATTAACAACTAACATACTCAAATAAATACAATTATCACTTCATCTTCATAGGAAGTCAGTTAAATCAGTTTCGTTCATGTGAAAGGGATTGACAGTTAAAATCAATTAGACAAAATTTCTTAACTAAAAACTTGAAACACCATCAAATGAAATTTCTACAAAAATTGAAAACCACATACCATGAAATTTAAGATTGAAATCAAAACTAGGGATGCTTTTGTAACCACCCGGGTTAGTCCACAAATACCACTATAACAATATCACATGACAACTACTATCTAAAAACCAATATCTCAAAATCAAATGATGATTACGATTAAATAGCACTATATTTAAAATTAGAGCATCACATACCACTATATTAATTAGGGCATCGATTACCATTGGTTCATTTAGGGCTTTTAGTTATCTCGGTATCACTTAGGGCTTCCGATACCACTGATTCAATTAGGGCTTCCGATACTGCTGTATCATTTAGGGTTCCAGTTACCGCTGAATCAATTAGGGCTTCCAATACCGTTGTATCATTTAGGGTTCTAGTTACCACTGAATCAATTAGGGCTTTTGATTTCCTTTCCATCTGATTACTTAACTGTTGAAGGAACTCAAGATTAGGAGATATGCTCATATAAATAGAAGTTTGATATATAAATTTATCAGATAAATCTATCCTTCGCATCTAAGTGTAAAATAACTATAATAATGAAATAACTCAATTAATCTCACCTTCTCATATATAAAAGTGATAATACCTGTTTCCGATAAACAATTGAATGTATAGCTTATCTTGTCCGATGCACGTCTAGCAACTTATGGAGAGGTGAAACATTGTAAGGGACTTAACCACCCAAACCGGAACCAAATCTTATCCCCACACGATCTCTATCGATGAAGGCCCTCCCTACCCGGAATAGACAAGGATCATCTTGCTATCCACTAGGCATCCTGGTATTTTGAACACACCATAAAACTTGACAGCCAGAGGGTACAATTAACAGGATCTTGCATGAACTATTAATTAATTCAAACTAAAATAATAAACTTTGTTATGTCATATCTATTTCTATTTCAAGTTATTCAGTTTCCTTTCTCTCATCTCATCATTCCATGGCTACCAGTCGGTGAATCCTAGATGTATTAAAAGCTATGAGCACACTGCCCTTTTTCACCTCTTCACCATTTATGGCTTCATTGCTGGCGATTTTCGGGTGTATTTGAATGAGCATTCTTTCTCTTAATATCTTCTCATGGTTTGTGACAGCATAAAACTTGCTAATGATACCAATGTCATTCAGGAAGATTACATACAATTCAGCATTTCACAAGCTGTGATTACCTAATTAAGTTCTTTAAAGGTTTTAGAATTGATTGTTAAATTCTAATATCCAGTGGCGTAAGGCTTCATGGATTCCATACTATGGTTATTTGGTTATCACTTCCCATGATCTAATCTATTTTAAAGCGAATTTATTTTGTAATATCAACCAGATATCAAAATAAGATATTATCATGATAAGTTTCATAGCATACTACTATAAATTTCAGAAGTTCTGTAGCAAATTGGTAGATGTTATATTGCAATGCATGGTTTGGGTTAATCACATTACCTGATATATTCTGAAAGACAATTGACGTTTGTTGAAAGCTCATCAACCTGCCTGTATCGCTGATTCTCAGTATAGATGTTGCTCTCTATTTGTGGTTGGTACCATGGGAAGATGGGTGCTTGAATCATATGGAGGTCGGTGCTTCAAATATGTAAAAGTCGGGGTATGGAACTTGCTACACAATATTAGTATCTGCACTTCTTCCCTTTCCTTCAAGCTTACTCACAATATTTATAACAATCCTCAGAAGAATATTCCATAAGAGTGATGCTGCCACAGATTGCAGAGATTCAAAAAGAGAATCAAGCCGGAAAACTATGTGTAAGAATACGGAACTAATGGGAGGCCAGATTTGATTAAGGAAGTCGGAATACTTGCACGGCAAGGAACAGAACTTGAACTACTTAAACAAGGCTTGCATGGACGATGTTGCAGGTACTGGCGGTAATTAAGATGAGGAGAAGTTGGGGTCTAGAACTTTGAGGTTTTTGAAACGCCAAAACAGAAGGAAGTCGGGAGAAAAGAGTATATTGCATGACTCCTCTCACGGCATTATCAAATGGAGAGCAACATGACTCCTTGGCTCCCACCGGTTACAAAGATTAAAGTCGATTCAAATTCCAAATGATTGAAATTCGAATACCAAGTATTAAATCGATTAAAAGGAAAGAAATAGAGTTGCAAGATTATAATTCGAATATTATTATAAATTCGAATGTTATTATATTTTGAATATTATTATAATCTCATGTACAAGTAAATATATAAATAGGGAGACATCACTTATTTTAATTATTAAATTATAATGGTGCCATCTCGTTTTTATATCTATATGTACGTATATAGATATATCTACTATATTAATAAGGTGAAAGATCATATTAAATCCTTAGAGGTATGTTTTATATTTTAACTCGATTATTTTCTCAATTTATTTATTTAAATAACTCATGCGGGTCCCACAAATGTATCTTATTTTCAAGTTGCTAGGTCCTCAACCCATTTTCTCAGTGATGGTGATGCTCCTACCTAATTCTTTTCTGACAATGCTTCCACCCCTTCGACATGCTTCCTACAAGGAATTCTCCATGGTTAAATTATATTATCATATTAAATTATTTAATTATAAATAATCACAATGGTTAACCATCTTCTTAATTCCATGAATTTGTAATTAACAATCCACTAACATATTATCTTCACTTGAAATCATAACGACCAACTATCTTACCATTTCGCCATATTATAACAGATTAAACTACCAACTAACTTCATGTGAACCTCATCGGCTATATTTCAAATTAGGTCAAACTTCGAGATGTAACACTTAGGGGGATATTGTTGGTAAAATGTTCAGAGTTCCCCTTGGGATTCATGACAACGGCTTAACTGGCTCCTGTGCACTACAAGTTGAGTGGTTGTATCGAGCACTAACAGATCGGTCTTTCGATGCAATAGCAACGCCACTCTACCACTCTAAACATCTCAAACTTATCATTGGAAATGAATATAAGGATCTTTCAAGATTCAGAACTTTTGAATGCTCTGGTGTGGAGAAAGATTATTTGCAGGCTTCAAAAAACTATTTCTGCAAAATGTGATGTTTTTGGGCTTATTGACTATAGTGATTTGGCTAAGATAACAAATTTAAATCTAGTTCATAATGGAGAGGCTCCCTCTATCAGAAGGAGAATGAGATAGGCCAAACAGAAAATTCATAAAGAAGGGAGACAACCTCCCTCGTAGTGAAGGAGTTTTAAAAGTTAACACTAATGGTTCTATTAGATTATTTTTAGTATCCTAGGTACTTGCTATATTTAATTCAATCTTCTAAAGCCTTTGCTAATGGTTATTTAGGCTTATTTTGAGTTTATTTAGTTTGGTCTATCTTTAGACAACTTGATTTTTAGTTAATGTATTTATTAACGTCTACAAAACTCTATCTATTTGTGCATTGTTAATAGAATTTCTCATTCCATTTTTTAAAGTTTCATGGTATCAAAGCTGGAGGCAATTTGGGTATGGCTCCCTTATGGGAGCCCTACTAAGCCCACTATGGGCCCCGCCCCTTCGCCCATAGGGCAGCAAGTTCAAGCAGTGATGGGACAGTTTCACCCGAGCAATCCCAATATGTGAATGCCTACTATTTATAAGGGGACCTACTATTCTAAAGGGGTATTAATAATTTTTCCTCAAAAGCTATGTCTCATATTCTCCAACCCGTGTCTTGGATTCCACATTTGGTTTTGATCAATTTTTCACCTCAAAATATGTTTGGTTTTGATCAACATTTTACCTCAAAAAAGTGTGCTTGGATTTGGTTGAATTTTCTCCTCAAAAATTGTTTCTAGAATTTGTAATTAGCGAAGTTTGCATGGGATTTTTTCAGATGTTCTGTTGACTTTCTCAGACCATTGCAAATGTACTAAGCACTACTATAATGTTTTGGTATGTGTGTTCCAAATGCAACATCCTCTTATATTTATGAGGAATAAACCAAGCGAAGACATGTCCCTTCATGAGACATGTCCCTTCATAGGACATGTTTGTTCATTAATATAATTAATATAATAATAATCTTAATTATAATTATATATATATATGAATCATTATTATTATATTAATTAATCTTAAAGGTTTATCCTACTAAAGCTACCAAACATCAACACTCCCTCTTAGCTAGGGAGGATAAACACACAACCATATATTACCTCAATGTAATATAAGAATATCTTTGATCAAAAGATATTCAACCTTTTTTTGATATCACGAGTATTGATCTTCTAGAATATTGACATTCGATATTCACCAATTACTCAAGTAAGGTTTGATATCACATCTAATATCATGAGTATTGGTCTCCCAAAATATCAATGATATTCACCAAGTACTCAAAAGAGGTTTGATATCAAATCTAATATCAAGAGTATTGGCCTCCCATAATGTCATTGATATTCACCAAGTACTCAAAATAAAGTTTGATATCACATTAATCACATCTTATATCAAGAGTATTGACCTCCCAGAATATCAATGATATTCACCAAATACTATTTGAGTAATGGTCTTCCAAAATGTTGAGATGCAAGACATTCACCATATACTCAATTTGTTTGATCCCATAATAAAAGTTATTATAAGATCGTCACCTTACAATAACTTCTGCAAATACAATTAACATATTTGGAAGTCGTCACTTCCTCATGATGTACACAAGGGATAGGCCCATTAAAAACCATATAGTCATGAGGTATATTCATGAATCGGAGTCCTCTTGTCCGCTACAATTTATTGATCACTAAAAAATCCATCTCAACATGGTTTACTACCTCTTAATCAATATGATCGAGATCACCAAAGGTGGACTGAATCATATCCTCTATCTACTCCCTCTCTTTCAAGGTTGCTTGAAATGTCAACCTCCCTTTGAATCTCAATCTCCCTCTTTTCCTGTAATAACATTCTTGAAGGAAAAGATCAACGCACATAGCTCTTATAGTACGTATTGAAATAAGAAAAGACTACATGAGTAGATACTTGTAATACTCAAGAAAATAAATACTTATATGGACATCAAGATCCCTGATTATCCTTGTCATCACTAATGTGGTTATTATACATATAACATCGAATTTATTTTACCCTTCTTATAAGATATTATATTGATCTCATAATATCAATCATTTCTTAAATAAACATCATTTATATAACTTATCTATTTTTTAGAAATTCACAATGTTCTACACATGTGCATTCATCTATGTAAATAAAATTATTACCACCAAATACTTTATTTAAATATATGGAAGAACATTAAATGAGCATCATCAATAAATCTTACTTTATCACTTACCTTTATCAAGTCTATTCCTCATGCCTCTACTTCCCCAAGACCCTCGTCCACGTTCTATATACACCATGTACTAGTAATTAACAAGGTCTTAATTGGGTTGGGACCCAATGCTTCTATTTCCTTATAACTTGATTTACCTTCTTATATTTAAATCAACATCCTTCTCATTGTCTGGTCCAACCGTTGGCAAATTTTATCATTATCTTATCCCACCTTTATTACTGATGTGGTGGCTCCACTACTTTGTACACAACATATGAATCCATTGTGGCTTTAAATTAAATCTCCTATCTAGTTGTCTACAAACATAACTCATATTTCCTTTCGATGTATTAGATTATGTCAAGGGAGGGTCGTGTTGAAAGTCACAGTGGATACATGGTTATCACATTGCCCTTCTACGTGCATTAAGTGTGATTCAACTCTTGCAGTTTCCATTCGACGTCATCTATTCATCGATGGGTCGATAGTTGAATGTATTTTGTATTTCTCCTGCGATTTTGTTGTCTCGACTCTCAACATTGTCTGTATTTCTATTCTGTTGTGTTGGTAATAAATGGAAATGTTTTCTTTAGCATCCTTGCCTTATTTGTCTACTGTAATTTCTATTCCTTATCACCTCTCGTTGTGTTTACGTACTTCCAAACTCTGGTTTAATGTTTTGATCAAGATCCTCTTTATTTTCCTTACATTTGCAGCCTGTCTAAGTGGGCAGTTTCTTGCCTGGATTAAGATATTTGGTTCTGCAATATGGTGGGTCGAATCACCCATGTATTCGGCCTTGAATTGCAAGAAGGGACCGACATGGTGTCTATCTTGGTGTTCTCTTATAATTATCACTATTGTGTTGCATTATGGTATCTTCAATCCTCCTCCATTCAAAATCTCGAAGAAAGATCTGCCCAGAATTGTCATCTTTGAAGACCATATAGTAATCCATCAAAAATTGATGGTCGCTGCTTATTAATTTACCCCAGCATACTAATGAAGATAAATTGCTGCCTATTGGAGCATATTCACTGCCAACTAGGGAATAGCTCGCTGCTTGTTAGAAAAGGGAATTCAATATTTCTTCAGCCCCAAAATATAAGGAAAATTGCTAAGCAATTGACCGCTTATTGATGCTATATGACATGGATTGATCCCCTTATATGAATTTGGTGAATTGAATGGGCATACTATTCAAAGAGGGACAACCTGGCAATGATCTGTTGGTTTTTTAATCTGAGATCTCTTCTATATAACTGCGATCTCCTTTGATGTTATCAAAAATAGATTATACTTGTCTGCAAGTTATTATTGTTCTTCCTTCAATAATCCTTTGTACTTTACTTTGTTAAGTTTGTAGTTGGCTCTGATACCATGTTGATTTTCTCAGACCACTTCAAATGTACTAAGCACTGCCATAATGTTTTGGTATGGGTGTTCCAAATGCAGCATCCTCTTATATTTATATGAGGATTAAACCAAGAGGAGACATGTCCCATGATGAGACATGTCTGTTCATTAATATAATTAATATAATAATAGTCTTAATTATAATTATATATATATATATATGAAACATTATTATTATATTAATTAATCTTAAAGAGGTTTATCCTACTAAAGCTACCAAACATCAAGATGTTCCTGATTTAGAACTTTTGCTGGTTTTTCTAAAACAATGATGCTTTGTAAACTACAAATCATGGTATCTTGCAATTGATTTAGGGGCATCCAACTCATCTGCAATAGTTTGGAAGGTTTAGTAGTTATTCTCAATACTTGTCTTTGTCTACATGGAAGGTTCAATTATCCAACATCAGGTTGGATGTTTTTTGGTTAGAGTTTTTACAAATTATGGGAGGATTTGTGATAGACACATCTTAGTGACATCCCAAATGTAGTCTCTTGTCACTTATTGCTAACCATACTAAAGAAAGGAACAACCTTCTCTATTTTTTGGCTACTCTTGGTCATTGACATTCTACAAATTCAGGGAGGATCTCAAAAATAGAAAAATGTTTTGAAGGATTTTTAACACCAAGACATGCATTGTATTTTGCAGGGTAGCTCACAGAATCACCATTAAGGCAAGTATCAGATTATTTTTAGTATCCTAGGTTCTTGCTATATTTAGCTCGCTCTTCTACAACCTTAATTAATGGTCATTTACGATTATTTAAGTTTTTTTTTACTTTGGTCTATTTTTAGAAGTTGTCTTTATTTAGACAACTTGTTTTTTGACTAATGCTATTATTAGCGTTTGTAAAACTCTATTCATTGTTAATACAATTTCTCATTTTGTTTCTTAAAGTTTCAAATTCTTACAGGGGGGATCCTGGACATACAGGAATTGGTCGTAATGGCAGAGATAGTGATGAAGGTGTTGTGTTCTTCTCTACTTCTAAGGGGCATCGTGCCAATAACCTTACGAAGGCCGTAGTTGTTCCTCATGCTATTGAAAGAAGATTTTCTCTTGGTCGGAAGAAGACTGCTTGTGAATCTGATTCTCAAATTGTGACTGACATGCTGAATGTACAATATGTGGATGAAGCTAATTGACATTTAGCCTAGGTGGTAAAAGAAATCTTAATTTGTGTTCTTCATTGGATCATATTTCATTTTATCATATTCCTTGTGAATGAAATAGAGTGGCTGATTGTATAGCAAAATGGGCTTTAGAGAAAATGGATAGGTAGGATGTGGTTGATTGGGATCTCTTAGGCCCAAAGTATACAGAGACCATGGAAAAACTGATTAGGGAGGACAAAATTGGGCAGATGCTTTCCCAGTGGGATTCATTTTGGAACTTTTTCTTGTTCGATGTTGGGTGCTCTTTCTCTACCCTTAGGCCTTCTTTTTTATACATACTGATATGTTCTGAATAAAATTTTACCCCCCTTTTTCCCAAAAAAACGATATCATTTAATTTTTTACTTTTACTCATGTCAGTGAAATATGCTTTTTTAAGCTTTATATATTATAGCTTAATGAGACCCATGCTTCAACTTTTAATTCTTTTGGTTCATCTTTCTTTTATTCTATGCCCCAAATTTTTATTAGAGACACAACCTCTTAAAAATTACATAGGCAAAGAATATATTAAATCACAGCAGCTTTAAATTTAGCGAGCCTTATGTAAAATTGAATAACTTCACAGTTAGGGAAGACAAAGGTAGGAAGAATTAAGGATAAGGAAAATTAACCATTCATATTGTGGTACTGAAAAATTCCCTACAATTTGTAAATGCAAAGAGAAGGAACAACGGCAATTTAATATCTAGTAGGTTAAGAAGAGACCAATATTTCCAGTTGACATAAACTTGCTAAATTTATCACTATTTTTTTGAAGGAAACAATGTTAAGTAAGATAAAATCCTTTTCGGATAAAAAGTTAAGACAAACCAACCTCAAACTCTGGAGCTGCTATAGAACTGCACTCAATGCTTATTTCAACTTTCCCTTGATCAGGTCTATATGGACTTGGTTTTCCAAGATCAGCCTAAAATACACCAAATTTGTTAAAAAGGTAATGGCAAGATGTTACAAAAACAAATATTAAATACTCCATAGGTTAGCAGTGTCAAATACAATAAAATAATTCAATAAATGTGAACATAGAATCAAATGAATATTGAATGATTAACTAATTCCCCTACAAAAGCTTTAAGAACAATGTTTATCTGTCCACATGCACAACTTTCAAACTAGTCAGATTTTAACAAAATGAACAGTAACATGAAAGGTTTACTCCATCAAGGTGCAGCTGAAGAGAAAATTGTCAATTTGTATTGGGTGAGCCTGTGGGCTTAGATCCTTAGAACTCCTCAAATAAAATTTAAAAATGAAGTTTCTATAATTGATGGTGTTGACTAGCCAAGCCTGTAAACAAAATTGTACAAAGGGTGTGTTCTTTTTGACTTTATGTACAACAGCATGCAGCTGGGCTCTTGGAATAAATCAGGGAACATTTTTAATGCAGAGGAGATATTTCTGGGGCATTTAAAGAATGTTTCCCAATGTAGGGACCCCCAAATATCTATTCCTTTCCAATAATCACAATCAACATTGAGGACACTTTGAAAATGACATGGCTCCCCAAGCAAGATGAACCTTCTCATAAGGTAGTCAAATTTTCCTTCACTCTAATAAAGTCATCACATATCCTTTAAAATAACAATATTTACATTGGTTTATTAATTTATTATTTCTTAATGTTATGTGTAAATATAATACTAGGCCTACAGGAGAAGATTTTGTGTCATGTCCCTTAGTTGAGACCCTATTTGCAATATCCCCACCTATTTCACACCAATGTTGTGAAAGACAAAAGTGACAAATAAAGAAAAACAATTAAAGCCTAACCGTAAAAAGATCTAATAATAAATATTAAAAAGGTAAAAAAATAATAAATGATATCTTTTCATGGCTGGCCTTTGTTCGGTGGCTGCCCGTCTGTTTTTGTTTCTGCTAGTTTCTATGAGCTTAAAGGTTTAATCTTTTAGTTTATATTTTCAGGGTCCCTTCAAACCTGTTTTCTTAATCAAAAAAAAAAAATGATATCCAACAAATAATATAATCATAATATATGTAAGTAAATAAATAATAATATTTAAATGTGAAGGTATATAATTAAATAATATAACATAATATTTTAACAAAATATAATATATTTACTATAAAAAAAAAATAACTAATATGTATATCTAACTCCCTCTAAAGTATTATAATATTAATTTTGCAATATTTAATATTTTAACCAAATAAAATAATATTTAACAACTAATATATTATTTAAACTTGAATTAGCCCAAAGCTAGGATCAGAAGACATGTCTCTCTAAAGAGACGTCAAGTAGATATAAATGGAAATAGATTCTCATTCCGAAGGGTTACATTTCGAATTAGATTCTAATATCTAATAAACCTCTGTCAGCATTCTGCACATACAGTCAGCAATTTGATCAACCAATCAACAGTTTTCTTTAGGAAACAGTCAGCAGTATAGGACGAAGGTAGAGAAATAAAAGATGGTAAATATAAGAATTGAAGATTAGTCATGACTGAATTCATAAGGAGGGCATCTCACATTCAAATGAGACAAATAGTAGGAACAGCAGACTTTATAACAGGTAATCAACAATTAGGGAGTTTCAGACATGAGCATCTAGTCAGTAATTTGGCTCTCCATATACACAGTCAGCAGGATTCTATAAGGTAAAAGATATAAAAAATAGAAGTCGGGGAGATCTGAAGATAATACAGTAAAGGAAATAGAGGGACAAAAATAAGGATTATTCATTTATTTCTGAACACAGTCACTTGATATTTGTATGGCTGTTTGTATATATACAAGGGCTGTACATTAATTATATCTTGTGTGTAGATTATTTCACTTGATCTAACATAAATATGAATAAAATGTATAAATATTAATATATGTCTGCACACAAATCAAATGGAGTGTGCACACACACATATATCTGGAAGATATATAGAAATTCATAAACAGAGGATTTTGTATTAAATATGGATATTCATGATATACAGGAAGACCGTATCATTCACTACTGTAATCAGACATAAATTAGGAAATATATTTGGAACCTATACATTTATCGATATAGTGACAATAATCAAACCTATGATATAGAAGGAAAGGACAATAAGAGAGAACAGTGAGGCTGTTTACCGTACAAGTAAAGAAAATGAACGCATACAGCCAATGAACATGAACAGCAGAATTTATATTAGTATTCGCAATAGTAGATGAATGATGCTTTACAATGATCCCAGACGGGATATAAATACTACTGCCGAACCTTCCCGAAGGAGTCCGTCGGCCACAATTATTCTATCCATTACAAACTATTTACCGCCGGACCGTCGGCTACAGAAACACCGCCGGACCATCGGCTACAGAAACACCGCCGGACCGTCGGCTACAGAAACACTGCCGGACCGTCGGCTACAGAATACAAAATACCGCCGGAACCATCCAGTCGGCTAACACCATCCCAAATATCTGAGACAAATTAACAAACAAAATACATTAATAGAGTGACTACAATAAGAGAAATCTGCTTTTGTCACATCACTTCCACATTCATCCCGTTACATCTGTAGCCTCTGCCAACACAATACTGTCTCCTCAAGCTGACCTTGATAGCCACCTGTGCTGCTTTCTCTGTTTTCAATTCCTCGGTACCCTAAGCCAAGTGTTGCTGCACTACCTCCAACTGGATGATCAGCTCCTCCCGAGCTCTCTACGCATCCACCAAGACAGCCTTATAGCCAACACCTGCTCCCACTGCCTCTGGTACACAGAAAGTCCATGCCTGCAGCAACTTCAACTCTTCTCAACTGGTCAGACTCCCACGACTGATATCCGCCACGACTGGGGGTCCAGGGGACAACGCCCCCGGCGGGGTCGAGGGGCAGCGCAACCCACACAGAAATGCACGGAACACACCATTTCTATCATTATCTGTCGATTCTACACTCTTTCTGGCAACCACGGATGCGTCCCCTTCCCTTTGGCATCATCTATCACTCATTCTGAACAACTTGATTCTGTCGCCGTTTTTTTTTTTTTTTTTTTTTTATCTATAACTGCTTCCTCTACAATCCACCACAAATCCCTCTGTATAGAAATTCTTCTCTTTCTGGCAGAACAAGCACTCTTCTTTATGTCTCTGTTTCCCACGAAAGTCTAGCTGGAGGAGGGAATGGAGTCTGGCGGAAATGGTTTTTTTACCCACGGCCTTGTTTTTGGCGGAGGAGAAACTCTGACTAGCGCCCGCATCCTATCCACGGCCTTGTCCTCACCCACGGTCTTCCTGTCGTCGCCCGCGGCCTTCCTGCTTTCACCTCGCGGATTCCTGTGTCACCCGCGGCCTTCCTGTTCTCCCTGCAGCCTTTCTGTTCTCCCCACGGCCTTTCTTTTCTCCCCGCAGCCTTTCTTTTTCTACTCCCGGCCCATTCTGTCGCCGGCGGCTAACTGGGCGAGGATTCTATAAAATATTACACCCGTGGGAGCTTTTTTTCCTCTCTCCGTCGGGGCAATATTATCCCCGTGGGGGCTCTTACTTTTCCTGCCGGAACCTTCGTTCTTTGCCAAAGCAATCATTATGCCCCGAGGCTTCACACTCCGCGGGGGTCTCTTGCCCACGGACCCACGGAACTTTCAACTTCGTTGGCCGCGGACAGCTGTTGCCCGCGGGGCCTCCAACTTTGATGCCCGCGGGGCCTTTCTTTCGTCGGCCGCGGGGTCCTCCAACAGCTGTTGCCCGCAGGTAGACTTGCCCGCGGGGCCTATCTGTCCGTGGCCTCCTCTTTTTTCTTTTTTCTTTTTTTTCCAATTATCTTTTTTCAATTATTTTAATTTTTTTTTTCAATTTTTCTTTTTTTCTTTTTTTTTTCTTTTTTTTTTTTCCTCCTAAAAGAAATCAAATAACAAAGGTACCTCCATTTTGCCTCCAGGCGTCACCATTCTGCAACGACGACGGAGTCAGCTGGCCATCTTGTGATAGCGGAGTCTTCCTAGCACCATATATTTTGAATTTGGATCTGTTGACTGCCGGAGGTACTTTCTGTCCGTCCAAAGTCGATAATCTGATCGCTCCATTGTCGCCGACCTTCCGAATCTGATATGGTCCAACCCATCTGCCCCTAAACTTTTCCACTTTGATTTCATTCTGACCGTCGTACACCTTACGTTTGTTCTGTGCCACCCCCCTCGCCCACTGTGCCTGTGGTCGTCGCGCAACTGGATTATTTCTTTGCTGTCAGTGCCCTTCCACTAATCTTACGCTGCAGTGTAACCTTTTCTTTCCGTGCGATCCATTCACCATGTACCGAATAGTGGGATTTTTTGTTTTTCTGTGTTCAGACTGTATGTTCTTCCCCTCAGCTTCAGCCATGGCAACTTTTCCTTCTTCCACTTCCCTGCATTCCTCCGGACATTCATTTTCCTCCTTTTTCTCATCTCCGTCGACCCTTAGCATATTGCAACTCGGAAAGAGTTCGTAGTCTTCTATCTGCCAGTGGTAAAGGCCATTAACCGAGTCCAGGTCGTCGTCATTCGATCCTTCGTCAAGTCTCAATACTCCTCCTTCATCCGGTTCCATTCTCCTCTTTCCTTCATCATCACTTTCGCCTTCACTGTCAGAATCTGACAATGCTGCCTCCTCGCCAACCATTTGCGCGTGCAGGTCAATTATGAATCTTTTGCCTCCGCGCTCCATTGATAGAGTATTGTGTTTCCAATCATGTTTTACTTTTGCTTGCACCAACCAATCCCGTCCCAGAATAGCATCATAGCCTTTTCTTTTTAATGGAATGACCACAAAATCCAATAAAAATGGTTGCGTACCAATTGTTACCGGTTGCACTTTCAGAATTCCCAACGGTTTGATTCCATGTTGGTCTGCCGTGAGCAACTGAAATGCAGGTGGCCACAGCGTCGGCTTTCCCAACTTCTTCCAAGTATCCTTCGGCAACACATTCACGCCGGACCCTCCATCAACAATTGTCTCTGTCAAAACATTTCCCAAAATCCCCATCTCGACGACCGCTGGATGCCGTTCGGAGGTGAGTGCCAGCAACATTGGGTCTGTTGCCGTTGCTTCCCTACTGTCCCTTCCTGTGTCCTCCGTTGCTTTCAAAAACGGTGTATGATTCAGAATGGTCGTCCGTAACTGAGGCATTGTGAGGAGGTCACTTATCTTGACCGATATCTCCGTTTGTAAGATCTGTCGTACAATGTTTTGTTCTGCAAAGTTCCTTGCCAAGGTGCCGGTAATATCCTTCAACTGAGATGTCCCCGCCGACGATGCCTTTGCAATTTCCGCCTGCGCTTCCCTCACTTTTCTGTTTTCCTCTGTTTGCCTCCATGTAATTGCCAGAACCTCCTCTACATCCGTGCCAACAGTGATCAAGTTTACTCCAGCCTTTGGACACTTGGAATCTTCGTGATCGCCGGGTCCGCACCATTTGCATAATAATTTCGGTGTGTTTGCCGCTGTACAATCCCGTGCAAAATGACCCCACAAATTACATGCTCGGCATTGAACGATCGGTCGTCCGTTTGCATCATATTGGGTTTGACTTCGGCTTCCATTATTGTTATTGGTTGCATTGTTGTTATTTTGCCCTCTGCTATTATTCCTGTATCCTCCAAATGTAGCACCGGCGGTATTCGTGTTTCCGCTACTACCCGACGGGGAAGCCTCCTGTGTGAGAAACACCTGCGAAGGTCCTCTTGTCTTCATGTTAAAGGGACAGTCCTTTGTTGAATGGCCCATGATCTGACAGATGTCACAAAATTGGTTCTTCGGACACGATCCCTTAGTATGACCGTCGGTCTTACATTTCGTGCACCACAGTTCACCACCTTTTGGCTCCTTCTGCATGTTTTTAAATTCCTTCATCATTCGAACCATATCCTTTTGTAAGGCACGAACCTTTTTTCTACTACCTTCGTCGTCACTGCTATCATCTCCGGCAGGCTCGTCGTCATCAAAATCAGAGGAGCTAGTTTTCTTCTTCTTTGTCTTCTGTTCACTTTCAAGGTCCAGTGCTCTGTTATAAGCATCCACATATGATGACGGTGGTACAATTTTCATTTTCCTCCGCAGCTGTGAGCGTAGGCCGTCCACAAACCACCTTTTCTGCAATCCGTCCGCCGGCTTGCTTTCCATTTTGTTTATTAAGTCTTTTAATCTCCTGGCATAGACACGGACAGTTTCGTGCTTCCCCTGCTTGGTATTGAAAATTTCCGCTACAATTTCATTATCATCCCGCAAAAGTTTAAATTCTGCCAAGAACTCCTTTTTAATGTTATCCCATGTATCCAGCTTCTGCGGATCCATATCCGAAAACCAATCAATCGCGACACCCCGTAGGGTTGCCGGAAATTGCCTGGCCCATTCGTCGGCATCTGTGATTCCATTTGCCCGCCAGATCGTCTCACATGTCTTGCAATGTCGGAGGGGGTCGACTGTACCATCGCCTTCAAATTTCGGTAATTTTTCTTTGGGTCCCGCCATAACTCTGGAGGTTTGCACTCCTACAGTGGTCGGCACTCCCACACTGGCAATCGGCACTCCCAAACCGGCAGTCTGAACTCCCACACCGACAGTCTGTACTCCCACACCGGCGGACTGGTCTCCCACACCGGAGGTGTCGACAGCTGCAAACCTTGGTGAAGACGAAGGATCCTCCGAAATTGTTTCCCGCGGAAGTCTATCCTGGACGAAGAGGTCACTCCACGCTCGTGCTCCGTCGGCACCGCGAGCCGTGCGAGTTGATGCTCTTCCGTCTGAATTTTCTTCCCTCGGCGAGCACAAATTCAAGAACTCCTCCCGTGCTTCTTCCACCAATTCCACCCGCTACCGAGTCTCCTCCAACAATTCCTCCGCACTTCGGTTTCCGTCGATAATCTTCTGGAATCTCTGTCGACGTTCGGCTTGCTGTGCCAAAATTAAATTCTCTTGTGCAGTACGGATTCCATCTTTTCCCTTCGCTTTATTCCGATCCTTGTTAAGCTGATTTGGCATTAATCTTCATTCCTCCCACCTTCCAGATTCATAAGGCAACGGCGCCAAATGTTTACCGTACAAGTAAAGAAAATGAACGCATACAGCCAATGAACACGAACAGCAGAATTTATATTAGTATTCGCAATAGTAGATGAATGATGCTTTACAATGATCCCAGATGGGATATAAATACTACTGCTGAACCTTCTCGAAGGAGTCCGTCGGCCACAATTATTCTATCCGTTACAAACTATTTACCGCCGGACCGTCGGCTACAGAATACCGAAACACCGCCGGACCGTCGGCTACAGAATAAAGAAACACCGCCGAACCGTCGGTTACAGAATACAGAAACACCGCCGGACCGTCGGCTACAGAAACACCGCCGGACCATCGGCTACAGAAACACCGCCGGACCGTCGGCTACAGAAACATCGCCGGACCGTCGGCTACAAAATACAAAATACCGTCGGAACCATCCAGTCGGCTAACAGAGGCCTCACTAGGTACACCACCTCATAAAGTGTAAGGTCAAGAGGGACGAGAGATTCCACTCTTGGGGCCTAGGGTTGAATGAGGACACCCTATTGTAATATTTCCCTAACCCATATGGTACAGTTATATGACAGTTAAAGGATCTTAGCCATGTGAAGAGAATAACACAGAATAATGAAGGACAACGGCATAATGATTCCACTAGGTACGCCAACCCCATAAGGTATGGGGCCAAAGGGGACAAAGTATCTGCCCTTGGGCCTAGGGCAGTGACAAAAAGGGCGCCTCATCGTATCTTCTTATTCACCCACACCATCGTTATGGTCCATGAAAGTAAAATGCTACAAATGTTTTCTTAGCATATGCCTTAGTATATCTATAGATCTGCATATATTTTATATTAACGAGGTACTAACAATTTAATTAGGTCTTGTATCCATATATATATCTGCACTTCTTTCATGGTTGCAGGATCTATAATCAAGCATAATGAAGAGCATTTCCTTCTTAGTAAGATAACTTTCTAAAACTTTCTAACCTTACCTCTTACAGTTGTGTTTGTAGAGTCTTAACTACAGCATATTCTAGAAAGGGATACTACATGTTGACCTTATACCAAACATACAATATTTTTGGCTGCAAGCACAATTGAAGAATGACCAAACAAGCACACAAATTCAAAAGAAAACAGGTGAAAGGTTATCTTTGATGGTTGTTAGAATTATGTTGATACCACATATTTTCCTATGTTACAAAAACTGAGTACTCTGAATTTGGGCTAAGTATTTTATTTTGTTGGACATCTGTAGTAGACTTCAAATGTAGGATATGATCACAGATACTAGATCTCATTACTTGGGCAGACAGAAGTATCTCTAAAGTGCAATGTTTATATAATTTTCACATCTCATCTAATGTAAATAGCACTTTCTGTTTTAGAAAAGGCACAATATATAGAAGCACATGAATGGTTGTATTTTCGTGTTCTGTGGTCTTCAACGCTACAATAGACAGTTGGAAAGAACCAAGGCCATCAAGCTAAACAGGCTGATAAACATGAAAGTGGATAATTGAGACAAATGAGCCAACTTCTAGAAAGAAAGTATATTGATCCCCACAAATAACCCAAAAATAAATTGATGTCTGCCCATCTCAAGAGTATCTGATTGATATTTTGAATGATCTAGCAGATGCTAATGCAGAGACTTCCAACTAGGATATAATTACAGATAAGCTGGCCTCCTTGGAGATTTTTTCCATCTCTCAAATGGATACTATAAGGCCAAATCCTATAATGTCCCCTTTTTATCTTGCCATGGTTGGTGGTTTGGATTAGCCTATCAGTGGCCCTCCTAAGCTAAGTCAAATGGTTAGGGGTCTCAGTTGGCAGAACTGGAGGTCAATTCCCATTTCAGAGGATAGGAAAGTTCAGGATTGCTCTTTGTTGGGTCAGTTTGGCACACTTACTACTTATACTGTCTATTTCAGGAAAGTCCAGATTTATATTTTTAGCATGGTGCTTGAACAGGTGGGCGGCAGAGTTGAGATTTGGCATCACTGATTGGAGAAGCTACTCAAGGACTTGCTATTTACAGTAACTAAATGTTGAGGAAATAGTATATCCTGGAGGGCACTCTAACTCGTGGTCTACTCAGCAGTTGACTCATTTATTAGTTGGCTTAATGGAATGGCTTTATTTAGCGCATTGATATTATCTATCATTAATAAAGTAGTTTTATTAATGATAAAGTCATATTATCAAGTCATTTACCAAGTAGGGCAATTGACTTTAAATGTGCATTAAATGATTATAATATTAAAGGAGGCTGATTATTTAATGTTCTCCTAAGCCAACATGGGCACATAGAAAGAAAATATCATTTAATGATTTAAAACCAAAGCCAAGTACAATCTCACGTGAAAGTCAACCTTCGTCAAAAAGCAGGTGCAATTAAGTTACGTGAAAAGTGAATGTGAACCAACTTGGTCTTGTATGAGAAGAAATATACAAAGCCAAAGCTGAAAATGGATGGAGACTTATGCATTTGTTAGTTTCCTTTGAATTGGGAAGTTCTTGTGTGCAAGGGTTTTCAGTATTTGCTAGCTTGGAAGAATGAAATTCTTCATGAGTTTTGCAATCAAAGATGATGATAGATCCATCAATCTTTGCATATATCAATGACTTTACCTTTGATTCATGATTGGTTTTAAATGAATCGCTTTAGAGGAGATTGAGTTAGTCTTTGCAAAGAATAACATACAGATTGTCATAGGCGGCTATATACCATAAATTGCACCATTTAGACTTCGCATGTGGTGTTAATAAGACAGCTCTCCCAAGTAAGACAGCAGCATTAGCTTTCTGAATAGACACCAAAACCCGTGGTTGGATCATATGGTAATTTGGGGCTGCACATCCATTTCAGACTTGAATTCCTAGGGATTATTTTGCATTGCATGAAAGTTGTGATCATTTTGAGTCAAATTACAGAGCTGCGACTCCGTATCAGGTTCTCAGAATTGTTGTTAAAATCATTTGGAATTAAAGATAGAAATCTGTAACTTCAATGTCCATTAAAATTATATTAGATTCCAATGCTGCTTTCATTTGTTAATCTCACATATTTGCCAATCTGATTATATGCAAGTCTGAAATCAAAACAGGATATAATATTGCCATGGTTCATCTACTAAGTCTATAACAGCTAACCATTAAAACCAACTTCACAATAGAAGAATTCTCATGTCAAGAGGTAGTCCACCAAGTGTTTGATGAATTGTCTCTGTGGTATAAGTGATTGCTTCTGCATGTCATGCCCTTATAAATGTTTGATGGAATTTCTATGCATAACACTTGTAATTTGTGCGTTGTTTTGGGTGATGCAAGAGCTCAGAAAATTAGAACAGACTTTACTTGCCAAGTGTTTGACAAAAATCCTCCAAGACATATTGAACATTTTAGGTCAAATATTGGAAGTAATCATGACCAAGAGAGGTAAGAAAAAATTAAAAGGAAGTCATCATGGAAGAGATTAAGCTAAGTTCTAAATCAAATCTAAACTTTGATAAACAAAAAAAACAATCAAGCAGTGAAGAACCCATCACAAATCCAATGAAGATCCTTTCATGGATAGTAAAGAACCTTCATATTCTTGACAATAGATAATTAATCTAGTGTCAATTAGATGAGCAAATGCCAAATATTATTATTTTGCAAGAAACCAAGCTAAGTATTCAAGATACTGCAAAAATTATTCATGAATGGTTCAAATGGAAAAGTATTATTGCATCAGCTAATGGAGCCTCAAGAGATTTTGGTATTCTTTGGGATGTTAGTACAACAAACATTTCCCCATTAATTAAAGGTAACAGTTGTCACTTATGTCAGGTAACCTCTATTCATTCCAATCTCAGCTTTCTTAAATATTTATGGTTTACAGATCTCTTTTCAGAAAAAGACCCTTCAAAAACTCATATCAGCTATTATGCCCCCTATTCAAGAAATTTAATAATCCTGGGGGTGACTTCAATGTAAATGAACATAAACTAGCACCCAGCAAGGTGCAATGGTTACTATGATAGTAAGATATTTATTAAATGATGTTCAGGGGAATCTGTAGAAAGGGAGAGCGATAATAATAAAAAATTGTATGTTAATATCTTGCTGTTACTTCTGCTGAGGTGCAATAGAATGCAAGAGCTGCACATGCATTGTTCTTATGATTTAATTGGATGTGGATAAGTTCTAAATGTGATCTAGAGCCTCTAGCAGTCTTTTTATTGATTTGCAAGTCGGGCGATTCTACATCACTAAATGCATTAAGACTAACACTATATAAGAACATTGCCATCTTATTATGCAAATATATAAAGAGCCCTGTTGCAATCTTAATTGGGGAAAATCTTTGTGGATTTTGTGGCTGCTATTACCCACCTGTGGAAGTAATTGAGATTTGTGTGGAGCTGTTTATCATCCCTGAAGGGTGGTGTCACATTCTAACACTCCTGCGTGCAAGGATAGAGCACATCAATTCATCTATTTGGGCCTGCGATCTGCAATAGTGGTTGCCGTTACAGATTCTGGGCAGCATTTGGAGTGTTGTTGAAAGTCTGCAACTAATTGCGGACCTGCCGTGATACTGGAGAAGCCAGTCTCAGAGGCCTATGAATTAAGTATTTGCTACAACCTGACTTTATCAGGCCTACGTTTGACAGTTGGGCATTGTTATATGGTGCGATTTGGGTCTGGTATTTACAGTCTGCTTAATCTGCATTGAATGCCTAGAATCTGGAGTCTTACTTCTCCTGTGACATCTCGGCATCCTGTAACTATGTTTGGGCACCTGGTTGCTTTTGACTAGCATCATTTGGAGGCTGCGATTGTCATATTCAGGTTCACAGTTTAATCTACATGATAATTGCTTAATGTTCAGTAGATGTTGTGAGTTTTGGCAATGTTTGTTGTAATTGTCCATTTCGCAGATTATTGATATTTCAGTATTGTAGATGAAGCATTATTAACAGTTTGGTATTTGCTCCACTCTTGTAATTCTAATTCTTGGCATAGTACTTGCAAGGACTTAACAGTGGGATATTTTAATTCCATTGCATATGTCTAAAAATTCATTTGTAAAGCCCACAAGATCACAATATAAATCAAAGTCCAGTATAAGAGTTGCATGCCAAATGTTTGACCAAATGTCTAATTACTAATTACTAAAGGAATTTGGAAGTTTGTGAAGTTATAATCTAGTCGGGGTTATTACACCTGCTTCCCACACCTAATCAGTCCTACACCATTTATTCTAGTACTCTGCTCTTGTGCTTCAGGAGTTTGTGAGGATTGTGCTGCTAACTGAGCCTACTCACAATTTTATGCTGTTTGGAATTTAAGCGAGCCTAACTGAGTGTCACCTGTTCCATATTCTTCATTAATACACTCTCCCAAGATCCAAAAGTCAAAATCTAAAAACAAGCAAAAGTCCAAAGCATTTAAACAGGAATGACAAGAGAAAGATTGTCTTCTTATTTTCTTTGTGCTTTTAGAATTCCATCTAAGAATATATACCCAGAGTTTAGAGGAAAAGTATAATTCCAGAACCTTGTGATCAAAACTCATAGAAGATTTACAATAGATAAGTCCAAAATTTCTAACAGCTTCTAAACATCTTATATGTAGGCTTTGATGCACTAATATTCATGGTAAACTTGAATCAGAGGATTCGTCAATAGTTTCAACCAACTCAGTAGCTTGTGTTGATTAAGCTAGAAGCAATTTTCCTTACATCAATAGAATCAATTTTCTAGGTTCCAAAATCCTTCTAATCAAGGGCATTATTTTCAATTTATAACCATTTGCCTTGGTAACGACCATCAATTCTCTCATTTACACTGGTAGGAATCCAATGTCTGAGATCTCTATCTAATCCAAGATAACTCAAAGCAGGAAATTCAAGTACCATTTGTTCACTATCTTCACTGAGTTACTATGTCTATCTAAAATCATTGCCTCCAAGGGAACAAGTTGTGAGAAAGGCAGAAACTCCTCCTCTGATAGATTCATACCCAGTGACCTTGATTTCTTTCAAATTTTGAATTATTAATCAACCATAAAAAGTTTATTTTTCCTCGGGTAAGTATAGCTCCAAGGTTCAGTCCTCCAATATCAGTCACTCCTAGCTCACATCCTTCCAAACTCGGCACATGTTTACAGACAATTGTTGCAAAAGACTAACACCCCTATTTGTAATTTGATCACAATGAGAGAGGTCAAGCCTTTTCAATGTTGTGGCTGTTGACTCTGATTCCAATGACACCAATCCCCTACCGGTCACCAATTTTCATCCATTCAATAAAGGAACTTCCAAGCATTCACTGGCCCTGATAACTTCTAACACTTGATCTGTTATCCTATTGAAAAATCCTATACCTAAATGCATTACGTTAGGACATTATTTCATAAGAGATGTGACACCCACATTGCATGAGCCCTCTATTCTTTTCAAGCACATATTTTTCAATTCCTTACAGCCATTAGCTGTTGAACAAAGTACGATGTCAGAGGTGTGTAATGCACCACCATTATAACACGCAGTTTTCGATATATCAAAATTTGAGTTCAAGTTTTAAAGAGTGGGGCAAATTGCTGCAATTAATTACAAATCAAAATCATAAACTTCTCCCTCTGCTTGAGTAAGCACGTTTTTGTACCTTGGCAGAAAGGAATTCAAGATCTGAGAGTCCAACACTTTGAGGGATTCCCTGGCAGAGGCTTCAAGCTGTAATATCCCTAATCTAGTCCTTTGGGACTGATTCAATTGTAAGAAACGTCTTTCTATCCAGGTGTGCACCCAATTATTTAATTAATGTCTATTACATTGATCTTCAGGTTGATTTAAATAATTGATGGCCTGTGCTTCTATGATATAAGGGTTAGATAGAGTAACCAATCAGATCAACAATTTTGTACTTACAATGACAATATCAACTGCTATATAACTTCTGAAAATGATGTAGTATTGCCCTTATATCAGGAATGTATACATGCAACTATATTGGCTATGCCATCAAATTGATAGTACTCTTGGGATGATAATTTGAGCTTCTGATATAATAAAGTGGTCTGGAATTTCTGAAGGAAAGGTTATTGTTAAGTATTTAACCTGACAATATACAGGTCTGAAAGTGCAGACCGCACTAGACCTTCTTACCCTAATATATCATTAGGCTGGCATTAGATTATATACTTTCCTTAGGAGCCAGCGACTTCTCAAGAAGTAACATTATAACCCTTAACTAATCTAACACATTGTTTGTTAGATGTTATTGTGTTTATATTTCAGATCGCCAATTTATAGGAAAATTAGTTTATGCTAGTTTAGGAAGGGATATGTCCCTTTGAGGGACATATCCTTTAGCAAGGATATATATAGGGAGGTTATCGGTGCAGTTAGAGGACACACAGTAACAATTCAGTCTGCTCCTCTAAGTATCAATATCCTGTAATTAATATCAGAAATACTCCCATTCAATCAAGGTTGATTGATACAATATTAATACTCCCATTCAATCAAGGTTGATTGTTCCTTATTGTATCGGCATTAGAGAATTTCAGTGTTCTTCACATATTACACAATTAAGGCTATATCCTCAAGCAATATCATCATACTGATATATTGCAGAAGTAAATAATTTTGGATCAGATATATAAGTGTCAACTTCCTCAATATTCAGATTATTAGAAGGACCATTCTTATCTATCAAGGACTGAAGTAAAAGTCTGACTCAAAGGAGACAGAATTTGCAGAATCTTTACATGGTATCAAAGCTCTAGTAGTCGAACCTAGGCTCTACAAAATTCAGTTATCAGACTTCATATATATCTAGCAACTATCTCCTATTTTCAATGGCATACACAATCAGACCCGAGGACAAGTTTGATGGGAAAGAACACTTTGAAGACTGGAAGTTCAGAATCATGATGATTCTTGAAGCAAATGATGTAAAACAATTTGTTGATGGAGCATCCAAACAACCTCCAGTTGAACCTCACAAATCTATCTGGAGCAGAGGAAATAGAAAAGCTATTCAAATCATTTTAGATGGAGTAAAAAATGATATCGTACCATGCTTACAAAACATCAAACTGCCTTTGATATGATGAATGCATTACGAAATGCATATGAAGTAAACAATGCAACTAGGGTTCTCGCACTGAAAAGGCAACTAAATCACATTCAGATAAAGAAAGGAGAATCAATAAATTCTTACTTCCTAAGAGTTGTCGGCATTAGAGATGAACTATCAAGTATAGGAACCACTATTAGTGACACAGAATTAACACCTATGGCTATAGATGGATTGCCAAATTCATGAGAGACATTTGCATGAAGAACAAGTGCCCGAGATAATCTTCCAGACTTTAACAGACTCAAAAACGATTATCTTCAAGAGGAATCCAAAAAACTAAAGAAAGGAGGGAAACTGAAAACAGAAGATGAAGAACTTCATGTTCTTAATACAAACTCCTATAAGGGCAAGAAGAAGCATTTCAAGAAGAAAAAGGGTAATCAAAAGAATGGAAAACCCAAGAAAGATCTATCTAAAAAAAAGTGTTTCAAATGTGAAAAATTTGGACACTACAAATCTAATTGTCCTGAAAATTTCAAACAACAAGAAAACTGTACAAATGTTTTTTACAAATGTTATTAGGGAAGAAGATACTTATGATCTTGAAAACCGTGTTTTGTATTCCTCACTATCAAATGAAATTTCAAATAAAGTATGGGTAATTGATAGTGGGTCTTCTAGACATATAACGGGATACAAAGAAACACTAGACTCTTTATCAAAGAAGGTTAACAGTGAAGTTACCATTGGTGATAATTCAGCACACTACGTTGAAGGAATCGGAAATTGTACTTTGAAACTAAAATCAAGAAGTACTCTTCTTCTTGAAGGTGTACTCTATGTACCAAGAATTAAAAGAAACCTAATCTCAATTACAACACTTGAAGATGATGGGCATAATGTTGCATTCATGGATGGCAAAGTATTAACTTGGGCAAAGAACTCCTCCATCAAGAAAGCGAAGTTAATTGGTCAGAGAAAAGGATATTTGTATGAATTGAATACAGAATCTAGTCAATCTATTCAAGCCTTAGTTCATGAAGCTACAGATATAAATGAAATATGGCACAAAAGATTAGGGCATCTAAATTTCAAAACTTTATCAACTATGGAGAAGATGGTTACTGGATTACCTAAACTAAATAAAGACCACTCAAGTATTTGCAAGGGGTGTGCTCTGAGTAAGAACACCAAAAGTCCTTTTCATGATAGTACTAGAAAAATAAATAATGTACTAGAATTAATTCATCCAGATTTATGTGGACCTATGTCTGTTCCTTCTCTTGGAGGATTCTGGTATTACATCTTGTTCATAGATGACTTCTCTAGGAAAACATGGATTTATTTTTTTAAATGCAAAGAATCAGAAGAAATCCTAAAAAGATTTAAAGAATTCAAAACTGTTGGTGTAAATACGTATTTACTATTTACACTTTACTTAAGTTTACTTAGGTTAATGCATTATTTTATTTATTTATTTTGTGAGACACTTAGGAGTTTGCGTACTTTCATGAGTTGTCATGTTAACAACACAGAAGTAAGAAACTCTATTTCAGCACATGGTGTCTACAACACTGGAGTTTGCATCATTTACTGAGTTGTCATATAGACAACATAGTTATTCGCACTCCTAATTTAGCACATGGTGTCTACAACATAAATTTGTGTGCTACACCTTTGTAGGCTTATCCTCACATCACCGCACTTACTTCTGTGCTTAATGGAGGATAACCCATATCTAGTGGACATGTGCCTGGTTGTATGACTTATCATGTTGCTGATTCCTATGAATTCTAGATGCATCTCAGAGGCTTTTATATACAGGCACTCCTCGTATACTTTGAGGACATTGAATCGAATACATATAAATATTCTGATCATACTCTTTCTGGTCTACAATTGTGCTTGTATTTGAGTTATTTGTTCTTAGGTGAATTTTGCCCTGAGGCAAATTCTTATATGGGATCAGAGCTTGGAGAATTTCTTTTCACATAGTTGTTCGAGACCATTCTTGCTTCAGCACCTTGGCCCAAATCCAAAGTATAGCAGTCACTAGGAACGTCTAGAGCTAGAACAGACCTCACCATTGCATCTGGAACGTTGATTCGGTGAAAATCAACTATAAATTCAGCTACCCTAGCCCAAAGTCGATTGTGAGGCAAAAAAATTTTGCAAACCGGCACCCAGAGGCCCCCATTTGCAATTCTGGTATGGTCATTTGCAGATCTATTTAATTGATTTTTGGATTTGTTAATTTTCTCCTCTGCAAATTTTCGATTTCTGCATTTTTCGAAAAAAATTTGCACAGGTACCGGGCAAACACACCCCAGCCCTGAGCAGAATATTCTTTGATCAGTGGTTGATTATTCAACATCAGATTGTGACTAAATCCGGTCGCATTTTACCCTGTGGGCAAGCATTTCTGGCCTTCTTTATTCTGGCGACGATAATCTCCACCAACGGCTTGGTCCTCAACCTCTGACTTCCGCTTTACATTCCACAACACGTGGATTTCAATTTAAAAAGTGGCCTCTCTCATTTCCCCACGAATGTGGGATAATTCACACTAGACCCTGTCGGTCGTTTTTCAAACTTTCGGCTAGTGAATTGAAACTTCCAACCTCCATTCGAGGATTCTGACATTTTGCCGCTCGCCATCTTCATCACAACAACTTCGGCCCGTGTTCCTTCCGATCCCAGCGACTACTTTTTTAATCCTCCGGCAACTTGTTAAATCTGGCTCGGCTCCGGCGGTTTACCAACGACCAGCATTCTCTAGCCGCTGCGTTTTTGAAATCTGGCTTGGCGTCTAAATCTCCAACAGGTGCTTGCCACGTTGGACAACGCACTACCACACCAACTCAGAATCCCACTCAGCAGACTGCGCCCAATCAACTCGGCCACATAGACCGCGCACAAACCAAACGGTGCTACGTGTCATCCTCGTCAATAGACAGTACATTTGCCACGTGTCGCCTTCGTACTAACCATATGATCCAAGTCAATGTACGGCCCTGCCATGTCATCCTAATAGACTTTTTTTCACTGACATTAGCCAGACACAATTAAATTTGATGGTCGTTCGACCATCATTCCTAGGCATTTTACAACTGCAACAACGGTCGTTTGACCGTCAAATTTAAGCACGCAATTTTTTGCCCAGACCCCTCTTTAGATGCGTTTTTTATTTTGCAGCCCAACTTTGAGAGGCCATAACACAGGCATCCGGACTCCAAATCAGGTGCGATTTTTTTTATTTTAGGTAGAATTTCCTGAACTTTTCAATGGTGGTGTTCTTTTCTAGTTTTGGTGCAAGGATTTGTCAGAAATTGAATTTTTTGACGACTGTACTTGTTCAATCCTACATTTTGCAACTTGAAACACTCTGTACAGGCTCATTTGGACACATTTTCAAGTTCCATTCTTTTTTAAAGTGCATTATTTTTCATCTACTTTCCAAATTTGCATTCAGATTCTAGGGTTGTGTGGACAAAAATCTCACTTTCAGAATTAGGGCTTTTTCTGCATTGTATTGCTTTGATTACTTTTCAGAATTGTTGTACATCTGAGCTACAGTGCTTAGTGATAGATTTGGGCCTCAAAAGGCAGTTGTAAAAAGTAAAATCAGAAGTCCACTTTGTACATTTTGACAAGTGGCCTATTGTACACACACTACATATAAAGTGCGAAAAGCATCTTTTTTGGGGGGGATCTTTTGATTGAGTGAAAGGGGGGGGGGTGTATATTGTGTTCTTGTGTCTCTCTTTTGTGCTCTTTTATTTTTTTGCATCATGGGTTCACCTAAAGGTCCACTTCTAACTTCACGCAATTATTCTACATGGAAAGATATTGTATGGAGTAGATTAATGGAAAAAGGTCTAGATCTTTATGTTGATGGTACAATTCCAAAACCCACTGATTCTAAAGAACTCATTGATTGGAAAATTATAGACAATCAAACTTTAGGAATTATCAAGAGTTGTGTACATAGAGATCTCTTCTTCCACATTGCTAGTTTCAAAGAGGCCAAACCTACATGGGACAAACTTGAATCATTGTATGGTAAGGTGGATGAGCAAAAGGGATCCCAAATTGAGGATGATCTACTTCTATTTGATCCAAATAACTTTGACACAATTCAAGACTACATCAACAAAGCCAATGAATTTAGGGCACTACTTAAAGATTGTGGAAATCCCATGAAGGATGAAAAGTTGATTCATCACATCCTGAAGAGGCTACCTTCAAAGTATGCTTCCTTTGTTTTGAGTTATAATTTTCACAAGTTAACCATGGGAAGTGCTTTCCAAAAGCCTACTTTTGATGCATTTGCAGAGATGTTGATTCTTGAACAATCTCACTTGATAGATTTGGGACTTCTCACAACATCAAAGACCAAAGCATTAGTGGCTAGTGATGAGAACCAATCAAGTCAAGGAAGGAGAAGTTCTAATAACAACAAGAAGAAGCAGTGGAAGCAGAAATCACAATCTGAGACACAACAATCCTCCTCACAACAAGGCAATTCTTCTTCCAACAAGAAGGGAAGTAATGAAAAGTAGGACAAACTTTTTTGTGCATATTGCAAAAAGCAAAATCATGATGAGCATCATTGCAAGATTAAACGAATCAATGAGTTGAAAAACCTACTCAGGAAGAACAAAATTCAAGTGCCAGGTACTTCCAAGGATTCAACTCCACTCACTTCAAAGGGAAAAGGGCAAGCACTTATGGCAAATACAAGTTCTTCATCAGAATGGATTCTTGACTCAAGTGCCTCCTATCACATGGATTCTTCAAAGGGAGACTTTTCTTCATTAAAGTAGTCACAGGTACCGCACATCTTTGTGGGAGATGATACGAAAATGGAAGTTGAAGGAAAAGGACATGTAGAAATGGAAAATGGGGAATTCAAAGATGTTCTCTATGTTCCAAACCTTAGCTCCAATCTCCTCTCAATTTACCAAATCACTCACCTCGGAGATGGCAATAAAGTTGAGTTCCTTCCAGATTCAATAATGGTGCGAAGTCTAAGAGATGATTCATTGGTTGTAATGGGGAAAGTCAATCATGACAAGAGGCTTTATTCCTTCTCCCACTTTGTGCCTAAGTCTCCTTCACAAACCTTGTTGACTCAATCTAATTCACAAATCAAACTATGGCATGAGCAGTAATTCCGCTATCTTTAGCAACTTTGCTCAAAACACATGGTCAAAGGTCTACCTAACATCAATTTTTCTAAGGGTGAGTGTTCATCATGTTCAATGGATATGCATATCGAGGAGAATTATGATGAAGGGAAGTCTTCAAGAACACCAATTGTTCTTCAGTTGGTTCACATGATTTTAGCAAGTCCTTTTGCAGAGACATCAGTCAGCCAAGGCCGCTACATCCTTACTTTCGTTGATGACTTTTCACGTTTCACATGGGCCTACTTCCTTCATCATAAGAATGAAGTGGTTGCTAAGCTTCAAGCCTTCAAGAGTCATATTGAACAGAAATCAAGGAAAGCCATCAAGGTTCTTCGGATGGACAATGAAAGCAAATATGTGGACAAAAGACTTAAAGACTTTTGCAAACTTGAGGGTATTGATCTTCAGAATCTACCAGCATTCAATCCACACAAGACAATGTTGCAGCTATGAGGATTACAACTCTTAAGTCCATGGCAAGTTGCGTGATACAAGCCAAGTCTCTTGATCCCACACTTGAAGTTGAAGCCATTAGCAGTGCCACTCACATATTTAACAAGTCTCCTCATAATGCCTTAGATGGAAAGACACCTTTTGAGGCATGGTGCGGCAGAAAACCAGTTGTGAGTCACTTCAGAGTCTTTGGTTGTCCAGCATGGGCAAACATATCTTCCAAGGGATGCAAGGCACCACCACCTAGGCCTTGTACTTTCATTGGTTATGAAGACAGTGTTAAGGCATACAAATTTATGGATCCTGAGACACATGACATCTTTGTGGAGAAGGATGTTCATTTTGAGGAAAGTTCACCCAACTTATCCTCTAATCCTTTCCACACTTCATATACTGTGGAAACCGATAGTGATACCAACGATAATGCTTCCACAGATTTAGATACTTGGGGTTCTATCGACAGTTGCAGCGAGAGGTCATGGCATTAGCATAGTCCACATGCATACATTGCCACAGTGATAGGTCTATCACAGTAGGGTACACCATGTCTTCCAGCTTCAGCAACAGGGGATGACCACATAGCAAACATTTCAGCTTTGTTCGTGGAGTCACGCACCGCAGATTTGGGAGACAACTTTGATGATTTACATCTTCTCTTTGATGAAGATGATCCTTCTACAGTTGTTGCGAGGGCTCACTCTGTCCCTCATGTCCATTCTCTACATGATTGATCTTTACAGGTTGACGTGATTGTGGATTCTTATGAACAGCAGTTGTCGGAGGTCTCTTTATCAATTGAGGAGACAAATTGCTCATTGGGATAGATTCTACAAACATCCTTGCTAGATCTGCATTTGTTCTTTTCAGCATCGTTAGAAGGGGCGACCATCAGTTTCAACACAGGGACACGTGAGCACGTTTCAGGGCCACCATACATCTTCAGGATTGTACTTTTGCCATTGTTTCTTCCAAAGGGGAGGAACATTATTCAGCACTCTTGCACCAGCTTCTACCTTGGAGCAGCTTTCACTGGTTGGCACTCTTCCTTTGTTGGTGGGGGGGGGGGGGGGGACTACCTTGTCTCTCTTCCTCTTCTTTCTTATGGGGGGGAGTTTTCCCTCTTATGAGGTTTTGTTCTTCTCATTCTTCACTATTGTATATACTTGATGTATGTCGTAATGGGGGGGTCCTAATTACTCCATCCATCCATGCATCTTGTCTTTTCATCTATCTTTTTGGGGGAGGTTTTTCCCATGAGGTTTTCCCTCTTTCTCCGCTTTATAAGAGATTGCATTTCATTATATACATAGGTACCTAACATGGCCTAGTAGCCGAAACCCATCATGCATTTCATCCTAGTTTTTGTAAGCTTAAGGGCATTCCCCTAAGTTGCATTTAAGGAGGGGTGTTGGTGAAAATACGTATTTACTGTTTACACTTTACTTAAGTTTACTTAGGTTAATGCATTATTTTATTATTTATTTTGTGGGACACTCAGGAGTTTGGGTACTTTCATGAGTTGTCATGTTGACAACACAGAAGTAAGAAACTCTATTTCAGCACATGGTGTCTACAACACTGGAGTTTGGCATCATTTACTGAGTTGTCATGTAGACAACACAGTTATTCGCACTCCTAATTTAGCACATGGTGTCTACAACATAAATTTGCGTGCTACACCTTTGTAGACTTATCCTCACATCATCGCACTTACTTCTGTGCTTAATGGAGGATAACCCATATCTGGTGGACATGTGCCTAGTCGTATGACTTATCATGTTGCTGATTCCTATGCATTCTAGATGCATCTCAGAGGCCTTTATATACAGGCACTCCTAGTGTACTTTGAGGACATTGAATCGAATACATATCGATATTCTGATCATATTCTTTCTTGTCTACAGTTGTGCTTGTATTTGAGTTCTTTGTTCTTGGGTGAATTTTTCCCTAAGGCAAATTTTTACAAAAACATTAACTAAAAACTTTTTAGGGCATAAAATTAAAGCCCTCAAAACTGATAACAGAGGAGAATATACCTCAAACTTGTTTAAAAGGTTTTGTAAAGAATCAGGGATTAAGAGGGAGTACACTGTTCCTTATAATCCAGAACAAAACGAAGTAGCAGAAAGAAAGAAAAGGACAATTATAGAAGCTGCTAGAGCTATGATTTTTTATCAAAATCTAGAATATTATCTTTGGGCAAAAGCCTCTTGTACTGTTGTATATATTCAAAACAAAAGCCCTCACTCCTATCTTAAAGATAAAACCCCTGAAGAAGTATTTACTAAAGAAAAACCCAATATAAGTCATGTTATATTTTTGGGTGTCCTGTATATATCCATGTTCCAAAAGAAAAAAGAACTAAGTTAGAACCCTCTGGGAGGAAAGGTATTTTTGTAGGGTATAGTGAAACATCTAAAGCATATAGGATTTTTAGTAGGGATGTAATCTTTGAAGATCTTACATTCAAAAGAGCCATAAGTTCTAATGAACTTTCTCCTTTATCTAGTTCTGAAAGAAATTGTGAATCTGGGTCCTAGAGGGAGAACTTAGAAGAAATCGAAGATGAAATTCAAAATATGAACTTTGAAGAAAATTCAAAGAAAAGACCACTTTGGGCCATTAAAACAGTTGAAGCAGCTCAAGACTTTGTTGCACCTTCCGGAACAGTCAAAGAAAGCAAAAGACCTAAAAGATTCTCTAGTTATTCAGCAAACATGAGTGATTTATCCAAAACAGAACCAACCAATCTTTCTGATGCTATTAAACATAAAGCTTGGAAAGAAGCCATGACAAAAGAATACCAATCTATTATGAAAAATGTTGTTTAGGAAATTGTTCCAAGACCTAAAGGAAAATCTATTGTTTTTTCCAAGTGGATATTTAAAATAAAGCATGCTGCTGACGATAGTATTGAGAAGTATAAAGCCAGATTTGTAGCCAGCAGATTTTTTCAGAAAGAAGGGATTGATTATGAAGAAACCTTTGCTCCTATTGCTAGATATACCTCTGTAAGAGCAGTCTTAGCAATTGCCCAATCAAAGGGATGAAAGGTACATCAAATGGATGTAAAAACAACATTCCTAAATGGAAAGATTTCAGAAGAAGTATATATGGAGCAACCTAAAGGATTTGAAACTCATGATCCTAATGATTTTGTTTGCAAGCTCAAGAAAGCTCTCTATGGGCTTAAATAGGCTCCCAGGGCCTGGTATGAAAGAATTGATAAGTATCTCACCGGCTTAGGATTCTCCATGAATAAAGCTGATCTAAATTTATATTATAAAAGAGATAAAGATGATATGGTAATTCTAATACTGTATGTCGATGATTTACTAATAATAGGTGATGATCATCTCATAGATCAGTGCAAGAAAGATCTAACTAGAGAATTCGAGATGAAAGATTTGGGACTCCTTCATTAGTTCCTAGGACTGGAAGTATGGCAGAATTCTGATAGTATCATACTTAATCAAGGGAAGTATACATTAAACATTTTAAAGAAATTTGGAATGTGGAATTGCAAACCTATGTCTTCTCCAATGGAGAGTAATCTACATAAACTTAAGGAAGCAGCAACAGAATCACCTTCCATAGACTCTACTCTCTACAGATGCAAGACGAAATATTTGCTATGCAGTTAATGCCTTAAGTCAGTTTATATATGAACCAAAGGAGATTCACCTAGTTGCGGTTAAACACATTATGAGATACTTACAAGGCACTCTAAATTTTGGACTCAAATATGAGAAGGTTAATTTAGATTTGTATGGATTCACTGACTAAGATTGGGGTGGAAGTGTTAAAGACAGAAAAAGTACTTCAGGATGTTGTTTCAGTTTGGGATCAGCTATGATATCTTGGATATGCAGAAAGATGTCTTCAATAGCCCAAAGCTCCACAGAAGCCGAATACATTGCAGCAGCGATGGCCTCTCGAGAAGCAATTTGGCTAAGGAAGTTACTTGTAGGGTTATTTGGGCAAGCCGTGAATCCTACGATTATTCATTGTGATAATCAAAGCTCCATCAAGCTTTCAGTGAATCCAATTTTCCATGACAGGTCCAAGCATACTGAAATTCCTTACCATTATGAGATGTGGTGGACAAGAATTCTGTAATATTAGAATACATTTGCGTTGCAGATCAGACGACAAACATATACATTTGCATTGCAGATCAGACGACAAACATACTCACCAAACCTCTATCTAGAGTAAAGATAGAACACTTCAGGAGGAGCCTTGGTATTGTTGAGTTGTAATCTATTTGTACTCTTTTAATTATTAATAAAATTATTTTATTTTGTCAAGCTATTGACTATTATGAGCTCCACCATTTGTATTCATTATTTAAAGAGATGACGATCTCTGAAATAATGAACACTTATATAAAAGTCATTATAAGAGATGACGATCTGTTAGATAATGTACTAAACAGTAGAGTTTTACCATGAGATCTAGATGAGTTTTAGATCGTATTGTGATGTTGACATTGCTATGTTCACGAGTCACAAATTGGATAAAGGAAGAATCTTAGTATTCTCCGGGTTTATCCTGTATTTTGGTAGATCTTAAACTCAGGATCTTGTTGTGATATAGAAATACTAGTTTCTATGAATTACAAATTGGATAAATGAAGAGATTAAATTACTCTTCAGATTTATCCTGTATATTATCACTAGTAGCAATGATTTGTCATATCACAGGTTTAGTAATATGACATTGTATCATGTGTTTTATGATAACACATACTAAGAAGATTCAGACAGATATAGAGTATTAATTCTTGCTTATTCATCTGTATTGATGTTGCTAGATATAATATCTCTCTGTATGATTATCAGGTTAAGAGGGAGTGTTAAGTATTTAACCTGACAATATACAGGTCTGAAAGTGCAGACCGCACTAGACCTTCTTACCCTAATATATCATTAGGCTGGCATTAGATTATATACTTTCCTTAGGAGCCAGCGACTTCTCAAGAAGTAACATTATAACCCTTAACTAATCTAACACATTGTTAGTTAGATGTTATTGTGTTTATATTTCAGATAGCCGATTTATAGGAAAATTAATTTATACTAGTTTAGGAAGGGATATGTCCCTTTGAGGGACATACCCTTTAGCAAGGATATATATAGGGAGGTTATCAGTGCAGTTAGAGGACACACAGTAACAATTCAGTCCGCTCCTCTAAGTATCAATATCCTGTAATTAATATCAGAAATACTCCCATTCAGTCAAGGTTGATTGTTCCTTATTGTATCAGCATTAGAGAATTTCAGTGTTCTTCACATATTACACAATTAAGGCTATATCCTCAAGCAATATCATCATACTGATATATTGCAGAAGTAGATAATTTTGGACCAGATATATAAGTTTCAACTTCCTCAATATTCAGATTATTAGAAGACCATTCTTAGCTATCAAGGACTGAAGTAAAAGTCTGACTCAAAGGATACAGAATTTGCCAAGTCTTTACAGTTATCAATCTACGAATATATGGATTAAATGGATAATCTATAATATCTTATATGGTTTTGTAGAAATGTAGTTTTATGGTGCTCGTCCAGATCAAACAAATCAATGATTAATGATATTATGTAAGGATGACTCATTATATAATTCATTAAAATTCTATACTGAAGATTGTTCAAGTGTGAATAAAACTGGCAGAATCCTGATGCATTGTAGAAAATTCTGGCATGTTTCACAAACTTCAGCTTAGGACTCATTGAGCTACTTGATAGTTTCTTCATTCCTTCAAAAATTGAAAGACACATGAGGCTTCAGATGCAGCATGAATGATAAATGAGCCACTTCATAGTTCATGCAAATTTAGAAGTGCTTTGGCTAACAAACTGAATGAGGATACCTGAGAGGATAGTGTTAAGCTGCATTTCACCATAGAAATCACTCGTTTTCCTATTTAAATTGTGCTTTGGAAAAAGCATTTGTGTTGAAGGGCTTTGGAATAAGCAATAGCAAATTCTAGAAAATCGTTGGTTTTCATTGTGCATACAAAGACTTGAACACCTTCTGAACTATCAATTGGCATTGATCAATGATGAAGTATCATACCATCGTATGATTTAGTTTTACATTTTTCAATATTTATTTAAATTAATTGTATGTGTGTGTGTATAATTATATATACACATACCCAAACCCAAAAAATCTGCCTGTACCCACATATTGGATTCTCATACCCGTATGCATATTAGTACCTATGCCGGCAACTTACTCTGAAACAATGCAGCAACCATTTAATCAATTCAAGCATTTGATGAGCACGCAACCTGTTTTAGTCATACCAGATTTTACTAAGACATTTAAGCTTGAAAGTGATGCATAAGGTGAAGGTATTGGAGTAGTACTCATGCAAAACAAACACCCACTTGCAAGCCTTCACCAAATTCAAACAATACTTTGTTGGAGGAAGGTTTGTTGGAGGGGATTTCATTGCTAAAAAGATCATAATAGTCTCAAATACTTCCTAAATCATAAAGATCTCAAATAATATGTAATGTCCCCGATTTTGGCAGGTCTACACAGTTGATGGAGTTAGCTCATCATAGTGACCCTCGTGAGCTGATAGGGTGTTTTGGGGGTCTCAATTGTGGACTTGCTATTTTTAGTAAGTCTATTTTCAGCAATTGCTATTTTTGGCAATGCAACGGGTGGCTTCAACAGTTGGTCGTCACCTACAGTTAATAAAGTAATAAATCACATGAGCTCTTATTTAGTTATTAATCATTGAATTGCATTATTATAATAATGACTTTAAGAGATATTTCTTAAAAGCAAGTTGGAAAGTTTCTAGGTGTTGTTTTTTTGGGGAAATTTCCACAATTTTTGAAGTGGAGTTTTAGGGAAACTTTGGCCGACGAAAGCTTATATATAAGAGCTCATTTCATTGGGAAAAGCACACTTGAAGATATATTTGTTTTTGCTGCCTTTGTGGCTTTTCATGGGTTCTTAACTGTATGCCCTTGCTAATGTATAAGGGTTTGGAATTTCTTTTGCAATTTAGCTACTGAGGTATAGCTAAGTTGTCCAACTTCTCTAATGTTCATCACTATAGCTGAGAAGTGTTTTTCCACTGCTGAAGTATAATGGATTTGTTGTATTTGGCCAACTGTAATCACTGTGGCTACGGAGATCAGTATTCTGAAGAAAGTTGACTATATTGGTTGCATGTTGGCAATCGATTTATTATACATTTCAAGGTATTGGTGAGTGTCATTTCATACTGGGAAGGTTGGCGTCTAAGTTTTCTATCAACTTGACATCGAGCCTGTGGATTTACTTCCTTTGTTTGGAGGCATATATGTGCTGGGCAAAATTGTATGCAGACGGCCCACTAATTGCAACCGGCAGTTGTTTGTAGCTGGATGTCCGTTAATACCTAGCCGCAATTCGCATTTGGTGAATTTCGCACTAACTCTTGGCTGTTATAATAAAGTCTCTGCCCTGCGTAGGAGGTAATCATGGAGGTGTGGAGTTGAAGAGCTGCCTTTGATTCATAATTTGGGTTTCCCTTCAGCCGGCAAGCACAAGAAGTTATGCTAAGGAGAAATCAGGTTTCTTAACTGAATTTATGGTGGCATTGATCTATGTTTATTGTATTTCTTTTCTATATAAATTATGAATAATGCTGGAGTTATGTGTCATTATTCTTCCTGCACTTTTAATGTATTTTGAAAATTAATCCTAAATAAACAAAGAAACATAGTAACTTGTTCACTGGCACCAAAATTCTATCAGAGCATACATAGAGTTTTTACATAATGGGCAACAAAAATGGGATAGCAAACTCCAAGACTATGATTTTAACATTGAATACATCAAGGGGAAGAGGAATATAATGGCTCATGCATTTTCAACAAGAACATACTACTTTATTTCTGAGATTGCAGCAGAGTGGAAGGAGCAAATACAAGCTGAATATGCAAAGAATAGCATTCTAGATGGTTCCTTATAAAATGACAAGTACAGGGTAAGGGATAGTCTCACTTTCTGCAAAGGAAGACTGTTGCTAGTTCCTGAATCCAGGATTAAAGCAAAAAAATTCTAGACATTCCTATGGCTGGTCACCCTTGTTATATTTCAGGGCAGAAAAAGGGATGGGTTAAGTGGTTGCATTTGGGGAGGTTTTGCAAGTCCTCATTTTGTATTATTATCAAACGTCTCCCTTCATGACATTGTATGGTTACAAAGCACTCAGTTTTATTGATTTACATTTTGAAGATTGTGGAATGCCAAGCGCTAGAATCTTCTTCAGGAGAGAAACATTATCATGAGGTCTCTGTGGGATAACATATAGCATGTTCAAAACAGCACAAATTGGACACTGATCAGCGCCGTATTGAACATGCACTTAAGGTAAGAGATGTGGCCTATTTGAACTTGCAGCCCTATAGGCAATTCACTCTCAAGAAGGGTGGGTCAAAGAAACATAAGCATTACTTTATGTACCATTCAGAGTCACAAAGAGGATTACAGAGTGCCTTATGAGCTTTGGCTGCCTAAGAGTAGCAAGGTGCAGAATTTCTTTCACGTATCTCACCTTAAAAAGGCACTTGAGCATACTGTGATTATTTCTACACAATTGCCTCCTTTAGATGAGGAAGGCAAGTTGATACTGCTTTCAGAGGCAATGATTAATTTTTGAGAGTGTAATCTACAGAAGAAGGTTATCAGGAAGTACTTGGTGAAGTGGAAGAACATACCAGTGGAAGATGCTACAGAGGACAGTGAACAAGTTTATAGCATCCAGGTTTGCCATCGTTTGAGGAAAAGCAATCTTGGCAAAGAAGGACTATAATGTTCCCTTCTTGCTGTTGGAATTGTAATTCCACCCACATGCATGAGAAGAGCTGCAGTCTTGAACTTTTGCATGAATACTAAAATTAGATCCTGTAGTTTGTTTTGCAAAACTGACGATAATCTTCGTTGGGGAGTTTTTGCATGTAGTGCATGAGAAGTGTAGTTCCTCACATGAGATACTATGATTTTCCATAATTTTAACATGAGTTAAAACTAGGCGTTCTAAACATAGGTTTTTTCATTTACTGATATTTTTAGCTATTTAACTTTAGTTTACAAATCTCATCAATATGTCCAAGACCTCTATATATTGAGGTTTTTGTAATGCAACTATTACCTCTAATCTATATGGTCAGCTGATCCTTGATCTTGTGATCAAGATGTTACTGTACTCAGATTTGAATGAGCATAAAGGTTATATGTTGTTTGCAGCAATTTTGTGTGTTGTTATTAGTTTCTTCATATGGTATAAGAGCTATGTTACTACTCATTTCTTCACTTGCACCTAATCATTTTGAGGTTTCCCTTGGCCTATTCCCAAGTTCCCATAGGCTGTGGAAATGGTTAGAAGACTCAACGTCCTGTGGAAAGCTCTAGCAAGTGTTTTTGGTGTATTCCAACAAAGTTTGTATTTCTAGCATATGGCTAGTTCTAGTAAGTGTTATTTTTTAGCACTTGGTCCTGGCTTTTATCTCCTCTCAGTTCAGAGAGCACTTATTTTAGTTCAGTGTCGTGAAGAGTTCTAAGTTCATCAGGATGATATTTATTTCACTGAAGTATTCTTTTATAAAGTCAGTTCATAACTTAAGTGAAGGGGTAGGCATTCATAAAGTGTTCCCCCTAATGCTATGGCTAAGGAAGTGGGTGTCAGATCCCCAAACAGGATACAAAAAAACATGACAACTATTTATAAAAACTAGGGCAAATCTGAAAATGAGAACTTCTACAAACTAGGGCATAAATCAAGAAATTTATTTGTATATAAATATCTTCATGAAAAACCCCAATTCTCGTCAAATTCCAAATCTGATTTTTGCAGCTAAAGAACATATGGATTTCAGATTATTTCAGAACTTCGAAAATTCAACCAAAACCCTTACCTCTGACCAGAATTTTCAGGACCATGAATCAGACGTCTCCATCAAAAAATGTGATTATAACATACAAATATATTCCAAATTTGGGTCAGTATTTTCTATTACAAGGTAATTGGTAAATACTTGCTTATTAATAACAGATACCGAAAGGTCAATTTATACAAAAGGAAGAGACGATGTTTCCTTAGGAAACGATCGTAAAGAATAGAAACATTCTATTCCAGAGAAAGCAAAAAACGAAAGCAAACTAAAGCTAAAGATATTTACAAGATAACCATTAACTAATAATAGACGTCTTATCTATTATTGTAATACCCTCCCTTAATGGTTAATCTATCTAACACACCAAGCTGTCCTCTAAATTTGACAAACTTATCAAGACCAAGAGGCTTGGTGAGAATGTCTGCAGTCTGATCTGAGGTAGGAACATACTGCAGATCTATAGTCCCGTCTTCAACCAGTTGTCGTATGTAATGACAATGAACATCCACATGCTTGGTTCGTTCATGGAAGACTGGATTCCGTGCTAACTTGATAACGCCTTCGTTATCAACAAACAGAGTAGTCGGTCCTGCTGGTGACATCTGCATATCCCCAAGCATCCGACGAAGCCAGACAGCTTCACATCCTGCCTTAACAGTCCCTCTATATTCAGCCTCTGTAGAAGAGAGAGAAACTACCTGCTGCTTCTTGCTGGTCCATGTGACTGCACCGGATCCCAAACTGAACATATATCCAGATGTTGACTTTTTATCATCAACAGAGCCTGCCCAATCTGAATCTGTGAACCCACTGAGTTTAGGATTAGAACTCCGAGAATACAGAAGTCCATAATCAGAAGTGCCCTTCACATAACGAAGCACACGCTTTGCTGCCATCCAATGATCAGCATTAGGAGCTGTCATAAAGCGTGAAATATAGCTGACTGCGAAGCTGATATCAGGCCTAGTAGCAGATAGGTAGATGAGGCTACCTACTAGTTGCCTATACGTAGTATCATCAACGGAAGGAGAATCAGACTTGGCTGATAACTTGAGACCTTTCTCCATAGGTGTAGATGCAGGTTTGCAATCCTGCATTCGGAATTTGTCTAACAAGGCTCTAGCATATTTGGACTGAGAGATGAATATACCAGAACACTGTTGCCAAACTTCAACACCTAAGCAATAATGCATGAGCCCAAGGTCAGTCATATCAAAAGACTGGCATAAGTGTTGTTTAATTCCCTGAATCAAAGATGCCGAACTACCAGTGATGATCAGATCATCCACATAGATAATCAGAAGGATGATGTCACTGTCAGTAGTCTTGATGTACAGATTTGAGTCTGAAGAACTCCTCTTGAAGCCTTGATCACTGAGGTACGTATCAATCTTGATGTACCATGCCCGAGGGGCCTGCTTCAAACCATAGAGAGCTTTTACCAATTTGAGAACCTGATGGTCTTTACCAGCAACCTTGAAACCAAGAGGCTGCGTCATGTAGACCTCTTCATGGAGATCACCATTCAGGAAAGCACTCTTTACGTCCATCTGATGGACCTTCCAGCCAAACTGTGCTGCCATGGCTAGGACTAATCTGATGGTGCTCATCTTTGCAGTAGGAGCAAAGGTCTCCTCATAATCAATGCCCTGACGCTGAGAAAAGCCCTTTGCCACTAAACGAGCTTTTTACTTATCCAAAGTACCATCTGATTTGTATTTGATTTTGTAGACCCATTTGCAGCTAATGGGTTTCTTCCCTGGGGGAAGATCAGAAAGGACCCAAGTGTTGTTCTTCAACAGGCTCTGGTGTTCAGATTGCATGGCCTGTTCCCACTCTGGAATTCCTTTAGCCTCGGAATATGTTTGAGGTTCAAACACACTGTGAATGTTGGCCATAAGAGCAAAGTTAACAGAATCTATAGTTTTGCTCTTTTTCCGAGTAGTTCTCCCATCAATGAGCTCATCATCATGAAGATCAGCAAGTGTCTTAGCCCACCACTTAGGCCGGAGAGGAGAATGACCAACAATAGTACTAGGAGATGCTTGATCAGCAGGATCTTGATGAGAAGAATCTGGATCAAACTCAGGTGAAGCATCTTCAAAACGAGGTGATCCTGCAGGAGAAGCCGGAGGTGGCTGTACAGGTATCACTGGCAGGACTGGAGCTGTAGGAGCTACTGGAGCCCTCCCATCAGGTGGACCTAATGGAAGCCGAACTCCCAAATCATGAACCTGCATAGGCTGGTCTGCTGGATCAAGAACAGGAGAAACAGGCATGAATGGTCCTCGCTGCTCATCAAAGACTACATCGCAGCTGTATATGAGATGAGATGTCTCAACATCAATAAGGCGGTAGGCTTTGTGAAGACTGCTATATCCAGCAAGCATCAGTTTCTGACTCTTGGCATCCAACTTGGTGCGTGAAGCATCAGGGATCCAAACAAAAGCAAGAGAGCCAAAAACCTTTAGGTGACTGATTCTGGGCTTGCGACCTGACCAGGCCTCTTCCGGAGTTTTACCTTTGACCGCCACTGTGGGTGACCGGTTCAACAGATAAACTGCAGTGTTAACTGCTTCTGCCCAAAAACGTTTCGGAACATGTCTGTGTTCGAGCATGGAACGAGCCATCTCGGTGATTGTCCTGTTCCGACGTTCAACTACACTGTTCTGTTGTGGCGTGTGGGGTGTGGTGAACTGGCGTTGGATGCCATGTGTATCCAAGAAGCTGGAGAAAACATTAGAACAAAATTCCCCCCCATTGTCTGATCTAAGAGTAATAATAGATTTCCCAGACTCTTTTTCAACTAAGGGTTTAAACTTCTGAAATACAATAAATGCATCAGATTTCTTTTTAAGGAAATACACCCACATTTTTCTACTGAAATCATCTACAAACAACAGAAAATACTTGTACCCAAGAACAGAAGGAGTGGCCATAGGGCCGCAAATATCAGCATGAACAAGCTGAAGTACTTGAGAAGCTCGCCAAGAATCGCCACTGGGGAAAGGTGTGCGATGTTGCTTCCCAGCCTGACATGCGTCACAAACTCCAAGGTGTTGGGTTTGAATCTCTGGCAAACCAAGAACAAGCTCATCCCGAGCAAGTTGTGAGAGATAATGCACATTTAAGTGCCCATATCGCTGATGCCAAAGTGAGCTGATGGAAGATCGCCGAGCAGCCATAGCTAAGTCCTGAGAATCACCAGAATCAGTAAGTCTGAAAAGACCATGATCCTCAAGACCAACTGCAATAGTAGACTTAGTCGCCCGATCAGTGATGGTGCACTGATGTGAACTGAAGGTGACTGCCAAGTGTGGAGAATGTCGCAGCAACTGACTGACCGAGAGTAGATTTAGTTCCATCCCTGGAACGTAGTACACATCAAGGAATATGAGCTTCCTCCCAACAGACTGAATTTGAATGTTGCCTTTACCAACAACCGTGTACTCTTCTCCACCACCAAAGATAACAGAATCTGAATAAGGCTGGTAGTCAGTAAACCAGTCTCTGCGGTGAGTGAAATGTCGAGAGGCACCTGAATCAATGTACCAGGCAGATGACTGTACATGATCTGCAGGTCTTTTAGCCATGAAGGCATAAAAGGCAGATTCCACCTGCTCAGTGTGCTCTGCATTGTTCGCTTTGGGTTGCGAACCTGATTGCTTAGACTGGGCAGCTAAGTGTTTCCGACATGCAACCTTCATGTGACCATACTTGTGGCAATAGTTGCATTGAATGTTCTTCTTTTTGGTACCATCGGATGCTAGAGCAGAAGACTTCTGCTGAGATGGTTGCTGAAACTTGCCCTTATCCTTTTGAAAGGATTTCGCAGCAAAGGCTTGCTCAGTGGAGGTGGAACTGGAGCTGCTACTGAACTGTTGTTTCCACCGATCTTGCTGAAGTAGCAGGGTGCAGAGATCAGTGAACTTTAGATCAACACCAGTAGATGTGATGTTGAGAGTCTCGATAAAATGCTCATAGGAATTTGGTAAACTCCGAAGAGTGATTACCACAATATCCTCTTCCTCCATCTTGCGACCGATGGCAAGTAACTGATCACGGATTTCCTGAATCCGATTCAGGTGTGCCTAGAGCGAGGTGCGCTCATCCATGACAATAGAAAACAGAGTGTTTTTCAAAAAGAAGGCTCTGCTCTTGTCGGAAGTCTCATGAAGACCTTTTAGATGTGTCCAGATTTTGGCCGCTGTCTTGCCGGATGGAATCTGAGAAAGCTGGTCATCAGCTACGGAGAGTTTGAGAAGCATTACTGCCTCTCGATTGTTCAGATCCCATGTATCTTAATCAGGACCCGGAGAAGTCGGACGCTGCTTAACACCCAGAACAAGTTGATCGGTGTTTCGATATTCGAAGATTGCGATGATGCGCTGCTTCCAGGTTCCATAATTGCAACCATTGAATTTGGAATTATGCTCGAGCAGAATATTTGTCAGAGATGCCATGGCACGTTTTTCAATGAAAAACTGTGAAAATCTGTGAAGGCACGTTCTTCGAGGCAAAAATACGGAAGACCCAGAAAAATCAGAGAATGACCCAAAAGAGAGCTCGAAAAACCCAAAAGGAATCTGCTGTCATTTTTTGAATCCGCTGGCTCGAAAATCGAGGCACCCAGAAAAAACGGATGACAACCCAGTTGAGCTCTCGAAAAACCCACCAAGAATCTGCAAACAAAAAAAAATTTTGACCCCAAAAATTAGGGTTTTGAAAAAAAAGGCCCTAGCTGAAAAAAGCTTGATAAAACTTCAGATTTCTTGATGAAAAATGGTCGAATCTGCTTCCCAGAGCACGATGACAGACTGAGACGGCTAAGAGCATGAAGATTTGATACAGAAACATGCAGATTTTCACCCCAAAAACGCGAGTCTTCAAAAAATGGCCACGATTTCCACGCGATTTGCAGACCCGTAATTCGGGAATTTCTCCAAGCAGAAAAACCCTAGGTGGGTTTTGGAGAAATTAGCTGAAATAATTTTGGAAAAATTTAAACAAATAATTTCAAGAAGAAATTATAAATTTTTCCGAAAAAATTTAAGTATTTAGCTCTGATACCATATTACAAGGTAATTGGTAAATACTTGCTTATTAATAACAGATACCGAAAGGTCAATTTATACAAAAAGAAGAGACGATGCTTCCTTAGGAAACGATCGTAAAGAATAGAAACATTCTATTCCAAAGAAAGCAAAAAACGAAAGCAAACTAAAGCTAAAGATATTTACAAGATAACCATTAAATAATAATAGACGTCTTATCTATTATTGTAATATTTTCTAACCCTAGCTGACTTTCGAACAGTGGTGATAGACACCCAAGTTACCTTGCCAATAACATTAGCAGAACCAGTAGGAATCTTATCAGAAAAACTAGTAGCACCAGAATACTACAGAGTGTGCTAGATACATTTGCAGTAATAGTTCATGATGACCCAGTTATGAATTCATAAGGGTTCGACATGGACGCATTCCAGGGAAGTAGAGTATGAAGCACATAAAAAACACCAAGTAAGCATATACTCTCCACCAAAATGCATATGGCATGAGCATGATAATATATCAGGGGTGCTAAAGATATTAAGTGTAGCTATAGTAGGAGATACCAGAATTTGCATATGAGTAAGGGATACCCTTAGGCGATGTCTTCCATTTGCACCAACAAGGTCAATCATCCCTGTTCATCACATGGTTGTCATCATTATGACCATGCTGGAAGCTACCTCCCTATCCCTTACTACATACTCTCGTATGTGAGTGCCTGAGGACTAGACTTGACCATCAGCTACATCTAATATAGGAAAGGAAGCCTGAAGATTACTGAATTAGATATTGGAATAACGCAGACAGGAAGGGCTCCGTAATCTAGTGCACAATCGGTAAAGAATGTAATTGCCCACCCTACGATCAGAATAAGCTGTAATATTATATCAGGCAAATCATTGATAGGCCACCACAGAATATAGAAGCTAAATTGGAAAATAACAATCAGATAAGTACTATCTTGTGCACATCAAAATACTATTCAGAATAGAGAATTTCATATTCTTGTCAGCCTTCACTATCAGACTAGTGCTCAAATCAGATTACCTCAAATCATATTAGATTTGGGTGTTGATGATATCATCAATCAAATGTTACCTTCCTCTATCAACATATGAGGTATTCATTAACCAAGTCTATTGTAAAGGAGTTCAAATTCGAATAAAATCAAGGGTGACATAACAAATCTCTATAACCAATTATATAATTTGATTTAATCTTCAGAAATTATTGGTTTGTTAGAGGGCAGAATATAAGTTATACTAAAGGGGACATTAAAAGCTTTTGATCATTAGAAATGAAAAGTCTTAATTTAGCTTTGTCACCGATTGGTGATGCTTTGTTAGGTTAGTAGCTAATCTTCATAGTTTTTTAGTATCAAGTGTCTCTTTTCAGACCCACCTTTGCGGCAACATTTATAAACTTGAATTTTATCTATCTTCACTTTTCCATTGCTGTGCCATGTCTCCCCACACCTTTCTATGCCTCAGCTTTCATTGCAGGTTCTTTTGGACATGGTGAGTTTGCATAATGTCATACTTATCACTCCCACCTCCAAAGGACATGGGAGTTATTCCCAAATATTTATAAGAATTCATTTCAAATACACCCATTTTTTGCTTTTAAATATTGTTGTTTGATGGTTAAGAGAGTGTCGAGGTCTCCAATATATTTTTGCATGTGCCACATCTTCCAGTTTGAATGAACTTGCAATGATGGAATACCATGTTTTCTTTTTGGACAGTATGAGTTTGCAGGGATGATTTGACCAGCATTAAGTCTGAAATTGATGCTCTTTAACAGACGTCTACTAGAAAACTCAGAAATAGATGATTAGTAGTAGTGAAAATTCCCACATCCGAATCTCCAGCACTAATATTGTCCTCAATTTGGCCACCAGACCTGATGATACTTGCAGCCCACAATTAACAACATGATAGGGTTTCATAACCTGAAACACACACTTCTGACTAGGCAGAGTCTATATCTCTCACCAAAATCAGGAATACTCAAGGGTTGGAGTTCTCAACCCAAGTTGCAGCAGCAATAAGCAAAAATCTTCATCACGCAATGAGCTCTAAATGAGTCCTTGAGGTGTTTCATAGCATCTTCTAAAAAAAAGAATCAATCAAGCACAATGAGCTCTAAATGAGTCCTTGAGGTGTTTCATAGCATCTTCTAAAAAAAAGAATCAATCTCCACCCTTGATAGTCCATCTCTTAATCCAACACTCCAAAATAAAAACCTTAAGTGTGCACCAATGAAGCTCTTTGAAGCCGGGCCCCCACCTTGGCTTTTTGTCACCTGTTTTTATTAAGTCACATAAGTACATGAAAGAGAGGGTAACTTAAGTTGCTTGGCTAGGCATCACTTAAAGTTGCCTAAAAAAGGCCTACCTAACTTTAAATAATATAGGTTTTACTCAAGTTGCATTTAAAGATGTGCACTCAACTTAAAATTAGAATTAAAAACAAGCCAAGAACACTATTTCTTACCCAATGATGCTCTGCGTCCTCTTCCTCTTGGGTAATCCAAAGGAAGGACATCCAACTAGTGCTAATTGTCTTGCATTGAGTTGGAGGCATTGCAGTGGGTCACCTTAAGTTGTTTTTGCAAAAAGACAAGTTAGATTCCTCAAGTGACACCAAGACATGGAATCGATAAAGTTTTTTAAAACCTCATGTTTTTAAGCTCAAAATGTTGGGTATTTTCATGTTATTTCAAAAGGTGAAATGAAAGGGAAATGGTTCAAATTCAAATGTGCTCCCCTAATTCTTCCCTATTCTTATAAAAATGAGTTTGAGCTCTCATTTGGATACATTGAATTTGACAATTTAAGAAGATGTTGGAATGAGCTTTGAGAGTTCTTCTTTTGCTGGTTAAGGAAAAAGTCCCTCTTCTTTGTTGATGGTTTCAATGGTGAACACCCACCCTAGCCAATTAGTGAGATGATGATCAACTATATTAAACAAAGGAGATAAATCCCCCTTATATAAGCAATTATAGAAGATCTTTCCATAATAGAAACCATAGTTTCAAGACTCTACGAGTCAAAGCAGGGCTCGCCAAGTCCAAGCCAGAGTCCATCAAAACAAGAGATATTACCTCTGCCCTCGGACTCGGCAAAGTCCTGGCAAAGTCACCATGAACTCACTAAGTCTAGGGACTCTCCTGACTCGCAAAGTCCAGAGCTCTGGACTCTTGCCGGCAACAAGACTCATAAAGTGCAAAAAATAATAAAATAAAAGGGTTAAGTGAAATGTTTGTGCTTTCTATAACATTTATTTGACCTAAAAAGGTCATTCCATCCTTTGCTAATGCTTGTGATAGAGAGAAAAGAGTTAGAGAAGAGTACTAAGGTTTTGAGAGAGAAATTAGCAAATCCGTTGGCTCTCCTATATCGATTGCTGATTGTTAGTACGACTTTGTAGCTTGCACTTAAGCATTGAAAGGAGCTAAAGGAAGTATTTGGAGGAGGCTTCTACAAACTTACTTGCATTTCCATTGTTTGTGCAAAAAGTGAATGATCTTGTCTTTGTTCACTACAACCTTCGCCTTCTCCATAGACAAATCCAAGGCACCGATACATCACCAATTGTATTAGACACTATTGATCCACATAAAGTGCAAAAAATAATAAAATAACAGAGATAACAAGACTCATAAAGTGCAAAAAATAATAAAATAAAAGGGTTAAGTGAAATGTTTGTGCTTTCTATAACATTTATTTGACCTAAAAAGGTCATTCCATCCTTTGCTAATGCTTGTGATAGAGAGAAAAGAGTTAGAGAAGAGTACTAAGGTTTTGAGAGAGAAATTAGCAAATCCGTTGGCTCTCCTATATCGATTGCTGATTGTTAGTACGACTTTGTAGCTTGCACTTAAGCATTGAAAGGAGCTAAAGGAAGTATTTGGAGGAGGCTTCTACAAACTTACTTGCATTTCCATTGTTTGTGCAAAAAGTGAATGATCTTGTCTTTGTTCACTACAACCTTCGCCTTCTCCATAGACAAATCCAAGGCACCGATACATCACCAATTGTATTAGACACTATTGATCCACATGCAAAGTAGAATACAGAGATTGTTGATCCTATCTTAAGTGATGAAGACGTGTAGTGGGTTGATCAGGTGGATTGGGAGGTAGAGGCAATAGCGATGGTAATCGAGCAGGCTAGAGCACGAGGAGATCAAGTGCAAGACCCTGAGGCTAGGAGTGATAGATCTGAGTCTGATGATAAGGATTATGAGGATGAGGATGAGGATAAGGATGCCCCTAAGGTTCAGCCTCAAACACGGAGAGAGGATGGCTCTAGAGTCTCCCACGACTTATCTTAGGCATATTCGTAGGACATAGACTACTATGAGTCTTAGTCTTCTACACTCTAGTTGTATTTTGATATATGTTTTGAACTTTTGATTCCATGGATTTCATAATCCATGAATATTGTAGACATCTGACAATGACACTATGTTTGACTTTATATTATGTTATTGAGTTTTTTCCTTCAGAAATTCGCTTATAAACTTATGTGATCTATGCAAAATTGTGTATGTGTGTGATGTAGCTTCTATTAATCTCAATTATTGTGTATTTGATGTTAATTGACTAAAAGGTTGATGAAAAACTCTTTAAATCTTTAAATTTCATGGGTTTTTCAGTTTGTTGAGTCCTTGCCGAGTCCGAGCCCAATTTTGACTTTCTGAGTCAGAGGCGAGTCCGAGTCCCATAACACTGATAGAAACAATTAAGAACTAAAGACCAAAATGAAAGGTACTAAAACTAACTTAAAAGAAAGTTACTTAGATGATCATTGTACAAAATATAACTATAATACTTTATTGCCCTCCCTTAATGGTTATTCTACTAGTACTAACTATCATATAGAAGACTTAACATGATTTGTCGGTCTTTTGCCAATGAATGCATAGAAGGTTGACCCCTATGAATAATCATATTGTGACATAATCCTTCTATTGAGACCTTTCCTTATTGAGTTTTTTATTAGCCAACCGCTTTCTGTAGAGCTCCATATGACCAATTTTACCACAATAATAACAAGTGATAGATTCTGGATTCTTTGAAAAATCATCAAGTTTGCTTTGTCCTTTCTGCTAAGAGGACTTGCTTTTGCCTATGTCCTTAGCAGTAAAAGCATGTTCAACACGAATTGTGCCGTTGCCGCTTCCACTTGTCTTAGTGTAAGAGCTTGTTGCACAAAACATCAAACTTCAAATCAACATTGGTAGAGACAATGTTGAGAGTTTCAATGAAGAGATCATAAGATTGCAGTATGCTTTTTGAAGTGATAACCACAATATCTTTTCTTTTCCTCTTGCAACCAATGGCCTCCAAATGATCGCAAATTTCTTTGATCTTCATTAAAATTCATCTTAATCAAGAACGACATATTTTTTAGGAAGAGATCTCAACCTTTATCTAGCGTCTCATGCAAATCATTCACCTAAATTCAAATCTCTACAATAGTCTTGGTAGATGGTACTTTTGGAAGTATCTCATCAATGATAGATAATTTGAGCAGCATAACCACTTCCAAATTACGCTCATCAAACTTGTCCTGATTTTTACCCACAACTATGGGATGAGTAGATTTACCAAGATGAAACTAACGAAGACAAGTGTTCAAAATGATGAGCCTCCTTTATTTTCAAGTATTGTAGTTCCTGTCATTGGATATGTAGCCCCCTTCCAACATAAAGCTAGGTAACAAAGCCATCCCTCCCACCATCCAAAGACACGAACATGAGAAAAAAAAGAAATTTCTCAAATACCCATGATTTTCATTGATACAAAATTGTCAAAAAACTATTAGTGACAAAAACCCAAAATTTTGTCAAAAAACTGGGAAAATTTGCAGATTTAGAATCCTAGGTCTGGTAGCCTACACAATAGCAATAACATACAACTTTGTAAAAGCATAGTCAAAAACCCTCACTTTGTATCAAAAAATAGTAAAAGCTTTATTTTGCATCAAAAAACAGTAAAACCTTTTTCATATAGCAGCAACGGAAAATAAAAAGAATGATTTTTTTTTTAAATCACCAAAAAAGACATTCCCATAGGCAAAGAAGTTGAGCTGACATAGGAAGTCCTTGAACCTTAGGCACAAACTTAAAAAACCTAGATCAGAAGCATCTTTTTCTACAAAAGAAACTAGCTACAAGAAAAAATGCAAACAACCCTCCATCACGATGCTTAGTCACAAGCTGCAAGAAACCCTTGCACACAAAAACAAGAAATTGCAAACCATCACACATTGAAACCCTCACAATGTGCACCAAAAAACCAACAACACTAAGAAATCCAATGGGTGTCAGGTGATGTAATCATGTCAAAACCCACTTCTAAGCACGCGAAAAAATCAGAAATATACACGGCCCTAAAACTCGCAACTTTTCCAAAAGCACAAAAACCTATCATTTTTCAAATATAAAAATACCACAACCCTCTCAAAAAAATAACCACCACCCTCGCAAACAAATCCATGCGATTTCCAAAAACACACCTTGCAATTTGCAGACCTTCACACAAAGCAACCACATGATTTTAACAAATATTAATCCCACGATTAAAAAGATCTCCTAAATTCCCTAACAAAATGATTTGGAAAAAAACACAATTTTTGTTGATTCTATAACTTCGATCTCATACTGATCTGATTTTTTATATCCTCATTTGGATTCACCTCTTTAACATGTCTTAGATTGTCAACCTTATCGGCGACCTTCCTAGGAGCATTTATTAATGTTTCTTTGCATGATTGTTGGTAGTATATTTACTAACAATTATGTTAACTAGGAGACGTCGATCTTGGACTATAATAACTAAGTTATATATAAGGGCCGACCTAGGAAGAGACCTCTTGGGTGCATTATAAATATAAGATTAGAATGAGGTTAGAGACAACACAATACAAAAATAAAGTCTGCTTCTCTACATTTCTGCCTTATACGAATTATTGCAAAGTAAGAACATTTCCAGAATTGAGATTATACCATTGAAGACACTTCATATAAGTCTGATATAGAAGATTATCTTCAGCAAGCAACTAAGAAGGTATTATTTCAGTCTGATTTATAGCAGAATTTGCAGAAACTTTACATGATATCAGAGCTTTGGTAGTCGAACCTAGGCTCTGCAAATTGACAATTAGACTTTATATATCTAGCAACATCCTTCTATCTTCAATGGCAAGCACAATCACACCCAAAGACAGGTTTGATGGGAAAGAACACTTCGTTGCTTAAAAATTCAGAATTATGATGATTCTTGAAGACAATGATGTGAAACAATTTGTTGATTCAGCATCCAAGCAACCTGATGTTGAACCTAATAAAACTATCTGGAGTAAGGGAAATAGGAAAGCCATGCATTTCATATTAGATGGAGTGAAAAATAAAATAGTACCTATGCTAATGAAACATCAAACAGCATTTCATATATGCATTATTAAATGCATATGAGGTTAACAATGCAACTAGAACCCTTGCACTAAAAAGGCAACTAAATCATATACAGATAAAGAAGGAAGAATCCATGAACTCTTACTTTCTAAGGGTGGCTAGTCTAAGAGACGAACTTGCAAGTATAGGGACCATAATTGAAGATAAGGAACTAACACTTATGAGTATAGATGGGTTACCAGATTCATGGGAAACATTCTCACAAGGAGTAAGCGCTAGAGACAATCTTCCAGACTTTAATAGACTTAAAGGAGATTGCCTACAAGAAGAATCTAGGAATTAAGAATGGAGGAAGATTAAAAATTGAAGATGAAGAACTTCATGTTCTCAATACAAATTCCTATAAAGGTAAGAAGCACTTCAAGAAGAAGAAGGATAATCAAAGAAATGAAAAACGTAAGAAAGATCTATCCAAAAAAAAAATGCTTTAGATGTGAAAAATTTGGACACTATAGTAATTGCCCTAAGAATACAAAGCAACAAGTAAACTATACAAACATTACTAGGAAAGAAGATACTATGATCTTGTAATGGGCACCCCTGAATATCCCAAAAAACTAAACCAAATTGCTGAAACGAATTATGTCAAACAGTTTGCATTCAACCTCTTATTTCTCCGTTTAATGTTTTAAACCCCTTATAACTCCGGAAATCAAACGTTTATTTGTTTGTTGCATTTTGAGCATGGAATTGGTATCATACAACATAAACAAGAAAGAAACTACAATAATATGCAAAGTGGAAATGAACTGCTGCCAATAAAATGTTATTTTCAGAATTCATAAAACCAAATACATGGCAGATTTATCAACTCACTAATTACTTCAGCATTATTGACATAATACTCCAACCCATGCTTTCGAACTTGCTGCTACAGTGCCGCATGAATAGTGTTGCGTGAATAGTGCCGCATGAACAGTGTTGCTACAGTACTTTGTCCTTCAATCAATCCACTACCTTCGTAATATCATTCCCTCAAAACGGCATAAGCGTCGGACAAGTAGTGAAGAAGATATGAGCAAAATACCAAATCTGCCTGTAACTGGAAATGCAACTAAACTGCCTGATAATGAAGCCGATAACAAAGAATTCCAAAGGCCAAACCCCAAGGGAATGACGTCTAGAATGTTACAAGAGAGAATAAACGTCCTCAAATGCCAAGAACGGAGCTGCAACTCACACACCAATTTCTTCTCATATTCAACCTGTCTAATGAAGCCACAAATGCTTTCTTTTATTCAATTTCCAAGGGTCCGCTCAACTCATATGGGCAATGTGGGATAAAAGATGTGTAATATATAAAACATATATTAAAATACCCCTTATGTCTCCCTTGGGTACACATCCCCATAAAATAAATATTAAAGTAACACTTTAATATTTTACAATTAAATTAGACGTTACTTTAATAAAACTTCAGGCATTAAAATGTATTAGCAATCGGACTCTGAATAATGCGAGTGATAGCTCATCGCAAAGCTCTCACTGAGGAGTATCAAATCCAATCACCAAAATTGACCTGCACTGTGTCCTGCCAACTTACTAAAAATAGTAAGTATGCCTGAAACTGAGTAAATCAACTTCGTTTTGGCCCAAACTGGTAATGACTAGGCCAAAACACTCTAGAATCCCATTAAACCCTTCGTTAGCCCTCGGGACCATGTAGAACAAGGCTAACGCACACACACTTGGTCAACTGCTAAAATGGGGACATTACAGTCCGCCCCCCTTGAAATTGCTTGTCCTCAAGCAATCTCAATCCAGCCTGCTGAATAACCTGCTCACTCTCCCATGTAGAATCTTCCTCCGGCAAGTCTTTCCATCTGACCAAATACTCCTTCACTATCCTGTTTCTAAGCTTCCTCTCTCTAGTGTCCAGAATAGCCTCGGGTACTAACACAAGCTTCCCCTCCTCATCCAAAGGGGGTAAATCTGCAGAAGGCACTACACTCTGACCAATGGCTTTCTTAAGCCTAGACACATGAAACACATTGTGCACTCGATTGCCCTCTGGAAGCTCAAGCTCATAGGCGACTTTGCCCACTTTGCGAATCACCCTGTAGGGACCATAAAATCTAGGTTTCAACTTTTCAGCTCCGCTCTTCTTGAGCGATGACTGTCTATATGGTTGTAGCCTCAAGTAAACCATATCCCCTACCTCAAAGCTACGCTCTATTCAGTGCTGATCAGCATACAATTTCTGTTGATTCTGGGCCTGTTGTATATTCTCTTTGAGCACTTTCAGGATGTCCTGACTATCCTGCAATAAGTTTTTGGCTTTGGGCACTCTACTGTCCCCCAAAACTAAATCCATGAAGCTAGGTGCTTCATAACCATAGAGTGCCATGAAAGGAGTCATCTTGATAGACATATGATAAGTGGTGTTATAACAATACTCTCTCATATGCAACCATCTGATCCAAGCCTTTTGTTGTGCAGTTACATAGTTCCTCAAATATCCTTCCACCCATTTATTCACAATCTCTGTTTGCCCATCTATTTGCGGATGATAACTAGTGCTAGGTGTAAGATCTGTACCACACAACCTAAACAACTCTTGCCAAAAAACACTCATAAACTTACTATCCCGGTCGCTGACAATGAATCTGAGCAGCCCATGTAACCTGAATATCTCTCTAAAGAAAAGATCTACCACCTGTGCTGCTGTATAAGTGGACGGAATAGCAAAGAAGTGAGCAAACTTCATCAAGCGGTCCACCACCACATAGATGCAATCCCTTCCCTGCACTCGTGGTAAACCAATGATGAAGTCCATCGAAATACTTTCCCATTTCCTATCAAGAATGGGCAAGGGCTGTAATAACCTACAGGAAATGTGTGCTCTCCCTTATTCTGTTGACAAACCACACACTCCCTGACATACCTCTGAACATCATCCTTGAGCCCTTTCCATGAAAACCGCTCTCGGATCTGCCTGTAGGTCTTGAAGATCCCCGGATGTCCAGCTGTGGGTGCATCATGAAATGCCTTCAGTATCGCCTCTCTCAAATGTGATGACGGAATCAAATAAACCCTGTCCTGAACTCTAATCAATCCATCTATCACCTCATAGCGATCATCCTGTATGGTACCTAAAATCAATCCAGAAGCCCAAGCATCTCCGACATACTCTACTATAATCCGATCTCTCCAATCTCCTGAAATCTCTGCCAGAGCACATAAGTGAGGTCTCCAAGATAAGGCATCAGCCACCACATTTTTCTTACCTTTGACAAACTCTATGTCAAAGTCATAAGCCTGCAATTTAGTCACCCATTTTTGTTGCCGGTCATTGAGATCACACTGGCTCATGAAGTATTTAATACTGTTGTGATCAGTCTTGATCACAAAACGTCCACCTACCAAATATGATCGAAATTTGGCCAATGCATGCATTATGGCCAACATCTCCCGGTCATAGACAGAATAACTCTTCTTAACTCCCCAGAGCTTCCTACTCTCGAATGCAATGGGATGCTTCTCCTGCATCAATACTACTCCAATCCCATCACCTGATGCATCACAATGAAGCTCAAAAGGCTTCGTGAAATCCGGTAGAGCTAGAACTGGACATGAAGACATTACTTGCTTGAAATGCTCAAAACACCTCTGTGCTGCCCCTGTCCACACGAAGGCTCCTTTCCTGGTAAGATCTATCAAGGGTGTAGCAATTTGTGAGAATCCCTTAACAAACCTCCTATAAAAACCACATAAACCAAAGAATCCCTTAAGCTGCGTAATGTTTGTAGGAGTAGGCCACTCTACAAAAGCTCTAATCTTTTCGAGATCCACTCGAACGCCATCTGCACTAATGATATGCCCAAGGTAAAGGAGCTCAGTCATGCCAAACTCACATTTAGATTCCTTGGCATACAATGACTCTCTCTCCAGAATAGATAACACCTCCTCCAGAGGATGTAAGTGCTCCTCCCAGGTCTTACTGAAGGCCAAGATGTCATCAAAGAAGATCAAGACATATCTCCTCAGCTGCTTCCTGAATACCTGGTTCATACAACTTTGAAATGTAGCGGGTGCATTGGTTAGACCAAATGGCATAACCATGAACTCAAAGTGGCCATAGTGACATCGGAAGGCTGTTTTCTCAATGTCCTTTGCTCTCATCTTGATCTGATGGTATCCGGATCGCAAATCAATTTTGGTGAAGAAGCATGCCCCATGCAACTCATCAATCAGCTCATCAATCCTAGGAATGGGATACCTGTTTTTAATTGTTTTCTTATTCAGTGCCCTGTAATCGATGCACATGCGCATCGTCCCATCCTTCTTCTTTACCAATACTACTGCTGAAGCAAAGAAGCTCTTACTGGGCCTGATATGCCCCATCTCCAACAAATCCTTAATCGCCTTCTCTATCTCATCCTTGTGTTTCTTAGGATGACGATAAGGAGTAATCATAATTGGTTTGGCTCCCTCCTCGAGCTCAATAACATGTTCCATCCCTCTGTCAGGAGGAACCCCATGAAGAATATCCTAAATACTTTAGCGTGTCTATCAAGTATCTTCTGGATATCTGGTGGATGACTCTTTTCTTGTGGCTGTGGTGAAGTTGGCATAATGTAGCACTCTACCGCCCACTCTATGTCATCATGACGAAAAAGTCTCTACATTCTCCTCAAGGACACTACTCTGCAACCTCCATCTTAAAGTCCTCTAAGTACCACAGTTCTGCCCTCATGCTGGAATCTCATCTCCAATTTCGCTAGGTTGAGTGTGAACTCAACTAGTGAAGCCATCCATGTCATGGCGAAGATGACATCATAATCTCCCATGTCCACAACATAGAACTCATCCTCCAACTCGTAGCCATCTCCAAACCTAATGCGAAGATTAGATATCTTCCAAGTGCATAATAATTTATCACCGTTAGCCACCATGACTCTAAACCCATCATGCTCCTCTGTCTGTAACCCTCTCCTGGCTACCAACTGTGCATCTATGAAGTTATGTGTAGCCCCAATGTCAATAAGAGATATCACTTTCTGCCCCTGGATAGTACCCGTGACCTTAAATGTGATTGCCTTTTGGGCCCCTATCAAGCGTGCCAATGATCTATCATCCTTAGGAATGTTGCTCTCCTCTATAGTGTTACCCTCATCTGAATTGGAGTGCTGATCCTCCCCCTCTGACTCTAACTCTTTTGCTGAAAAATACTCCATTTGATTTGCCTTAGCCTTGAGAGAACATTTATGAGATAAGTCCCAAGGCTCTCTACAATGGAAGCACAACTTCTTCTTTCGAAGTTCATTCAAGGTTTCATTGTTTAGTCCTTTTGATCCTTCTTTGGTTTGCTATACTCTTTCTGAAACGGTTTTTTGTCTTTGTCCTTGCGGTAGGAAGAATCTATTGAATGGTTTTTTCCTTTGTATACCGAAGGGGCTAAATCTCGTGCCTTTTTAGTTGCTTCAGCTAAGGTGAGTGGATCATGTCCCTTCACCCAACCTCATAATGGATCAGCAAGACCATCACAAAATAACACCACCAATCTCCTAGGAGAGATATCAGTAACAAGTACAGACAAGCGCTGAAAGTCGGCAATGTAAGCATCCACAGAACCTAACTGTTTTAACTATGCTAGCTCCTTGAAATGTAACTCGGGATCCCTAGTGTCAAATCTCTCAATCAATGTTTCGGTGAATTCCTCATAGGATGTAATCTGATTATGCCCCAAAGTCACCATGCCATGATGCCACCATTCATGTGCAACGCTATCCAAGTGCATAGCCACATACTTGATAGCCTCCTCCTCAGGCATAGGATTTAGCTGCAAGTATGTATCTACCTTCTACACCCAAGCTCGTGCAGTCATCTTCCCTGAAGCATCATAATAAGGTAAAGAAAGTTTTCCAACTTTCTTTCTCAGCTCAAAGTTTTGATTCCTCCCTCCTGCTCTAGGCATGTGTCTCATCCTCAAGTCCATATAATCTCTGAGGGAAATATCCGCCTGAAACTCCGGTCCACTAGCCTCCCAGTCCCTCCTGAACTAATCCTGTAACTCGATAATCTGCGGTTCGTTTACTGGTTGAATCGGATCTCTGGGTGGGAAAGTGGGTAGAAGAGGTCTCGAGCTCGCAGTCCGCACTGGGCGTGCAACGTGTCTAAAGTTATCAGCCTCATTCCCATTGTTGCCGTGTCCATTATTACCATTAATGTTATTCTCAGGACCATTGTTGTTGCCTTGGCCTCAATGGTTATTGTTTCCCCCATTGTTATTGTTTCCCTCATTGTTATTGTTTCTGTTGTTGGCATCACCTAGATTAATATTGACACCCATCTGTCTAGCCATGAGCTGCAACATCATGTCCATTCACCTATTCTGCTCCTGTTGCATACGCTGCCCCTGCTCTAATATATCCAGTAACTGTCTAAACATTACCTCCCCCTAATCTGGACCGGCATTCCCGCCTCTGCCTAATCCTGTATTCCTGTCATCTCGATCACCCATATTGTTGTCCTGATCAAAGAATATCTCCTCTGTGTCTGTATGGCTGGATTCAATGTCCACCTGCACGGATGTACTAGACTGTTTGCTTTGCAAGTCTGAAATCCTATTTTGTCTTGCTCTGGTATCGCGGAAATTATAAGGCCCCTGTCGCATGCTCAAACATAAATGCTTAGCCTGTGTTTTTTTTATTTATTTCTGATTTTAGTGTTTTGACATTTCGTCAAACACTTTTCCCTCTATTCGGTTGTTCCAAATTCCCTATAAGACCTCCACAGGATGGCAAGACTTATAGCTCTGATACCACTATAATGGGCACCCCTGAATGTCTCAAAAAACTAAACCAAATTGCTGAAACGAATTATGTCAAACAGTTTGCATTCAACCTCTTATTTCTCCGTTTAATGTTTTAAACCCCTTATAACTCCGAAAATCAAACGTTTATTTGTTTGTTGTGTTTTGAGCATGGAATTGGTATCATACAACATAAACAAGAAAGAAACTACAATAATATGCAAAGTGGAAATGAACTGCTGCCAATAAAATGTTATTTTCAGAATTCATAAAACCAAATACATGGTAGATTTATCAACTCACTAATTACTTCAACATTATTGACATAATACTCCAACCCATGCTTTCGAACTTGCTGCTACAGTGCCGCGTGAACAGTGCTGCGTGAATAGTGCCGCATGAACAGTGTTGCTACAATACTTTGTCCTTCAATCAGTCCACTACCTTCGTAATATCATTCCCTCAAAACGGCATAAGCGTCGGACAAGTAGTGAAGAAGATATGAGCAAAATACCAAATCTGCCTGTAGCTAGAAATGCAACTAAACTGCCTGATAATGAAGCCGATAACAAAGAATTTCAAAGGCCAAACCCCAAGGGAATGACGTTTAGAATGTTACAAGAGAGGATAAACGTCCTCAAATGCCAAGAACGAAGCTGCAACTCACACACCAATTTCTTCTCATATTCAACCTGTCTAATGAAGCCACAAATGCTTCCTTTTATTCAATTTCCAAGGGTCCGCTCAACTCATATGGGCAATGTGGGATAAAAGATGTGTAATATATAAAACATATATTAAAATACCCCTTATGTCTCCCTTGGGTACACATCCCCATAAAATAAATATTAAAGTAGCACTTTAATATTTTACAATTAAATTAGACGTTACTTTAATAAAACTTCAGGCATTAAAATGTATTAGCAATCGGACTCCGAATAATGCGAATGATAGCTCATCACAAAGCTCTCACCGGGGAGTATCAAATCCAATCGCCAAAATTGACCTGCACTGTGTCCTGCCGACTTACTAAAAATAGTAAGTATGCCTGAAACTGAGTAAATCAACTTCGTTTTGGCCCAAACTGGAAATGACTAGGCCAAAACACTCCAGGATCCCATTAAACCCTTCGTTAGCCCTCGGGACCATGTAGAACAAGGCTAACGCACACACACTTGGTCAATTGCTAAAATGGGGACATTACAGATCTTGAGAATCGTGTATTGTATTCTGCACTATCAAATGAAGTATCAAGTAAAGCATGGGTAATTGATCGTGGATCATCTCGACACATTACAGGATACAAAGAAGCACTGGACTCTATATCTAAAGAAGTTGAGGTCGAAGTTACCATCAGTGATAATTCCGCTCATTCAGTCAAAGGAATTGGGAATTGCACCTTGAAACTGAAGTTGGGTAGTTCTCTACATCTCAAAGGAGTACTCTATGTACCAGGAATAAAAAGGAATCTAATCTCTATTGCAGCACTTGAAGATGATGGACATAATGTTGCATTCATGGACGGTAAAGTAATGACTTGGTCTAAGAACTCTTCATTTAAGAAATCAAAGTTGATTGGTCAAAAAAAGGATACTTCTATGAATTATATACAAAACCTTGTCAACCTATTCAAGCCTTAATTCATGAAGCTGCTGATATAAACGAAATATGGCACAGAAGGTTAGGACATCTAAATTTCAAAACCTTATTGACCATGGAGAAGATGGTAACTGGTTTACCTAAGTTGAATAAAGATCATTCAAGCATATGCAAATGATGCACTCTGGGTAAGAACACCAAAAGTCCATTTCATGATAGCACTAGAAAAACTAACAATGTTTTGGAATTAATCCACTCAGATTTATGTGGACCTATGTCTATTCCTTCTCTTGGAGGATTCTGCTACTATACACTTTTTATAGATGACTTCTCTAGAAAAACTTGGATTTACTTCTTAAAACGTAAAGAATCAGAAAAAAATTCTTAAGAGATTTAAAGAATTCAAAACCTTAACTGAAAACTTATCAGGACACAAAATTAAAGCTCTAAGGACTGACAATGGAGAGGAATATACTTCAGATTTGTTTAAAGAGTTTTATAAAAAAAGTAGAAATTAAGAGAAAGTATACCATTCCTTATAACCCACAACAAAACAAGGTAGAAGAAAAAAAGAATAGAACAATTATAGATGCAACAAGAGGTATGATATTTGATCAAAATTTAGAATATTATCTTTGGGCAGAAGCCTCTTGTACTACTATCTATATTCAAAACAGAAGTCCTCACTCCTACCTTAGAAATAAAACTCCTGAAAAAGTCTTTACTAAGGTTAAACCTAATATAAGTCATCTCAGGATTTTTAGGTGCCCAATATATATACATGTTCCAAAAGAAAAGAGAACTAAGTTAGAACCCTCCGAGAGGAAAGGTATTTTTGTCAGGTATAGTGAAACATCTAAAGCATATAGGATTTTCATACTTGATCAGAAAAATATTGAACTTAGTACGAATGTAATATTTGAAGAAAATTTAGCATTCAAAAGAGCCCTAAGTTTGGGAGATCCCTCACCCTTACCTAGTTGTGAAGAAAATACTGAATCTGAGTTTCAGAGGGAGAACATTGAAGAAATTGAAGATGAAATTCAAAATATTAATCTTGAAGAAACTCAAAATCCAAAGAAAAGACCACTTTGGGCCATTAAGACAGTAGATGAAGCACGAGACTTCGTTGCACCATCTGGAACCTTCAAAGAAAGCAAAAGGCCCAAAAGATTTTCTAGTTATGCAGCAAACATGAGTGATTTATCTAAATCAAAATCAACCAATGTTTCAGATGCTATTAAACATACAACTTGGAAGGATGCTATGACAGAAGAATACCAATCCATTATTAAGAATGATGTTTGGAAAATTGTTCCAAGACCTGAAGGAAAATCCGTTGTTTCTTCTAAGTGGATATTTAAAATCAAGCATGTTGCTGACGGTAGCATTGAAAAATATAAAGCCGAATTCATAGCTAGGGGATTCTCTCAGAAAGAGGGAATTGATTATGAAGAAATATTTGCTCCTATTGCCAGATACACCTTTGTAAGAGTAGTCCTAGCTATTGCAGCATCGAAGGGATGAAAAGTACATCAGATGCATGTAAAAATAGTATTTCTAGCTATTGCAGCATCGAAGGGATGGAAAGTACATCGGATGCATGTAAAAATAGTATTTCTGAATGGAAAAATTACATAAGAGGTATATTTGGAGCAACATGAAGGATTTGAAACCCATAACCCTAAAGTTTTTTGTTTGTAGACTCAAGAAAGCTCTTTATGGGCTTAAACAGGCTCCAAGGGCCTAGTATGAAAGACTTGATAAGTATCTCACAAGTTTAGGATTCTCAAAGAATGAAGCTGATCCAAATCTCTATTATAAAAAGGATAAAGATGATATGATAATATTTATACTATATGTTGATGATTTACTAATAATAGGTGATGATCATTTTACAGATCAATGCACGAAAGATCTAATCAAAGAATTTGAAATGAAAGATTTAGGACTCCTTCATTACTTCCTAGGACTAGAGATATGGAAGAATTTTGACAACATTATACTTAATCAAGGAAAGTATACATTAGACATCTTGAAAAGATTTGGAATGTGGAACTACAGGCCTATATTTTCTCCAATGGAGAATAACCTACATAAACTTAAGGAAGCAGCAACAGAATCACCTTCCATAGATTCTACTCTTTGCAGACAAATGATTAGGTCTCTTATGTACTTGGTGAATACAAGACCTGATATTTGCTATGTTGTTAATGCCTTAAGTCAGTCTATGTATGAGCTAAAAGAGATTCACCTAGTTGCAGTCAAACACATCATGAGATACTTACAAGACACTCTTAATCTTGCACTCAAGTATGAGAAAGTTGACTTTGACTTAAATGGGTACACAGACTCAGATTGGGCTGGAAGTGTTACTAATAGGAAAAGCACTTCAGGATGTTGTTTCAGTTTAGGTTCAGCAATGATATAGTGGATATGCAGAAAGAAGGCATCAGTAGCACAGAGTTCCATAGAAGCTGAATACATTGCCGCAACAATGGCCTCTCGAGAAGCAGTTTGGCTTAGAAAGTTACTTGTGGGATTATTTGGTCAACCCATGAATCCTACTATTATTCATTGTGATAATTAAAGTTCCATCAAACTTTTTGTGAATCCAGTTTTCCATGACAGGTCGAAGCATATTGAAATTTATTACCATTATGCAAGAGATATGGTAGATAGGAATATTGTAAAATTAGAATACATTTGCACTGCAGATCAAACAGCAGATATTCTTATCAAACCTCTCTCTTGAGTGAAGATAGATCACTTCAGGAAAACACTTGGTATGGTTGAAATGTAATACATTTGTATTCTTTAATTTTTAATAATTTTGAATTTAAATTATTATTGTCAGGCTATTGACTATTATGTGTTTCACCATTTGTATTCATTATTTAAGAGGTGACGATCTCTGAGATAATGAACACTTGTATAAAAGACATTATGAGAGATGACAATCTCTTAGATAATGTGCTAAACAATAGAGAACTACTATTAGATCTAGGTGAGTTCAGGATCATGTTGTGATGTAGACTTTTCTATGTCTATCAGCACAACTTGATAAAGGAAGAATTTAATCATTCTCCGGATTTTATCCTATGTTCTAGTAGATCTTAACTCAGGATCATGTTGTGATATAGGACTGCCAGTACCTATGAGTCACAACTTGGCTAAAAGAAGAATTCAATCATTCTCCAGATTTTATCTCATATATTGCATTCCATACAATACTGTTATCACAAGTATAAGTGATAAGTCATATCACAGGTATAGTAATATGACATAGTATCATGTGTTCAATGATACCACATGCCTAGAAGATTTAGATAGATATAGAATATCAATCTATGCTTATTCATCTTATTTGATGATGCTAGATTGTTATCTCTCAGTATGAATATCAAGTTAAGAGGGAGTGCTAATTCTGTAACTTCAATCTCATACTGATCTGATTTTACAGATCATACTGATCATGTAATGCATGTATATCCCATTTGGATTCGCCTCTTTAATATGTCTTAGATTGTTAACCTTATCGGCGACCTTCCTAGGAGCATTTATTAATGTTTCTTTGCATGATTTTGTTAGTATATTTACTAACAAATTATGTTAACTAGGAGACACCGATCTGGAGCATAATAACTAAGTTATATAGGGGCCGACCTAGGAAGAGACATGTCCTTTCTAAGGACATGCCTCTTTGGTGCATTATAAATATAAGATTAGAATGAGGTTAGAGACAACACAATACAACAATAAAGTCTGCTTCTCTACATTTCTGCCTTATACGAATTATTGCAGAGTAATAACATTTACAGAATTGAGATTATACCATTGAAGACACTTCATATAAGTCTGATATAGAAGATTATCATCAGCAAGCAACTAATAAGGTATTATTTCAGTCTGATTTATAGCACAATTTGTAGAAACTTTAAAATTTTATTATCCGAAAAATCCACCAAAAAAACATGATTTTTGGTTTTTAAAAAGCGATTATTCAAAAAAATCTGCCAAAAGAGAACCTATTCTCTGATACCTTGAAATGATAACCAATTGTATTAAACAAGGAGAAGAATACTCCTTATTTAAGCAAATACTAAAGGCCTCTCCATAATGGGGTTTGATTGAGAACTAAAACAACAAAAAAACAAGTTACTAAAACTCACTGACTTAAAAAGAAAGTGACATGACCATTATACAAAATATAATAATAATAATACTTAAATCGCTGGTGTCCTACTCCTCGGTTTGAGATTGACAGTGGTTTTGGCTTGGTTTGGTAATATAGGTTTGTAGGTGTTGAAAATTTATGGAGTATTCTCATAAGGATATTTAGTTTTTGGCGTGGTGTGAGCTTTCTCGAAGTATTGTTCAAGTTTTGTAATGATTTGGTGTTTTTTCAGTGTGCTGGTGGGCTTTTTTAGAGATACTGGAAACCATAGTTCTGCTCATAACTCAGTGGGGTTGATAGATTTCATTCTAGGTATTCATGCATTGTCTTCCTCATTGCTGTGCACCCCACTTTGAGTCATATTTGCAGACTTTTGTATCGAGCTATCTAGGTAAGTTATTTGCTGTGACCTGTAGACAACACCTTTGGCATACTAAGTTCTAAATCTGCATTTGGATTGGTTAATGTTTGAGTCTTTTGATAAAGTTTAAATTGATTGCTATTTGCCTGGATGTCTCAAATCTACTCCTTGGCCCTGTAATAGGATCTGCAAATTAATTAGTTCTCTAAACTGTTTATTTGTTTTTGAATGCTTACTGACTGTATTGAAGATATATGGCTTAATGCAAATGTATTCTCTATTCTCTTTCACTGCAATGTTGATTCATTGTATGCAACAAATATGGTGAATGAACTTGAAACAGAAAACACTTTCAGCATCTCCATCTTACTATATCAAACAAACACAAAACGAAATCAGCAGGCACATTTCATATTATTTGAGTTAGCCCAATTTTTGGGAAAAGGGCTTATTCAGTGACTTTAATTGAACCTTTCTTCTCACAATGCAATAAGGGCTATTATAGTTAAACTCTGGCTAGACATGCTAGAATTGCCAATGGAGTCCAACAATGTTTCATGTCAGCGATTTTATTGGTACCAATGAAATGTGGCCTATGCATTCTCTCCCCTTTCAGATTATCTGTTAACTCTTGATTCTCATTGTGCGCTTTGGCATTACTAGCAATAAATCATTTTTGCATTATGGATATTTATTCCTACATGGAAATATACCCCACCTTGGATTCTAATTTCTCAAATAGTAGCTGTTAGAGACTATTATCCCATCAGCGAGTTAGTCCCCAAGTCCTAGGTTATTGATGATAAATCATTAACTTCTTGTAGGAAGTTATTCAGGGGGAGTCTATGTAATTACATGTAACTACATTTCTCAATATATATACTTGCTATTCTGTTAAATAAAATCATTGCAGCATTTGGACCCAACAGTAGTATCAAAAGTCATATTAAGGGGCAGGGCTCTGAATGTGCTGGTGGTTTAGTTTCTAGTCTTTTGCTGTGAATAGTTTAACCATGGTTTTGTACTAAGAGCCAGCCCCCTGGTTTTGTGGCTGCTTTAATATCAAAAACAGTAGTATCAAAAGACAAGCAGGAATGGAATGAGGGTGATAGAGAAGAACCATGGTGGTTGAAGATAATTCATGCCCCATCAAGCTATTGCCCATGTCTTAAAAGTTATTAAGCAAGATTTTACTTGGATTCATCAATCATTAAGTTTTTTTAATTTTCCAAACAATCGGGAAGCTCTGCATTGAAGACAAGTTCAATGTGGACTAAATTAATTGAACATCACTTTTATTGAAAATTAAGTAGGGCCCAAACTAACTACTTTGTTTTGCAAAGAGTTGTAGCATCCCTATTTGAAATTGCAAATAGTGGGTATGTTTCCAATTAAAAGTAGGGTGTTGTACTTGTGAGTTATGAATGTGTCTCAGTTCACAAGGGTAAGTACTTGTGAATGAGCGTGTATATTCAAAAGGGGTGCATCCATCAATAAGGATCAACACTGACTAATGATATCATGAGTCATGGAGTCTAGTGTGTCCTAGTCCATTAATTATTTTTGTACCCTCATGAACCATGGGGTGCTCTGGTTCATCATTAGAGATAATTATTGTTAGTGTCCATGTTATCATATAATTGCAACTTATATTTACTTAGGTAATTTATGTTATTTACCTATATAAGATTGAAAATAAGAGAAGGTGTTGACTCCTTAATTGATGGGTTCTTTGCCACCTCTAACTTTTTCATCTCCTTCATTGATACTAGTTAAATGCCACATCTCCCTCATCAATATGAGTTCACTCGACATCTTTGCTCATACATATTGACTCAATCTTCTAGTTTACTGCACCTCTCAAACACTTGTCCTAACCTGTGGATGCCCAGAGTGTAGATTGTAGTTCATTTACATTGTTTTAAACACCATGAATACAGATATCCGAAGGTTCTTACTCTCACCTTGTTTGCATTTTAATCGATCTCATCTTCTTGTTTTTGCTTCTTATGAGATTTAATCGTTGTGAGTTCTTAATTAAATCTAACAATTATCGCATCCCCTAATTCCAAAGTTAGATAACAATAGAATATTAACTTCCCGTAGGTAGTTAACAGGTGCTGTCTATGTACTTAAGAGGTAAGTTTGTAACTAAATCTTCTTAATGTAAATATACATATTCTATTCTATTCAATTATTGCAACCACTGTACCTAACGCTAGCGATGTCAAATAGAAAAAGTGCTAAAGAGATGGTGATTTTTTAAGTTAGAATTCCCCTTTAGTTGAATGGCTTGATAGAATTCCCCTTTAGTTGAATGGCTTGATCTCGTCTTCACGTTTGAAGATGGTTATAGAAGAAAGAATTTTATGGTAACTTTGATGTCAAACTGGATATATATCGAGAGCTATGTTATTGGGCCTTCAAACCTCCCATAAGAAAATGTCCGAACCTGCCTTCCTAATTTGATTTTCTGGTTCTGATGTACATTTCTACCTGAGCAAGAAGGCAAAAGAGAATCAATAATACCTTCACCGTGGCGATTACATCAGTTGAACCTATTCTCACTCTTGCCGACCCGTTTGCCTGCGCACGTAGCCAATAAGAACGTACCAAACTTTAGTCAGAGGCCACAAGAACTAAGTAAAATGCAGTCCGAAAAAAGTCAAAATTTGAAAATTTGTAGGAGATTTTTTTTTTAAAAGCGCATACACAGTAAACGGAGCAAACCTGAGGAATAACTCCAGATTCAATAGAAAATGATCGGAAGTCTTCTCGACCACGTCCATCAGACCGCAAATTCTGAGCAATTCCTCCCTGTATAAAGCGTTGTTCCGCAAGAGAAAGCCCCACCATGTCTATGCACTCGAACTGAACAGAAAAAAAGATCTAACGAGCCAACTTAAGCTAAACATCTTGTACACAAATGCTGCATTTATTTACGAAATGCATATGTTCCTTCTCCAAGCCCAAATCATATGTCATTTATGGCCTGCTAAAAATATTTTCTCACTATTTTCTTGAAATAAACAAACTAAAAAAAGTTACGTAAATTTTGATTCAAACATCTCTTTAGAAACTCATTAGACTCTCCGGTGGAATCTAAAAATTTGTTTCAGTAGTCGGAGAACAGAAACCCTAAATTCAAAATATTGCTACAGAAGAATAGAGTACAATTATTTCGTGGTGCAAGGTAATGCCAGGAAAAATACCTCTACGCAGCAACAGATTTTGAATTCGTATCTTCACAGTCTTAAAATTAAAATGCCTTCACTCCGACAAGTGCTAAAACAACCAACTCGAATTTCAGCTGCAAAATTATCCCTCGTCAATTTGTTTTCCTGATTTCTTCAAGGAAAAAGAGAAATTTTCTTTCTGTTAACTGCAGGAATTCCAGAGTCCATAGGCGTTCGCTGGGTACGGAGGGAAGGAAATTTCAATTCCAATTATTTTCGAAAATAAAGAATTTTTTTAAATGTTTTAAGAGGACTTTTAAATTTATCTTGAGTCTCGAATTTCAATCAATTGATTATTTATTTGAAGAAAAAATGAAGCCCGAAATATCCACATAAATTATTGAATTAGTTTTGGCCCTTGGGGTTGAAACCAAGTTTATTTTATGATGTTTCATTGTCTTTCTTGAATCAATTTATTTGATACTAGTACAAATGCTTTAGGCATAATCTTTTTTTTTTTTTTTTTGGGTTCAAATCAATAAGGGGTATGTATGTGGCTAAAGTCATTCAAGCTATGATTAGAGATTTATTTTTCATGTTGTTAGACTTTGCACTCAATAAAACTTAATTTCTAGGAACTATGTTGAAGTAATCGTGATTATAACCTATTTAATTATCTCTAATTTGGTCTCTTGTTACTTCATTTATTCTAATTAAATTTAGGAGTGTTTTCTTTTATTAGATTAGTTTAATATAGTGCATGTCTTATCGTATGTGATATGGAGGTTTGTCATAAACTGATTTAATCTTCCTCTTAAATTTAGATTTAGGATTTCTTTGTCCTTTCCATAAGGATTCATCTTTCATTGTAATCACTTATTATTTTTTATGCACTAATACAATTCTCGCCTATTGTTGAGCAAATATTTGTGCTTGATATTCATTTGTCATTTGTGCAAGTGATCATTAGGACTTGTGGGGATTAATCAATAACTTTAAAATGGTATTAGAGCTCCTAATCTACGAATTCTTATTCAACATTAACTAATTTGTTTGTGCACTTTGGACTCAAATGGATTTTTTTAATAGATAAATCTTTTAGCATAAATGTTGATAATACTACATTTGGGGAGTATCCAAGCATTGGAGAATATTGACATGTTGCATTTATGACTATGTTTGTCATTGATATTAACATAGCAGTAAGTCTATGAAGATTAGCAGAGAGAGAGAGAGAGAGAGAGAGAGAGAGAGAGAGATCTTAGTTGTACGAACAAGGTTTTGCTTGTTTGGTGATGCGCAACCATGGACATGTTTAGTATAGTGTCCTAATGACATGGTTCAATGCGCAACATGTAAGTTGAAGATGTACGGAAGTTGTACTTGATTTACAAAAAGTAGTTTAGAGACAAAGTAGTTGGTGTGAGAAATTGGTATAGCTCTGATACCATGTAAGAATTTGCCTAAGGCAAGAATGAAATGCCAAGATCTAGAAGCTCAAGAGATAGCACAAGAGAGACAAGATTGATCAAATGAGAATGGATATCAGATGATTGGATATGAGATGAATACACACTAGAAGTGCCTTGTATATAAAGGCAACTAGAATGGCTAGGAATCAGTGAAGAGATAAGGATTACAACTCAGCACATGTCCACCAAAGGTGGATTATCCTACATTGAGCACAGGAGTTTGTGCGATGATAAGAAGATAAGCTTACATAGGTGTATCTCATAAAGAGATGTTGTACACACCATGTGCTCAAATAAGTTGCTAACTCCTGTGTTGTCAACAAGACAACTCATATGACTATGCATATTCCTAAGTGTCTACATGACAACTAATATAAAAATTCATTATCCTAAGTAAGCTTAAGTAATGTGTAATAATAATTAATTATTTACAATAACAACCCCCCCCTTAAGTGCAACTTAGGGGAATGCACTTAAGCTCACAAAGCTAAATGCAAGATACAATGTGGGTCCTAGCTACTAGGCCATGTTAAGTACCCACGTACAAATATAATGCTCTACATACAATGTAATGCAATCTCTCTGAAAATGGAGAAAGAGGGAAAACCTCATGGGAAAAAACTCCTCCAAAAAGAGAGATGAAGTAGTACAAGATGCATGCAAGGATGGAGAAATCAAGACCCCCCATACATCATGCATGTACAAGCATATATCCCCCATAAGAAAAAATACATGATGGTATCCCCCCATATTGAATAATCTCATACAAGGATGTCATGAAGACAAAAAAGTATCCAATGCCTACAAACGACAATTCTCCCTTTAGGAAGAAGATACACCAAGTATAGGTGCAAGTATACTTCCCATTATGGACAGGAAGATGGATGAGGAATCCATATGTAGTATGTTATGGATGTTGCCTTTGAAGTCTGCTCATTTGTTGACAAGTCCTTGATGAATGTAGATGCCACAAACCAATATGGTGGATGCCCAAAAGAAGGTAACATGTCCATGTATGAAAATGAATCAAACTCCAAAGATAAGGAATCATCCTTATAGGAAGATATGGGAAGAGAAGCAATGTAGCCTCCCCTCAATGATGAATGCACACCCATGAAAGAAGCTCCTTGATGATTGAAGAAGTTGCACCATGAAAACTAAATGGTGTTCCTCCTTGTACGAAGAAGCGGTGCCATAGGTGTATCAGAGAATGCTCCCTAACTAGTAGGAAGAATCCTCAAAAGATATGATGTCTGAGGAAACTAGAATACAATCTCCAAAGACTGATATGTCTCCTTTGAATAAAAGAGTCCTCCTCCATCTACTGAAAAGAAGTGTCCACAATCATGTCAGTCTCAAAAGAAAGATCAAGTGGTTGAGTGTTAGAGTGTTCCCTTGCAACAAGTGAAGAAGAATTATCCTCAACAAAGAGAAGATGGATGTCATCAATAATGTCTCCCATATCTTCAATGTAAGACTCCATAAACAACACAAAAATGTCTGGAAGGAAGTCATCCCATGAAGTTGAAATAGTAAGATATGGTGTTTCCTACTGCACTGAATCAAGAGCATCTGTGGTTGGAACTAGATCAGTAGAAGCAACAGGAGCATCAGGAGGTATGATCTCAATTGGAATTGTAGGTAGCACAACTAGAGTGAGTGGAGGTAGAATATCCTCTGGTAATGGAGGGACTCATGGATCTCCATATGCTTCCCAAAGACACATCCAAACATCATGAGGACTACTTGCCTTACTAAGAGAAGCAAAAGATTCCTTACTCATACTATTATACATAGAGCAAAGAAGAAGAGAAAGATGTCCCCAATTAGTATTAGGTGGAAATATCTTCAAATATAGATAAGGAAACACTTCCTTATGTTCTCTTAGATGATCAATCATCAAAGCACTCCATTTCTTATAGTTCCTTTTTGTCAATTTGAATCTTACACCAAAGTAACACTTTTGGCATGACTCCATGAGATCAAATAATGTATGCACCCCCAAAAATGCCAAAAAAAAATCAAAGAAACCCCCCCTTAATGCATGATTTGGCACTTTATATTTAGTGCGATTACAATGGCCACTTGCCAATTTAAGGCGTAAGTGGACTTCTAATGTTGATGGTTACAACAACAAATATGAAGCTATATCAGACTCAACAAGATAAGACACAAGACCTCTCAAGGATCTAATTAATTATAAGTGCCAATAGGCCAAAATGAGACCAAAATTTGAAAGTACTATTTCTACTCAAAATTACTCCAAACTGATACCAGATCTGGAAAGTAAACAAAAAATCATACACTCTCAAAAAAAATAGCACCTGAGTATCTGTCCATATGAGCCTGAACTAATCCTTTGAACTTGAAAAAATTAGGATTTGCAATTTTCAGAAAAAATTAGGAACAGAGATCTCAAACATCTTGCGCCAATGTGTAGATGATGAAGTTCTACCCCAAAACAAAATTTAAAAAATTGCTAAAAAAAAAGAGTCCGTATGAGGGATATATCATTGTTTGAAAATCACCTCTATAATTATTTTTCTTGAATCGCCGCCGTCACACCTCCAAAAATCAAATGACTCTAGATTTCACCCTAGATATCCAAGTTTGATGAAACAAAAGTTGATTTGGGGGTTTTTTGACCTTCTGAATATGATGCCAATATCTAATTTGTTAGATTGTGGTGACTGATCAGGAAAGTACTGTACATACTTCAGAAATTCTTTAGGGCTCGAAAAAAAAAAATTGGGCCCTATTTTATCAAGATTTTGGCCCGACATGTAATTATTAATTATAACCCTAAAGTGGTTTAATACTTGTATAAAAAGGGCTTAGGGTAAGGGATTATTTTATAAGGTGATGCAAAATTGGTTCTTGTAGCAGTATTGAGTTGTAAGGGGTTGCAGATTGTAATTAGATTGTAATCACTGGATCATAAAAATATTGGACTTGCTATTTGGTGGACGTAGCCCAGGGTTTAGGTGAACCACGTTAAATCTTGGTGTCTTGTGTTGTTTTTTGTGTGATCTATTATTTTTTTTTATTGGTTATATTTGCATGTAATTGTTATTTATGTTTGTGGTTTAATCCTAACAAGTGGTATCAGAGTGAGGTTTTTTTTTAGTTATCTTCTGTAGCAAAGTCTCACGGTTGAGTGAGAGCAATGGCAGACAAGGGTAAGCTGAGGGTTGATAGGTTTGATGGATAGAACTTTCAGTTATGAAAAATGCAAATGGAGGACTACCTTTATCAGAAGGATTTATGGAAGTCATTGGAAGGAAAAACCAAGAATCAGGAATCTATGTCAAATGATAAATGGGATCTTTTGGACAGAAAGGCACTTGGAAGCATTCGATTATGCCTGGCACCATCGGTGGCATTTAATATTACAAAAGCGAAGACAACTAAAGAGTAGATGAAAACCCTAGTGACACTATATGAAAAGCCCTCCACTTCAAACAAGGTATTTCTCATGAAGTGTTTATTTAATATGAAAATAGAAAAAAGTGGATCTATTACAAATCATTTAAATGAGTTTCATGCTATTACTAGTCAATTATCTTCTGTGGATATCAATTTTGATGAAGAAATTAGGGCTCTCTTGATTTTGTGTTCTTTGCCTAAAAGCTGGAATGGATTGGTAATGGCTGTGAGTAATTTTGTTCCTGGATCTAGTACCCTAAAATATGATGATGTGATCAGTGTTATTCTAAGTGAGGAAACTCATAGGAAATCCTCAGGCGGATCTACATCTGGAAGTGCTTTGAATGCACAAAGTTGAGGCAGAATGACTAAGATAGGAAGTAATTTAGAAATCATGGGAAATCAAGAGGAAAGTCAAAGGGGAGGAGGTCTCAATCAAGAGGACTGAATGACTGTTGGTACTATGGGAAACCAAGGCATAAAAAGAAAGATTATTGGAATTGAAAGAAAAATGAAAGAGATAAACCAGATGGAGACAAGGAGGCAAATGTGGTAAGTAACAAATTTAAAGATGATGCTTTGCTTCTATCTTTAGAAAGTGTTGATGATTCTTGGGTTTTAGATTCTAGTGCTTCATTTCATGCTACACCTCATAGAGGTTATTTCATTGATTATGTCCAAGGGGATTTTGGGCTTGTTTATTTGTGGGATAATGAACCCTATTAGATTGTTGGAAAGGGTAAAGTTAAGATTAAGTTGTAGAATGAGAATCATTGGCTACTACATGAGGTAAGACATGTTCCAAGGCTGAGTAGGAATTTAATTTCAACAGGGCAACTCAGTGATGAGGGTTGTGTAGTTACTTTTAATGATAAAAATTGGAAGGTTTCAAAAGGTTCCTTTGTAGTAGCAAAAGGTGTGAAAGTAGGCACCTTATATCTTTGTACAGGTCATATTGTTCCTTCTACTTTAATTATTTCTGAGAAAAATGAATGTTCAGGAACAGTTGATGTAGTTGAGTAGGGAGAACAAATACTTGTTGTAAATTCTAATACAGTGTTGTGGCACAATAGACTTGGGCACATGAGTGAGAAAGGTATGAAAGTGCTTCATTCAAAGAATGTTTTACCAGGTCTAAAATGTGTTAATATGGATTTATGTGAAAGTTGTGTGTATAGAAAATAAAAGAGAGTGAGTTTTGTAAAGACTAGGAAGGAAAACAAAAAGGAGAAATTAGAGCTTGTGCATACTGATGTATGGGGACTGGCTCAAGTATCTTCCCTTGGAGGCTCTCATTATTATGTTACATTTATTGATGATGCAACTAGAAATGTATGGATTTATTTCCATAGACAAAAATCAGATGTATTTCAAACTTTTAAGAAATGGAAATGCTTGGTTGAAAATGAGACTAGTAAGAAATTAAAATGTCTCAGATCTAATAATGGTGGTGAGTATTGCAATCATGAATTTGAAGATTATTGCTCCACTAATAGTATTCAAAGACAAAAAATTGTTTTAAGGACTCCATAGGAAAATGGAGTAGTTGAACGCATGAACAGGCCTATAATGGAGCATGCAAGGAGCATGAGGTTACATCTTGAGTTGCCCTTACACATGTGGGTGGAGGATGTCAATACTATTGTATATTTGATTAATAGAAGTCTCTCTACTCCTTTGGGTTGTGGTATTCTAGAACAAGCAAGGACTAGTAAGAAGGTGAGTTATTCTTTTCTCAGAACCTTCGGTTGTGAAGCATTTGCTCATATAGATTCTAAAAATAGAACCAAGCTAGAAGCTAAGTCAAAGAAATGTGTATTTGTTAGATATGGCATGAATGAATTTGGTTATAGGCTTTGGGATTTTGAAAATCATAAAATTGTAAGAAGCAGGGATGTCATGTTCAATGAGAAAGTGTTGTACAAAGATCTGTTGCACCAACATAAGAAGAAAGAAGATGATTATATAGTGTTGGATGATACTCCAAAAGATGATGTTCTAGCCATTCCTCATGATGTGCAACAACCACAACAACAAATACCACACACACTAGTGACTGTTAGACGATCAAAAAGGCAAATTAGACCTCCAAAAATATTTTCTCCCTCTTTGTATTCTATTTTACTAATAGATGCTAGTGAACCTAAATGTTATGATGAAGCTGTGTAGGTGGATACTAAGATTTAGTGGGAGTCTTCCATGAAAGATGAAATGGACTCTTTGCTGAAAAATAAGACTTAAGATTTATGCAAGTTGCTTGTAGGTAAAAAGGCTTTACAAAATAAGTGGGTTTACAGGTTGAAAGAAGAGGAAGGAGGTAAGAAAAGATTTAAAGCCAAGTTAGTTGTAAAAGGATTTGCACAGAAAAAGGGCATTGATTTTGATGAGATATTTTCTCCTGTTGTTAAAATGACTTCTATCCGTACTGTTTTAAGTATCATGGCTACTAAAGATTTTCATTTGGAGTAGCTTGATGTTAAAATAGCCTTCCTTCATGGTGATTTGGATGAAGAGATATATATGGCTCAGCCATAGGGATTTGCAGTCAAGCGTAAGGAGAAATTAGTGTGCAAATTGAAGAAAAGTTTATAGGGTTTGAAGCAAGCACCTCGACAATGGTATCTAAAATTTGACAGTTTTATGTATGAGCATGGATACAATAGGTATCATTCAGATCATTGTGTTTATTTTAAGAGGTTGGATGATGACAGCTACATTATTTTATGTTTATATGTTTATGATATGCTAGTAGTTGGGTCTAACATGGATCAGATTAAGGGGATGAAACGCTAGTTAGCACATGCATTTGCTATGAAGGATTTGGAGGCAGAAAAATAAATCCTTGGTATGAAGATTTGCAAAGATAAGAAGATGAGAAATTGACACTATCTCAAGCTGATTATGTTGAGAAGGTGTTGCAATATTTCTCTATGGAGAATGCTAAAGCTGTTAGCACACCTTTACCTAGTCATTTGAAGTTGACTAAGGTGATGTGTCCCAAGATACAAGAAGAGGAGGATAAGATGTCTAAGGTACCCTATGCTTCATTGTAGGAAGCTTGATGTATGCTATGGTATGTACTAGGCCAGATATTGCACATGTAGTGGGAGTCATTAGCAAGTATTTGAGTCATCCAGGAATTGAGCATTGGAATGCATTCAAATGGATTCTCAGATATTTGAGAGGAATATCCAATAAGTGTTTACACTTTGGGGGCTCTACTACTGATTTACAAGGCTATGTTGACTTAGATTTGGTATGGGATATTGATACCAAGCGAAGTAGTACACGTTATGTCTTTACTTTTGGTGGGGCAGTCGTGAACTGGGTTTCTAGGTTACAGAAGGTTAATGCATTATCCACTATAGAGGTAGAGTATGTTGCTACTACAAAGGCAACCAAGAAGATGATATGGCTTCAATTCTTTTTGGAAGAATTGGGACATCCTCAAAAGGACAATTATTTGTTTACAGATTGTCAGAGTGCCATTCATCTTGCAAAGAATTCAACTATGCATTCCAAGACCAAACACATACAATTGCGATACCATTTCATTCTGCCAATTTTGGAGGATGGACCGTTAAAGCTAGGCAAGATACATATAAATGAAAATCCAGTTATATGTTTACCAAGGTAGTGATAAGGGAGAAGTTGAATTCCTCTTTAGCTTTGGTTGGTCTTCTAGACTAAATAGCAATCAATGAACAACACAATCTAGGGTGGTTTGATCTAGTGGGAGCCCCATGTGGTAGCAATATTGCTATAGGATTAGTCTCCAAGTGGGAAATTGTTTCTTAGTGTGGAGCCTAATCAGTCCCCAAGTGGGAGATTGTTAGATTATGATGACTGATCAGGAAAGTACTATACATACTTCATAAATTCTTTGGTGCCCTATTTTATCAGGATTTTGGGCCGACATGTAATTATTAATTATAACCCTAAAGTGGTAAAAATACTTGCATAAAAGGGCTTAAGGATAGGGATTATTTCATAAGGTGATGCAAAAATTGGTTCTTGTGGTGGTATTGAGTTGTCAGGGATTACAGATTGTAATCAGGTTGTAATCACTAGATCATAAAAATATTGGACTTGCTATTTGGTGGATATAGCCTAGGGTTTGGGTGAACCACGTTAAATCTTGGTGTCTTGTTCTTTTCTATGTGATCTATTATTTTCTGATATTGGTTATATTTGCATGTAATTGTTATTTCTATCTGTGGTTTAATCCTAACATGATTTGCACCAGCAAGCTCCAACCTTGACTTACAAAAAAGAGTCTCTCCAATGGCTATGCAATGAAACTCCTATGGCTCTGATACCATGTAAGAATTTGGTATAGCTTTAATACCATGTAAGAATTTTTCTAAGACAAGAATGAAATGCCAAGATCTAGAAGCTCAAGAGATAACACAAGAGAGATAAGGGGTAAAAGCACAAACCTGTGTCACCTTTTGTGATATCTTGTACCGTTTCAGCCGGAACACTTTCGGTCGTAATGGTTTCGGCCGTAACGAATCCGGCCGTACACACGTGGCAGTTTCGCACACCTACGTGGCGTGTACGGTTTCGACCGAAATTGGTTCGGCCGAAAGGGTTACGGCCGAAACCCCGACACGAAATAAAACTCGGTGCAAACCTCTAGCGGCTATCATTGTTACTATTGCGGTTCCTGAATGTTTGGAGAGTGGGTTAAGGGTTTCAGTCGTAACTGGTTGGTGGTTTTTCCCTCCCTATTTTTTAATAGTTTTTAAACGTATTTTTTGATTAGTAGATGTTAATCGTACTTAAAATAGTTGTTTTTTACATATTTTGTGAGTGGAATGCTTTAAATTATTTATTTTTTAATATGTTTAAATTATTTAAATTATTTTAGATTATTTAAGAATGGTATTTAAATTAATTTGTTAGCAAAAATGTAGTTAAACATGAGATAAAAAAGTAGAAAAACATTAATTAAAAGTGTAGAAAAATATTAGGAAAAACATTAGGGTAAAATATAGAAAAACATTAGTTAAAAGTGTAGAAAAACATTAGGTTAAAATATAAAAAAACATTAGGTTAAAATATACAAAAACATTAGGTTAAAATATACCTTCTAACATAACCTTATGTTAACTACAATCATAACCCATACCACATTCTAACCATAACATAGGCCCTCTACTAACTGAATGAACCACACTTAGATATTGATGATGTTCATTTTAACAACTAGTTATTGTTAGGTAATAATGATTCTTACATTACCAAATGACACATAACGACCTCATGATACATTTCTAGGTATTTTTATCCATATATATGTTAAGGGGACCTAGGGACTCCTTATAGGTTGTAATAGGTATTCATATGTTTACTACCACATAATAGGTATTGTCAGGTAATAATGAGTCTTACATTACCAAACAACACATTACTTGATCACTTATGTCAACTGCATTTTTCAATACGTTATCCATACATGTGTGTCTTAAGGGGACATAGGAGTCGTAATAGGTCATACTATTTTTTATAGGTTAGATAATAAATTTTAATATGTATTATTAGGATATAATAGGTCTTATTAGGTAATGATGATTCTTACATTACCATATGACACATAATGACCTCATGATACATTTTTAGGTATTTTTATCCATATATATGTAAAGGGGACCTAGGGACTCCTACTAGGTCATTACGTCTGTTATAGGTTGTAATAGGTACATTCATATGTTTACTAGCACATAATAGGTATTGTCAGGTAATAATAAGTCTTACATTACCAAACAACAAATTACTTGATCACTTATGTCAACTGCATTTTTCAATACCTTATCTGTACATGTGTGTCTTAAGGGGACATAGGAGTCGTAATAAGTCATACTATTTTTTATAGGTTCTAATAAATCTTAATATGTATTATTAGGATATAATAGGTCTTATTAGGTAATGATGATTCTTACATTACCAAATGACACATAACGACCTCATGATACATTTTTAGGTATTTTTATCCATATATGTTAAGGGGACCTAGGGACTCCTACTAGGTCATTACATCTGTTATAGGTTGTAATAGGTATTCATATGTTTACTAGCACATAATAGGTATTGTCAGGTAATAATGAGTCTTACATTACCAAATAACACATTACTTGATCACTTACGTCAACTGTGTTTTTCAATACGCTATCCATACATGTGTGTCTTAAGGGGACATAGGAGTCGTAATAGATCATACTATTTTTTATAGGTTCTAATAAATCTTAATATGTATTATTAGGATATAATAGGTCTTATTAGGTAATGATGATTCTTACATTACCATATGACACATAATGACCTCATGATACATTTTTAGGTATTTTTATCCATATATATGTTAAGGGGACCTAGGGACTCCTACTAGGTCATTACGTTTGTTATAGGTTGTAATAGGTATTCATATGTTTACTAGCACATAATAGGTATTGTCAGGTAATAATGAGTCTTACATTACCAAACAACACATTACTTGATCACTTATGTCAACTGCATTTTTCAATACGTTATCCATACATGTGTGTCTTAAGGGGACATAGGAGTCATAATAGGACCTCATGATACATTTCTAGGTATTTTTATCCATATATATGTTAAGGGGACCTAGGGACTCCTACTAGGTCATTACGTTTGTTATAGGTTCTAATAGGTATTCATATGTTTAAACTAGGACATAATAGACTGACCTTACTATCAACCTTAATAAAACTATATCCCATTTACTTTATTAACATTCTTAACTCTAATTCAAACTAGTAAATTAAGTCATGAGTTCTAAATTGTAAATTAACATTTTCTAACTAAACTCATTTACTTATCTAGTAACAAATTTTTCTATCCCTATGTCCTAACTCTCATCTACACTCTGGGCCATAATCATCAAAGCATTTATATCAAAATTTAGATTTTAGTCAAGAATTATATTTTTTTATTGCATGTATGTACATGTGTGCACTTAGTTATCATTTAATCAAGAAATTTTATTTTATTTTTATTGCATATACATGTACATGTATGAATATTTATTTTTCACATTTGCATGAGCACGTTACAATGTACATTAGATATGGTCTCTAAGATAATTTGTTTTAAAATACATATGTATGTTACATGATTGTTCATTTAGCACCATACATTTAATGTTGTGTATTTATATGTACATGTGTTTCAAATTAAATTTAACTTTTAATTATTTTAATTTAAATAGACTTGTATATTTATATTTGTATATATATGCATGTGCAGATCTCTAGATATTTATCACTCAGATTGTAGCTTCACATTCATATTCTCATATTTATTTTCATATATACACTATGCCATCCGGTTCTGGGGATCGTGCTCCTGCATCCTCAGGGGATGCCAGTGTTCGTGGTGGGGGTCAGAGTGCTGAGTCTGGTACAACACGTAGAGCGACCTCCACCCATGATAGACAACAGTTATTTAGAGATACAGTGGCGAGATTATCTCGTGCTATGCAGGTTTTGGATAGCTCGCTTTCCTCTTCTACCACCCTCTCTAATAGGGAGAAGGTTATAGCAATGCGAGAGGGGTTATTTCATATGATTCAGACAGTTGAATCATACAACCCTTTTGATGATATGAGCATTGAGACATTTTATTCTTCTTTATCTCATAGTGTCACTAGCACTGTGAAGTACACATAGATTGATACTGAGGTTTCCACCGGTATGGTGAAAACCATGTTTCCATCTTATGCACATCGTTGCAGAGTCAGAGGCTACTCTGTGACGAAGTGTACTAATCCACTCATTGCACCATTGATGTATCCTCGTTGGTTGGCTACTCATCATAGATGGCCACAGAAGGATGAGTTCCCCCTATATTTTTGCAAACAATTGTTTGCAAAATTTCATTTACACTATGATGTTGACTATACAGATTATCCACGACATGTTGGACAGGGTCAGGGGAGACTTTCTGATAGATTTAGACCCGCCGACACTCCTACGCCCATTAACAAATGGGAAATGGTGGGTCCAAACCTTTTGGTTATGCCGAGAGGTCCACAGATGGCTACTGCAGGTGAGAGTGTTCCTGATGACACAATTAGGACACAAATTTTTTCGAGCATCGCCATCGTCGCCACACAGTTACACAAGATTTCTTCTGATCGATGTAGTCGATATATGCTACGATCTCGAGGTACCGCTCCCACAGTTGCATCATCTAGCACACCTATTGATGATGATTATGGAGTTGCAGACATACCTTCTCCTGTAGACATTTCTGCAGTCTTAGAGGTGGATGCATTGCATCGTTTGGCATCATATTTAGCATCTAATCTTTTAGATGCATATTGAGCATTATCTACACTCTCAGGGATTCCACTTCGTGACATGAGCTCTCAGATTAGACATATTTTGTCACGTACAGCAGTCCTAGAGGATTCACAGAGGCAGGAGGACATTCCTGCACCTTCTACTACTCCTACTACTACACAGGCCCAGGCTACAGTACCAACCCTAGCTACTCAGGACCCTACAGCACCCCCCCCTACTCAGGATCTCAGTGGCACCATACAGCCTGGTCTATTTACTTCCATGCTTTCAGATCAGGGCCGCGCTATTGACATTACATGATTCAGATATCAATCAAATCGGCAGAGCATTACATAATGCTACAGTAAATATCTCTATATGTTTAGATTTATTTTTATTATAGTAAATAATATGTCTATATGTTTAAATTAATGTATATGTGTGTGTTTGTGTATGTGTTATAGGGTTTGACTGATAGTATGTTACGTTTTGCTGATCTGCAGACAATGCCGACAGATCCTACACGTCGTGAGTCCCAGGTATGTTACAATTTATATATATATATATATATATATATATATATATATATATATATATATATATATATATATATATATATATATATATATATATATATATATATATATATATATATTTGATTTATATACATGTAGATCTTGATATAATTTTTCTGTACACATAATTAAATGGCTCACTTGTTATCATTTGACATAGGGTTTAGATGCAGTTGATAGACCCTTTTGGGGACAAGGCCCAGGATCAGGAGGGGGGATGTAGCTGATTAGATCATATGTGGCCTTTTATTTTACTACACACATGTTATGTCTAGATACATATTTATATGGACAGTTTGATGTTTTATATGTTATTTCCATATGCATACATTTTATATCCAGACACTTTGATGTCTTATATGTTATTTTCAGATACATGGTTTATATGGACACTTTGATGTTTTATATGTTATTTCTAGATACGTGTTTATATCATGGACACTAAATGATGTTTTATATGTTATTTCGAGATACATGCTTATATGGAGATTTTGATGTTTTATATATGTTATTTCCAGACATTTGATCTACATGATCTATTTTTATACATTTAATATGGGTACATTATATTCTCCAAATATATGCACATGTATGTTATTGATCTTTTAATGTAGACGTCTATTTTATTGATCTTTTGATGTCTTCATCTTTTATGTAACTTATATATGTGTTATGCACATGTTTCTATATGTTATTCATATTTTCAATATTCAAGTTTACATGTATATGTATAGTTATTCATCTTAATGCCTTAATCTAAGTGTAATTAACTATATAATTTTAATGGTCAATGTACATAACAATATAACATATATTTAATGACATGTCTTAATTAACTGTATAATTAACTATATTTAGTCTAATTATATTTAATGTAGATCATGTATTAACTATATTTAATGACATGCCTTAATTAACTATAATTAACTAGATTAAATCTAATTATATTTAATGTCTTAATGATTAAGTCTATTTAATGACTTAATTAACTCTATTTAATGACATGCCTTAATTAACTATAATTAACTATATTTAACCTAATTAACTATAACTAACTATATTTAATTCTATTAACTATATTTAATCTAATTATATTTAATATCTTACTAATTAACTCTATTTAATGACTTAATTAGTTACTCTATTTAATGACATGTCTTAATTAACTATAATTAACTATATTTAACCTAATTAACTATAACTAACTATATTTAATCTAATTATATTTAATGTCTTAATAATTAACTCTATTTAATGACTTAATTAACTCTATTTAATGACATGCCTTAATTAACTATATTTAACCTTTAAATTAACTATATTTAATCTAATTATATTTAATGTATTAATAATTAACTCTATTTAATAACTTAATTAACTATATTTAATGACATACATTCTTAATTAACTATAATTAACAACATTTAATTAATAAAATATAATGTACATGTAATTATATGTAACATAGTTCATATAACATATACATGTAATCTTAACATAACGATTATATACAAACATAAAGAATGTATCATATAAGAACATATAAAGATTATATGTACATACAAATACATACAAATACTAAAAAGGTTGTCTTAAGGGGAGGTCCTAAGAGACCTGGTCTTAAATGAGATATCCATGTCGAATTTAAATAAAAATAACAATACATGTCTAATTTTGCATATGCAAGATAAATGATCCAATGTACAAAAATTTATATAAAACAAATATCCTATCAATATTAAATATGAAAGTATAAGAGCTATACAGGCATAACTCAACTAGAGCTCCACAATAAGTACATAGGTCAACTAGAGCTCCACAAACAATGTATTGTTAGGATCCTCTCTACTTTTTATTATCTCTAGAAGTTTTTCATGTTCTTCAATAGGCAATTTCCACTTTTGATTTCCATGATGTCCTTTTCTTTGTACTGCTTCAAATTGTAATTTGGTTGCTATAACATGGTTGCTATAGTGTAAAACCTTTTCTCCAGGCTTGTATTCAATAAATTCAATACCACTACCAATTACCCTTGTTTGTTGATAATATGTTCCTTCAATAACAACTGATCCAATTGGATATGACTGTTCATCAGCATCTATAGTTCCTTCTAGCAACTTGTGTTTTGCTTTTGTGCATCTTAAAAGATAATAGTCCACATTTTCTGCATTATCTGGTAAGGCTTGAACTGCAAAAATATCTCCTGCATGTATATAAAAAGAGAAATATAAATTAATTTTTAAAAAAATATACATGTATATTAATTTATATGTATGTATATATGCACACAAACCTGCCACAACTAAATCAGAAATGCGCTCATAATCAGCTGAATATACAGGATCATGAATGTCAATGTCAATGTCAACATCTTCAAAAGGAGGCTTTCTAACTATCTCCTTCAAATCCCAATGTGAAACATATCCATTCTCAATATTTTCACATGCACTCACTACATTGTCCTTAATGCAATCATCACAAAAACATGTTTTCTCTCTTACTTTAAGTACTGGAGGTTTATGGTTTCCTGTAGTCATCACTTGATGTAAACTTCTAATTCTAGGAATCGTTTGACAATTGTAAGGATTAGATCGATCTATATCTGTTACAAATACAAAAACTAATTGTCATATTTCAAAATAAATATTTAATTAAAAACTCAACTTGATTTGAAAAAGACATTAAAAATAAATATAATTTAGTTCACCTTTCACCTCCCAAAAGTAACGCTTATTGTATTCAGTATCTCGAGTAGCAAAATAAACTTTGCACCATTCAACAATTTGATTTGCGCTCTCTATCCTATTCCCTGTATGCACATAAAATATGCATGTATATATAAAATTTAAAATATATGCTATTAGAGTATTAAACATGTACATTTAAAAAATGCATATATTTACCTGCAAGTTCATGTTGTCGAAGTGCACGTTTTATACATGCTCCTGCTCCATCATGCTCCCCTTTTCCGTGTCCACTTTCAAAGAAATTCCATAAAAACTTAACATTGGTTCTAGCATGTTGCATTGCTAACCAATTAAATGCTTTTGCAGATTTGAATTGTCCTGTGAACGTGAAACATGATAAGTATCTACAATTATCCAAGTACATATATTAAATAGAAATAGACATGTCCAAATAAATACAAGTTAAAATAAAGTTAAATAAATGTGTAATTATTTCGTGTATACTAAGCTGCACATCCATCAGACCAAATCTAGTGCTCTGAAACATTTATTCCACGATTTCTGAGATCTTCAGAGAACATTGCAAAACAATGAGCCACATAACTCCTGTCATGAACTTTATCATCACTAATATAGAAATGAACCTCTTTGATGATGATGCGTTCATTTTCATCCAATCTTTCTATCTGATCCACCTCAAATTATGCATGTCTATAGGTCACTTGCACAAATATTGCAACTTGTTCAGAATGATAATATTGGCTTTGGAGCTTTGTATGAGGTGCAAATGTATAATTCTCAGAAAAATCTACAATTGAAAGTATACAATCAGGTGGAAAACAATTTTTGGAATCACGAAACTATTTAGCTTGCCATCGTGCACCATGACAATGTTGGATATGTGGATATATCAATGGACGGAACTTGGCCATGAACTCATCATAATGCAATTCACTCTCCTTCAATACAATTTTTTTGAATTCATCCCCTCTATTATTTTGGTATGTCTCATATTCCTATCTCATCCATGAAATTGGTGTGGATTCATTAATATTCTCAACTTGCATAATTTGAGAAAATTTGTGTAAATCTGCACAAACTTAACACTGATTTTTGATGCATTGCACTTTGAATTCATCTGAATCTTCTAATTTATCACATAATATGAACCTCACAAATTGTGTTGTACTGCTAGGGATGACCAAATTAGGATCAAGTATTGCCATAACTTTTTTAAATGATTGCATGTGTAGACCAAATTCAACATGATTTCTACAACAACAAGTTTCTCGCATCTTATTTATGCGTACAAAGGAAGGACGTAAACTCTCAAACATTCTTTGACATATTTTGACATTTGAAATTTCTTGTTTGAATGCTTCAAAAAGTTCACTTTGAGTTATATCTATGAAATGTTTTGGATGTTCAATTTTGGCCCCTGTTTCTTGATCTTTAATTTGTATATTATCACGCCTGTTGGAAGAAACACGAGAATGTGTGGTCCAAAATTCAATAACTTGTCTTTTTACTTCTTCAGAAATCTTGTCTTTTCGAGGAACTCTACAAATAGTCACCCAGTTATTCTCAATGTTATCATCTAGCATATTTCTCCTCTTGATGTATCTCTGGACAGTTCTTCTAGATATATGTAGTACATCAGAAATTGCACGTACTTGTTTTTTATGTGTCAATTTTCTACTAGATATAGTAGTCATCAATGCTCTACGTGCATTACTCAAATCATCTCCTCGAGTTGTGTTGTCAATTTTGTTATAAGCATTTTGCAAATTTTCAACTATTGTTTTATTAATATTATGAGCATGGCTTTTCTTGTTATCAACACCCAACAACTCTAAGACAGGTCTCATATCTCTTCTCCTAAATAACTTGACAAATAATTGTGCCTGTCCAAATATACTTTTATCCTTGAAATATTCATCCCACATGTTCTGACAATGCTTTTTGATAGTGTTATCATTTATCATATCTTTAAATGGAATTTGGTTAAAAAGTAGTTCTTCATCCAAATCCATCAAATTTTTTATGCTTTCTAATTTGTCTCTATCAATAGAACTGCCAATTTCTTCCTCTTCATTACTTTCATTTTCTTCATGAATCTCATCATGTTCAGAAATTTCAGTAGGTTGGTTTTGAGCATGTTTTGTATGGCCTTTCATTTTGTCATCTCTTTTTCTATCATATTTCCTTGATCTTTTCCTTTTACTACCCATTGAATAATTCAACCTATAGAAATAAAAAATAAAAAATTAGATTTCACTAAATATCAGCTAATGGTTCAATATATAATACATAAAAATAAAAATAATTAGAAGAGAAAAAAAGTACCTTCAAATTATTCGATCCTTTGCAATATTGATTAAATCTGCAAAACAGTTGTTGAAAATTGCTTCAAAATTAATTATTTTTTGCAAATCTTCTTTCAATTTTCGCTGTCCCTGTATATTTAATTATTTAAAAAAGAGAAAACAATATTTTTTTATATCAAAAAGTCACACTAACCGCTAGCGGTTTCTCAAGCCGACTAGGGGTTTCGGCCGTAACTGTTCCGACCGAAACGGTTACGGCCGAAACAGTTCCGGCCGTAACTATCTATGTGGCAGCCTATGTGGTAGCCAAACAAGCAAAAATCAGAACTTCTGTAAACATCTCACTTTGAAGGCCAATTTGACCTACTAAATTGAAGTATTTTTTAAAACTAAAAATATACTTTAGTAGTTCTCGGAGTCACGATTATGATTGTATAATTTTTTTAAAGTTTTGATTATGAATAATATGTTATAATTTAAAAATATTACAAGTAGGTATCTTAAGATTCAGGAAGATGTCTATTCAAAAATAAGAAAAAAATAGTAAATCATGTTAAATTTTTTTTTTTTTAATGGTGCACTAGAGGAGAGAGTCTTCTTCAAGAATATGTAATTTTTAAAAAAAAATATGTAGATTTGATGGAAAATGTTTGACGGGAGAAAAAAATTGTCTATTTCTGATAACTTTGACTTTGACCAGTTATAACTTCAAAAATATTAGCCGAATTTCAATTTTTCTTTTTCGGTGCACCAGGTATACATGTTAACTCTAACATATTCCAAAATCAAACCAAAATATGAAGATTTGCATATATTTGTTTGACGGGAAAAAAACTCTATATTTTTAGTATTTTTAAAAAATTAAAAAATACACTTTAAAAATTCAAAAATAAATAAAATTTTCACTCAATTTTTTAAAAAAAACTATAGACATAAACTTCATCCAATTTTACACATTTCATTAGTTTACATCATCTTCAAATTCTAAGTACAAATGCCACTTTTATTTCGTTAAAGTTGAAGACTTTAAATTCTGATATCACTTCTCCTTTATAAAAGGTGACACAGGTTTGTGCTTTTACCCTAAGATATGATCAAATGAGAATGAATATCAGATGATTGGATATGAGATGAATACACACTAGAAGTGCCTTGTATATAAAGACAACTAGAATGACTAGGAGTTAGCAAAGAGATAAGGATTACAACTCAACACATGTCCACCAAAGATGGATTATCCTCCATTGAGCATAGGAGTTTGTGCGATGATGAGAGGATAAGTTTACATAGGTGTATCTCATAAAGAGATGTTGTACACACCATGTGCTCAAATAAGTTGCTAACTCCTATGTTGTCAACAAGACAACTCATATGACTATGCATATTCCTAAGTTTCTAGATGAAAACTAATATAAAAATGCATTATCCTAAGTAAACTTAAGTAAAGTGTAATAATAATTAATTATTTACACTAACACTTGGAAAGCAGTTTCTAATGTTTGTATTGTATCTTTCATCTGAGATGTAATGAGAAGATGTGCAGTTAGATAGTGACAAAGAATAGTTGGATGATGATGTCAGTGGATGCGTAAGCCCTAGTATCGCACATGTGAAGTTTTGTATAGACTGTGAACCGACAATGCTATTGTAATTGTAATTAATTAATTTTCTTATTATATTAATTAGGAAAGCCTCAAGGTCGACTCAAGGAATTATTTTGAAGATATAGTCTAAAGAAAATATGTTTTCCTTGTTTGTAAAATATTATTATTGTATGAAGTGTGAAGTGTGGATTGGCTCGAAACCTCCTATGGCGACCAAGTCAAAATTTCTTCCCTAAAAAATGATATTTTTTGTTAGATTATTCTTCTTTAGATTTGAGAAAAAAATTCTACACGGAGATCCAATTTTTCTGAAAGTGTATCATTTAAAATTCATAAGATGGGAACCAAATTTTGATCTGTATTCATTCAATAATATTAAAGTTTTGAAATGGGTTCTTTTTAGAGATATCCATATATAACTATTATAGAATGACATTCTTTTTTGCATATGAAAATCATTGGGGTTTTTTAGAGGAGTGTTTACTAAATGTGAGCAAGTGATCCAAGGGATTATTGTATGAGAGTTTTGTGATCTGGTGACAAGATTAGAAGGAGCAGAGGTTTGGTTGATAGGACAGAGGAAGGAAGTACTATTCATTTCTATTATTCTGCAAGGAATAATACAACGATCATTTGGATAGTGGGTTCATTCGTCTTTTCCTTGAAGTTATTTGGACAATGGGTCTAGCTATCTTCCACAATTCCTAATAGGGATGACACAACTCCTAATAGGGTTGGAATCTTCTAACAGGGATTCAAAGTCTCTTAATAGGGATTGATATGTACTAAATGTTGTTATAGACTCATGACAAGGTCCATCTTCTAACAGGGAATATTTATATTAGTACATCATCTTGTGGGTACCACCCCCACAGGGGTTTTCCCTCTGATCAAAGGTTTCCCTAGTTAACATATCTGATGTTATTGTGTATGAGTATCTTGTTGTGGTTTATGAATATATTGCTCATATGGTTAAGTTTGTTTAAAGTTGATAATTGTGATATTAGTTGGATAACCGATTCACCCCCACCCCTTCTCAGTTATTGGTGGACTATATATTCTAACAATTGGTATCAGAGCATCAGGTCCTTGAAGGATAAGCTTAATAGCTTTGGGAGATTGATGGTGAATCTTTTCAAAAAGGATAGTCCTAGATTTGATGGGGCCAACTATGATATTTGGAAGGAAAAGATGAAGACTCATATGTTGTGCATGGGTCTGAGTTATTGGATCTTGACAAAGAGTGAGAAGATGATTGTCGAAGAAGGAAATCTTGAAGAATGCAGTGAAGCAGAGAGATATGTTCATGTGCAACATGAGAGCTAGAGAAGATCTACCATCATCTCTTTCAGAGAATGAATACAGTCAAGTAAAGTTACTTCAAACATCTCATGAAATTTGGAAAGCATTAGAATCTACTTTTGAAGGTACTACACATACAATGAGAGTAAGATTGCAAAATTGGATATGTCCATTTCAAGATGCTAAAATGATGGAAGATGAATTTGTAAGAAACTATATTGGTAGGATATTAGAAATTGTTGTAGGAATCAAGTCACATGGTTCAACCAAGGAAGAAAATGAGGTTGTATGGAAGATGTTGAAAAGTTTCACACCACCATTCAAGTAAGTTGCTCAGATGATTCAACTACTAATGCCTTGCAGTAAGGAGTTTACAAGGAAACATTGTTTGGAAGATTGGAAGTAGTAGAAGTAGATCTAAGGCAATTAGGAGAACTAACAAGAGTTGAGACAACTTTCAGTGCCTTGAATGTTCAACCAAGCCTATCTAGAAGCGCAAGCACACATGGAGATTTTGTGGGTAGCAACAAAATTAGATCAAATGAAGACAAAAAGATTGAGGAAGGTACAACACTTCTTGTGAGAAGAGAAAAATATGGTAAGAATATCTTTAAATGTTGGACATGTAATGAGTTTGGTTATTATGCATCTAAATGTCCTAAAAGATAGAAAAAGTTTAAGGGAAATTTTAAGCCTAGAAGAGATAGAAATTGTTTGTATGCTAATGAAGATGAGGAATATGATGAAAGAGCTCAAAGTGAAGGTGATTTTGAGCTAAGATTTGTAGCTATTAAAGAAGATGATCTTGATAGAGAAATTAGAGAAGAACAGGCTCTAGTTTCCCAAGTTGAAAAGAAATATGATTGGATAATAGACAGTGGTTGTTCACATCACATGATTGGTGATATGAATAAGTTTGTTAAATTCAAGAACTATGATGGAGGTATTGTTAGAGTTGGCAAAAATGCAGCCTGTCATATTACAGGGATTGGATCCATTACTTTAGATGGAAGAACTAATATTGACAACATTTATTTTGTTGATCGATTGAAGCATAACTTGTTGAGTATTAGACAGTTGGTGAACAAAGGGTATCACTTGCAATTCACAGAGAAGACTTACACTATCAAGGATAAGGATGGTAAGATGATTGGAACTAGAACTAGGTCCAGACATAATGTATTTCAGTTGAATCCCACTGAAATGACTTGTTTGGTTGCTAAAGTGGATAACCGTTGTTTATGGCATAGGAGATTTTATCATATAAAATTTGATAATATTGTAAAGGTTAGTAGCACATTTGCAGTCAGGGATCTTCCTAAGATAATTAAGCCTACTAATGTGGTTTGCAAATAATTTATTTTGGCTAAGTAGAAGAAGGTATCTTTTCCCAGCAAGAAGTTCACTAACACAAGGAAGCTAGAGATTTTTCACACAAAACTAAGTTGTCCCTCAAGAAAAAGAGGATTCTATGGTGAAAGGTATTTCATAATTTTTATTGATGATTTCATGAGAATGATGTAGGTAGCATTTCTTAAAGAGAATTCTAAAGCTTTTGAGAAGTTTAACATATTTAAGAACAGAGTTGAGAATGAATCTAGTGTTAAGATAGAATGTTTGAGATCATATAGAGGAAGAGAATTCACCTCTAGAGAGTTTAACATATTTTGTGAAGAGAATAGAATCAAAAGACAATTATCTTCACCTAGGACACCTAAACAAAATGGGATTGTAGAAAGAAGAAATAGATCAATAACAAAGGTAGCAAGAGTGATTTTTTTAGAATGACCTATCCACCACATTTTGGAGAGAAGCAATCAATACAACAGTGTACACTATGAACAGAGTACAGATCAAAAAAGGTATGAGCAAGACATCTTATGAGCTATGGTTTGGTCATTCACCACCAGTTAAGTATTCTAGAATATTTGGAAGCAAGTGTTATATTAAGAGAGATGATGATGTTGGCAAGTTTTATCCAAGAAGTGATGAAGGTATGTTTCTTGGCTATTCATTGAAAAGCAAGGCATACAAATGTTTTAATCATAGAACTAAGACAATAATTGAGTACACAAATGTAAAGATTGATGAAAAGTTTGGAACTAAGGAAAAGATGTTAGATTACAATTTAGATGATGAAGAAGATAATTCTATAATTGTTAAACGAAATGTAGAAGCTTTCTTTGAGACTAACAATGATCTACACAATGATGTGTTAACTATTGAGAAAAGAGGAGAGTAGAGAGCTGGACCTAGAGATGAGACAAGAGTTGAGATTTCAACTCTTACCCCTAACAAGAATTTGACAAAGAATCACCCTCTAGAGAAGATAATTAGAAGAAAGATAAAGGTGTGTTGAAAAGAAACAAATTTAATGAAGAGATATGTTTGATTTCTCAAGTTGAACCTAAGAGTGCAGATGAAGCATGCAAAGATGATCATTGGATTTAACCAATGAAGGAAGAATTAGATCAGATTGTGAAGAATGAAACATGGGAGTTAGTTCCTAGACCTAAAGATAACAATGTGATGGGAACCAAATCAATATTCAAAAACAAGATGAATGAGAAAGGTGAAGTTGTGAGGAAAAATACCAGACCTGTATGCAAAGGTTATTGCTTGCAAAAAGGCATAGACTATGAGGAGAGATATGTACTTGTAGTTAGAATGGAAGTTGTAAGAATGTTCTTGGCTTATGCAATGAATAAGAAGTTCAATGTATATTAGATGGATGTTAAATCAACCTTCCTAAATGGAGAACTTGAAGAAGAGGTATATATTGAGTAGCTTGAAGGTTTTCCTCTGATAGAAAAGAAAGATATGGTATGAAGACTAAAGAAATTTCTATATGGTTTGAAGCAAGCACCCAGAGCCTGGTATGCAAGGTTTGACAACTATTTGGCAAAGCTTGGATTTTTTAAAGGTACGACATATAGTAACTTGTATTTGAAAGAAATTGAGAATAGTTTACTAATAATAGTAATATTTCTTGATGGCATCATATTTGGAGGTAATGATGAAGCAAGTGATAATTTTGTTGAAGAAATGAAGAATGATTTTGAAATGAACATGATAGGAGAAATGAAATTTGTCCTAGGATTGTAGATTGTGCAGAATAGTGATGGTATTTTCATTTCACAAGCTAAGTACTTGAAAGACTTGTTGAAAAGATTTGGACTGGAAAGTTGTAAGCCTATTGGTACACCTATGATAACTAGCCACAAGTTATCTAGCAAAGATGAGACACCTATAGTTGACCAGCAAGAAGTATAGATCCATGATTGGAGGTTTGCAATATCTAACTCACACCATATTAGATATAGAAAATTCAGTTGGGATTATAGCTAGATTTCAAGATGATACTAAGAAGTATCATTATGCAGCAGTAAAGAGGATATTCAAATATTTGAAAGAAACATTTGACTATGGAATTTGGTATGAAAAATCAAGTGATTTCACTCTATGTCCATATATTGATGTGAATTGGGTAGGCAGTATGGATGATAGAAAGAGAACCAATGGTTAAACATTTTTTCTTGGAGGAAGATTGGTTTCTTGGTTAAGTAAGAAAAGCAATTGTATTTCTTAGAGTACAATTGAGGCAGAGTATGTTGCAGCAACAAATAATTGCAATTAAGTGATCTGGATGAAATAGATGCTAAAGGATATCAGAATTGAGTTTGCAAAACTTGTTATCATATACTATGATAACACAAGTATATTAAGTATGTCTAAGAATCATATATTGCATTTTAAGACTAAGCATATATCTATTAAGTATCATGTGTTTTGAGACAAAGCAACAGAAAAGGAGATCAAATTAGAATATGTGAGTACTAAAGATCAGATTGTAGATATCTTTACAAAACCTTTGCCTAAATATACATATGAGTGCTTGAGAGGTATGCTTGGGGTTATGCCCCTGCCTACTTCTGAGTAGATGATGTAGTAAGTGCATGAGTCCAGTGGTACACAACACTAATATTAGACTAGACTGAATGTTGATGCTTCCAGTATGGGGGAGTATCTGTGATGACCTTAATCATTGAGGACTCTTGATATTTGGTCTTGAACAGTGTCTTTGGACACTTGAGCTAGTTGAAGACTTGAAGAAATTAATTGACATAATGAGGAGTTTGTCATTGATGTCAATGTGGGAGAGAATATGCATGAAAAACATCTCTCGAGTATATATAGGGGACATATGTACATGAATAGGGGAAAGATAGTTATTAGGGAGATTAAGAAAGATTCGTGTAAAAAAGGAGGAATATCTTTATGAGGAAGATATGTATGGTGAGTTATTTACTATGAACAACTGTTGCCAATCCTAAAGAAGAAGAAGAATAGAGTAGCGTTCCAGGAGATTTTTGATTTGATTGATGAAGCGAATTTCAAAAGATGAGAATAATAGCAACAACAAAGTATTGTTTTGGTATTCTTGGAACTTAGATGTTTTTCATCTATGTTGTCATCAATGCCAAAGGGGGAGATTTTTAGCATGAATGCTAATGATACTACATTGGGGGAGTATCCTAAGCATTAGAGAATATTGACATGCTGCATTCATGACTATGTTTTTCATTGATGTTAACATAGCATTAAGTCTATAGAGACTGGTAGAGTAAGAGAGAGAGATCTTAGTTGTATGGATAGGTTTTTCTTGTCTAGTGATGTGCAACCATGGACATTTTTAGTACAGTGTCTTGATAATGTGGTTCAATGCGCAACATGTATACTAAAGATTTATAGAAGTTGTACCTAATTTGTAGAGAGCAGTTTAGAGATAGAGTACTTGGAAAGAATTTTCTAATGTTTGTATTATATCTTTCATCTGAGATGTAATAAGAAGATGCACAGTCAAAAAGTGAAAGAGGATAGTTAGATGATGACATTAGCAGATGCACAAGCCCTAATATTGCATGTGTGAAGTTTTATATAGACTATGAGCCAACACTGCTATTGTAATTGTAATTAATTAATTATCTTATTATAATTAATTGGGAAAGCCTCAAGGCCAACTCAAAGAATTATTTTGAAGATATGGTATAAAGAAAAGATGTTTTCCTTGTTTGTAAAATGTTGTGATTGTTGTATGAAGTGCGAAGTGCAAAAAGGAGCATAGTGTTTACTAAATGTGAGTAAGCGATCCAAGGGATTATTGGAGGCAAGTTTTGTGATATGGTTACAAGATCAAAAGGAGCAGAGGTCTGGTTGACAGGATAAAGGAAGGAAGTACTATTTATTTATATTATTTTGCAAGGAATAATAAAGAGATCATTTGGAAAATGGGTTCATTGATCTTGCCCTTGAAGCTATTTGGGCAGTGGGTCCAACTATCTTCCACAACTCCTTATAAGGTTGGAATCTTCTAACAAGGATTCAAAGTATCCTAACAGGGACTGATATGGACTAAATATTGTTATAGACTCCTAATAGGTTCCATACTCTAACAAGGAATATTTATATTAGTACATCAACTTGTGGGTAGCATCCCCACCAGGGTTTTCCCTCTAATCAATGGTTTCCCTAGTTAACATATATGGTGTTATTGTGTGTGATTATCTTGTTGTGGTTTATGATTATATTACTCATATGATTAAGTTTGTCTAAAGTTGGTAATTTTGATATTAGTTGGATAACTGATTCACCCCCCACCCCACCCCTCTCAGTTATATTGGTGGACTATATATTCTAACAAAATCATGGCCTAAGACTTGATACATCATAAAGTAGATGTATACATCCAAATAATTGACTTTTAGTCCCAAGTTGCATTTAACTACCTTCCTTCTAGGTTGTTCATCATCCTTCCATTCTTCTTTGACCTCTAATCAAGATATGTATATAATCTAAGCACAACATCTTGCATTTTTGTTAAGGATAAAGCTCTGAAAAAGTCAAGAAACATGAACACAGAAAGAGCATAGAAACGAAATGCAAAGTGATAAAAGCATTTTCCTAAACAAAAACAAAATATACATCTAAATCATTAGAAAACATATCTAATAGAGTGATTAGTCATTCCTCAATTGAGAAAACATATCTTAAGCAACGTGATTATCACTTTGTTACACCAAAGGGTGTTTTGCTGACTTAGTTACATAAAAATACTACATTAATAAACCTATGTTACTCTACTGGCATAAATGGGAAAAAGAGGCTCCCCATTTTATGACTATCCATCAAGCTCAAAATAGGTGATTTCAAAACCTCCTAATTCACCTTAAACTTATTTTCTTAGGCTCCAATCCCATCTTCCACAATGAATCTGTATATCTAATCATGTTGTCTTGGGATGCAATATGTAGGCAGAGATTAAAAGCTAAAGAAAGACCCTTGAATCTTCCCTAGGATAATGACATGTAAACTATGGTTGAAATTCAAAAAAATCTAAACCAACCCTAGCTCAGATGGGGTCCCTATATTGAAATTTTGACTTTTGATGTCTAACCATATTCTATACCTATATTAGCTAATTCATCTACTCTTTTATTTCCATCACGGTATATATGAATGATTGTGATCTTGTCTAAGATTTGACATGGTGAGAGGGATCTAGATAAAATTGAATCCAAACTTCAATTTACAAGGGAACCTTTCCTTATAGCATTTATTATAATTGTAGAATCTCCTTCAATCTCTACATTCTTGCAACTGAGAGTTTTAAGAGTTCTAGTCCTTCAATTAAAGCCATTAATTTCACCCAATTATTAGTTTATATTCCTATATATCTTGCTAACTTTTCTATCTCCATGCATTATGAGTTATGGACTACAGCCAATGCTACTTTACCCACATTCCCTCTTGATGCTTCATCAAAATTGAGTTTAAACCAACCCCCCTTGGGTGGTTGCCTTTGGAAAATCTCTCATTTTCTTTTTGAAATTCCCCCCAATTCCTATAAAGGAGGGTAATTTTAGACCTATCCACTGGACTCTTATTTTCTAATCATAATGAGACATTATAGCCTCCTTTTGTTTATTCAAAATTTGACTATTGGCAAGTTCAGTGATAGAAGCCTTAATTTTAATTAGAAGTTGAACTCTACATTCATCTTCTTATCCAAAAAAATTATTTGGTTGCATTTCCTTCCATAATTACCATAGGACTATGGAAGGTGTGTTGGAATAAGTATATGGGGAAGGGGTGAATTAGGGCCTTAAACTTTTAACTTCAAAACCAATAATATAAATTCACACCTAATTCATCTCATAGATCTACCATTAAATTTGAAATGTTATAACATAAATGAAATGCATCACACCCATAAATAGTTCAACACATAACACAATAATTTGTTAACCCAAAAACACTTCAAGATGAAGGTAAAATTGGGGTGGGGATGAAACCCACAAATCTTCACTCTTGCAACAATAAAGTTAACCTATTATGGTTACAATGTTTGATCATAAAATATGATCTACCCCATGAGGGGTCTGCCCTATTAAAATCTTAAGAGACTATTAGGTCTCAACTTGTTAAAGGATTTTACACTCACAATAAAGTAAGGACTCTGTTAGGAGATTTACATAGGCCTGTTAGGACAACTTTGTTAAGAGATTTACTCTATCTCAATTAACAATAACTGATTTAGTACCTAACCCTTGGTATGCTCTATGAGCTGATATTAGATCTCCTCCTTGCTATATCACTGATCTAATTCTCTTAATCTGATAACTCTGTTCATTCCTTCACTGCTCTGATTACTCTATGTCTCCTCTCAGACTTTGCCTTCTTCATATGCTCACACACTCTATCTCTTTCTCCATCCTCATCTTGATTCTAGGGTTAGAATCCTCCTTAAATAGATATTGTGTGAAGGTTCTAGATCTTGATTGTCGGTTTACACTTCACCATATTTTTTCATTTCAATCTCTTTTTTTGATTGGTTGAATCACTCACCTAGGAATCATGACCTTCTACAATGATGCACAATCGACATTTTAGTTGGCTCTTCAAATATTAAATATCATAGAAAAGTCAGCCAAAATGGTATACATAAGAGTCTATGCCATTACAAACTCATATATCAAAATTGAACTACTTGACACTTGAATGCTTTGATGCTCGGTCATGCATAAACCTTTGTGTTGTTACTTGGCTTCTATAACTTATCAGTATGCTCAGTCTTCATTGTATTGCTCGACTCATATCTCTACTTGATCTCTACTGAATGCTCAACAATCATTGTTCTTCTTAGTATAAGTGTTGTATGCTCAACCTTTACTAGATAGCTCAGTCACAATAATGACCTTGTAATCTTGCATTGTAAATGACTTGCAAATGACAAAGTGTTTAGACACTAATCGACAACATAGGCTTAGAGATCAACACGGTGTAGATATCCATAAAGAGCTATAAATATTATCCTTTCAAAGGAGGATCCAAGCATGTAGCATATACGTTATAGTTATTATAAATGTTGATACTCACCCCAATTGTGAACGAAGCCATTTCTAGCATTAGCTCGAATAAGGGCAATGCAAAAAAGGCGGTTAATGGATTCTTCCTCATTTTTGCATAAATGACATCTACTTGGGCCTTGGTATCCCATTTTCTTAAATCTTTCTAACTCAGATCGATCTTATCATTATGTTCAGAGGACTTAAAAGTATACAAGTCTAATGTCATTTTGTGAAATATAGATAGCTAATTCTTTAGGTGTTTCCTCAAGGGCATGAGATCTCATGCAAGCTCTAGTCCTAAGTGAATAAAAGGTGCAACTTGGAGCAAATGAACTATACCATCACATCCCAAGTGGCTAAAAATCTAATTATTAGCTATGTTTTTTATAATTATCTAAGCAAGGAAAGTTTTAAAGTGAGCTTTTATGGACACTTTGTAGATTAATTGTGTATCAAAATAAATGGTGAGCAGTGCTATGAAGGAAGGTCACTCATTGAGATAAATGTTGATGGGGAAATGATACATTACCCCCTCAAATGGATCACCCACAAATCCAAAATAGATTAGCACAACCCAAAAGGATAAAGGGGGTGCTAATGTAAGATCTAGATTTGAGGATGGTGTGTGAGCTAGGGATAATTTCCTTAATTCATAAGATGTATATGATATATATAAATGATATGAAAATGTATGAAAGGGAATCGATGCTATGACTAGGGAAATGACAACTAACAAGATATGATATCAAATTTGATACATAAAAGTAAATGTGAAATGGAAAGAGAAAGGATGAAGTCACCTTGAAGCTAGGAAAGGAAAGGTGAAGGTAAGATATAGTTTTGACTATCCAAAACTATCAAAATTAGAAATGTTTATAACATTGACCTTGTCCAAAAAAGTTGACCTAGATTTGCAAACCCGAAAACTAGTGAAATACGTAGAGGACCTACCAATGACTCTATAACTCTAAAATCTAGATCTAACACTACACCAAATGTTCATTCACATAAATAATAAGGGGAATTTTTTGTGGGAAGGGGATTGCCTTTTCCAAGCCCCTACATAGGAATAAACTTGAAATAAAATACAAATTACATAAGGAAAGTAATGTAGACAAGACAAATGTTATATTTACCTTGCATTACAAATGTAATGGATCTACACTAGTTAATCCTAGATCTTGAATGAATGTATGATTGAAATCTTGAATGGATAAGAGGAATGGATCATCTTGATTTCTTGATAATTCTTCTACTTGGCCATCGTGGGAGATAATTTTGCATCCATAAGACAAGGATGCCTTTGCTTGAATGGATTTTAAAGAAGTGGAATCTTGGAGATCTTGAATTGGGTGCTTGCCTCCAAACCTTGAATCTCAATCCTCAATTATCATGATTGCACATGCTCCTGAGACCATCAATAGTATATTGTTTGCATCAATTCACAGATATGATTACATAATAGTGGATGCCAATGAGAGGCCTTATGTCTTTTACACTCATTTTGGGATCCAATATTGTAGGTCTAACTACAAATAAATATTAGAAAACAAACACCCATAGATTGGGCCTGGAACCTGCTTAAATGCAATGGCCTAGGACAAAGCTAACTTTGTTTGACCTAGTCTTGACATTGTTAATTTTGAAGTAGATAAAGATCTTGGGAAGTGTGAAACATTTTGAGGAGAGAAAATGAAAGAGACAGTAAATCAAGCAAAAATGTGTTTGGATCTAGAGAAAATTAAAATGGGATCTAATAGGTCCTGAAGCCACCAATAATTATTGAGATAATGGGTGTTGCACACATTGCATAATATTTTTATATTGTACCATTTTAATTTATTATGTAATGTTGCACCTATGAGCACCTAGATGGACATGCAACATGTAAAGATTCTTATGGGATATACTTGATGAGTTATATTGTAACATTGTGATAGTATTTGATATAATTATTTAATATTGGGAAAAATAATTAAATGTCTAATATTAAATTGTGGGGTCAATGGGTTAGGTAGCACATGGTTTATGTAATACCACTTGGTGGTTTTGTGGGTCTTGCTACTATATAAGCAACAACAAGGGTAGTTGTAGAGATAAGACAGAAGGACAAAAGACAAAAAGAAAAGTTGAGCAAGACAAGGTTGACATGTTAGCCAAAGGGAGCCTTTGTGAAGGTTGGAAGCATGGCATGGGATGTGTGGATTCATGCTTGTTCACATGGATTTCTTGGTTTTGGCTATAGCTTTGAAGGCTTCCATGGTTGTATTGCAATGGTGTTTTTACTGAATAATACATGGTGATGGATGCTTTTGGAGGTTGGATTTTTTTCCCTCAATGAGGATTTCCTAGGGTATATCTTGTATCACATTTTTTGTGGGTATGTTGTTTATTCTCTTGCATGTGGATTTCAATTGCATATTTATTTCAAATCTATTATGGGTTATATGGAAATGGTTATATTTTTGTTGTAAGTTTCCTTACAAGTGGTATATGGGAGGATAAAAGAGAGGGCAAGATATATGAGTTTCATAGGTTATTTATTGCAGATCTAAGGGTTTTGAGTTTGTTGTTATGATGGGATGTTGATAGATTTTGGGCATGTGAAATTGTGGGTCAAAAGGGTTTCTTGGATGTTTCACTTAAATAAGGATTTTAGGGGGGGCTTGTAGAAATGATCTCTTGGGTAAAAATAAACCTCACCATTGGATCTAGGTTGGCCTTTCCATAAATTTTGATATATAATATGCCCTAGTTTGGCCATGTTGATAGAAAATGCAAAGTTTTTTTAGTTTCAGCTTGTGATGACCATCAAATTTAATCCCGTTAGTATTTTTGTCACAAAAAAATCACTATGAAAATGATAAAAATACTGTCTTGGTAAAATGACCATAACTTTCTCTCAGGATATTGGATTTTGGACTTCTTATAGTCATTGGAAAGGTGATTTTTAGAACACTACAACTTGGTGTAGGTTTTATTATGTGATTTTTACATTTATCAAGTTTTAAGACCCCAAAAGTTAGATGTTGTTTATTTTGAGCACAAATTAGGCATAACTTGGGCATACAGAGTCAAATCTTGGACTTGGAGATCTTTATACACTGGTTAAGATTTGATGCAGGTTTGACATGATTTATTTGGTGATATATTGATTTGAATGGTTTATGATATATATTGACTATGACAACATTGTGAGTTTATAACATTGTATATTTTTGGAGATTTGATATTTGATGTCATTGTATACTTAGCTTATATTTTAGATTGGTCTCATGATGATATGGTTATCAATGTTTGGTTTGGTTGGTCTACAAGTTGTGCAGTGTTTTAAGCGGTCTATACTTACAGGTTGCATTAATGGCTTGGATATGGGTTGTCTTTGCCCATGGATATTTCATTATTGATGCATATTAAAATTGGTGGCTTGGATTTGGGTTGTCTATGCCCTTAGTCACATGATTTGTTGATTTGTCTTCATGTAGAAGAGATGAGATGTTGTTACTAGGTATAGTCATGGTGGAGGATTATGGTTGACTATTTTATGCTGATAGGTTGGACACTTTGAGAGTTATATGCTTGGTTCATGGATGTGATGATGGTGCCATAGATTTTGGCATGACATTATTGGATATATAGGTTTTTTTGGGTGCTCATTGGTGTGGATTTCTGATTTGGTTATGGTGGTATATCTTCTTGGTTAAGGATTGTAGTTATTTAGTTTCTTTTGAGGAGCTCATGATGTGCACTTTGAGTTCTCGATGATTTGATGCATTCTCATGGTTAGAGGATGGTTTTTCATCATGATGTCATCAATAGCTTGGATACATGGTTTAGTGGGAGCTTGTGATAGTGATGAGGTAGTAGTGCAGGATTATTTCTTGGTTTGGAGATCTTGATTTTACTTAGTATTGACACTTTGGTTATGTGACTATAGACCTTGAGGATCTTCATGTAGGAGATGAATGTTATGATGTCATAGGTGACTTGGTACCATGGTTGAGTGGGAGTTTTTGACATTGATATACTTATTGAGTGTTTGCAGATGTTTGAGGATGACTTAGATCTTGTTATTTTAGAAGCATCTTTGACATTTTCATAATGCACTTGTTATCTTCATGGTGTATGGATATGGTTCTTCATAGTGTGTGGAGATGGTTCTTCATGGTGTATGGAGACGGTTGCATCTTGAGGACTCATGGGGTTCTTTGTAAAGATGTGGTTTATGCTTTCATTTGACATGTTATCCTTGGTGTTAGGATGGTTTCATTATTATGTCATGGTATACTCTTGATACATGTTGAAATTTTTAACACATTATGGTATGTTCATATTGAGCAAATTGTCTCTTTGGTTGAGATGGTTTAGATCATGTTGTCATGTTTATGTTCTTGAGGTCATAGTTGGAACATTGAAATTAACCTTGGTTTGGTTTCTTGGTAGTGAGTACATTGATCATTTGTTGGATACTTCATGATATTGCTATGTTACATTTGGAGTTGGCATGGATTGATTGATTACAGATACTCATGGATACTTAGAGTTAGTGGTGATGCTAATTTCTCTTGGATTAGAGATATATTTATTGAGATATTTTTTGGTTTTAGCAGGAAGTTCGAGAGGCATTCACTTGATATGGACTTGAGAGGAGATTATTCTTAGACGAGCCTTGGTTTGAGACTTGGATATCTTGATGAGCATTCTCATTTCCTACTCTTGGTCTACTTGACAATTTACAACTTGAGAGGTATAGCCCATTATTTCTCTCAGGTGCATTATCTTTATGCTTTTCTTTCATGGATATGGATCTTGAGCTATGGTACATGAGTTAGTTGTAAAGGGTTTATTTGAGAGATGGTTTAGCATTGGTTATCTTCATGTGCATATGTTGTTATGTTGGTTGAGTTTGGGAGATAGTTTTATATTGGGCATATTCCTTGGATTAGGAATGGTTATTCCTTGGTTTTGGAATAGTTCATGAGTTTGATCTTCTTGTGAGAGGCTTATATCCATGATTGGTTATATGGCATAGTTTGGGTGTTTTTGTGTCTGCTTGGTTGGGGTTTTATGAAGGAGATCATACTTGGACAGTTTACATCTAGAGGTGTGTGTAGAAGGACATGATATAGGTTATGATTTGCATGATTTCTCTTTGGTCTTGGTTATCTCCCTGGGTGTTTGGTTTCACTTACATTGGATTTGAGATTGGTTGGAGATTGTGATCACTGGTTTGTGTTCATGTATGTCATGTGAGAGATGACATGGGTATTCCTTTATCTCTTTCCTTTTTGGTTGTGGAGAACTTGGGAGAGTGTTGGAGACTTTTTATGAGAGTTGTTCTTGTATATTATTGGTTTATGTATTGTGAATGTCCTTGAGACTACATGAATTCACTTCTTTGAGATGTTGTGAGTGGATTGGTCATAGATTTGACATTATCTTTTGTAGTGGGAGCTTCTTGGTGTATATGTGGTAGATATTGCTCTTGAAGCTTGTTTTTGTAGGTTACAAATTAGATATGTTGATGATGTGAGATTCACTTGGTATACCTTTGGAAGTATGGACAGTTGGATGGGTTGGAACTTGTTGTCAATGCTATTTCAACTATGAATATTTTGACAACTATGAATATATGTGATTACCTTTAGATTAGGTATCTGTGCTTAACATTAAATTTGGTACAAGATTTTATGATCTTCTTATGTGACAGGTTGGGTGGCTTTCTTTTTAGATGACTTCTATGTATGTCTAGTGCTAGTGGCATAATAGGAGGTGTGATCATTCATGTTTGAAATGCTAGATACTTTAATTTTTTTGTGGGTACTAGGATGGAGCACATGGTGTACTTTGATCAATGATGGTGGATGTGCTAGGGGGGATTATTTTCTTCATCATTTATGTGGGTACATATTGACCCTATGCAACACATACAACAAGTGGGAGATTGTTGAGATAATGGGTGCTGCACACATTGCACAATATTGTTATATTGTATTATTTTATTTTGTTATGTAATATTACACCTAGGAGGACCTAGATGGACATGCAACATGTAAAGATTCCTATGGGATATACTTGATGAGTTATATTGTAACATTGTGATAATATTTGATGTAATCATTTAATATTGAGGAAAATAATTAAATGTCCAATATTAAATGTGAGGTCAATGGGTTAGATAGCACATGGTTTATGTAATACCACTTGGTGATTTTGTGGGACTTTCTACTATATAAGCAGCCACAAGGGTAGCTGTAGAGACAAGACAAAAGGATAAAAGGTAAAAGAAAAAGTCAAGAAAGACAAAGCTGTTCTTGGTTGTGGCTATGGCTTTGAAGACTTCCATAGTTGTATTGCAATGATATTTTTGTTGAATAATACATGGTGATAGATGCTTTTGGAGGTTGGGTTTTTTCCCTCAATGAGGTTTTGCCAGGGTATGTCTTGTGTCACATTTTTTGTGGGTATGTTGTTTATTCTCTTGCATGTGGATTTCAAGTACATATTTATTTTAGATCTATTATGGGTTATGTGGAAATGGTTATATTTTTATTGCAAGTTTCCTTAAAATAATAGGTGTTAACCTCTTAGGATAATATAACATGTAAAATTTGCATCAAAATCCACCCTTAGACAAGTTTTTAATCCTAGCAAACGTAATTCCATGAATCATTTCATTAAGGGAGATCAACACTTAACCTTGCAGAGAAGGAAATTCACTGCCCTCAAGATTGATGGAATCTCAAGGAATTAATCAACCCTTGGCACTTTGATGATACATGGTTTTCAAGACAAATAGATAGATGCAAGATTTGTTTCAAGGCTTAAATGAAATACTATGTGAAATTCAAGAGTTTATTTAACTAAACATGACTAACATATTAAAAAATTACTAGAAATAATAGGGAAAACTGCCAAGATTAACTATTGAGCTCCACAAGCCATCTACCTTAGACAACCATGCAAGTCTAAGAAAACAACATAGATTTAGGTCTTCTACGTGATGCATGTTCATCATGTATAGAAAGGGTGCAAAAAATGGGGTCTTTGATCAAGACTCTAACTAGATTAACAAAAAGAAAAGAAATTTGACAATAGTAAATAAAGGCTTATGATTGTATGATGAAAATAACAAAAATGAAGCGAGGAAAAAGAGAGACAAATACACTAGAACAACCAAGAAGGTGAAATGATAAAGTGAGTTATTCCTTCTTCTCCTTCACTATAATTTGTACATATAAAATAAGGGAAATACATTCAGGCTATTTGGATACTTTCCTTAGTTAAGTCCTTGCTTTGGTGTTTCCATCTCTATAGTAGCCAGATACATAGATAATCAATATATAACTAAAGATATGACAAAAAAGTAATAACAAGTAAGATAATAAAGAAAGTGATTAGTATGGTATTATATGATTAAAATAATTAAAGTGAAATATAGTGAAAGACTCCCTTTAGAAGCCACAAATTTAGAGCTTGATGGAGTGAAGGCAAGTAACGAGATGACAAAGTTGATATGTTGTAAATGCATAGAGATTATATGGAAGTCTGCCAAATATAAGAGTGCACTTAAGAAGCTATGAGAGAAGTATAGAGCGAGTTCCCAACTACCAAGAAGAACCAATATGTGTGGAAAAAGAAAAAAGAAATTGCAAAGATGGAATTCAAGCCACCTAGATGATTCTCGACATAAGTGGGTGGTGGTGACAAGTGTTATGCTATAGGGTGTTGGTTTGTGCTAACTAGTCAATCAAGTATTGTACACTCACTATGTATCTTCAAAAAGGGTCTTGATATGGTCAGGCTCAAGCAAGGATTTAGTTACACAACTCAGCCTTATAAAGCAACATAAAATAGGCTCGATAAATAACTGATTGTGTGATGAGAAAAAAAAAGATCATAATTTTCTCTTTCATAGATAATAAAATAAGTGGATGGTTGTATTTCATGTTTTTAAGAAATGGAAAGTTTTGGTTGATAATTATACAAAAAGCAATTGAAGCATCTTGGACTGAACATTGGAAGTGAGTACCATAATAGAGAGTTTGATTCTTATTATTCATACCATGAGATCATAGAAAAAATACAATTCCTATAACCCCACAATAAAATGATGTGTTCAAAATGGTGAATAGAACTATCATAGAGCATATAATAACTATGACCATCTTTACAGTTATGGATAGATGTTACAAACACTATTATTTACATGATAAATAGAGGGATTTCAAGTCCCTTTGATGGTTGTACAGAGGAGACATGAATAGGTAAAAACATAAACTACTCATTTTTGGAAATATTTTGTTGTAAATCATTTGTCCATATTGATATAGAAAATTGATTAAAGTTTGAGGGAAAAATCCAAGAATTGTACTTTTATTTGATGTAAAGTTAATAATTTTCGTTATCATTTTTGAGATTTTGAGAATCGCAAATGCATTAGGATTAGAGATGTCATATTCAATGAAAAGGTCATGTACAAGGATAAAATACATGGAAATAAGTAACAAGGGGACCACACAAAATGGATGGTGTATAATTCAATGTTACGGTAAATGTATTTCTAATAATGCTAAAAAGTATTGAATAAATGTAACCACAATATGCTCCTCAAACTACAATAATAATATCTTTTGAGATAAGAAGACCTCCTAAATGATCTTCCCCTTCATTATACATTTATGTATCATTGACTTATTTTGATGAACTAGAAAGTTATGCAGAAGCAATTTAGGTTGAAACCAAAAACAATGGATCAAGGAATGAAAGAGGATATATATTCCTTGATGCAAACTCAAACTTGGGAGTTAGTCAAATCAAATAAAGATAAAAGTGCATTACCTAACAAAATGGGCTTACAAGTTATAGAAATAACATGAAGGCAAGAAAAGATACAATGATTGACTTGTTCTCAAAGGTTTTGTAAAGAAAATAGGTATTAATTTTGATGAAATGATTTTTTCTTGTTGCCAAAATGACTTTAATTTGGAATATTCTAGTTTTTATGTTTACAAAGGACTTTCATATAGGATGATTAAATGTTAATGAAAATTTCTCCATGGATATTTTGAGGAAGAGATAAATATGCAACAACCACAAGGATATAAGGTCAAAGGTAAGATAAGTTTAGTGCACAAGTTTAGGGAACACTTGTATGGGTTGAAAAAAGCATCTTGATAATGGTATTTAGAATTTGACATGTTATGGTTGAGTAAGGTTATAATAGATGTCATCATGACCATCTTTCTTATTTCAAGAGATTGGATAATGGTAACTTGAAAGGTTTCATGCTAGGATTCAGTAAAACCCTTGAGATTCACTAGCCTTTCTTCTTTTTTCAATCTAGTCAACTCAAGGTCCAACTTTTAATGAGTTCAAATAAATCCCTCAATGAGTCACAACTGTATGACGCCCTACCAGTTTAGAAGCTTTTTCACCTTTAACCCTTAGGATACCCATATCACTTTATACTTCAAAGACTCTATTTCTCATAGACCATCTTGTAGGAGTGTGGAGGTCAGTGATTCTATTTATGAATCTTGGAATGAATCCAAAAAGTTTGATTCTTGTTTTCTTTTTCCTATCGATCTCTTTGTTTTGGCAGTTTGGCCTTCTGGCATTTTAGGTCTCCAATTAGGCCTACATTGTAGGTTTTTTTGACTCTAAAACCCTTCAAAGAACCCAACAAGAAAATAACCATTTAGAATACCTTTTTTTAAGTTCTACAAGATTATCTAGGTTTTGGTTCACTGCTACTTTGTACAATGCCAAACTCTATTTTGAGCCTTTTTAGACTTGTTTGTGCTTAGATTCAATCACAGGGCTCAAAGGATTGTCAAATGGATTCAACTAATATTGGTATCACACCTAGAGCTTCCCTAGGATCCATTAAACACTTCCATGAACTTGGTTTGCATTTTCCAATCCACCCTTGCAAGAATCATTAAACTATCACCACTTACACCTACTCAGGCTACCACTATTCTCACCTAGGGTATGAGAGAGAAAATATAGAAAAATGAGTTTTTGGAAATATGAAAGGGAAAATTATGTACACTAACTCCACTTTAATTCCTCCCATGGCCATAGAAATCTTACTGTAGAAATCCAAGTTAGAGCCATTTATTCATCACAAATCTGAAATTGGCAGTGAACTATCCAATAGGATTTGAATTTTATTTGGCCAATAAAAACTATTGAAAAAGACACACAAAAGCTTAAATTTATGAAAATAACCTATTCTACCTATACATGAAGAAAAGAAAGCAATTTCAATCCATTAAATTAGATTTTCTCAAGCAACAACTTGATTATGATAAGAATTCTAGAAAGTTGTCTTCAATTCAAGTTGCTTAATGAACAAAAATTCCTTCCAACCTTGCCAAATCAGTTTTAAAGGTCTTATATTGTCCTATCTCAACTATTCCAACTATTCTTGGGTGCCTGTAACTAACTGGGCACAAAAATGTAAAATCTTGCAAAAAGTTGTCATGTAACTATTGACATCTTTACTTTTCAGATGGCATATCTTCAAACCAGAAAAATGGTGTCTTTCACCACCCTAGACCTTTTTGACACCCAAACATCACTTGGTGGAAATTAAAACCCCAAATTTCACATCTTGCCCAAATTTAGCACTTTGACAACTTTTGTCCAAAATGAACAATTGTTGCCAAACTTGGCACAATCCCACTTAAACCTTAATAACCTAAATAAAAATACCCTTTAGGATTTCTAAAATATCCTTTATTCACACAATGACCTCTCTAAGGTATTTCAAGACAAATCTCTAAGGGTTTTTCATTTAAACCTAAGGTGCTCCTACACAATAACTAGATTTTGTTATTATTTTATGTTGATGATATGTTTGTTAATGGGTCTAATATGCAACATATAAATGAAGTTGAACAAAATTTAGCATAGTAATTTTCTATGAAGGATTTGTGTGGAGAAAAACAAATCATTGATATGAGGATACCTGAAGATTGGAAAAATTACACTAAAAATGTCTAAGGGTTTTTCATCCAAACCTAAGGGTGCTCCTACACCATAACTATATTTTGTTATTATTTTATGTTGATGATATGTTTTTTAATGGGTCTAATGGGTCTAATGGGTCTTATATTGTCCTATCTCAACTATTCCAACTATTCTTGGGTGCCTGTAACTAACTGGGCACAAATATGCAAAATCTTGCGAAAAGTTGTCATGTAACTATTGACATCTTTACTTTTCACATGGCCTATCTTCAAACTATTAGAATGGTGTCCTTCACCACCATAGACCTTTTTGACACCCAAACATCACTTGGTGGAAATTAAAACCCCAAATTTCACATCTTGCCCAAATTTAGCACTTGGACAACTTTTGTCCAAAATGAACAATTGTTGTCAAACTTGGCACAACCCCACTTAAACCTTACTAACCTAAATAAAAATATCCTTTAGGATTTCTAAAATATCCTTTATTCACACAATCACCTCTCTAAGGTATTACAAGACAAAACTCTAAGGGTTTTTCATCCAAACCTAAGGGTGCTCCTACACCATAACTATATTTTGTTATTATTTTATGTTGATGATATGTTTGTTAATGGGTCTAAGAAAAAACTCTAAGGGTTTTTCATCAAAACCTAAGGTGCTCCTACACCATAAATATATTTTATTATTACTTTATGTTGATGATATGTTTGTTAATGGGTATAATATGCAACATATAAATGAAGTTGAACAAAATTTAGCATATTAATTTTCTATGAAGGATTTGTGCAGAGGAAAACAAATCATTGATATGAGGAGACCTAAAGATTGGGAACATTATGTACACTAACTCCACTTTAACTCCTCCCATGGCCATAGAAATCTCACTGTAGAAATCCAAGTTAGAGCCATTTATTCATCACAAACCTAAAATTGGCAGTGAACAGTCCAATAGGATTTGTATTTTATTTGGCCAATAAAAACTATTCACAAAGACACACCAAATCTTAAAGTATATGAAAATAACCTGTTCTAACTATACATGAAGAAAAGAAAGCAATTTCAATATATTAAATTAGATTTTCTTAAGCAACAACTTGATTGTGATAAGAATTCTAGAAAGTTATCTTCAATTCAAGTGGCTTAATGAACAAAAATGCCTTCCAACCTTGCCAAATCAGTTTGAAAGGCTTTATATTGTCCTATCTCAACTATTCCAACTATTCTTGGGTGCTTGTAACTAATTGGGCACAAAAATGCAAAATCTTGCAAAAAGTTGTCATGTAACTATTATCATCTTTACTTTTCACATGGCCTATCTTCAAACCAAAAGAATGGTGTCCTTCACCACCCTAGACCTTTTTGACACCCAAACATCACTTGGTGGAAATTAAAACCCCAAATTTCACATCTTGCCCAAATTTAGCACTTTGATAACTTTTGTTCAAAATGAACAATTGTTGCCAAACTTGGCACAACCCCACTTAAACCTTACTAACCTAAATAAAAATACCCTTTAGGATTTCTAAAATATCCTCTATTCACACAATGACCTCCCTAAGTGTTTTTCATCCAAACCTAAGGGTGCTCCTACACCATAACTATATTTTGTTATTATTTTATGTTGATGATATGTTTGTTAATGGGTCTAATATGCAATATATACATGAAGTTGAGCAAAATTTAGCATAGTAATTTTCTTGAAGGATTTGTGTGGAGGAAAACAAATCATTGATATGAGGATACCTATAGATTGGAAAAATTACACTGAAAATGTCTTAGGGCTTTTCATCCAAACCTAAGGGTGCTCCTACACCATAACTATATTTTATTATTATTTTATGTTGGTGATATGTTTGTTAATGGGTCTAAGACAAAAATCTAAGGGTTTTTCATCCAAACCTAAGGTTCTCCTACACCATAACTATATTTTGTTATTATTTTATGTTGATGATATGTTTGTTAATGGGTCTAACATGCAACATATAAACAAAGTTGACCAAAATTTAGCATAGTAATTTTCTATGAAGGATTTTTGTGGAGGAAAAAAAATCATTGATATGAGGATACCTAAAGATTGGGAACATTATGTACAGTAACTCCACTTTAATTCCTCTCATGGCCATAGAAATCTCATTGTAGAAATCCAAATTAGAGCCATTTATTCATCACAAATCTGAAATTGGTAGTGAACAGTCCAGTAGGATTTGTATTTTATTTGGCCAATAAAAACTATTCACAAAGACACACCAAAGCTTAAAGTATATGAAAATAACCTGTTCTAACTATACATGAAGAAAAGAAAGCAATTTCAATCCATTAAATTAGATTTTCTCAAGCAACAACTTGATTGTGATAAGAATTCTAGAAAGTTGTCTTCAATTCAAGTGGCTTAATGAACAAAAATTCCTTCCAACCTTTCCAAATCAGTTTGAAAGGTCTTATATTGTCCTATATCAACTATTCCAACTATTCTTGGGTGCATGTAACTAACTAGGCACAAAAATGCAAAATCTTGCAAAAAGTTGTCATGTAATTATTGACATCTTTACTTTTCACATGGCCTATCTTCAAGCCAGTAGAATGGTACCCTTCACCACCCTAGAAATTTTTGACACCCAAACGTCACTTGGTGGAAATTAAAACCCCAAATTTCACATCTTGCCCAAATTTAGCACTTTGACAACTTTTGTCCAAAATGAACAATTGTTGCCAAACTTGGCACAACCCCACTTAAACCTTACTAACCTAAATAAAAATACCCTTTAGGATTTCTAAAATATCCTTTATTCACACAATCACCTCTATAAGGTATTACAAGACAAAACTCTAAGGGTTTTTCATCCAAATCTAAGGTGCTTCTACACCATAACTATATTTTGTTATTATTTTATGTTGATGACATGTTTGTTAATAGGTCTACTATGTAACATATAAATGAAGTTGAAAAAAATTTAGCATAGTAATTTCCTATGAAGGATTTGTGTGGAGGAAAACAAATCATTGATATGAGGATACCTGAAGATTGGAAAAATTACACTCAAAATATCTTGGCTCACTTACACACATTTACCAAACACTCCACTCCTTTTCGCACTTCACACATCAATAGATACTTTAGAAATAAGGAAAAAATCTTTCCTTTATACCATACCTTCAAAATAATTCCTTGAGTTGGCCTTGAGGCTTTCCCAATTAATTATAATAAGATAATTAATTAATTACAATTACAATATCATTGTTGGTTCACAATCTATACAAAACTTTACACGTGTGATACTAGGGCTTGTACACTTGCTGATGTCACCAATAGACTATCCTCTATCACTTCCTAACTATGCATATTCTCGCTACATCTCAGATGTAAGATAACAAATAAACATTAGGAATTACTTTCCCAATACTCCATCTCTAAACTGCTCTATGTAAATCAGGTACAACTTCCATACATCTTCGACTTAGACTCTGCACACTTTACCATGTCATCAGGACATAATATTGAACATGTCCATAATTGAGCATCACAAGAAAATCAAACCATAGTCCATACGACTAAGATCTCTTTCTTCTACTCAGCAAGTCTTTACAGAAACCATACAATGTTCACATCAATGACAAAGACAGTCATGAATGCAACATGTCAATATTCTCCAATGTTTAGGATACTCCCCCAAAGTAGTATCATCAACATTCATGCTAAAAATTTCCCCCTTTGGCATTGATGTCAACATAGATGAAAAACCATCTAAGTTCCAAGAATATCAAAATAGTATTTTGTTGCTGCTGTTGACTAGCATCAATTTTCCACATGCTAAAAAATAAATTCTCAACACAACAGGTGCATATTTCTTGTTTCTTCTTTTGGATTGACAACAATTGTTCACTTCACACTAAACAACTCATAGTATACTAGGTGCATATTCCTTCTTTCTTATGTGAATCTTTCTAAATCTCTTTAAAGAGATATCTCTCCCCATTGATTAGGAGATGTTTTTCATGTAGATTCTCTCCCCCATTGACATCAATGTCAAAGGCCTCAATATTACAACATGATAATTGTTAAATATCAATTGCTACCATGTTGCTCCAAGTATTCAACTAGCTTGAGTGTCCAAAGACACTATTCAGGTCCAATTACCAAGAGTCCTTAGTGACTTAGCTTATCACAGATGCTTCCCCATATGTGAAGCATCAACATTTAGTCCAGTCTAACAATAGTTCTCTATACCATGTGACTACTTAGAAGTAGGGAGGGGCATAACCCCAAGCATACCTCTTAAGTACTCAAATGTATCTTTAGGCAAAGGCTTCATAAAGATATTTGCAATGTGATCTTTAGTACTCACATACTCCAATCTGATCTCCTTTTCTGCTACTTTCTCTCTTGGCAGATGATACTTAATAGATATATGCTTGGCCTTAGAATGCAATACATGATTCTTAGACATACTCACTATACTAGTGTTATCATAGTAAATGATAATAGGTTCTTCAAACTCAATTTTGATATCCTTCAACATTTTCTTTATCCACACAACTTGATTACAGTTATTTGTTACTGCAACATACTCTGACTCAAATGTACTCTATGAAATACAATCTTGCTTCTTGCATAGCCAAGAAGCCAATCTTCCTCCAAGAAAGAATGCTCCACCATTGGTGCTCTTTCTATCATCCTTGCTCCTTCCCAATCCACATTAGTATATACACATAGAGTGAAATCACTTGACTTATCATACCAAATTCTATAGTTAGATGTTCCTTTCAAATATCTGAATATTCTCCTTATTGTTGCAAAATCATACTCCTTAGGATAAGCTTGAAATCTAGCTACAATCCCAATTGTATTTTCTATATCTGGTATGGTGTGAGTTAGATATTAGAAACCTCTAATCATGGATCTGTACTTTTTCTAATCTACTATAGGTGTCTCATCTTTGCTGGATAACTTGTGACCAGTTATCATAGGTGTACCAACAAGTTTACAACTTTCTAATCCAAATGTTTTCAAAAAATCATTTAGGTACTTAGCTTGTGAAATGAAACTACCATCACTATTATGCATAATCTACAATCCTACAAAAAACTTCATTTCTCCTATCATGGTCATTTCAAACTCATTTTTCATTTCTTTAGAAAACTTATCACTTGCTTCATCATTTCCTCTAAATATGTTGTCATAAAAATATTACTATTATTAACAAACCATTTTTAACTTCTTTCAAATACAAGTTACTATCTATCATACCTTTAGCAAATCAAAGCTTTGCCAAATAATTGTCCAACCTTGCATACTAGGTTCTAGGTGCTTGTTTCAGACCATTTAGATATTTCTTTAGTCTACATACCATGTCTTTGTCTTATGGTAAATGAAAATCTTCAGGATATTCAATATATACCTCTTCTTCAAGTTCTCCATTCGAGAAGGCTGATTTAACATCCATCTAATAAATCTTGAACTTCTTATTTGCTGCATAAGCTAAGAACATCCTTACTACTTCCTTTATGGATATAGGTACATGTCTCCTCATAGTCTATGCCTTCTTTCTATGAATATCCCTTGCATACAAGTCTAGCCTTTTTCCTCACAACTTTGCCTTTCTCATTCATCTTGTTTATGAATACCCATTTGGTTCCTATCACATTCCTACCTTTCGGTCTAGGAACTAATTCCCATGTATCATTCTTCACAATCTGATCTAATTCTTCCTTCATTTCTTAAATCCAATGATAATATTTATATGCTTCATTTGTGCTCTTAGGTTCAACATGAGATATCAAACATATCTCCTCATTTACTCTATTTCTTGTCATTACACCTTTTTCTTTGCTTCCAATTATCTTCTTAGGAGGGTGATTCTTTTTTCAGATTCTTGTTAGGGGTAGGAGTTGACATCTTAACTCTTATCTCATCTCTAGGTTTAGATTTCTTCTCTCCTCTTTGCTCAACAATTAGCACATCATTCTCCTAATTATTGATAGTCTCAAGGAAAACTTCTGCATTTTGTCTAATGACTCTAGAATTATCTTCTTCTTCATCTTCATTATAATCTACCATCTATTCCTTGGTTCCAAACTTTTCATCAATCTTTACATTTGCATATTCAACTATTGTCTTAGTTCTATAGTTAAAACATCTGTATGCCTTTCTTTTCAATTAATAGCTAAGAAATGTACCTTCATCACTTCTTGGATCAAACTTACCAATGTCATCATCTCTCTTAATGTAATATTTGCTCCCAAATATTCTAAAATACTTAACTGATGGTGAATTACCAAATCATAGTTCATAAGGTATTTTGCTCATACCTTTTCTGATTTGTATTTTGTTTAGAGCATACACTGTTGTATTGACTGCTTCTCTCCAAAATGTTTTAGAAACATCAGTCTCAAACAAAATTGCTCTTGCTACTTCTACTATTTATTTATTTCTTCTTTCAACAACCCTATTCCATTCAGGTGTTCTAGGTGAGGATAGCTTCCTTTTGATTCCATTCTATTCACAAAATATGTTAAACTCTCTAGAGGTGAACTCTTTTCCTCTATCTGATCTCAAACATTTTATCTTAACACTAGATTCATTCTCAACTCTATTATTAAATAGCTTAAACTTCTCAAAAGCTTCATATTTCTCTTTAAGAAATGCTACCCACATCATTCTAGTAAAATCATCAATGAAAATTATAATGTACCTTTCACCATAGAATCCTCTTGTTCTTGAAGGACCACTTAGATCTGTGTGAACAATTGCCAAAATATATTCCTTGAAAATAACATTAGTAGGCTTTGTAGTCTTAGGCAAGTCTTTGACTGCAAATGTGCTACTAACCTTCACAATATTATCAAAGTTTATGTGATAGAATCTTCTATGCCACAACCAACTATTATCCACTTTAGCTACCAAACATGTCATTCCAGAAGGATTAAATTGAAATACATTATCTCTGGATCTTGTGCCTATTCCAATCATCTTACCATCTATATCCTTGATAATGCAAGTCTTCTTAGTGAATTGCAACTGATAACCCTTGTCCACCAACTGTCCAACACTCAAAAAATTATGCTTCAATCCATCAACAAAATAAACATCGTCAGTGTTAGTTTTACCATCAAGAATAATGTATCCAATTCTTGTTATATGACAGGTTGCATTGTTACCAACTCTAACAATACCTCCATCACGATTCCTAAACTTGAAAAACTTATTCATATCACCAGTCATGTGATGTGAACAACCATTGTTAGTTATCCAATCAGATTTATTTTCTTCTTGGGAAACTAGATCTCTTTCTTCTCTAATTTCTCTATCAAGGTCATCTTCCTTGATAGCCAAAAATCCCAATTCATCATCACTTTCACTTTGACCTTTCTCATCAGATTCTTCATCTTCATTTGCATACAAATAATTTCTATCTCTTCTAGGGTTAAACTTTCCCTTAAACTTTTTATCTCTTTTATAAATTTAGATGCATAATGACCAAATTGATCACAAGTCTAACATTTAAAGATTTTCTTACCATCATTTTCTCTTCTCACAAGAAGGGCTATACCTTCCTCAATCTTCTTGACCTTACCAAATCTATTGTTACCAAAAAAATCTCCATGTGTGCTTGCACTCCTTGTCAAATTAGGTCAATTTTTTAGGGCACTGAAAGTTGTTTTGACTCTTGAAAGATCTTTAGACTATCTCAAATCTACTTTTGTAGATTCTAATCTTCTGAGCAATGTCTTATTTGTGAAATCCTTAGTGTAGGGAATTACTAACTGAATAATTTGAGCTACTTGCTTAAATGGCGGTGTCAAAATTTTCAAGATCTTCCATACTAATTCATCTTCTTCCTTGGTTCCACCAAGAGACCAAATTCCTGCAACAATTTCTAATATTCTATCAATATAGCTTCTTATAGATTCATCTTCCATCATCTTAGCATCTTGAAATGCACATATCTATAACCTCATTCTTTTTACATGTGTATCACCTTCAAAAGTATGTTCTAATGCTTTCCAAATTTCATGAGATGTTTGAAGTAAATTTACCTGATGGTATTCATTGTCTAGAAGAGCAGATAGTAGAGCTTCTTTAGCTCTCATGTTATACATGAATAGATCTCTCTCTGCTTCAGTGCATTATTCAAGTTATTCTTCCTCCACAATCATCTTTCCACTCTTTGTCAAGATCCAATAACTTGAGCCCATGCATAATAGACGAGTCTTAATTTTCTCCTTCCAACTATCATAGTTGACGCCATTGAATCTAGGACTATCCTTCCTAAAAAGTTTCTCCATCGATCTCCCACCTTGAAGGACCTAATGCTCTAATACTAGTTGTTAGAATATATAGTCCATGAATATAATTGAGAGGGGGGAGGGTGAATCAGTTATACAACTAATATCACAATTATCAACCTTATTATACTTTAACCATATGAGAAATATAATTAGAAACCACAACAAGATACTCATACATAATAACACTGGATATGTTAACTAGGGAAACCCTTGATTAGAGGGAAAACCCCAGTGGGGATGGTACCCACAGATGATGTACTAATATAAATATTGCTTGTTAGAGGATGGACCTTGTTAGGATTCTATGAATTCATTCAGTACATATGAGTCCTTATTAAGAGACTTTGAATACATTTTAGGAGACTCCAAACCTATTAAGAGTTGTGGAAGACAGCTGGACCCATTGCCCAAACAACTTCAAGGGAAAGACCAATGAACCCACTGTCCAAATGATCTCTGTATTATTCCTTGTAGAATAAAAGAAATGAAATGTACTTCCTTCCTCTTCTTTTGTCCTATTAATCAGACCACTCCTCCTTCAGATCTTGTAACCAGATCACAACACTCACATCCAATAATCCCTTGGATTGCTTACATGCATTTATTAAAAACTCTACTCCTTTTTGTACTTCACACTTTAATAGATACTTTAAAAAAAGGGAAAACATATTTCTTTTATACCATACCTTCAAAATAATTCCTTGAGTCAGCCTTGAGGCTTTCCCAATTAATTATAATAAGGTAACTAATTAATTACAATTACAATAGCACTGTTGGCTCACATTCTATACACAACTTTACATGTGAGATACTAGGGCTTGCACACTTGTTGATGTCACCAACAAATTATCCTTTGTCACTTCCTAACTATGCATATTCTCACTGCATCTTAGATATAATATAGAGAACAAACACAAAGAACTTCTTTCCCAATACTCTATCTCTAAATTGCTCTCTATAAATTAGGTACAACTTTTGTATGTCTTCAATTTAGACTTTTCACACTTGATCACGTCATCAAGACATAGTACTAAATATGTAAATAGCTACAAATCACAAGACAATCAAACCATTGTCCATATAATTAAGATGTCTGTGTACTACTCAACCAATCTTTATAGAAACCATACTATGTTGACATCAATGATAAACATGGTCATGAATGCAACATGTCACTATTCTCCAATGCTTAAGATACTCCACTAAAGTAGTATCATCAACATTCATGCTAACATCACACACTCACACTTCCACTTTGTATTTCCTCTACTTGATCTTTTGAGTTTAGTTCTACTTGGTTCACCTCGTGTCTTCCTTCATCTTCAACTTTAGAAATAATTGACTTCTATATCAACATAATCGACAACAATCAACAATAAGAAACATCTTGTTTACCCATTTAAATAGAATTTTTTTCCTTTCCAGAATCTTACAAGTTTTACCACTTAATTACAATAGTAGATCTCAGATTTGTTGAATTTAGTCACTTGAAAAATGCATTTCCTTCTTGAACTTTTTCCTCCATTTCATATTTTTAAATCTTCTCCATTAGATCTCCTTTGAATTATTCTATCCATTGATCTCTTAAAAAACTTTAACTTTTGATGTAGGAGCATCCTTGGTTGGCTAGCAATACTGCATGTTGGAGGTATTTTCACTTTGGAGTTGTGGACTCAGTCACCAAAGGAGTGGTGGGTGTAGTATTGGCTGAGGTGCTTGGTCATGGAAGGGGCTAAGTCACTGAAGGAGCTTGACATCTATTGTTTCTTAACGCTCACTTTAGTGCTTGGTGTGTATTGGTTTCTTGAAACATATGGAACTTGGCAATGCTTGTGGGAGCTCCAAAATTATTGTGGTCTTGCTGATGCTCGACAGTGTGGCTTGTGGGATAGAGTTCTTGCAAGTTTTCTTGACCATTTTGGTGCATTTAATGCATGTAGCATGTGATAGTGATGTGGATCAATCTGGGAGTTTGTGTGGACCTATTTGGGTCTTGGTTGTCTCTCTTATGTGCATTTTATTAGTGTTGTAAGCCTTTTAAGGCATTTGGTATTTAATTTTTGTTGGAGACTGACTTGTTTCTCAACACATATTTAATGTAAGGGTTTATTTAACTTGTGGCTTAGTAGGCTGACTTGCGGCTTAGTTGGGTATAAGTAGGGGGTATTGTGGAGTCTTTAGGATTATAGTCATCTAGCTTGGAGAAGAGGATGAAGTGGAGGAGAAAACTTTGAAGGGCTAGTAGCCGAGGCTCGATAAATCAAGAGACTGCTTGGAGGGCTTGTGAGCACAAGTTGAGATTTCCTTGGAGTTTTCTACCAGAATGTGGATCTAGACTAGCTAGGGTTTGGATTGGATCTTGAAGGATCTTGTAGAACTATCACTTTTTTGCAATTGGCCATAACTGGGAATGCATTACAACCTAATAGATTGCATGTAATCAATTATTTTATGAATAAAGAGTTATGATTTGGTATTAGATCTTGCATTTTTGTTGTTTTTCTATTGTGTGGTTATTTTATGAGGGCTAGGACATCTCCTTTTGGGATTCTCTTGCCTTGTATTACAATAGGTGGTATTAGATCATATTTGTTCCTGAGTGTGTAGACTGAGCACCAAAGTTGAGGCAGTTTGCACTAGGACTTGGGTGAAGGCTGGAAGAGAAGGTTGATCTTGTGGAGCTAATTAATCTTCAAGATTTGTGGATTTATTGCTTTGGGTTTGTAGAGGATCTTGGAAGATGCCTTCAAGAAGATTGGACCCTAGGAAAATTGATGATCTTAGTGATGTTGTGGAGGAAAATATCTCAGAGAAGGTTGAAATAAATTTTAGATATGAAATGGAGGAAATTAAAGCTAGTTTTAGATCTGATATGGCATTGATGAAGAGTGACATGATTGCTAAAATTGTGAGTGCTTTAGGTGGTGTACCTCAACATGTGGGTACTGAAGATAGTTATGAGCAAGTTGTTGAAGACTTTGAAATTGCTAGATCAAGTGGTGAGGATATAATTGATCATATAGAGATACCTATTGGAACTAGGGCTAGTCAATTTTCTAGACCTGGATCTTAGTTGAAGTTGAAGCATAAGATGGAGCTTTGTAATTTCTTAGGTACTTTGATTCCTAAAGACTTGATTGATTGGACTGATGATTTGGAAGACTACTTTGAGCTTGAGGATATTGAGGATCCACTCAGACTAAGGTTGACAAAAACTAAGTTGAAGAGACATGCTACTCTTTGGTGGAAAGAAGTATAAAGAGATAGAGAGGAGGAAGGTGAAATGAAGATCACTAGATAAAGGTTGATGGTAACTAAGTTGAAGGCTAAGTTTATTATCGTTGATTATGAACTTGAGTTGTTGATAAGGTTACAAAATTTGAAACAAAAGGATATGAATGTGAAAGATTATTGAGGAGTTCTACAAGTTGACTATTTAGTCTGGGCATAGAGAATTGTGAAAGGAAAAGGTAGCTCGATACATTAATGGTTTGAGATTCAATATCTAAGATGAGGTTGGCATGAAGATTGATTCGATTGAAGATTCTTATTAGTATGCCTTGAAGGAAGAAGATAAGATGAAGAGGAAAATTCAAGATAATTCCAGAGGGAAGGAGAAGCAAGATAGCTTAACAAAAGCTAAACTGAGATTGATGAAGCTGAGCCAAAACTTGCTGATCAAAACATAAGTATAGGTAGAGGTGAGTTTAAGGGTGCTTTCTATAAATGTGGAGAAGTAGGGCATAGATTTTATGAATGTCCTAAGGCTGGTGACAGAAGAGCTATTATTGTGAATAAGGATGAAGTCCAAGATAGTCAACCTAAGCAAGGAGAGAGTTTACTATTAGCATGAATGCTGATGATACTATTTTGGGGAGTATCCTGAGCATTGGAGAGTATTGACATGTTGCATTCATGATTGTGTTGTCATTGATGTAAAAATAGCATGGTTTTTATAAAGACTAGCTGAGTAGCAGATAAAGATCTTGATGGTATAAACAATAGTCTGATTGTTTGGTGATGTGTAGTTATAGACATGTTTGACATAGTATCCTGATGATATGGTTAAGTGTATAGAGTCTAAGTTGAAGACATACAAAAGTTGTACCTGATTTACATAGAGAAGTTCTGAGATAGAGTGTTGGGAAAGAAGTTCCTAATGTTTGTTGGCTATCTTACATCTAGGATGCAATGAAGAGATGAACATTCAGGTAGCGATAGAGGACAATCAACTAATGACATTAGTGAGTGTGCAAGCCCTAGTATCACATATGTGAAGTTTTGTATAAACTAGGAGCCAATAGTGCTATTATAATTGTAATTAATTAATTATCTTATTATAATAAATTGGGAAAGCCTCAAGGCTAACTCAAGGAATTATTATGAAGATATGGTATAAAGGAAATATTTTTTCTTTGATTGTAATGAGTCTTCAAGTATTGTGATCATTGTATGAAGTACGAAGTGTGAAAAGGAGCATAATTCTTACTGAATGTGTGTAAGTGATCCAAGGAATTATTGGATGTGAGATTTTTGATCTGGTTACAAGATCAGAAGGAGAAGAGGTCTAGTTGATAGGATAGAGAAACAAGAAGGAACAATAGAACACCATTCTATTATTCTACAAGTTATAATACATAGATCATTTGGATAGTGGGTTCATTAGTCTTTCCCTTGAAGCTATTTGGGAAGTGGATCCAACTATCTTCCACAACTTCTAATAGGCTTGCCACAAGTCCTAATAGGGTTGGAATCTCCTAACAGGAGTTCAAAGTCCTCTAATAAGGACTCATATGTACTGAATGTATTCATAGACTCTTAATAGGGTCCATCCTCTAACAAGGAATATTTTTATTAGTACATCATCTTGTGGGTACCATCCCCACTAGGGTTTTCCCTATGATCAAGGGTTTCCCTAGTTAACATATAAGGTGTTATTGTATATGAGTATCCATTGTGGTTTTAGTTTATATTACTCATATGGTTAATTTTGTTTAAGGTTGATAATTGTGATATTAGTTGGATAACTGATTCACCCCCCCTCTTAGTTAAATCAGTGGACTATATATTCTAATAATTTGTATCAAAGCATTAGGTCCTTGAAGGGTAAGCTTAACAACTTTGGGAGATTTATGGAAAAAAAATTCAGAAAGGATAGTCCTAGATTTGATGGAGCCAACTATGATAGTTGGAAGGAGAAGATGAAGATTCATCTATTGTGCATCAGTTCGAGATATTGGATCTTGACAAAGGGGAAGAAGATAATTGTAGAAGAAGAAAATCTTGAAGGTTGTAGCAAAGAAGAGAGAGATCTATTCATGTGTAACATGAGAGAAAGAGATGCTCTACTAACAACTCTTCCAAATAATGAGTATAGTCAGGTAAAGTCATTTGAGACATCTTATGAAATTTGGACAGCAATATAATGTACTTTTGAAGGTAATGGTCATGCTAAGAGAATGAGATTACAAAATTGGATATATGCATTTCAAGATGCTAAAATGATCGAAGATGAATATGTAAGAAGTTATGTTGGAAAAATATTATAAATTATTTCAGGAATTTGGTCTCATGATGGAACCAAGTAAGATGATAAAGCTATATGGGAGATCTTGAAAAGTTTGACGCCACCATTCAAGCTAATAGCTTAGATGATTTAGCTAGTAATGCCCTGCACCAAGGATTTCACAAAGGAAACATTGCTTGGAAGATTACAATCAGTAGAAAAAGATCTAAGATAGTTTGGAGATTTAGCAAGAGTTGAAACAACTTTCAGTGCCTTGAACATTCAATCTAATTTGACATGGAGTGGAAGCACACATGGAGATTTTGCTGATAGTAGTAGATCTATTGAAGACAAGAAGATTGAGGAAGGAATAGCCCTTCTTGTGAGAAGAGAAAAATATGGTAAGAAAATCTTTAAATTTTGGACTTGTAATGAATTTGGTCACTATGCATCCAAATGTCCCAAAATAGAGTAAAAGTATAATGAAAAATTTAATCCTAGAAGAGATAGAGATATAAACTATTTGTATGCAAATGAAGATGAAGAATTTGATGAAAAGGGTCAAAGTGAAAATGATGATGACTAGCGATTTGTGGCTATCAAGGAAGATGATCTTGATAGAGAAATTAGAGAAGAAAGAGCTCTAGTTACCAAAATAGAAAATATGTATGATTGGATAATTGATAGTGGTTGTTCACATCACATGACTAGTGATATGAATAAGTTTTTTAAGTTCAAGAATTATGATGGAGGTATTGTTAGAGTTGATAACAATGCAACCTGTCACATAACAGGGATTGGATCCATTACTCTTGATGGTAATACTAACAATGATGATGTCTATTTTGTTGATAGATTGAAACATGACTTGTTGAGTGTTAGACAATTTGTGGACAAGGGTTATCTATTGTAGTTCATTGAGAAGACACACATTATCAAAGACAAAGATGGTAAGATGATTGGAACTGGTACTAGATCTAGAGGTAATGTATTTTTGTTGAATCCTACTGAAATGACATGTTTGGTAGCTAAAGTGGATAATAGTTGGTTGTGGCATAGAAGATTATGTCACATAAATTTTGATAATATTATGAAGGTTAGTAGCACTTTTGCAGTTAGAGACTTGCCTAAGATTACAAAGCCTACTAATATTGTGTGTAAGGAATGTATATTGGCTAAGCAGAAGAAAGTATCATTCCCTATCAAGAAATCACCACCACAAAGAAGCTGGAGATTGTTCACATAGATCTGAGTGGTCCTTCTAGAACAAGAGGATTCTATGGTGAAAGGTATTTTATAATTTTTGTTGATGATTTGACTAGAATGATATGGGTAGTATTTCTTAAAGAGAAATATGAAGCTTTTGAGAAGTTTAAGATATTTAAGAATAGAGTTGAGAATGAATCTAGTGTTAAGATGAAGTGTTTGAGATTTGATAGAGTAGGAGAATTCACTTCTAGAGAGTTTAACATATTTTGTGATGAAAGGTGCTCCCCTGAATATTATAAACTGATAATAGAAACATAGAAACAACGACAAATGTGAGAACAAAATATGGAATTCTTATTATCGCTGCAAATGTTGAATTATAGAATTCACAAATACAATTTGCTAACCCACATAGGTGCCTTCATTATAGTAATCTGCAGGACAATGCTGCAAACTAAACCTAGAGCTGTCCTAGACAATGTTCAAACCTTTCTTAAATAGGCAATTTAATGTTGTCCAGGAAGGTTCTAGACAAATAAACTTAATACCTAGGGCCGATACACCCTAACAATATATATAGAGTTAGCCAAATAAATCTTTGACAATTATTTTAGATATTTTGGGTAGCCTAACTTTGTAAGGCCATAACTCTCAAATTGTTGCTCTGATTGGCTATTATAACCACTTTTTGGAAATGCCATCTCATGATATACATGCTTAAATTGTGTAAGCATCCTTCCATCAAGTTTTTAGACCTCATCTGGGCACTCTAAGGCCTCCAACAATGAGCCTGAAGATTTTTCTGCAAATGTTTCCACTAAAAATCCATAATAAATTCTTCGATACTTAAGCTGGAGCAATGAGATTTTTATGGTAGGCTTATAACTCTAAAATGAACCTTCATATAGAAAATGAGAACATTCCAAGCTTGTATGACAAACTAAAAATAACAAACTTCCATAAATAGCAACCACCCTATCTACTAGTCCTTATTAAAATAGAAAAACTGAAAATAAAATATTTTTGGGTGATGCAAGATTTCTCTTACACCTAGGATGCTCTTGCATCATTTTGTGAAGAGAATGGAATAAAAAGACAACTATCTGCACCTAGAACACCTGAGAAAAATGAGATTATTGAAAGAAGGAATAAGTCAGTAGTACAATCAACAAGAGCAATGTTGTTTGAGAATGATGTTTCTAAGACATTTTGGAGAGAAGCAACCAATACAATAGTATATACTCTGAACAGAGTATAGATTAGAAAAGATATGAACAAGACACCTTATGAACTATGGTTTAGTCATTCAACATTAGTTAAGTATTTCAGAGTATTTGGGAGCAAATGCCACATTAAGAGAGATGATGACATTGGTAAGTTTGATCCAAGGATTGATGAAGGTATGTTTCTTGGTTATTCATCGAAAAGTAAGGCTTACATATGTTTCAACTATAAAACTAAGACAATAGTTGAATGCACAAATATAAGGATTGATGAAAAGTTTGGAAGTAAAGAAAAGATGGTATATTATAATTTAGATGAAGAAGAAGATAATTATGGAATTGTTAGACAAACTGCTAAAGTTTTCTTCGAGACTAAAAATGATTTGTAGAATGATGTGCTAACTATTGAGAAAAGAGGAGAATAGAGATTCAAACTAAGAGAAGAGTTTAGAGTTGAGATGTCAACTCCTACCCCTAATAGGAATTTGACAAAGAATCATCCTCCTAAGAAGATAACTGGAAGAAAAGACAAAGGTGTGATGACAAAGAACAAAGTAAATGAGGAGATATGTCTGATATCTCAAGCTGAACCTAAGAGTGTAGATGAAATAGTTAAAGATGATCATTAGATTCAAGCAATGAAGGAAGAATTTGATCAGATAGTAAAGAATGATACATGGGAGTAAGTTCCTAGACCTAAAGACAAGAATGTAATAGGAACCAAATGGGTATTTAGAAATAAGATGAATGAGCAAGGTAAAGTTGTGAGGGACAAGGCTAGAGTTTTATGCAAGGGATATTCATAGCAAGAAGGCATAGACCATGAAGAGACATATGCACTTGTAGCTAGAATGGAAGTAGTAAGGATGTTCTTGGCTTGTGGAGTGATAAAAAAATTCAAAGTTTATAAGATGGATGTTAAATCAACCTTTCTGAATAGAGAACTTGAAGAAGAGGTATATATTAAGCAATCTAAAGGTTTTCCTTTATCAAAAGATAATTACATGGTATGAAGATTGAAGAAATCTTTATATGGTTTGAAGCAAGCATCTAGAACCTAGTATGAAAGTTTGGACAGTTATTTGACAAAGCTTGGATTTGCTAAAGGTACGACAAACAATAACTTGTATTTGAAAGAAGTTGAAAATGGTTTGTTGATTATTATAATATTGATTGATGACATCATTTTTGGAGGTAATGATGAAGCAAGTGATAAGTTTTTTAAATAAATGAATAATGAATTTGAAATGAGCATGATAGGAGAAATGAGGTTTTTCCTTGGATTACAAATTGTATAGAATAGTAATGGCATTTTCATTTCACAAGCTAAGTACTTGAAATATTTTTTGAAAAAGTTTGGTTTCGAAAGTTGTAAACCTATTGGTACATCTATGATAATTGGTCACATGTTATCCAACAAAGATGAGATACCTGTAGTAGAGAATAAGAAGTATAGATCCATAATTGGAGGTTTGTAATATCTAGCTCACATAGGAACATATATAGAAAATGTAGTTGGGGTTGTAGCTATATTTCAAGCTAATCCTAAGGAGTATCATTTTGTAGTAGTAAAGAGAATATTTAGATATTTGAGAGGGACATCTAATTATGGAATTTGGTATGATAGATCAAGTGACTTCACTCTATGTGCATATACTGATACTGATTGGGCAGGTAGTATGGATGATAGAAAGAGCATCAGTGGTGGAGAATTCTTTCTTGGAGGAAGATTGGTTCTTGGTTAAGAAAGATGTAAGATTATATTTTGTAGAGTACTGTTGAGGTAGAGTATGTTGTAGTAGCTAATAAATATAATCAAGTTATGTGGATGAAGTAGATGCTGAAGGATATCATAATTGAGTTTGAAGAACCTATTATCATTTACTGTGATAACACAAGTACAATGTGTATGCACCCAAAAATGGTCACCTAGACTATGGGCCCCCATTATTCAATTTATCAATTTATCAATTTTTTTGAATCAATGGTTTGTAATATTTTATTAAATCAATTCAAATCAATTTCCTTGATCAAATTCGATTTATTTCATTTCTAAGATTGATCATTTTATTCCAAGTCTTATTTAATTAAAAGAAAATCTTCTCTTTTAATTAAATAAAATAAAATCCCCATTTAATTAAAAGAAAACCTCTCTTTTAATTAAACAGTTCATCCACATTTAATTAATTAAGAGAAAAACCTCTCTTTTAATTTAATTAAATATCTTCTATTTAATTAAAAAGAACTTGCTCCCTTTTAATTAAATAAAAATCCCACTTAAATATCTCTTTTGATGAAAAAAGGAAATAAAATAAATTCTTTTTATTTAATTTCTCTACACTTAAAAAAAGTGATCTAAGTGGGATTTATCTTTCCACTTTCTCCTCAACCACTCCTCTTTTCTAATTGGTGGAATCTTGTCTCACATGGATCACCACTTTCTCCTCAACCACTCCTCTTTTCTAATTGGTGGAATCTTGTCTCACATGGATCACCACTTTCTTCTCAACCACTCCTCTTTTCTCATTGGTGGAATTTTGTCTCACATGGATCAAGCTCTATTATCCCATATTGGTTGTGAGAAGCCTCTCACATCCATAATTTCCTTTATAAGGGAAAGCCCTCTCCTCATGTTAGAGACCCATGATTATGCTATCGTTATGCTGCAGGTTTGAAGACCAATTTTTGAAGGAGTTTGAATACAAAAGCTTTTTGTGGAGAACTTCTATTTTCTTGTCTTTTTCTCTCTTGCACCCATCATGGGCTTTTAGCTTAGATCTTACATTTATAGATTAGATTTTTCTTTCATAGATTAGATCTTATTTTCATGCATATTTGAAGATCATGGAGACTAGCATTCTTGCTTTTCCTCTTTGAATCTCTCATCTCATGGTGTACTTGCATGGGCACAAAAATAGGTCAAACTGAGGGCCTCCATTGCAAACCCTTGCACTCTATGAGTAGAGAGCTATGGATCGATTTGTGAGGGCTCATTCTTGAATTTTCTTACATGTAATGATTCATAGAAGTGTGACAACATTTTAGCACACACAATGAGTATGTCTAAGAATCCTGTATTGCATTCTAAGACTAAGCATATATCTATTAAGTATCATTTGTTGAGAGAGAAAGTAGTAGAAATGGAGATTAGATTGGAGTATGTGAGTACTAAAGATCAGATTACAGATATCTTTATGAAGCCTTTTCCTAAAGATACTTTTGAATACTTGAGAGGTATGCTTGGAGTTATGCCCCTACCTATTTCTAAATAGATGACATAGAGAGTGCATTAGTCTAGTGGTACAAAGTATTATTGTTATCTTGGATTGAATGCTGATGCTTCCAATATGGGGGAGTATCTATGATGATATGAGTTACTAAGGACTCTTGGTATTTGGTATTGAATAGTGTCTTTGGACACTCAACCTGGTTGAAGACTTTGAGAAACTAATTAGCAATTGGTATTTAACAATTGGTATATTGTAATATTGAGATTGAGGTCTTTGACATTGATGTAAATGGGGGATAATATGCATGAAAAACACATCTTCTCAGTATGGGAGAGAGTTATCTCTTTAAAGAGATTTAGAAAGATTCATGAAAGGAAGAAGGAATGTGCACTTGATGTATTGTGAATTGTTTAGTGTGAAGTAAATAGTTGATGTCTAAGAAGAAGAAGTATGCACTTGTGTGCATCTTTTGTGTTTGAGATTATTTTAGTGTGTGGACAACTGATGTTGGTCAACAACAACAATAGAGTATTACTTGGTATTCTTTAAACTTAGATGTTTTTCATCTATATTGTCATTAATTCCAAAGGAGGAGATTGTTAGCATGAATGCTGATGATACTACTTTGGGGAGTATCTTGAGCATTGGAGAGTATTGACATGTTGAATTCATGACTATGTTTGTCATTGATGTCAAAATAGCACAGTTTCTGTAAAGATTGGCTAAGTAGAAGATAAAGATCTTGATGGTACAGATAGTAGTCTAATTGTCTAGTGATGCGCAATTATGGACATGTTTGGCACAATGTTCTGATGAGGTGGTTAAGTGCGCAAATTCTAAGCCGAAGACATACAAAAGTTGTACCTAATTTACAAAGAGCAATTCAGAGATAGAGTATTGGGAAAGAAACTCCTGATGTTTGTTGGCTATCTTACATCTAAGATGTAATGAAGAGATGCACAATTAGGCAGTGACAGAGGATAGTCAACTGATGATGTTAGCAAGTGGGCAAGTCCTAGTATTAGACGTGTGAAGTTTTGTATAGATTGTGAGCTGACAATGCTACTATAATTGTAATTAATTAATTATTTATTATAATTAATTAGGAAAGCCTCAAGGCCAACTCAAGGAATTATTATGAAGATATGTTATAAAAGAAAGATGTTTTCTTTGATTGTAATGAGTTTTTAAGTATTGTGATCATTGTATGAAGTGAAAAGTGCAAAAAAGAGTAGAATACTTACTAAATGTGTGAAAGTGATCCAAGGGATTATTGAATGTGAGATTTGTGATCTAGTTACAAGGTCAAGAGAAAAGGTTTAGTTGAAAGGATAGAGAAAGAGGAAGGAATAGTACAATACCATTCTATTATTTTGCAAGGAGTAATACATGAATAATTTGGATAGTAGGTTCATTGGTCTTGCCCTTGAAGCTATTTGGGCAATGGGTCCAACTATCTTCAACAACTCCTAACAGGGTTGGCATATCTCCTAATAGTGTTGGAATCTCCTAACATGAATTCAAAGTCTCCTAATAGGGACTCATATGTACTGAATGTATTCATAGAGTCATAACATAATCCATCCTCTAACAAGAAATATTTATATTAGTACATCATCTTGTGTGTACCATCCCTACTAGGGTTTTCCATCTGATCAAGGGTTTCCCTAGTTAACATATTTAATGTTATTGTGTATGAGTATCTTGTTGTGGTTTTAGTTTATATTACTCATTAAGTTAAGTTTGTTTAAGGTTGATAATTGTGATAATAGTTGGATAAATGATTCACCCCTCCTCTTAGTTATATCAGTGGACTATATATTCTAACATTTACTAGCTTGACGAGTACTAGTTGGTCAAAGGGCAATGAAATCTTGTTAGAGGACTAATTTTTTTAGGACTTGTTGTATGTATGGTGGTAAAGTCTGTAAGGTGATTGTAGATGGTGGTAGTACTAACAACCTTGTTGTTGAGGAGATGGTCTAGAAACTTGGTTTGAAGAGAGTGAGACATCCTTATCCTTATAGGATTGGCTATTTGCAAGGTGAGCATGCTTTGGAAGTGAGGGAGCAATGCCTTGTTGATTTCTAGATTGGGTAGTATAAGGATCAAGTATTGTGTGATATTGTGGATATGAATAGTTGTCATGTGTTACTTGGTAGAGCTTGGTAGTATGATTATAGGGATGTGCATGATTGTGTCAAGAATGTGTTTACAATTGTGAAAGATGGAAGGAAGTATTCCCTAATTCCTTTACAGAATGAAGAAATCATTAGGAGGAGTCTAAGTATTGGCAACCAAGTTGAATTGAAGGATTCTAAGAATTTTAGAGATCTGTGTGGAAAGTAGACCTATGGAACACCAAGGATGGATGTGAAGAAGTAGAAGAAGGTCAAGGGAAAGAGTGTACAAGTTGAGGACTTAGAGGATATGTATGTAAAGAACCAATTTGGTATTTATGTGCTGAATCCCAAAAGATGCTCTTCCAGCTACTGAGAACATCTTTCAAACTTGGGGTTTTTGATGTAGGAGTATCCTTGGTTGGCTAGAAATCCTGCATGTTGGAGGTACTTTGGCTTTGGAGTTGTGGAATCGATCACTAAAGGAGTGGTGCTTGATCATTATTGGGTGTAGAGTTGGTTGATGTGCTCGATCATTGAAGGGGCTTAGTTTCTTAAGGAGCTTAACATCTATTGTTGCTCGACACTCACCATAGTGCTTGACATGTATTGGTTGCTTGACACCTATGGAACTTGACAATTCTTGTGGAAGTTTGAAGATGCTTGTGGTCTTCCTAAAGCTTGACAGTGTGGCTTACAAGTTTTCTTAATAATTTGGGTGCATTTAATGCATGTAGTGTGTGATCATGACATGGATTAATTTAGGAGTTTTTATAGACCTATTTGGTTCTTGGTTTTCTCTCCTATGTGCATTTGATTTGTGACGTAATCCTTTTAAGGAATTTGGTATTTAATATATGTTGGAGGCTGACTTGTGGCTCAATATGTAGTTAATGTAAGGGTTTATTTAATTTGTAGCTTACTAGGATAACTTGTAGCTTATTTGGGTATAAGTAGGGGATCTTGTGGAGTCTTTAGGATTATAGTCATCTAGCTTGGAGAAGAGGATGAAGTGGAGGAACAAACTTTGAAGGGATACTAGCTAAGGCTTGGTAACCCAAGAGATTTCTTGGAGGGCTTGTAAGCACAAGTTGAGATTTCCTTGTAGTTTTCTACTAGAGTGTGGATCTGGACTAGCTAGGGTTTGGATTGGATCTTGACGGATCTTTTAGAACTATTGCTTGATTTGTAATTGGCCATAACTAGGAAGGCCTTATAGCCTAACACATTACATGCAATCAATTATTTTATGAATAAAGAGTTGTGATTTGGTATCAGATCTTGCATTTTTGTTGTGCTTCCACTATGTGGTTATTTATAGGGGGCTAGGAAATCTCCTTTGGGGATTCTCCTGCCTTGCACTACATCATATTTTATCCTTATAAATTCTTAAACATTCTTACTTTCCATCAAATGTCAGACTTAGATTAAATCTTTTCTTAACTTGTTCTTCCTTTTCATTCTTGGTGAACATTACAAATTTACTCAGGCAATACATTACTTCACTAACATTGAAATGACTCAATTAACACTAAACTTTAATAGTTTTTTCCAAGCGTTCAAGGACAACTATAGTAGCTCGATTAATACTATATTCCTTCATTCAATGTGTAAGATGTCTTGCATATACATCTTGCTTAAGATCATGTAAAGTAATCAAACCAACATTATGCTATTAGATTCCAACTCATCAAGTGCTTATTGAATAACATACACTTTTCAATACTTATATCATCACACTTTCTTCAAATCCTCTTCATCAATCAATTCCTCTACATAAATCAAATGATATGGAGCTCTACTGAATGAATATAATGTCTAACCAAATAAGGCTTGGAATCAATGAAACCATAGCAACTTATATGATTCTTACATATACATTAGCAACATTATCAGTTGGGGCTAACGAGTAGATGAAAATTTTCTAAGGAATACAACATTGTTGAAGTGAATGAGACACCATACAAATCAATGATTGGAAAATTGCAATATGTTGTACACAATAGACCAGATATTGCACATTCTTTTGGAATAGTTGCAAGATTTTCATCTAATCCTAAGGAGACACATATGACTATAGTTAAGAGGATATTTTGATATTTTAAAGGAACAAAAGAATATGGATTATGGTATAAGAAGGAAGGTGATTTTAAGATTAGAGTTTATACTGATGTTGATTGGGTAGGGAATGTTGAAGACAAAAAGAGTACTAGTGATGGAGCTTTCTTTTTAAGAGAAATTTTTATTACATGGTTGAGAAAAAATCAAAGTTGTATATCATAGTCTACTGCTAAAGCTGAGTATGTTGTTATTGCTCTTAACTGTTCGAATATAGTTTGTATCAAGAAACTATTGGAAGGTATGCAAGAGGAAGTCATCAAGCCTATTACTATCTATTGTGACAACACAAGTGCTATTAACATTTCAAAGAATCCTATGATGCATACAAAAAATAAGCACATATCTATCAAGCATCATTACTTGAGGGAGAAAGTTTAAGAGAAACAAGTAAGATTGGAGTATATGAGGTCTAAAGAGAAAATTCTAGATATATTCACCATTCAGTTTCCTAAGGATGCTTATGAGTATTTGAGAGGTAAGTTATGGGTCCTTCCCCTATCTAAGTTTCACTAAGATAAGATGCATATTCCATCAATTCATGGATTATTATAATATCTTTGTGGAGTTGATGCAAGAGTTCACTATTTAGGGAGTTTTTCTTGAAGTTGTGAAAGTGATTCTAATAAGGCAGATGAAATCAATACATACAAGGTATAACAAGGTACAACTATAAGGTTTTGTAATTTTCTCATTGAAACTTATAGTTAGCTTTGGCATTGTTGCCAAAGGGGGAGTGATTGGAAGTGTGATTATGAAACAATGTTGTTTTCAAAGGGGGAGTTGTAACATAGTGGATCAAAGTTATTGAAGATGTTTCCAAATAGAGGAGTACACCCAATGGGGGAGAAAATGTCAAATGGAGTAGATGATGTTGTAGACTGAGATAAAGAACTTGATACTAAACCTATTTTAGGGAACCTCAATGAAGTCAGAGAATTAAAGATGTATTGGAATTAATGTAATGTAATGTAATAATGTCTTATATATTTCTATCAATGCCAAAGCAGGATACTGTTAGTCCCAACTGATGATGATGACAATGTATGTGAAAGATTCATATCAACTATTATGTTGTCATTGATATCAAGCCTTAATTGATTAGACATTATGCTAATTCAATAAAGTGCCATATCATTTGATTGATAAATAGGATTTGATTGATGCAGAGCAATTGAAGAAATTATGATGATGATGTAAGTGTTGATAAGCATATGGTATTCAATGGGAACTTGAATGATTTAGACTCTAACAATATAATATAGATTGATTATTTTACATGATTTGATTAAGTGTCAATATCATGTATAAGAAAGATAGTTTGGATGGTGAATGAAGAACCACAATATTAGCAAAACTATTATAGTTATCACCAAGAACCTGATGAAGACATGAAGAATGTACAATGTTAACTGAGAAATTTCAATGTTAATTCAGTCTAGTGTTGACTGAGCAAGATGTAATGTTAGCTAAGCATGAAAAGAAAGGAAAATTTAGAAAAGATTTAATCTAAGGTCAAAATTTGATGAAAATAAAGATTGTTCAAGTATTTTCAAAAATAAGGATGATGTTTTTTATGAGATGAATGACTAGAGAGATTTAAAGAAGATTCAATGAAGGAGAATTAACATTTGAAACTAAAGCACAAAGTTCAAGGTGGAAGTATATTTCCTAAGTATCTAGATTCAATGAATTTGAAGTTGATGAAGATTTTATGATTGTATTAAGTGGAAAAACTTGGAATATTCTAGAGGAGAAACATTTTTTTATCTAAATTTAAAGGATGAACACAATGTTTATTATTGCTAATTATGCCGACTATCACTAATCAAGGAAAAAGAAAGTAATTGCCAGAAGATGAATTGAGCATAACTACATTGTGAAGATCAATCAAAGGAAGTGTTAAGTTGATGTGTGAAGTGTGTGTATTAGCCAAAATTTGAAAGAACATTTAAAGAGGAAATAAATTGAGAGGTATAGAGATCTGAACAAGCAAGGTAGTGATAAAACCTAATAGGTCATTTTGCACTTACTTTCTAACCATTGTAGTAGAAAAATATCTTAACCATGTGGACCTAAAAGTCTTTTGAAATCCCATATGTGTTAGGAATAAGGTGTCTCAACCTTGGATAATTCATATTCTTATTAATTCTTTTGTAAATGTATTTTTTGCAAATAATGTAATTAAGTGTGAGTGTACATGTCTAGTTGGCATGTTGATGTGTCACTCCACTTGCATTTGTCAACATCTTGAATTGTGTGTAAGGAGGTCATGACTAAAATGGTTATGACAGAGTCCTATGACATGTAAGAGCTATCTTTGGAAGATTTAATTGTGTGTAAGAAAATCATGAATGAAATGGTTATGACAGATTCCTATGACGTGTAAGAGCTATCTTTGGAAGATGCCCTAAAAATGAAAAGCACATTATATAAGCATTGTGGGGGCTATAGATGGAGAGTGTGTGAGTAGTGTATTTTTGGTAGCTATTGGATAAGTCTTCCATGTCCTAAAAGAGCTTGCACTAAAAGTGTGTTGTAACCTTTGAGTTGAAGATAATACATTGTGCAAGTTTTGGAGGGGTGGGGTTGTTTTACCGAAAGGTTTTTCCTATTGGTGTTTGTGTTTTCTATCTCTATCTGTTTTTTATATTCATGGTTGGCTACAATATTATTGCTTACATAATATTGAATCTATAATTGTAAGCATTTAAAAAGAATTTGCACAATACTTTCCTTAAGAGATTAGTGTAGGAAGCTATTTCCATACCTAAGTTTCCTTACACTATGGTCACATTATGTTGAATCTATTGTAAGTCTTTTAGAGTAGGCCACTCTTTAGAAATTGTCAAGGAGTAAACAAGGCCTAGATGATCTTTGGTGTAAATCCTCTAACAAGGTCACATTAACAATGTGTATATAATATGTAGCAAGGTTGGCTCCTAATATAACTCACTTCATAAGAGTGAAATTTTTGGGTTGCCGATTCCGTGGTTGTTTTTCCCTTCACAAGGTTTTTCATGTTAAATACTTGTGTCAAATTTGTGTGGATGTTCATTATGTTGCAAATTGATTTCATGTTTACTGTTAATTGTCACAACTCATTCATTTATCTAACATCTAGAAATTCTTTATAATGAAATGGTCCTTCCATGAAATTAAGGGTCTCAATTTGAACCTCCATGTTTTTTTGGCCACGGTGGAGGATTTAGAGAGTAAAATTATGAGCACTTCTTCACCCCTCTCTAATGTTGTTTCCCTGTGTACTCTTGAGGAAAAAAAAAGAAGATGCTAGATTTTATTAAGGGTGAGGAAAATAAAAATTTGGTGCTTGAGGGTGAAATGGAAGATTTGAGTTAGAGAGATGATAGGATAGATTCCACCCTTAAGAAGAGTATGACTAGTTTCCACAAGGTCCTTAACGGTTTAGAAAAATGTATGAGGACTATGATGAGCAAGAAGAAGGTCTCTCTATAGTTGAAGACTATTGTGAATATGGAACATGATCTTGTGGATAGTGATGGAGTGGGTGTTGGTCTAGGTAAAAGAACTAGAGAAAGTGTTAAGAAGAAGGCATAGTCTAATGAAAGTGAGATGGATTTGAAGTATTTGGTTTAGAGATTGAAAGAGCTAGAAGAGGTCACTAAGACCTTGAAATCTATGCTTTAGCTACTCTAGGGTTTCTTTTTCTCTATTCTATTATGTTTTATTCTTATGTTTTCTAGTCTTTTAGCTTTAGCTATGTCTTAGTAATAGACTGGGTTGTATTTTGGTCTATAATTTTGTCTTTTGATTAGTTTCCCTCAAAGGATTTAAATGATTTTGGAGTCCCCTAATTTTTTTTCTTAATTCAAAAATGAAGAATATGAGGCAAAAGGTATAGAGAATGATACTCAAACTTGATGATATGTCATTTACATTTTAGAAAGACATATATTTGAATAAATATTTATTCGAGAAAAAAATAACTTTTAAGACATAAGATGATTCAATAATTGTACTTTTAATAAAATAATGGAACATAAATACAAAGAAAAATAGTCTTCATATCTAAGATTAAAGTTTACTAGCATAAAGATTAACATCAAGAAGAAGCAACACAAAAAATTAATTATTACGTGTTGGTCCAGGGTGAATCAGTACAATTGATTTCACAAAATCTACTAGTTACTATGCCAACCTTTACCACACACTTTGTTACCACCTCTTTAATTATTAAGGAAATGATAAATGCTACATAATAAAATCATACAATATCCCACATAAAAGTATACATTAATGACACATATATTTTAATATGGAAACCCCCAGTGTGAGGGTGAAAACCACAATTATATTAATATACCCACTAGCCTTTCCCTGCAAGAAAAATGGTGCCTTGTTAAAGGCTTCCATCTATTCCTTTTGGGAATGCATCCTATTAGGAATGTTAGTAACATGTTCGGATTACAAAAACCTATTAAGACAACCTTGTTAGATGATTTATATCTCTTTCTGAGAGATACCTTGTTAGAGGATTTTAAAGACTTATTACAAGCCTTCCTTGTTAAAGGCTTACAATAGATGCTATGATTAGAAAGAAAACTAATGTATTGATCTAAATGTATGGCACACCTTACCTGATAGATCCTTTGTTGTTGATGCTTGGAGATACTTTGATCTTCCACTTTTGTTTTGGCTTGGGTGAGTTTTCTTCAACACCTCGACCTTCTTTCTCTCATGTAGGTATAGGATTGATTACTGAGAGGTGGGAGGGGGGGGGGAGGATAACTTATCACCAAATTTCACTTTTTCATCTAGTTTATTCTTTTCATATAGTTTACCAATAAGTTTCAATTATACCTATAGTATTGTTATTGGTTAAACAAATAGTAAATCCAAAACAAACAATATGACCATCAAAAAATTGTAACACCATAATTTATCTTCTGGAAACCTGATTAGGGTGAAACCCATGGCGTGAGAATGGTTCCCACAAATATAACAATCTTTTAGAATACACATTGTTAGGATCTTACTTGATTAAAGGTTACAAAATACTGTCAAGTGTACCTTCCCTCTAAATTTGTTAGGATGTTTACTTTATTAGGAGTAACCCTATTAAAGGCTTTCAACACTCTAATCTAAGAATGCCATCTTGTTAGAGGTTTTACAATAGACCAATTAAGGTCACCCTTTAAAGGGATTTAGATTAATATAATGGTAAGAAAGTAACAAAAATAATTAAATGATCTCTAATTTGCACTACCTTGTTATATTAGATCAGATGAAGATCTTCATTATAATAAAATACCATTCACTATTCTTATTCCTTCTTTTTCCACTTTGATAGCTTTTCTCCTCTTTCCAACCACTATTCTCTTCTCTCTTTTTATTTTCCTTTGTTTTCATTTTTATTCTTTACAAACTCTAAACCTAGATCTTATGATCACAAAGACATCTCTCCATCCATTTAGAAACATCTCAAACAATCCCATTATAATTAACCTAAAACTTGACTTTACTTTCCAACTTTACTAATAAAAGATAACTTCAACAATAAGGTTCTTGTCTTTGATAACCTAATAAGATAATCCATCACTTAACTGATTCCATTTATCATTCCAACTGCTACCCAATAATGTGCTACCTTTATTGTTTCTTGGTACCTTCATCTAATAAAATTTCTAAGGATATAGTAATAACATGAAATAATATGTCAATTGTTTGACATCAATGAAAAAAATATAATTGATTAATAATACAATACATAGCTTTCCTCATGTCATCAACAACTTGTGAATCAATTAGGCTAACAATCTACCCCTTTGGCATTGTTGGCAAACCACTAAGAAATATAGTCCAATGCCAAATAACTAATTTGTCCCATTTAATATGATATATCATTTTTTCTTATCAAACTTCCTTAAACTTCAACCCTTTTTTTATTGCTATATTTCTCCATTTCATCTAATCATTGTATCTCTCCCCCTTTGACAATAATGCCAAATGTGTCATACCTTTTCTAAGCTTTCTCTTATCCTGATGTTCATGTAACTTCCTATTTACTTGGCTACTCCACTATAGAGAAACAACTGCCATTATTAGCCAATGCAATTTTTTTTTGGCTAGTTTCCACATGAGTTGATGCACTTTGCATCTTCCTAGTTGACTTTCAATAGGGGTAGAACCCCTAGTTAACTCTGTAAGTGCTCAAAACTCTCTCTTGGTAGGGGCTTCATATATATATCAACAACTTGTTCCTTGGTTGGAATCTATTCTAGTCTAATATCTTTATTCTATACTTTCTCTCTTAGAAAATGATTCTTTATTTCTATATGCTTGGTTTTTGAGTGCATTACTAGATTCTTTGAAATGTTGATAGAACTCATGTTATCACAATGTATAACAATAGGTTCTTCAATTAGTTCTTGAATTACTTCTATAATTTATTTCATCCATACAACTTGTTGATAATTGATTGCAATTGCCACATACACTGCTTTTGTAGTTAATTGTGATATACATTACCACTTCTTGCTAATCCACACAACTAGCCTTTCTCCAAGAAAAAACTCTCCACCACTTGTGCTCTTTCAGTAATCAATATTGCATTCCTAATATACATGTGTATAAACTTTAAATTAAAATTATCCTTTCTTTTTATACCATAAACCAAAACCTTGATTACTTTTTAGATATCAAAATATTTGTTTTACTGTTGTTAAATGTGACTCCTTCTGTTGTGACATAAATCTTGCAACAATTTCTACAACTTGAGCTACATTTGTTCCATTGTAAACAACATATTATAGCTTCCCAACCATTGACCTATGTAAGGTTTTATTTACTTCTTAGGATTCATCTTCTTTAAATAATTTACAACCAATAACCATCGATGTATTAATAAGTTTAGATTCTTCCATTCCAAATGTCTTCAATATTTATTTTATTTATTTTGATTGAGTGATATAGATACTATTAGAAAGTAAACTTCACCAAGATAATTGAGAGGGGGGAGGGGGGTGAATCATTTATCCAACTATTAAAATATTTATCAACCTTATTGATGAAAGAAAAATCCACATATACCCCTATTAGAGGTAATTTAGATCCCAGTGAGCAAACAAATAGCTAGTAATGAACAAGAGGAATGAGATTTAGATCAAGAGAGACATAAGAATTTTACATCCAACATGCCTAGTTTTATGGCCTTCTAGATTACCACCATTACAAAGAAGAATACATCTTCAAAGAAGAAAATATCTCTAGATTCAAATGCAAAAATCCACTCTAAGCTACTCCATGCTAAGACTCCCTAAAGTAAATGACTTCTCCATGCTTCACTACATTAACATCATTGAACAATAATACCTAAGACTCTACCCAAGACCCCTTTAAATATTTGTACAACCACAAGTCAACTTGTGACAAATTACCAACTAAATAAACCCTTACATTAAATCAATAACCAAGCCACATGTAAGCTCTCAACAAATATTAAATACCTATCACAAAATTAAATGCAAAGCTGTGCTCCAACTAGAAATTGAACACAAACAAAATGGTCAAAGAAGGACCAAGACATGACCAACCATTAGAAGGACCACTAGACTACCCAGCACATGAAAGAACTCAGTCATCAAGGAAACTCGATTCATATAGAAATCAGTGGGAACCACAACTTGGTCAAAACTAGAACTTGACACCAACAACAACTCGGTCAATACTTGAATTCTAACTTGGTCGACAAAGGAACTTAACATCATCACTAACTCAATTAGAACTAGCAACTTGGAAAATACATAAACTCAACGAACGTTGGAAAAATGTGACTTGGTTAATTCTTGAACTCAGTCAAGGCTTCCACTAGCCAACATAAAAAGCTGACCAACTCAACATATGAAAGATTACTCGATCAATATTGAATAGAGTGACCTTTATTGGCACTCAAAAACCACTAATTGAAGAGAGTAGGAAAGTTAAGGAACCAAGGATGCCTCTGCATCAAACTACTAGGGTAAATAGAAAAGACCTTAGATGCTCCTGCATCAGACCCCCCAAGTAAATAGAAAAGTGTGTCCCACACTTTGATAGAAGAAAATTCTATGCTCAGCTTCATCTTTAGAAAAGGCTTCCAATCCATCAAGGATATAAGATCAAATATGAAAATCAACCATTTATGCTTCATCCATTCAAACTTTAGAATCTCATCCAACCAATCGACATACTCACTCAACTAAAAATCATAATTCTCTATTTGTGACTTATCATCACCATAATCCATAACAACAGTATGAAAATCACAAACTTCATATATGAAAACTGGATCAACAACAATATCCAAATCACAAACCTGCTCAGCAATAACTTATGAACTTAGATCCATAGCAACAACATATAAATCCATAACAAAAATAGTATGTATATTTATTTCTCCAACAACATGTAAATCATAAACATCATCAAAATCCACATCATTAGCAACATCCATATCCTTCAGCATCTCAGTAGCAACATATAAACATCATGTAAATCCACATAAATAACATCTTTGAAACCCTCAACCACATTACCAGAAAATAAATTTGTCTTCATGTCATGAAAAACATCTAGATCAATAACATTCATGACAGGAGGAACATGTAACTCCAAATCAACATATAAATCCTCAATCATATTAACATCATCCTAAATAATAGAAACTTCCAATTCCTCACCAACATAAATGAAATTATCCTCCTTAGCAATCTCATTGTGCACAACAAGATGCCCTACAATTTCCATGTCAAATCTATCCATCTTCTCATGAAAACTAAAAGATATCTCATCAATTTTAGAAAAATCATCATGTACTTCCATGATCTATCTTCCTCTCTTCATAATCTCTTTAATTGGCCAAACAACCTTCGTTCTAATCCTCAGATTCCAACTCAAATTAGACTCTTCCAAATCATCAATCCTTTTATGTAATTCATCCCAAAAAGAATCATCCTCATTACTCTCAACATCATCAAGATATCTTCATTCATTTTTCTTGAATTTGATAGCTTTTGGCTGCAATTTTCCTCAACATGTCGAATAACTCTAGATTAGAATCTCTCCTTCCATGAACCATCTTTTCACATACAAATAATGATTGACTGGTGAGTCCTCTACAAGGGTAGGCAAAATCTGTACATCTCCCACCCTACACCAAATTCACCAACTAGGACTTTCAAAATCAAATTCTTCTTTGATAAAGTTTTCCCAATCCAAGGTCCTCATACAAACTGCCTCACACTTTGGTGATCTATTTGCAAACTAAGGAACACTAAGATCTGATTCCATTTGATGAAAGAAAAATCCACATATGCCTTTATTGGAGGTAATTTGGATTCTAGTGAGCAAACACACAACATAAATTGAATACAAGGAATGAGATTTAGATCCAAAGAGACAATATTTCATATATTCAAATCAAGAAGTTTACATCCAACATGCTTGGTTGTATGGCCTTTTGGGTTATGACCATTACAAATAAGAATACATCTTCAAAGAAGAAAAGATCTCCAAACTCAAATACAAAAATCCACTCCAAGCTACTCCATGCTAAGACTCCCTAAACTAAATGACTTCTCCATGCTTCACTAAATCTCCATCATCAAGCAATAATACCTAAGACTCTACTCAAGACCCCTTTAAATACTTGCATGGCCACAAGCTAGACTATTACAAATTACCAACTAAATCAACCCTTACACTAAATGCATACCCAAGCCACATGTTGGCTCTCAAAAAATATGAAATACCTATCACAAAATTAAATGCAAAGGTCAGCTCCAACTAGAAACCAAACACAAACAACTCGATCTAAGAAGGACCAAGACACAACCAACTGTCAAAAGGATCACTAGACTACTCGACACATTAACGAACTTAGTCATTGAGGAAACTTAGTTCATCTAGAACTTAGTCAGAACTACAACCCGGTTAAAAATGGAACTTGACACCAACAACAACTCAGTTGATACTAGAATTCTAACTTTATCAACAAAGGGACTCGACATCATCTGCAACTCGGTTAGAACTAGCAACTCAAAAAACACATGAACTCAGTGAACACTATAATAATCTAACTTAGTTAATATGTGAACTTGGTCAAGGATTCCACTTGACCAAAAAAAAAGGACGACCAACTCAGCATATGAAAGATCACTTGGTCAATACTAAATAGAGTGACTTTTAGTGGCACTTGATAACCACTGATTGAAAAGAGTAGGAAAGTTAAGGAACCATAGATGCCCCTGCATCAGACTACCAAGGTAAATAGGAAAGACCTTAGATGCTCTTGCATTACTTATTAATCTTTAACCATGTGAGAAATGTAATCAACAACCATAAGAAGATAGTCATACACAATAACACTAGATATGTTAACTAGGGAAACCTTTAATGAGAGGGAAAACCCCAGTGGGGATGGTACTCAAAAAAGATGTACTAATATAAAAGTTACTTGTAAGAGGATGGACTCTATTAGGAGCTAATGAAATACATTTTGTATATATCAATCCCTATTAGGAGTCTTTGAATCCCTATTAGGAGATTCCAACACTATTAGGAGTTGTGCCAACGTTGATAGGATTTGTAGAAGGTAGAAGGACTCATTGTCCAAATAGCTTTAGGTGCAAGACCACCAAGCTCACTATCTAACTGGTCTCTATATTATTCCTTGTAGAATAATATAAATCAATAAATTGAACTCTTATGTCCTCTAGATTGGACCAATTGTCTTCTAATCTTGATACCATATCACCAACTTCACATCCAAATAATCCTTTGGATCGCTTAAACAAATTTACCAAATAATTTTCATATGAAACTTGAATACATAATTCACAACAAGGAAAATACCCTTCCTTTATACCATATCCTCAAAATAATTCCTTGATTCATCCTTGAGGCTTTCTCAATTAATTATAATAGGAGCTCATTAAGATATTAAAAGATATTACATCTTTTTTGCAATTACAAGTCATTGCCGGCTCACAATCTTTATAACTTCTCACACATGTGACTGCTAACCTTGTGTACTAATTGATGCCATCATTAGGCTATCTACTATCACTATCTAACTATGCTCATCATGATACTATCTTAGTTAAGAGAAACAACCCAATCGTTAGAAACCACTTCTTAGGTACTTTGTCTCCTTACTATCTTCTATAAATCTTGAATAACTTTAGTATGTCTTCGACTCTCTATATGCACACTTATCCATGTCATTAGGATATGGTGTAGAATAAATCCTTAACTGCACTTGACCCAATATTAAATACACAATCTATACAACCTCATTCTCTATCTATTAATTTGGCAGACTTCATAGAAACAATACTATGTTGACATTAATGACAGACACAGTCATGAATGCAACATATCAATCATAAAAAGTCTCTCCAATGCTTAGGATACTCCCCAAGGGAATATCGTCATCATTCATGCTAACAAATACTCTTCTTCATTGGTTGTAAATAAAGTCCAATGAAAAACTTTGTTTCTCCAATCATAGAAATTTCAAATTCATTCCTCATCTCTTCTGCAAATGTCATGCTTAATGCATCATCTCCTCCAAATATTATGTTATCCAAATTTTTTTTAGCAATTAGGACTTTGTCTTGGCTTTCAGTCTTGAGATATAAGTTACAGTTATTAGTTACTCTAACAAATCCTATTCTGATCAAATAAGTATGTAGTCTCTCATACCATACTCTTGATTCTTGTTTTAATCCATATAAAGATTTATGTAATCTACATACAAGATCATGTGTTTGTTAAATAGAAAAACCTTTAGGTTGCTCAATTTACACTTCATCCTCCAATATTCCATTTAGAAATGCTAATTTGACATCCATTTGATAAACTTTGAATCCTTTATAGGATGCATATGTCAGTAATATTCTTACTCCCTCAAGTTTGGCTACTTGGGAAATTATTTCTCTATAATCCAATTCTTCTTCCTATACGTATCCTTTGCAAACCAATCATACTTTGTTTCTTATCACTTAACCACTTTCAATCAACTTATTCCTAAATACCCATTTAGTTTTGATAATGTTTTTGTCATTAGGTTTGGGAAAGTTAGTGACCATATTTTATTCTTTTCTATTTGATCAAGATCTTCCTTCATAGCTTGTTTCCAATTCTCATCTTCAAAGCACATTCACCATTTTCGGTTCTATCTCTATTTTTAGACATGTAGAATTTCTTGCTCTTAGCTAACTTCTGGTTAATACTCCTTCATTTCTATCTCTAATTATATTTGATAGATTGTGATTGATTCTTATTCTTTTTGGTGTAACAAGTTTCGTGTCTACATATTTTCCCTCACTTTGGTCTTGCTAAGTTATTGTTAGTAGAGTGTTGTCATTTTTTGTACTTATTTTCTATGTGCCTATTTTCTTAGGTTCAAAATATATCAAATCATCATATTCCTCTTGTTTTCTTCTACTATGCTCCTCATTCTTTTGTGATTTTTCATCTATCTTCACATTCAGACTCTTAATGATTTTATTTATATTCAAATTTAGACACTTGTATGCATTTCTCTTGGTTGAATAACCTCGAAATATTCAGGATTCCTCACTTTTGGTGTCAAAATTTCCATTATGTTCATCTTTCTTTATGTAAAACTTACTACTAAATACTTTGAAATAACTTACATTTGGTGTTCTTCCATACCATATTTCAATCAGGGGTCTTATTTACTCATTTCATGAGTTATACTCGATTAAGAGTATAGCCTATTGTACTAATAACTTCTCTCCAAAATTTACATGACATATTATTTTGAATTAACAATTTCCTTGCATATTCAACTATGGATCTATTCCTTCTTTCTACGATAACATTTTGTTGAGGTGTTCTCAGTGCTATCAATTGTCTTTTGATTCCATTTTCTACATAATACTGATTGAATTCATTTGATGTCAACTTGCCTCCTCTATCTGATCTGAGACATTTTAAGGTTCTTCCAATTTCTTTTTCTACTCTAACCTTATGCTTTCTGAACACATCAAATATTTCTGATTTATCTTTTAAAAAGATGAATGACACTATCATTGAATAGTCATCAATAAAAAGTATAAATAATTAATCTCCATGATAGTTCTCTAAACCAATATGACCACAAATATCTGTGTGAACTAGATATAATAGATTTTGTGATGAGTATTATTTTCTTGAAAATATTGAAAAAGTCATTTTTTCCAAATTGACATTCCTTACAGACAACATTCTTTGATTTTTTTACTATCATAATTCCCCTTATATTTTCTTGCTTACTTTCTCTATATTATCAAAGCTTATCTGACAGAATCTCTTGTTCCACCATCTTTCTTCAACTTTAGCAATCAAACACTGTCCTAGTGATGTATGCAACTTGAAAAGTTTTCCTTTTGTTTTCTCATCATTAGTAAGTAATTTTTCATTCTTTTCAAATATTTTGCATTTTCCATTACTAAAATCAAACTTAAAACCTTTATTGTTCAATTGTGAAACACTCAAAAGATTGTACTATAAGCCATCAACCTAATAAAATTTATCACATACAATATCACTAGTTAGATTAATTGTAAATTTTCCTCTGACCATGTAGGGTGATCAATATCCAAATTTAACTGATCCTCCATCACATAGTTCCATGGTTGTAAACTTATGTTTGTCTCTAGTCATATGATGTGTGCATCTTCTGTCAATGATCTAGTCATTATTCTTGTCTATTCGTGAGATTAAGCTTTTTGTTCTCTGATAAATTCTTTGTCGGTAGATAATTCTTCTTTTATGGAAATAAAAACTATCTCCTCATCATCTCCATCTACACCATCTTAATTGTCTTCATCCTCAACTATATAACATGATTTCTTTCCTTTTTTATCTAAAGTATATGTTCTTCTTGCACGGGTTCATCTTCTCTTCACTTTTCTCCTTCTTTGGGTTGTTAGGACATCTATGTGCAAAATGACCAATTTGTTTGCAATTCCAGCATGCAATGAGACTCTTTCCTTTGTATATACCTTTACCTTTGGGAAATATTTTTACTATTAGGGATTCTAGTTCTTCTAGCTCTCTTTCCTCTACTACTAGGCCTTTGTATTGTCCATAATCAACAAATCTTCTTCTTTGGTTTGTGTCTTCACTTGTTGAAGCTTGAAGTGCAACTTCACTAGTTGTTTGACTATTATCATAGTTTCTAAGCTCAAACACTATTAGCCTTCTGACGAGTAAATAAATGGTAATCTTACTTTTATTAATAGTTCCCAGATCTAGTATAGATGAAATTCTAATTGCATATCAATTAGGTAAAGTCCCTAATGGCTTACTTAAAAATTCACTTTCTTCAATAGTACATCCATATCCTTTGATTACAACAAAAATTTCTTTAATTCTTGTTCCATATTGTGCAATAGTCTCATTCTCATTTATTTCCATTGCATCCAACTTCCCTTTTAGTCCTTCTACTTTTGCTTCCAAAACATGTGTATCTCCATCATGAGCTTTTAACAATTTATCTAATATTTATTTAGCTATTGTCAAACCATAGATATCAATCTGCTTTGAGTTCTTTAAAGCACTAACCAGTTCAATCATTACTATCTTGTGTAGTAGCTTTGTCTTCTTCTATGCATCATCAAGTTGTCTAGTAGGTTCTCTATATTATGTGATAAGAAAATATTTAGCAATATATCCAAGTCTTGATAAATGCAGTTTCATTCGGCTTGCCCACATGCCAAAGCCATCTTCATATTTGTTAAACTTTGGTGCTTCCTTCTTATACACCTTCCAATATTTTTCCAAAGTAGCTATGCTTCTAGTTCAGGGATAAAAGCTTTGATACCAATTGTAGGTATAGGATTGACTACTTGGGGGGGGGGGGATGAATCATTAATCACCTAATTTCACATTTTCCTCTAGTTTATTATTTTTACATAGTTTATTGATAAGTTCCAGTTATACATATAGTGACGTTATTGGCTAAACAAATAGTACACCCAAAAATAATAATATAACCATAAAAAAATTGTAACACCAAAATTTATGTCATGGAAACCCAATTAGGCTGAAAACCATGGTGTGATAATGATGCCCAAAAATATAGTATTCTTCTTGAATACAATCTATTAGGAGCTTACCTAATTAAGGGTTAGAAAATACTGTTAAGTGTACCTCTTTATAGGATTTCCTTCTAGATCTATTAGGATCTTTACTCTATTAGGAGTAACCTTATTAGAGGCTCTTAACACTCTAATCTAAGAATGTCACCTTGTTAGAGGTTTTACAATAGATTGATTAAGATTACACTTCCAAGGGATTTAGACTGCTATAATGGTAAGAAAGTAACATAAATAACAATGATCTATGATTTGTAGTACCTTTATATATTAGATCCAATGAATCTCTTCAACATAACAATATGCCATTCACCATTCTTCTTCCTTCTTTCCACTTTGATAGCTCTGGTCCTCTTTCTAGCCACTATTATCTTCTCTCTTTTTCTTTTCCTTGATTCTCCTTTTTATGCTTTACAAACCCTAAACCTAGATCTTATAGTCACAATGACATCTCTCCATCCATGTAGAAACTTCTTGAACAGTCCCATAACACTTAACCTAATACTTGACTTTATTTTCCAACTTTACCAATAATAGATAACTTCAACAATAAGATTCTTGTCTCTAATAACCTAATAAGATAATCCATCACTTAATTATTTCCATTTGTCATTCCAGCTATTACCCGATAAGGTGATTCCTATTAGCATGAATGCTGATGATATTCCTATGGGGGAGTATCCTAGCATTGGAGAGATTGTTAGCATGACTGTGTGTTGAATTCATGACTATGTTTGTCAGTGATGTCAACATGTTATTGATTCAGCCAAAGAAGTACATAGAGATAGAGACTGTATGATTCAAGGAGTGAAGATGAGATCAAGTGAAGTTGAGTCCATATTATATAGAGTATCTTGATAGCGAGGCTAAGAGAGAATGTAGAAAGTCAAAGACAGGTAGAAATTATTCAAGATTTATAGAAGATACTTTATAGATAGAATTCCTAAGAAATGGTTTCTGGTAATGGGGTTATATCTCTTAACAAAGATAGAATCTATTTGAGTGCAATTAAACAGAGGTAGAAGATATCCTGATGATGATTTTAGTGAGTGTAGGAAGTCTAAGGTTGCATGTGAGAAATATTTATAAAATTGTAAGCCAAAATTTTATGTAATTATGAAAAGATGTAATGAAACATGTTATCTTAATGAGGTCCTATTGTAATTGTAATTGGGAAAGCCTCAAGGCTAACTCAATGAATTATTTTGAGGACCTAGTATAAAGGAAAGTTATTTTCCTTGTGATAAAGTGTAGAGATACTTTTGAGATAGAAAGAAAATTGTAAGTGCAAGGTACATGTGAGTGAGAGATTGAAGGGATTATTGTGATGTGAATTTGCAGATTTGGTATTGAGATTCGAGGAGTATTTGGTGCAACAAAGTTATAGTGAATGATAATAGTGAATATATTTGGAAAAGAGTGCTCACAAAAATTTGATCAAATTGCTATTTTTTTGAAAGAAATAATACAAAGGATAGTTGGATAGTGAGTTTGATGGTCTTCCCCTGAAGCTGTTTGGACAACGAGTCCTTCTGCCTTCTACAGCTCCTAACAGGGTTAGAATCTCCTCATAGGGATTAAAAGTCTCCTAAGAGGGACTAATATCTACTAGATGTATTTCACTAGATCCTAATAGAGTTCATCCTCTTACAAGAAAATTATTTATTAGCACGTCATTTTGTGGGTACCATCCCCACCAGGGTTTTCCCTAGTTAACATATCTAGTGTTATTGTGTATGGTTATCTTCTTATGGTTTCTATTTATGATGACCACATGTTTACAGACTAATAAGGTTGATACATGTTGTTTTGATTAGATAACTGATTTACTCATCCTTCCTCTTAGTTATCTTGGTGGACTTTACTTTCTAACAGTTGGTATCAGAGTGTTAGGTCCTTGAAGGAAAAGCTTAACAACTTAAGGAGATATATGGTGGGTCATTTCAGAAAAGAAATTCTTGACCTCGATGGAGTTAATTATGATAGCTAGAAAGAGAAAATAGAGACACATCTACTATATATGGATCCAAGATATTGGATGATGACTAAGAATGGGAAAACCATGGTTATGATGTAAAAATATCCCTTATATGGGAAACTATGATGTGGTGTGACCTTGGATTACTTCAAATACCCAAAATGGAGTCAAGAGAGAGTTCTACACCTTTGAAATCAAGTTACTCAAAAACCTAGCCTAGGTACCCAAAAGACTACAACTAGGTCTTAAAGCACAAAATCTCCAAATAATTGGTTTATGCTTGAAATGGGAACCTATGAGTTTATAGGGGAATAGAACAGTTCCAAAAGATTCAAAAAACTCAAACTGGTGCATTTGAGTTGTCTATTTTTCTCCCAAAGTCTATAGATAGCAAAACTTCCTCTTAGGCCTAATTGCTAGGTTTTATGAAGGAAGTACAAAATAGGTGTTTGACCAAGTTAAGCTATTAACTAGGAAGCATGTAGGTATCTATAAGGTATCATTATCTACCCTCAGATTGGTTTCATCCATCCCCCTAGTGCTTGCAACACTTTAACACCTGCTATCTTGCACCAAACACATAGAGATGTTTGGCCTAAGGCTTGCTAGAAAAAAGTGTTTGCCTTGCTTTTCATGTCCCATTCTTTAGGGACCATGTTGTAAATCTTCCTAACTTACATTTTACCAAGTGGCATGAGGTTTCCACAATGGGAATGCAAGTTAGGACTATTGGCAATATGGTCAGATAGATGTATTGAGTGTTGTCATTTATGGCAACATGTATTCAACATTTCATTTATGCATTTAGAGACAAAAAATTGTCTAAGTGTTAGACAACTTGCAACAACACAGAGAGAAGATGTGATGTGTATAGATGGCTCATTAAGAGTTAGCTCATGTGTAGTTGAGGAAAGTTCTATGACATTGTCATGATGATGTGTACCAGTGCATAGGTGTGTACAGATAGTACAACATGAGTTATGATTGAAATAATAGTACAGGTATTTAACAGAGCATAACAAAGCATAGCAAAGAATTGGATTGTATGAATTCAAGAACTATTTTGGTGAAAAAAATAATTACTAATTCATGATGAGATGACTATGTGGATATTATTCCATAAGTTATTTCATATTATGCAAAGCTTGTGAAAGCATGAAGGCCGACTAAGAAGTGAATTATGTAAATGAGAGGTATAAGTAATGATCTAATCTTATGAAGATAAGTATGTGATATATGATGAACTATGTGACATATGTATGATCTATGCAAAATTTGTGATTGATGTGAAGTCGATGATATGTGAACTACATCTAATGTATGATTAGAGCAAGTGCAAAATACAACAGACGTAAAGTATTGTATGTATATCTACTCTTGTGAAGAGCTGAATTATATAATTACATGTTAGGGTAGTGGGCTCTTCTTTCATGAATTCTATTTGATCCACCAAATCCTAACAACATTGAAGCAACTCCTAATAGGGTTGAGGCTTCTAACTAGGCCTAATCCTCTAACTAGGACTTGAGACACTATATGTAATTCATAGACTCCTATCAGGGTCAATATGCTTAATAAGATCCTATTGTTTAGTGAATCATCTAGTGGGTATCATCCCCACTAGGGTTTTTCCTTGGCCAGGGTTTCCCTAGTTAAGAAATAATGGTGTTATGAGTTCTCTATGTGCATGGTTATATTTACTATTCATCATTGTTGGTTTACTTTCATATGAAAGTTATAAAGTAATTAACAATATTTAGTTGTGGGAAAAAGTTTGTAGACTATTGATTCACCCCTCCCTCTTAGTATTATCTATTTCAAACAATTGGTATTAGAGTCCAATTACTCAAAAGAAGTTTAGCAGCTTGAGTAAGATCCTTGAAGATATGGAATAGTTGAAGAAAAACCTTGAAGAAGCTCTTGAGGAGATTGACCTTCTTATTGAAGAAAGAGATAACTTGAAAGATAGATATGAAGAAGTAAAAGTATTCATTGGTAAATTGAAAGAAAAGATTGATGATCTAAAATCTAGCAAGGAATTAATTGTGTAGACTAGTGACAATGATGAAGTAGAAAATCTCTAGAAAGAAAATGAGATTCTGAAACATGAATTGAAAATTGTTGAACTTAAGTTGAGTTTTAAGAAAATGGTGGCAAGAATGAACTTGAACTAAAAACTAAGAATGCAGACCTTAGATTCCAGTTAAGTCAAGTTACATCTAAATAAATACTATCAAGATTGAGCATATAGAATTAGAAAAGTATCACTAGTACATTTGGCCCCATTTTTAGACCAAAATTTTTGACCATCTATTAAAATGGGGTCAAATTGGTCGGAATAGGCAAGAAAAATGTATTTAAAAAAAAAAATCCATGCCCATGTTGGTTGAAATTTTGACCAACATAGGCATAACATGATAAAATAAAAAAGGGGCAAGTTAGGGTTTATTGTTATGAGCGCGCGCAAGAGCTACATAGGAATTTCATTTGGAGCATGGGAGTTGCACAGGGCAAGTAGAGAAGAGAAAGTCAAAGAATATTTTAGAGCATTTGGAGATGTTGTTGAAGTAGTGATTATGAAGGACAAAATAACAGGGCGAGCTCAGGGTTTTGGCTTTGTGGTTTTTGCAGATCCATCTGTTGCAGCATGGGGCTTAGGTCAAGGTAGTAATAACCAGGAAAATGGAAGTGTTGCTAGGTATGCAAGTGGCTATGGAAGCTCTAAAAACATCTATGGTTCAAGTGCTAGTTCTTATCCAACACAAAATAGTGGGTATGGAACTAAAGTGGCAACATATAGCTCAACAACAGAGGCCTATGGAGGTACATGCACTGATAGTTACAACAACTTTGCTTATGGAGACTCAACTTGGAGATCAAAACCATCTGATCCTATTGGAGCACATTCAGTAGGCTATAGGCTAAGCATAGTTAGAGATGAGTTGCATAAATAAACCCTGGCAACATACATTTAGGCTATTGAGATAAACCTGCCAATGGATATAGAGGTGAGACAATCAATACGATCCAGAAATATTTTCTATTTTCTTTTGTAGTGTTAGTTTTCAAAGGCAAGTTAGTTTTTAGGTCTTTTTCATGGACCAATTAGGATTAGTCTCAACTTCATGCTTATTCATACTTTTTTACAAATGTTTTTGTTATTTTCTCAAGGAAAAAATGTTAAAAATTTCGTGAAAATCTATTATATGTTTCATTTTTAAAAATTTGATCAACAATATATTTTGTATAGAGAATAGCCACATCCCATTGTAATATGACATGCCTATACATATACTATATTAAGTGCTAATTAGAGTAAGATTACATTTATGCTTGCAAATTTCGTGCTTGCCTATCTATTTTTGTAGTTGAGAGGACAGTATGATTTCTCTAATATTTTGAAGCTGAGGTGATCTGGTTGATACTGCAATTATTTCGAGTTTTTCTATAGCTAAGATACACTAAATATATCATTGATGTAATATTTATGGTTTTTGTATTTTAGCACTTTAGATAGTACGATCCAATGCATACACTAACCAAGGAATGGAAATTTCTATGTGAAATTAATTACAAGTATTTTGGTTTGGGTCATGTTTTGGATCTTAGTTCTAGCTGACATTATAGTTAGATTTAATGATCAGGTTAGGCTATAGATATTCAGTCACATTGTGAGTGACTTGGTCCGTGTCTCAACATGTGACTTGAACTATATATCTGATTTAATTATGTATATTCTCTAGATTTGTATGGGTGTCCATAACTTCTGTAATGGTAGTTGTATTAAATATTGGTCCAAACAAACTTCTAGTTGTATCTTTGTAATTCCTCTTTCAATTTTATTTTGAAGTGTTCATGATAGACTCATGGGCAGAATAGAATCTTATAGAATCTCTTATGCCTGAGACAAGATAGGGTTGAGGCATAGATGCCCTGCCATAGAGTCCATATTAAGACTTCTGGAGCCACACAAGCCTTCATGATGCGTGCCATCTTCACAATTTTATCACTGAAGGGTGGAATTAGGTGCATAGGCTTTTATGTTTTTATAAAATGTTATTAAAAATAAATTTCCCCTATTCATCAAAATAGTTAATCACATCAAAGCATCTAAGATCCACATTTAGAGGGGAAGCAAGACATGATCACATGGTACACTATTGGACACACACTGCACACAAAGTTTTTTCTTCAAGGACCTATAGGTAGAACATTCCATCTATAAAAAATATTTCTAAAAATGAGTTAATCACATGCATTTTACACTTGAACATTTTATCTTATTGCTAATGCATAGTAGATTGCATAAAAATGCACACATGCCATGAAATTTCAAATTCAAATAATTAATCATCTAAAAAGACAATAAGGTACTAGATTCTATCACCAAAAAATGATGGTGCATTATCAATTTACAAATGCAGTTATACTACACCAATCCCATTTTTCCAATAATTATTTTCATATTGATTAATACTTGTCAAGATATAATTAGTAGCTTTCTAGGCATTCCCAATTAACATTGCTAATTTAGAATCTAAATTATGATTTAAAGTGAGTTAAAATAAGTGGTGTTTGGGTATTAAATTACACACAATACTGACAAGACTACCATATCAACCACATGGCCATTCTATCAAATTACTCTCTTCCCAGTAAGTCCAACTGCCATGTAGAAGAATCAATTTTGGTTAGCAGGTTTAGTTGATGAGGATTCTCACTGCTGGAGTAAAATAAACTCCAGGTATAAAGTTGATCCTTTAAACACAAATAAGCTATATTTTTTGTTACTCCCACAAATAAGCTATATTTTTCTGAGTGTTTGAAGCTATTTCCACAAGTTGTTTGTATTTTCTCTTTCTATGTTGCTTCTTGTGAATTGTTTGGGATCTATTATTTAATTTTCAAATTTTATTTTGTTGTATGAGTAAGGAGGGCTCATCTTTGCCAGTATATCTCCTCTCCACTTTTCTTTTGTTTGGAAATGTAATCATTATTCTGCTAAATCAATTATTTTTAATTAATTTTTTGGTTAAGGATCTAAATTGTGCTCTGTTCTCATAGTTATCGTCTTCCTTTATGTTTTATATGTTCTTGATGTCCGTAACAAGAAGATTGGTAAGGATTTAATTATTGGCTAAATATTTACATGCTTAAATTTAAGAAAAGTTTGGTCCATCCTTGCATGGTTTGCATCTTCTTTGTTGACTAGTCTGTATTATTTATATGATAATAGCAGACGCTTCCAAGCAGCCCACTATCTAGGAGATCACAACAACAGTGGTAGAGGTCAGTTTTAACATAATTTATTTTTGTAAAGTTTATGTACTTTTGAAATTATCATGATCAAATAAGATTCTTAAGAACAATAAATAGATATACCTAAGCAACAATAGAATACGTAATGCTTTATCCATACTGTGCCTATGAGGTTCCTTGTTTGTTCGTTGATGAGTTGGGAGCCATGCTAACCTTTTTTTTATCCCATTATTTATCTTTTCTATGAAGTTTCTCTAGCCAAGTCATCTATTTTGTTGGCCTTCACCATTCTGTTAGCCTGAATTCAACCATTCTTGTAGGTAAATAATTCACAGCTCTATTAATGTTATTTCAATTCAAATAAATTAAACATGTTCTAGACTAATAGTGGATCAATTTTGGTAGTTTCTTAGGTACCTTAGCCATGTTGTACTTCAACAATGATCCACACTACATTCTAGAGAGTTTTCTACAAACATTATCTCAAACAACTTGTGCTTCATCACTTTAAATGCATAGTTTATGACTGATATGCATCTATTCTTTCCTTTTTAAGTTTACAATCAACAATCTCATAGTTTTCTTTAGCCCTCACTTGCATCCATATTTCAAATTTTGAAGTCTCTCGACTCTCATAGTTTTTATTTTCATGATGATAATAAAAGGTGCATCCATATTTATAATTCTCAAGTCTCTTGACTCTCTATGAGATGGTGTAGCAAAACTATCAGGCTTGAGATCTCTTCAATGATGCCCATCGATTCATACAAGCTTTCCCGTCTCTTCTCACATGGCTACACATTCTGTTTAGCTGTTTTTACTAGCTTGGTCAGAAAACACTGTATGATGATCAAAAAAATTTATGTCAACACAATTGAAGATTATGACTTTGTGTTTTGTGTACTTGTTTGTGTTTTATTGCACTTTATGTTTTCTTGGCACTTTGTGTTTTATTGCCCTAGAGGCTAAAATAACGATGGTATTTTCTCTCTTGACTACAACATACTAATAAGCATGATGCATACCTTCATCTCTCAAACAACTTATGTCTAACTTCCTCAAAACCAGCAGTTGACATGATTGTCAAGTAAACTGACCAAGTTAGTCTCTGTATCATCCTGTATTCTTAGTCATTTTTCCCTTCTGCTTAATTTGAAGAAGCATCTCTAAGAATATCTTATTTGAGTTTTTCATAGCTTTCCTCATGCTCTAAGAAATCATAATCAAGTTCATCTTCCAAGAAAACTTCATTTGTTAACTGATCCTTCACGAACAATTAATAGCACATTTTTGTTGCAACAACACACTAAAAATTTCATTGTTGTTTCTTGGAACCATAAATTCTAGAAGATAAGAAAATTACTTGAGTGAATTAATAATCTCTTATACTAAAATCACCCAACATTTCTTGAATCAATGAAGTGAAAAGAGACCAACTTAGTGTAAACTCTGTTGGGAGTTAAAAGAAAATATACTCTTATTTGACTATGAGCGCATATTATTTTTTCTCATTTTTTTTTATAGGTATTGGTAGTATTAGGACTAGTAGCCTAATCATGAGGTTGGTAGCAAAAATGAAATGGAAGTTTTGTTAACAAGGAAACCATGGGGAACTTTTAGTTGAGGAAAATATATTTGTAATGTTTGATTTTATTGTTGATCTATTACTATTGTTAATATTTGGGAAGTAGGAGAGAAGGAGAGGGAAGGGAGGGAAAGTGGGGATGGGGGAGATGAGGAGAGAGAGTGAAGACAAGACATGGAGCGGGGGAGAAGGGAGGGATGATGAGAGAGGGAGAGAGGGTTTGAGAGGGGAAGGAAGGAAGTGGGGAGGGTGAGAGGTGAGAGGGGGAGAGGAAGAGTAGGGAAGTGGGGATGAGGGAGCGATGAGGAGATATGGAGAGGGGAGAATGGTAAGTTACCATGATCTTTACTTTCTATTGCATCAAGCACGGTTTGTTATATGCTCTAATCATTTTATACATTGTTAACTTTCCACTATGATTTTTTAGTTAAGGAATTAAGAGAGAATTGCAATGTGGTAACTGAATAATTATGATTTCAATATGTAATATGGCAGGTATTGGTGAGAATTTTTAATCAATTATGATTTACATCTTTGGTGGTTCTAGCTTTTTGTTAAAAACTAGAGTAGCTAAATTTTGCAGAAAAATCTTGTGCATTCAAATGCAGATTTGGGAGCTCACAAAGATTGAACATGCAAATTATTAACTAGAAAGAAATCAATGAAAAAAATTCAACTTGCATTAAGGTTATAAACTATGAAATAGAGATATTAAATGCACAATCTTCAACTTGCATATATATCAACCATGAAATGAAGATATTTGCTGCATTAAATTTATTGTTGAAGATTTTTCAAATTATAGTTTTATTTCAAATTTCAAATTTTGAAGAACTTGTTTGATCTTGAATATTCAGTTGAATTTATCTTGCCTCTAAATATAGATGTATAAACTATTAGTGTTGGAGCTCTATTTCTCATGATAAATTTTGAGTTTTTGATCATTTCATGTATAAATCTTTCAGGCTCTAAATGAATTTCTAGATGGAGATGCCATATTAATGTTAGATCCAAAAATAAACAGAAACCCTACTATAAACTTAGTGATAGAGAAAATGCTATTAAGGATTGGTTAAAAGGCTTGGCAATGATTTGGTTTTGTTCAATCAGGTACACTTCATGTGTCCAAACTTTGTCTACTTAGAATTTAGCTCTTGTTTATGGCCTATTATTATTATGAGCTTTATAAGTTTATATAGTTCATTTCTCTATTAAAAATTGCTATTACATTTTGGTTTTCTTTGTGTTGTACATAATCCAAATTAGCCTCACTGTTTGAACTTCACTTATTCATCTACGATAGTGCTTTAAATTTTTTAAACTTATCTCTCCCTTATGCCACTTTGCACCTTCCAGATTGGTAAGGGGTTTCTCCTTTTCTACTATACCAACCATTCCAATTGCATTTGATGATAGTGATTATCTATGCTATGGCCCTTTTTGTATGTTCTTTTTTGGGCTTCTTTTATATAAAATATCTACGATTTGATTATAATCTATAAGAATGGGGATGGAAGACAAGCTACTAATGATATTCAACATTCTCAATTGTTGAAGTCACCACCATAGATATTGCAGGCACATTATTAAATAACACATTGATATGTTAGGATTGTGATTTTGCCCATCTGTTTACTTCTGAAGTTTATGATTTTTGGACCATTCCTTAATCTTGTGCCCAAACACTATGTACTCTTAGGCATTGCTTTCAAAATCAACTATTCTAATGTTGTACTCTATAAAGTGGCCACTTTTACGTGTTCTACCAAAGATTTGGTGCCTCTTGTAGCTGCTTTATCAAGTAAAGAAAAATCCCTGTTATGTTCTTTAGATTAATGAAATACTTATAACATTAAAAAAAATGTTTAGAATTAAACCCATTTATTTCTTATTATAGGGCTGCATTAGCCTTATCCTCGAAAAAAGAAGAGGAAGCCTCATGTTATAAGATTAGAACCACAAGAGCCATAGGAGAATGCTGAAGATAGTCATGATGTGCCTATTATCATCATGACTATCTTCGGCATTCTCCTATGGCTCTTTTGGAATATTGTTTTTTTTTATTGCAAGTTATTCAAGGATTGCAACATTTACCTCCAGTGTCCACCATTTCTTAAACTAGACCAAAGATCACCTCCAAATTTTGTCACTCCAATTTCCTCCAACATTAATATTTGTAACCCTCTCAGTTGCTATTATTTGTAATCCCCAATATGTTGGGAAGGGAATCTAGCTGAGACAGATTTTGATCCAACCTTGTATTTTTTTTTGGAGGTTCTGCTATCAAAAATCCTCCCCTTGTATAAAAGGAGGTATGCCTTCTTAAAGACCCTTATAAAGGGCATCTGTAATGTATACAAGACTCTGATCCTGGGCTATACCGAGGGTTTTCTTTGCCTTGTTCTTTTTCCCCTAGTGCCTGCAATTGAACAGGGCAAAACTTTTGTAAAATCTTCTGATAATATAATATAAAGTCTTGATTACTATTGCGTATTAATGAATCTTATATCATATTAATGAATGTTATGTGATTGTATTGATTGAATTTTATAGTTCATAAATGGATGAATGAAATGAATGAAGTATGTAATTAGATGTTAGTGGGGAATTTAGATTGATGTTAGGGGGAGGGGGTTGAGGCTAGATGAGTTTACACCTTCATGTGGTTGGCCTTGTTAAGTAGAGAATATTATAGTATTCTTGAAACGAAGTGAAGCTCAAACTAACATACTAAGGAATCACAAAACCCAAATCCATCTACCTCTCATCTTCTCATCCCAATAAGTCATCTTTTCTGTCAATAGCTTTATTTTTTTGCAAAATATTTGGAGGTTTTGAGAATGTTGAACCTTAAAAATTTATTCTAGATGTTAATTTTTTTGAGATGTGGAGAATCGCTTTGTCCTGTGTGGGGATGTTCTAGAATCTTGATATTGGTTTAAATATGAGCTTACTATAGGTTTTTTATTCACCAAGTTTCTATAGAGATCTTCCCATTCTAGACCATCTTGATGCACAGTTGCAAATTTGATAGGATTTTGATGGTTGGAGAGGCCATTAACCTCTATGCTTTGCTTGATGTCCATACCGTGTTCCCAAGGTGCCATTTTACCACAACTTAGAAGCAGGCTAAAGAAGTAGTGGAATGTTTCCTTACAGCTACCATTACCAATTGCATTTTTTTACAAGTTTGAATAATGAATATTTAATATATCCATTTACTGCATATCCCACATTCATGGATTTCCATGAGATGACATCACTTTAAAGCAAGAATAATGTGCCTTGTCTATTCTTTTGTATTTTGCATATGTATCTAATAGCTACCATTACGAATTCTATTATTTTTCAAGTTTGAACAATGTATATTTAATATATCCATTTACTACATATCCCACAATCATGGATTTCCGTGAGATGACATCACTTTGAAGAATAATTTGCCTTGTCTATTCTTCTATATTTTGCATATGTATCTATCATTGCATTTCCAAAAATAAAAATTATTTGATGATAATAGTATTTTCATCATACTTTGATGGATGTCCATGACCTACTCTAGAGCTCCTATTTTGGGATAGGGGGGAAGATGCCAACAAAGGTTGCATTCGCCTTTATTTTTACATGTGAGTTTTTGGTCTGTTTGTTTAGCATACGGATTTGTTTTCTCTTTAATTCCGTTCAACAAAAATAGATTTGCAGATTGAGTTTCTTTAGGAATTCTCTTTCAGTTGAGCTCACAAGGGAGATCAGCTAGCGAAGATTCTCTATTAGCTTTTAATATGCGTCATAGATGAGATTGCATTATATGGTTTGAACAAGATGTGGAAAAAAATCAAGTTGTGTGATATTTCAAAAGATTGAAGATGAGCCCATTCTCGAGTGTAGTAATCAATCTCAAAGCTCCTTTAGCCTGAGCATATCATGTCCTTTGGATGATCTTTCTAAAGCTGCGTCAACATTGTAAGAAAAATTACTTGATTAAGAAATTCATAATGTCTTTTAAACTCCTGTGGGGTAGATGTTACACATCCATACTCTGGAGAAGATTCTAGTCCATCAATAGTGGTAGTAGGTTTTCAATATAGACCATTGTTTGTTGCTATTCTAGTTCACACAATTCATATAAAAAATGCTTATCTTAATATTTTGGGTTTGGTGCAAATGTTAGGTTTTTGCATCTCAAGATTGGCTTGAAGTCACAAAGTATGCAGACTTAGTTTATGCTTAGGCACACTGGCAAGAGCTCATTCAAGATTTGTATAAAGTCTGGCAAGAGCTAGTATAAGGCACTATTACTAGAGGAATGATAAAGTAGGCATCATATGTGGTATTTGTTTAGTCTATAGAGTTTTCATGCTGCTTAGCAAAAGATTGTTACATGTTGGTTCAAAAGTTATATATTTCAGGGTTGTGTATTTGTGCTAGGGATTTGCTTGACTGTAACTTTGCATTTTAAAAGTAGTCTTTTGGTACATATCATATGTCTGCCTGTGTTGTTATGTCCTTGTAAGTTCTATTTGAGACGTAAATGTCAGGATGCTGATTCAGTTTATATTTGATTTGGAGGTGTTCTACTTGAAATAGTGACCACCTTTTATACCAATGTATAGTACTCAATTTATATTCAGTCTTAAACTAGGATGATTACGTGTATTATGTAGTGACAATGTATAGCTAGTACAATCTGCAAATCTAGAATGTAAGAGATTTAATTTAGAAAGAATTAACTTGGGGAAAACTTTTACAACTTCACACACCATGGATTGGGGACGTGTTCTAAATTAGTAAATGACAAAGAGGAGAAAACCCTCTAGAGCACAATTTTTGCCTTGATCATTATGCATTTTATTAACATTGAACCAACCAATGAAATTGAAAATTCTTAGACAAGTTACTACTCCTCAAAATTAAAAATATGATTTTTGGAAATTCACTTGCTACTCAAAATTTAAAGTATGATATTAGGAAATTTGAATGATTATTTCACTTTGATTCTTTGCAGGGAGCTACTGATTTATTTTCATAAAGCAACAAGACAAAAGCCTCTGCAAATCATATTTTATAGGTAATTTATTTCATTTTGATTGGTTTTTGTGGTGAGATTTAGTTTTGCAATTTTTATGTCTCCTTAGCGACAACTTTGGTATTTATTCAGAGATCGTGTCAGTAAAGGATAGTTTTACCAAGTTCTACTTTATAATTTGGATGCTATTTGTAGGGTTAGTTTCCTAATACTCACTATAGTACTTGCGATTCAATTGAGATTGACATGGCTCATTAGTTTGTTTGTATTCTATTTGGATTTTGTTAAAGAAGATAGCTAAATGCTATATGAACTAAAAGTTCTATGGTGTGAACAAGCTTGTGCATCTCTTGAGCCAAATTACGAGCCCCCAGTGACACTTGTTCAAAAGCGGCACCATACTAGACTATTTGCAAACAACCATGCATATAGGCATTCTATAGAAAGAAGTGGGAACATCTTTCCAGGTAGGAAGGTCCTATAAGGCTATATAGTACTGTTCTACTCTATTCAAAGGTGTCAATTTGTAACGTTGATGTGGGTTTCCTATATTTTGTCAGGCACTATGGTTTTTTCAAAAATTTTCCATCCCATAGAATTTGAGTTTTATCTCTACAGTCATGCTAGGATATAGGTATAATACTTATTTCTTAGATCAACTTGTCATGCTTTCTTTGCTATGTATTATAACAAAAACTGATATGGTTTTAATCATTTATAGGGGACCAGCAGACCAACACATTATCATGTGCTTTGGGATGAGAAGAAATTGCCAAACTGGGAATGTGACTAAAGGATTAGCGAATGCCTGACATTCAATATTAGGCATCTTTGGAAGTAGTACATGGTCAATGCTCAGGTATAACTCAAACCACTCCATTCTCATAGATTTTACTCTTGGGCTTAAAAGTACTATTTTGTCATTTTAAGTAATGGATAGATGTGAAATTGTTAAGCTTTGAGTACACATGAAATCAAAGATTGTTTGGTAATCTATTTAATGGTAATGGTTGCCTATCAATATTCCCACAGGCCCTGTAAAGAATATGCCAATTGCCTACAGTCATACACACAGATCAAGAATTGGATGAAAAAATGTAATAGTAGTACCCTTAATACAAGGAGAACAAAAATTGAAAATAGAATTTGATCTAATGATAGGTGGTTTACAAACCACTTGTCAAGATGGATATATTATTCATGTGATAAATGTTCCCTAGTTCTTCAAAGTGCCTTTGTGGAGATTATCATTTCGTGCTAGTTCTACTGTAGTCATTTGCTCAACCTATGTTCCCAGCCACTCCATATCTTCCATCTCTTTGTCTACATGTGCCCCAATTCTGTGTTGTTAAGCTTGAAAGCATTTTGAATAGAGGCAAGTTGAGTTCATTGTTTGTTGATAGATCCTCTAAGATCATCAATGAAAAGTGATAGTGTCATCCTGACAAGGCATGATGTTTCCCTTTCTCCTTCTTTCTAGCTATTTGATCAGTACCAATAGTCCTATATATAGATTGAGGATTGGTTGATAACACATAATAGCCATAATACAAAGATAAACAAAAGACAAGTTAAAACCAACAAAGAGTGGGTGGCAAGCCACTATTCAAGGGTTTGGGAATGCTAGTTTGGGGGTTTTGATGTTGCAGGGTATTGGAGAGTAATTCCTTTTGGGATTAAGCAATTGAAGAGGTAATAAGTCACTATCCAGGAGTTGGGGTTGATTGGATGTCATTTGATGATACTTCCTTTGAAAAAGTAGTCATTTTTATGCATAAAAATAGGGTACCAGTCAAGGGTAGTAGTGCTAATCCAAAACAAACATAAGGAAATCCATGATATGTTGTAATACACCAAATAGGGCATTAGTGAGCATCATTATATTTTCGCATATCTTGGGAAAAACCAAAGTCATCCCCATTTCAAGTATGCAGCAGGCCTAAAGGGTAGAGAATTGGACTATTGGAATAATTTGAGAGAGTGTTGTATTGGGGTATTGAAATTGTGTTGCAACCTTACAATCCTTGAGTTCAAATGTTTTAAAGTTTATGAAGCCAAATCCTTCATTTAGGGAGCCTTGAAGATACATGATGATGGATGCCCCACATTCTCTTCGGTATTTTTGTAGTTAGCAGGTTAATTTTACAATTTAGATATTGTGGATTGCAAAAATCAGATTTTATTCTTTCAGTATTTGTGTCCATTGATGGAAATTCAACTATTAAATTCTCTAACGTAAAAGAGACATTTTTATTTCACTTGAACTATGTGATGCAGATTTAGAAATGTTTTGTTGGTTGGAAACCATTTAATCAATTGGATATCACTAGATGAGTTGTTTCAACACCTAAATGTTTTGAGGGAATAGTAGATTTTCATTTCTCACTTTCAATGTAATGGAAAATGGGAATTAAATATCTATTTGGAATGAGGTTTTTGACATTGTGGCTTAGCTTTGATGGAATTAATCACTGCATTTAATAAAAATTGATATCAACTTTTCAAGGACAATTCTTGATAATTCTTCATGAAGTAAATGGTATTTGAATTGCTAGAGTTGAACTCTGATATAGAATTTGCTTCTTATTACCTTCATTGGTTATGTTTAAACACCAAAAGAAGTGCTTGAGCCAAGCCTCATTAATGTGCGAGTGGAAATCTAGGATCTTAATGGATTGTTCAAAATGTTGATCCTAATGGTATCTATAGACCATTCAATTGAACTATGTATTTGTTGTAGCCTTCCTCTAGGAGGAGGATTCAATTGAACTATTTGTTTAGGATTCCACATTTTGCATGCATTTCTACTAGGGCAGTTGAAATTTAAGAAAATACATTCTCTCAATATATATATTTTGTGCATATCCAGCAACCATGGCTTTTGATGACCACATTACGTTCAGGCATCTTGTCAAACAGTTCACATGACTTATCTATTCTTCCATTTTGCAAGCATGTCTCCCAAGGCAAATGCTACTACTTACTCTACACCATTTGAAAAAATCATTTATGCTTTGATGGATGCCTATAGCTTATCCCAAAGCTCTCATTCAATAGTTATGAGATGATCAATCAAGAGGAAATAGTTGAGAGCTTAGAGTGACACAATTTTCAGATGATCATATGAAATGAAATGGGCATGCGAGTAGAAAGAAACTAGAAAGACATTGTGTACAAATGAAGGCATGAAATGGATTGTTTTGGAGTACTCAACACAGACACTTAGTATTCAGTACATATCATCATTCGAGATCAAATGGGTGTGTGGGATTATACGCATAGTGAATAATAAAGGAGAGAATTGAACCCTCCCTGAGGCTCACACTTGTTGAGGTCCACTTTAAGAATGGCCCTTCCTATGAAATTGGTGTCTAAAACCTTTCTAATGAGATAATGTGTTATGAGCTCTTCATCAGTGGGATGGAATGTGAATCTAGGAGGTAGTTGTGCATCACCCATATCATGACTATAGCTAAAGTTAAGAGCCTTTATTATTGAATTCTCTTCCCTATTTCCTATAGCATAGGGAAGAGAATTCAATAATAGAGGCTCTTAACTTTAGTTATAGTCATGATATGGGTGATGCACAACTACCTCCTGAATTCACATTCCATCCCACTGATGAAGAGCTCATAACACATTATCTCATTAGAAAGGTTTTAGACAACAATTTCACAAGCAGGGCCATTGCTGAAGTGGACCTCAACAAGTGTAAGCCTCAAAAATTTTTGACCAAGCATTGGTCAAAATTTTGACCAATGCTTGGTCGGTTTCTACTAAGCATTAGTCAAAATTTTGACTAATGCTTGGCAGTTTTTGACCAATGTTGTGTAGGTTTTGTTAGTCTCAGAATGGTTTTGACATTTGAGTGCCAACACACTTAACCACTTTCTACATTGAAGTCGAGTACACTATGTATGCCGAGTCAGAAAATCCAATAGGTGCCGGGTGATCTTCAGGTACTGAGCAGCCTTTAGGTGCCGAGTGAAGATCGAGTACTGAGTGACTACAAGTGCCAAGCAAGATCCAAGTGCCGAGTAATATTTAGGTTCTGAGTCATAGATGATGCCGAGCAAGATAGAATCACTACAATAGCTGAGTAAGCCAGTTTCTTATATGTGCCAAGCATCAGGAAATAGTAAGTATCGAGTAACACAGAATGCACATATGAGTTTGTAACTTCACTAATTCATATGCAAACCATTTTTATGGATGACATATTATGAATCTCGAAGGATTAAATAGATAAGATTGAATCTTTTGTATTTCCTATTCAATCTACATGCAACCAATAAGAAAAATGGAGAAGGCATGCAACCAATAATAAAAGTGCAAAGAATGAGCGGGAAATAGAGATTCAATATGGATCGTAGATCCATATCTAACACTAAGTCTTCGAATATCTTTATAAGGAAGACAAAATCTCATTGTATGAGAGATGGATGAAGAGGTGTATGGAAAAACTATAGTGGAGTTCAGAGTTTAGAGTAAAAAGACTTAGAGGGAAAGAGCAACAAATAGATATTTAGTTGATCAAAACTAAGCAAGGAATACGAACAGATATCAAATTTCATAGAATCAAGATTAGAGAAAGCAGATCAAGTGCTTGAATTCAACAATCAAGGATTGTAGGCTATCAAGTTTATTATACCTAATACTCTCTAGCAATTGTATTAGAAAGGAAATCCTATGTTGATAGGTTAGCTTAACAACTATTTTGTAGATCCTTTAAATAGGTGATTAAATCCTTTAACAAGGTAACACTTCATGTAAAGTGTTTTTAAATCCTTTAACCAGGTCACTATTGACACAATGTAAAGCCTTTAATAGGGTAGACCATAAGAAGTGGTCAAACATTATTACTGCAGTGATTTTGTGGGTATCATCCCCACACTAGTTTTACCTTCTTATTCCTGGAGGGTTTCTGGGTTACCAAAATCTCAAGTGTTATGTGGTGATGCATATTTGTTTCTCATGATTGCTTAATGTTTATATGCATGCATGTTCATTTCAATCATATGTTATTAAGGGTTTTTTTAAAAAAAGGCTAAAAGCTAGTACTTCTGATTCACCCCTCCCTCTCAAAAGCATTCTTTCCATTAAGACATTCCAACAGGTTTCTACCAGTATTGGTCAAAATTTTGACCAATGCTTGGCAGAATTTGTGCCAACATGTTTGAAAGTTTTTGATCAATGCATTGGCCAAAATTTTGATTGACTAGTGTGTTGGTCAAAATTTTGACCAATGGGTTGGTCAAATTTGGTCAAAAAATGGGTCAAAATTTTGACCAATAATGGTCAAAAAATGACCTCAAATGTACTAGTGTATAATATCATTGTGAAAGAAGAGTTGATGTAAGCTAAACAATAGTTAGAGAAACTTAATTCCAGTAGTGAGAAGATAGATCAACAAATATTTCACCAGAGACCTTCTTATGACAAGACATGACTTGGATATTTGATTGGAAAGAAATCAACCAAGAAAGTTGAAATCAAAAGAGAACTAGATCCAATTATTGAATCCCCTAAGGAATCTGATCTGGGTACAGTTGAATCAAGTACATCTACTGAAGTATCAAAGGAAGTATAATTAATTGATTTATCAGTGAGACATGATGAACCTAAGAAAATATAGAAAGTTGATAAACCTAAGCAAGATGAATCACCCAAGGAAGTAAGACAAGAGTTTAGAGGTAGATGCTTGATATGTAATAAATTTAGACACACGAAAAGAGATTGCATAGGTAAGTATTTTAAAACCATTACCAATTTCTGTTGTTATAATTTTCATGGTTATGGACATAAAGCAGTAGAATGTAAAAAAACCTAAGTTTGATGATAATAATGAAAATAGTAGAATTTTTAAGAATACTAATCCTATAGGCAATGAAAGAGGAAAATCACATAACAAATCCAATGATGAAGAGAAATATAATGGAGAGAAGAACTAGTTTGTGTGTTACAAGTGTAAAAATCCTAGACACATTGCAAGGAATTGTAGAGCACCTGAGAATTATGATGAAACTAATCAGAGAAGAAATGCACCTGTATGTCAATTATGTAATAACTTCAGACACACAGTGAGATATTATAGAATGTATAGAACAAATTTTAACAAGAATCCTAATAATAGAAGGAACAACAACATAAATGAGAAAAGGAATGATAATGATAGTGCCAACAGTCAGAAAGAAGCAATTAAGGAACATGTTGATGAATTCAAAGAAGCATTTGTGATAGCTAAGGATCAAGAAAGCTCTTATACATTTTTAGAGGAACAATATTCTGATGTACCTGATAAGACATTGGAGTTACAGATTATTTGTGACTCATCCCACCTGAATTAAGCAATTTGAGAAGAGGCAATACATTAGTTGGTCATAAATGATGTTAAGGAGAGAGTTGGAAGTTGTGTAGTTAACAGAAGGTAAAGGACATAGAGTGAAGACTATGGTCAAGGGTGCAAGTCTAGATATGATTTTAGTGAGTAGGAATTCAGAAAACAAGCTTACTGGCAAATAGAGATAGTATTTGAATTTGTGGTAGATACCCATTTAATGCATAGTGCAATTTGAAATGATTTAAGGATTGCCAACAAGACTATGTGTACCATTTTTTCATGTGAAGTGTCTTGAGAAAATTGAAGAGATTCTTCATAGAAAATTGAAGTGTAAAGAGAAGTTTGTGAAGCACAAAGTTGTAGAAGCCCTAAATCATGATTTTAAGGTATTTTACAAAGCTAAAGTTGATTTTTTTAGTGAATACAATAGAATTGCAATGACTAGTCAAACCTTCTATGATGTGAGTGATAGACCATGGTATGTATTCAAGAAGCATCCATTTGTATCACTTTTGGATGACCTGTTGGGCACATTTTTGAAAGTTTCAAAGAATGTACTTCATGTTGAGGATATAAAAAGTTAAATCCACTATAAGATTGAGAGCATAAGAGATGAAGATATTCACAAAGATTTGGGAACCATGTGTAATAGTGAGCTATCTTTAAAATCTAAGTATGTGCACCCAAGTGAGTTGAATCTAGAGAAGTATATTTTTTATACGGAGTTTGATAATCATGATTGGACCCTAATTATTCTGATTAGGGTACAAGATGATTTATTATGGCTAGGTGCTACACAAATAGTTATTAACAATGACCTAATTCATAAGGTCATAGGATTAAGTAATGAGGGATGTAACCCTATCAGTTAGAAGAATGTAAGAAAGATGGTTGATATAAACCTAAATAGTAGGTTTGATAGAATAAACATGAAGGTAGACTCCATTCAAGATAAAGGAGTAAAGCTATTAAGCAATATATTAGGGTACAAGTTCAACCATGGATCAAGGGTTAACTTAGTACCAACTTGATTTTTACATGTGACTTATGTGATGGAAGTTCAAGGGAGAAAAGTTAATCTATGTGAGATTGTCAAATTGTAATTGTTGGATAATATTGCCAAAGTGAAGAAACTAAGAGTGTAGTTCTTAGATTTGAGTCCTTATTGACTCATTTGTTTTTCTATGCTACAAGGAAGTTTCCTAGAGTAATGAATTGGGATAGCAATGAGTGTGCAATGAAGATGGTGATGCAATGCTCCAAATCAAAGTTGGAAAATGTCAGAGATGATGAAATTGACAAAATGATGAAAATTTTCTAGTTATAAATGAAACAAAGGTATAAACCTCCCTCTATAGTAGAAAAGTATAAGGATGAGACATGCTTCATGGTGGAGATAGATAACACCTATATGGAAGCTGTGGTACTAAGGGTTAAGTTCATTGAACCCATGGGATATGAGATGAGTGTTGAGCCCATAGAAGGATATGCATAGATCATACTCAAATTTGAGAAGGACACAGAGTTCCCTAGATGGGGAACCTATGAGGATAAAATGAGAAGAGTTCATTCAGAACTACAAAACAAGGGAAACAAGAAGAAAGTGATAGATTCCATCCTCAAGGAATTAGGTATGACTAGAGAGGAACTTAATGAAGTCAAAGGTATTGTGATGGAAATGAGAGGAAGCAGATAGTCTGAAGTGTTAGTAGTAACCCCAATTATTATAGCAGGACCTTCAAAAGGTATGATAATAGCACAACCATGTGTGTAGGCCCCTATTGCACCATATATAGTAGTTGTGCAAGTGCAACTTGTAAGAACAAGAAGTGATCAGCCAAGGAGGTATCAAGAGGTGGAAGCACCTAGAACATAGAGGAAATTTGAGAGACTGATAAAGGTTAAGCAAGAACCTATATCCTCATCAAAGAAAAGATTCAAGCAGACCACTAGTGGACCAAGAAAGAGAATGAAATCAATGCAAGCCAATGAATATGACAGCTCTAAGGATGAAGCTAGAGATAGATCAGATATGCAAAATGTGTAGGAAGGCAAAATAACAGCTAGAAAGAAGGCATGGAAACCAAAGGTAGAGAACCTAAACATGAAATTAATTAATGATGAAAATTTTGTACAGTTAAATAAGTATTATAATCTATATAGTAATATGGATAGAAGGTAGTTAGAAAATGCCATTGTAAGGAATGTGATTTTGAGGAATAAGAAGTTTGAGAACATTTAGAATAAGATACCTAAATACCTATATAATAGGATAATAAACATGAAGAAGAGAGTCTTAGAAGAAGATCTAAATATAAGGATCACTATGATAAATACACTCTATGAAGTTGACTCCAAGGAGGACTCAAACAAAAATTTGAAGGGTATTGGGCCCTTGCCGAGGAAAAAAAGAAGAGCAATTCTTTTGATGGGAGGCAATAATGAGGATGTTAATTGTCAAATTCATGACTATAGTGCCTAAGGTAAGTGCATAGTCAAATCTTGATAGCCCAGTGTATGTGGAAGCACACACACCAAGCAGTGATGAGGGAGAAGTAGAAGAGCAACAATGGGCACCCTCACCACTACATATTGTTATGGCTACTAAATCTATACAAGTGAACAATACACACATAAATATAGATATAAAGGAACAAATATTGGTTGCACAACTTACCCTAGCTTTGATGAAGATGAAGAAGAGAAGAAGAAAGAGATAGAGAGGTTAGCAAAGATGAAGAGGCTAGAAGAAGTGGATAAAAAAAAGAAAGAGGAGGAGAAGAAACATCAAGCAAAAAAAGACAAGAAGAAGAAAGAAGAAGATGAAAGGAAGAAAGCTGAAGAAGATGCTAGGAAAGAAGCAGAAAGATTGGAAGAAGAAAAGAAGAAAGCTAAGGAAGAAAACAAGAAGGTAGAATTGAAAGTAGTTACACCTATTCCTATAGTAAACCCAGTCATGGCAGCAATAGTATCTATGTCATTAGATGATGATGATTACTATAAAGGTTTAATGAACTCGTTGAGCAAGTTGTTTGTAAAGAACAAATCCGTAAAGTCTTTGGAGAAGACATTGACTAAACTCTTGGACAAAATGCAGAAGATAGTTACTACAACTGTAACCAATCTAGACTTGTAGATAAAGGCCAAGAAGTTAGTAAAGATCTTTGATGAAGATTTCACAACTCTCTTAGAAGTGGCTTTAGTGCAAGCACATGCAATGCATGATGCATCACTGTTTGATACAATATGCACTAATGTGAGAAATGACTTGAAAGCACTCGATGGAAGCATCAAGGAACTAATAGAACACATTGATGAAGGGGAGAGATTATATGGATAGTGATCACCATCATTAAAATATTTGATTGTCTTTGAGAGTCAATTAAGGTAAAATGGGTGAAATTGAATCCCTCACTGTGAAGTTACTATTCCTAGAGACTAGCATTTATGACTACGAAACAGAAGTGGAGAAGATTCATAGTTTGATCAGAAGCTTAGCATTTGATAAGGAGAAGGTAGCAAAGAGATTCTCTAGTCTTAGAGAAATTTTGTCAACTAAGTTGAGTAGTTTGCAGAGGTAGCTAGAGGAATGCCTTACAACAAAGACTTCCTATGGCAAGTTTGCATATACTGACTTGAGTGTAGTTGAAGTGGAATCTTATGCACTATGGACACTAATCCATATTTCTGATTCAATAAAGGAAAACTAGAAGAAGGAAGTAGATAGGCTAAAACTTGTTTATGTAGATTGTTTTTCTAGATTGACAAGATGATCAACAATGGATCACCTAGTTTTGAGAATATAGTTTTCTTTTGTTTTTGACACCTTTGCCATTGATGTCAAAGGGGGAGTATTGTGTAAAAGGAAAATTGTAGGTATTATATATGTAAGGGGGAGTACTCTTATGTATTTATGTAACAATGTAAATGAGATATAAGGAATGTAATGATCCATCAAAACATGAATAAAATTTTTATGTTTTGAAGATAATTTTGTATAGTTACTTTTATTTGTTTATGTTATGTATTACATCATTTTGGGACTTAGCCAATTTTCCCAAATGTTTCCATCAATGCCAAAGGGGGAGATTGCTGGCAATATGGTCTAATAGATGTATCAAATGTTGTCATTTATGGCAACATATATTCAACATTTTATTTATGCATTTAGATATAGAAAATTTTCTAAGTGTTAGATAGTTTGCAACAACATAGAGAGAAGATGTGATGTGTATGGATGACTCATTGAGAGTTAGCTCATGTGCAATTGAGGAAAGTTCTATGATATTTTCATGATGATGTGTACCAGTGTAGAGGTGTGTACAAATAATAAGACATGAGTTATGATTGAAATACTAGTATGGGTATTTAATAGAGCAGAATAGAGCATAGCTGAGAATTGGATTGTATGAGTTGAAAAATTATTTTGGTGACAAAATAATTACTAAGTCATGGTGAGCTGACTATGTCAATATTATTTCATAAGTTATTTCATATTATGCGAAGTGTGTGAAAGCATGAAGCCTGACTCAGTAGTGAATTATGTATATGAGAGGTATAAGTAAAGATCTTATCTTGCGAAGATAAGTGTGCAATATATGATGAACAATGAAACATATGTATGATCTATGTGACATTTGTGATTAGTCTGGAGTTGATGATATGCAAACTACATCTGATCTATGATCAGAGCAAGTGTAAAATACAATAGACAAAAAGTATTGTATATATATCTACTCTTGTGAAGAACTGAATTGTATAATTGCATGTTAGGGTAGTGGGCTCTTCTTGCCTACATTGTATTTGATCCACCAACTCCTAATAGGGTTAAGGCTTCTAATAAGGCCTAGTCCTCTAACAAACTTGAGACACTATATGTACTTCATAGATCTCTAACAGGATCAATATCCTTAAAAAGATCCTATTGTTTAGTGAATCATCTAGTGGATATCATCCCCACCAGTGTTTCCCTAGTTAATAAATAATGGTGTTATGAGTTCTATATGTGCATGGTTATATTTACTATTGAACATTGTTGGTTTACTTTCATATGAAAGTTATAAAGTAATTAATAATATTCAATTGTGGAAAAAGTTTGTAGAATATTGATTCACCCCCCTTCTCAGTATTATCTATTTCTAACAAGGACATTATTTCTAAAACTAATCACTAAATGGAGGGTTTTGCTGCACTTGAGAAAGAAGTTTAGATAACTTTAGTACAAAGTAGTTTTAAACTCTCAAAACCATTTGAATTCTTTTGCTAAGATGTTCAAGATTCCAAATCAATCATCTATTCACATGTGCTAATCTGTACTAGTCTGTATACTATGAAAATGCAATGTTTACAAAAATATTGGAAATTTTATTGATTCAAAATGCAAAATTACATATTCTGTGTGTGTCTCTCTTCCACCCACTTGAAAGGACTATTTGAAGACCTTTCCCAACTAATCCAACCAATTTTCAAAGGTTGTGACTATTGGGAGTGATTAGGTGAAGTTTGTTAAATCTAGCAAAAAATTGTCAGCCTTACTAATAAGTCAATATTAGCTGAGCATACTCGGTCATTAAAGACAATTTCCCATATGTGTTGAGCATTTTAGTGTTAATTGAGTTTGGAGATAGTGTCAACCAAGTTGGGTTGGTTAATGAAGGAAAGTGAGCATAAACTCTATACCAGTTAACTCTTAAGCACTGCCAAGCTCTTAGACCATGCCGAGCAACAAGACCATGCTAAGTTGGGTTAGTTAACAAAGGATTCCTAGTGTTAACCAAGTACACAATTTTAGAATCCTAAGAACACACCTATCTTATCCTAGGACTAAGATGTGCCTAATGAACATAGTAAAAAACCCATGGTTTATAAAACATCAATGGTGACTAGGCCTTACAAGTAGGCTTGATTTATTAGGAAACTATTTTTACCTATTACAAATGTCTCTTAGGAACAAATTCCCTTGAGTAGAACTCATAAAGAGTTATAAATGATGGATGCTCTAGAGAATGAAGGGTTAGGTGCTCTTGTACCATACTTCCTTGTCTAAAAAATTCAAGTTCCACTTGAGGATAGTTGTTGAATAGAGGTGCCATGCTTGGTAATGCATTCCTCAATCATCCATGTAGCATCTATGTCTGGAAGACAAGTAGTCTTTATAGGGCTTCTTCCTTGTCTTCTTGACCACCTTAGAATCCAAAATCTTTTCCAATTGAAGTGGTTGGCTAGGTGGTAGATCCTTGATCCATTCTTCTTGTTCATTAGTATCTTGCATCACATCATTAGTACCTGCATCACCTTTGAAAAGGGTGAGATCATAAACATTAAAGATGTGAGAAATTGATATGTTAGGAGGCAATGAAATTTCATAAGAATTCTCTCCAAATTTGTGCAATATTTGATAGGGTCCAATCTTTCTCATCTACAATTTTGTTTGTCCCCTTGGTAGTCTTTCTTTATTCAGATAAGCCCATACTTGATCTCCTTCTTTGAATGAAACATGTCTCTTTTTCTTGTTTGCCTGCTGTTTGTATCTTGTAGTGTTATGATTCAGAGTATCTCTAAACTAATCATGAATTTTTTGATCCATTATGATAATTCCTCACCTTATGCATTGGTTTTGAATTCACTTGGTAAGTCTCTCAGTTCCATGACTACTCTAAGATGGTCCAATCCATAGTTTACATGGATTGGTGTCTTCCCTATTGACCTATTGACTGATTTATTGAAGGAAAATTCTACTTGAGGGAGGATCACATCCCATGTCTACTCATGTTGTTTTGTTAGACACCTTAAAAGGTTTCTTAATGATCTATTGACTACTTTAGTCTACCCATCTATTTGTTGAAGGAAAGATTTGTGCTCAACTTTTTCCATAAGGTCCTCCAAAAGTGACATTTCTGTCTGAAATAATGGATGTTGGTAATCCATGAATCTTGACTACTTCCTTAAAAAACAAGTTAGCAATATGTGAAGCATCATTAGAGCTCTTACAAGGAAAAAAATGAGCCATTTTACTTAATCTTTGTACAATTAAAAAAAATGCTATCAAAACCTTGTCTTGTCCTTGGAAGACCTAAGACAAAATCCATGCTAACACTGTCCCATGGCTCGTGTGGAATAGGTATGGGCTTATAAAGGCTTTGATTTTTTCTTACTCCCTTTTCTCTTTGGTATATTGTGCAAGTCTCAACAATTTTTTTGACATTAATAGGTAACTTGGGCCAATGATAATTTCTCCTTAGGAGCTCTAGAGTTTTGTCAATCCCAAAGTGACCTCCTAATGTACCACAATGCTTCTATTTGATTAGGTTTTCCCTCATAGAGCATATAGGAATGCAAAATTGTCCTCATTTTAACAATAGACCATTTTTCAAAAAATATTTAGAATATATTGTGTTATATGCATTAGATAATGTAGAACAATGCTTATGAATTTCCCTAAAGTTTGGACCAACTTTGTATAACTATTTAAGGGTGTCAATCCCCATGCTTTGAACTTGGAATTCTTCCACCAAGGTGGCTCTCTTGCTAAGAGAATCTTCTACTTTATTTGCAGTACCTTTCTTATGTTTGATTAAAAATGTGAAGGATTGGAGTTGCTCAACCCACTTCATGTGTCTGCATCTCAACTTGTCTTAGCTATTTAGGAAGCTTAGTACATGATTTTCTTTATAGATAATGAGTTCCTTATGAAGCAAGTAGTGCCTCCATTTATTTAGAGCTTGAACCATAGAATATAGTTCTAGGTCATATGTACTATACTTTTTCTAGGCATCATTTAGTTTTTCAGAGAAGAAAGCCACTGGTCTTTGCTCCTGACTAAGAACTGCTCCTATGGCAAGGTTACTTGCATCAAATTCTACTATGAATAGTTTGTTGAAGGTAGGTAGTGCCAAAATTGGATATTGTGCTACCATACCATTCAAATTTTCAAATGCCTCATCTGCTTGAGTTGTCCATTGAAACTTTGTCTTCTTGCCTTCCTTGATGGTATCCAAAAGAGGTGCACATATGTGATTGAAATTTGACAAATTTCCCATGAAATGTTGTCAACCTATGGAAAATTCTAACTTCACCTACTATCTTAGGTGTTGGCCAATTGATGATAGCCTCAGCCTTTTCAAGATCCATCTTCAAGGTACTCTTTGAGATGACAAAGCCCAAGAATGTTAATTCTATCTACATAAAAGCACACTTTTCAAGGTTTATTTCCAATTTCTTCTCATGTAGCCTTTGAAGGACTAGTTCCAAATTTTTCATGTTTTCTTGTTTAGTTCTGCTGAAGATCAATATGTCATCTAGATATACCACTAAATACTTACTTATGAAGTCATGAAGAACTTCATTCATCATCTTGATGAAGGTACTAGGGGAATTTCTTAGACTGAATGACATGACAAGCCATTCATATAACGCTTCAATGGTTTTGAATTCTATCTTCCACTCATCTCCAGGCCTAATCATTATCTGATGGTAGCCTAATTTAAGGTGTATCTTAGAAAAGTAACATGCTCATTCAAGTTGGTCTAGAAGATCTTCAATCCTAGGTATAGGGAACTTATACCTTATGGTTATTTTTTTGATTTCCCTAGAGTCAGTGCAAAGTCTCCATTTGCCATCCTTTTTAGGGGCCAAAACACTAGGGATTGCATAAGGGATGAGACTCTTCTAAATGAGTTATTTTTCCAATAGATCAGTGATCTACCTGGATACCTCTGCATTCTGATCAGGGGTTAGTTTGTAGACAACCTTGTTGGGAAGAGAAGCACCTAGTATGAAGTCAATCTGGTGTGAGATGTCCCTCAATGGTGGGAGTTCATTTGGGGTATCTCCTATAAGTATCCCTTTGTACTTTTGTAGTAGATCCTTTACTTCTTTAGGCACTTACTAGCTGACTTCTTTCATCATAGATTTGAGGACTAGGGAATAGCCTATTTGAGTGTCTTTAATGGTATTCGACATTTCTTGTTCACTTGCCATGACAACTAACTATTCTTTGGGTTTTTCTTAGTGACGGTTAGGGTTGGGAATAAGATTGTATTTATGTCAATCTTTGGTGATTCGATATTTATTAGTGACACCATCATGTTTGGCCTTAAGTTCATACTAATATGGATGACCTAGTAGAAGGTGACAAATATCCATGTCTACAATATCACAAAGAACTCTGTCCTTATAGTATTTTATTTGAAATCTACCCAAGCTTGTTCATTTATTAGTGTTTTTTGCCCTTTGGTTAACCAAGATACATGAGAGGGATTATTGTGGGGCATTATTTCTAGATTCAACTTATCTACCATTTCCTTAGAAACAAGATTTTTAGTAGAACCAAAATCTATAACTACCTTACATACCTTTCCATGGCTTTTGTAGTTGGTCCTAAAGATAGTCTTTCTTTATGGAGGTTCCACTAGTATGGGTGCTTGGATCAATGCCCTCTTCATCATGAGAGTAGACCCTTCTTTACCAATACAATCTCTAACACTTTCATCATCATCATCCCCTTGAACAATGTTACTCCTTCTCTCTCCTTGGTTGTTCTTCTTCTCGAGACATTTGTTTGTGCAGTGACCCATTTGGTTACAATTGTAGCACTTAATCTTCCCATTATTTCTTCCACCATTTTTGCCTCTACCATTTCCTCTCTTTCCTTTGTATCCACATCTTTAACTAGTCTCACCTTGAGTATTCTCCTTGTTATAATCTCCTTGAGGTTTATTTCCTTCTGTTCCTCTATTCCCAAAGTTTCCTTTTCCTCTATCATTCTTTCCCTTGTTTCTACCACTTTGTTCATTCCTCCCTTTTAACTTTTTTTCCACTTTGAGTGCTGATTGGTAGCAATGGTTTATAGTGGTAGGTCTTGTCAAACTTAATTCTTCTTGAATGGCAAGCCTCAATGCTTGCATGTATCTTGCAAGTTTCACACCTTTAGGTTCAACAAGTTTGGATCTCATCACCAACTTCTAAAATTCTTCAATATAGGTAGGGACGTCTATCTCTTTCTGCCTCAAACTCATTCTCTTCTTATGAAGTTGAACTTCATAATCTTCAGGGACATAGGTCTCTTTGAGTAGAGCCAACATCTTCTTCCATTTGGTGATTGGATTCTTTTCATTCTTCACCCTATCATCTTTAGTGAAGTTCCACCATGTGAGTGTAGAGCCCTTGAGTCTAGACTTGGCAATCTTCACCCTTTGGTTCTTATGGATGTCTTCACACTCAAAGAAACTAGTCAAGGCATCTACCCAATCCATTACAACCTTTGGGTCCGTATTCCCATTATATGTGGGAAAGTCAAGCTTAACATCCATGGTTCTCCTCTCCATAGATTTTAGAGTCCTCACAAGAAGCCTCTAGTCAATAGGACATTCTTCTTCCATCTATTCAAGGGGTTCTTCATCACTCCCTTGTCTGACTTCTTTAGAGTTTTTACTACTTCTATTACGAAGCTCTTCCTTAAGGTTATGCATCTTTTTTCCTCATCAACTACATTTCTTTGTCTCTTTGTTCATCTTGACTTAATTTTTTTGCTCTCAAGTATTTCACAATCTCTGCATTGGTCAACCTTGAAGATAACCCTCCTTCATCTTCTCCTTCCATGGTGTTATCAAATTTTCTTACCCTAATAGATCTTAGGTTTCTCTGATACTACTTGATGTAAATCTCCCCCTTAAATAGGAAACTATGATGTGGTGTGACCTTAGATTGCTTCAAATACCCCAAAATGGAGTCAAGAGAGAGCTTCACACCTTTGAAATGAAGTTACTCAAAAACATAGCCTAGGCACCCAAAAGAGTACAACTAGGTCTTAAACCACAAAATCTCCAAATACTTGTTTTATGCTTGAAATGGGAACCTATGAGTTTATATGGGAATCTAAAGGTTCTAAAAATTTTGGCAAACTCAAATTGGTGGGTTTGAATAGTCTATTTAACTCCCAAAGTCTATAGATAGCAAAACTTCCTCTTAGGCCTAACTACTAGGTTTTGTGAAGGAAGTACAAAATAGGTGTTTGAATAGGTTAAACCATCAACTAGGAAGCATGTAGGGATCTATAAGGTATCATTATCTACCCTTAGATTGGTTTCATCCATCCCTATAGTGCTTGCAACATCTCAACACCTGTTGTCCTACACTAAACACATAGAGATGTTTGGCCTAGGGCTTGTTAGAAAAAGTGATTGCCTTGATTTTCATTTCCCATTCTTTAGGGATCATGTTGTACATATTTCTATATTTCATTTTACCACATGGCATGAGGTTTCCATAATGGTAGTGCAAGTTAGGACATCATTTCTAAAACTAGTTACTAAATGGAGGGTTTTGCTACACTCAAGAAAAAAGTTTAGATAAATTTAGTGTAGAGTATTTCTAAACCCTCAAAACCACTTGCATTCTTCTACTAAGATGTTTAGGATTCCAAAAAAATAATCTATTCACATGTGCTAATTCATAGCAGTTTGTATACTATGAAAATGCAGTGTTTACAAAAAAAAACTATTTAAAAAAAAAAATCAAAATGCAAAATTACATATTCTGCGTGTTTGTCTTCCACTTGAATGAAAGGGCTATTTGAAGAACTTTCTCAACTAATCCAAGAAATTTTCAAAGGTTGTGACCATTGGGAGTGATTAGGTGAAAGTTTGCTAAATGTAACAAAAATTTGCCAGCCTTGCCAAGCAGTTAGTATTAGTCAAGCCTCCTTGGTGATTGAAGACAGTTCCCCTATATGTGATGAGAATTTCAGTGTTAATCAAGTTTAGAGATAGTATCAAATGAATTGGGTCAGTTAACAAAGGAAAGTTAGTGTAAAATCTATACTAGTCAACTCTTAAGCACTACCATGCTCTCAGACCATGCCGAGCTGCAAGACTGTGTCGAATTGGGTCGATTAAGAAAGGATTCCCATCGTTAGCCAAGTACATAGTTTTATAAGACTAAGAAAACACCTATCCTATCCTAGGATTAAGATGTGCCTAATGACCATAGTAAAAAACCTATGGTTTATAAAATACTAATGGTGATTAGGCCTTACAAGTAGGCTTGATTTATTAGGAAACTATTTTTACGTAAATTCCCTTGAGTATAACTTATAAAGAGTTAGAAATAATGGATACTTTGGAGGGTGAAGGGTTAGGTGCTCCTACACCTAGTTGAAGAAACAAAATTGAAGAATCTACATATGCTGAAGGAGATTTGTTCATGTATAACATGCTTGATAGAGAAGTACTTTTGTTAGCCCTTCCTAAAAATGAGTATAGTCAGGTAAAATCTTTAAGGTTATCTAGAGAAATTTGAAAAGCTTTGGAATCTACTTTTGAAGGTGATAAACATGATAAAAGGATTAGACTACAAAATTAGATATGTCTATTCCAAGAAGCAAAAATAATGGAAGATGAATATGTGAGAATTTATATTAGAAGAATATCAAATTTTGTTGCAGGAATAAAGACTTGTGAAGGAACTAAAGAAGAAAATAGTGTCATATGTAAAATCATGAAAAATTTGAGACCACCATTTAAGAATGCAACACATATAATTGAGCAAGTGATACCTTCTACTGAGAAGTTATCTAGAGAGACTCTTCTTGGAAGATTGGAAGCAATAAAAATAAATTTGAAATAGTTTGGAGATTTACCTAAAGTAGAGACTGAATTTAGCTCTTTAAGTGTTTGACCTACCCTATCTAGGAGTGCAAGCACCAGTGGAGATTATGCTAGCAATAGTAGATCAAGATTTGAGGAGGACATAAAGATCAAATAAGGAATTTCCCTACTTGTGAGAAGAGAAGTAGATGGTAAGAAAATATTTAAATGTTGGAATTGTGATGAATTTGGTCATTATTCTTCTAAATGTCGTAAAAGAGTGAAGAAGTACAAAAAGAATTTCAATTCTAGAAAGCCTAGAGAATGTTTGTATGCAAATGATGATGATGAACTAGATGAAAGAGTTCCAAGTGAAAGTGATGATGAGTTAGGATTTGTTGCTATAGAGGAAGAAAGTCCTAAAAAATAAGTTAGAGAAGAAAGAGCTCTAGTTTCACAAGTTGAGAAGAAATATGATTTGATTATAGATAGTGGTTGTTCTGATCATATGACTAGTGATATGAATAAATTTTTTGAGTTCAAGATTTGTTATAAAGGAATTGTTAGAATTGGAAACAATGCAACTTGACACATAAAGGGAATCTAATTCATTAATCTTGATGCTAAAACTAACACTGATGATTTATATTTTGTTAATGAATTGAAACAAAATCTTTTGAGTGTTGGACAACTAGTTGACAAGGGATATTAGTTGGAGTTCACAGAAAAGGCATGCACTATCAAGGATAAGAATGATAAGATGATTGGTAATGGCACAAGATCAAGAGGTAATATTTTTAAGCTAAATCCTAAAAAGATGAAATGTTTGGTTTCTAAAGTTGATAAGAATTGGTTATGGCATAGAATATTTTCCCACATAAACTTTGATAATATTGTCAAAGCAAGTGCTTCATTTATAGTAAGAGACTTGCCTAAAATTGCGAAGCTTATTAATATTGTATGCAAGGTATGTGTTATGGATAAATAGATGAAAACCTCTTTTCCTAGCAAGAAGTTCACTAAAATAGCAAAGTTGGAGATTGTTCACATAAATTTGGGTGGTCCTATAAAGACAAAAGTATTCTTTGGTGAAAGGCACTTTATGATTCTTGTCAATGCTTTTACTAGGATGATGTGGGTAGCATTTCTTAAGGAAAAGTTTGAAGCATTTGAGATTTAAGGTGTTCAAGAACAGAGTTGAAAATGAGTCTAGATTAAAGATTAAGTGTTTAAGATTTGATACAGGTGGATATTTTACCTTGAATGAGTTTAATAGTTTTTGTGAAGTGAATGGTATTAAGAGACAACTTTCAGCCCCTAAAATGCCTAAGAAGAATGGTATAGCCAAGAGAAGAAAAACATCTCTAACATAACCAAAAAGAGGTATGCTATTTCAAAATGATGTATAAATGAAATTATAGAGAGAAGAAATCGATACAATAGTTTATACAATGATCATAGTACAAATAAGAAAAGGTACAAACAAGACTCCTTATGAACTATGATTTGGACATTCACCATCAGTAAAGTATTTTAGAATTTTTGGAACCAAATATTATATCAAGAGAGATGATGATATTGGTAAGTTTGATTCAAGAAGTGATGAAGGTGTGCTCCTTGGTTATTCATTGAAAAGAAAATCTTATAGATGTTTTAATCAAAGGACTAAAATTATTATTGAAAGCACAAATGTGAAAGTGGACGAGAAGTTTAGAGTTCAAGAAAGGATACTTGATTATGATTCTGATGAAGAAGCCAATCCTAAGGCTAACCATGAAAATATTGAATTATTTTATGAAACTAAAAATGATTTGTAGAGTGAGATCCAAGTTGTGGAACTGAGAGACGAACCAAGATTTGAACCTAGAGTAGAAGTAAGAGTTGAGACATTGATACCAAATAAGAATTTGACAAAGAACCACCTTGCTAATTAGATTACTAGAAGAAAAGATAAAGGAGTTATGAAAAGAAATATAGTACATGAAGAGTTATATTTTATTTCTCAAATGAAGCTAGCAAATATGACTTTTGGATTCAAGATATGAGAGAGGAGTTAGATCAGATTGAGAAAAATGATACACGGGAATTAGTTCCTAGACCTAAAGACAAAAAAATTATATGAACTAAGTGGCTTTTCAGAAACAAGACAAATTAACAAGGTGATGTACTAGTATTTAAAGGATATTCACAACAAGAAGACATAGATTATGAGGAGACATTTTCACCTATTGCTAGAATTGAATTTGTAAGAATGTTCTTGGTTAATGCATAAAATAAGAAATTTAAATTGTATCAGATGAATGTGTGGAAGCCATTTTTGAATGGAGAACTTGAAGAAGTATATATTGATCAACATGAAGGATTTCCTTTAACAGAAGAAGTGGTATGCAAGTTGAAGAAATATTTTTATGGTTTGAAGCAAGCACCTAGAGCTTGGTATGCGAGGTTGGATAAATATTTGGTAAAATTGGTATTTGTTATAGGTACTACAAATAGTAACTTGTATTCGAAAGAAATTGAGAATGGTTTGCTGATTATTGAAGTATTGTGGATGATATAATATTTGGAGGAAATGATGAAGCAAGTGAAGCATTTTCTAATAAGATGAAAAAGGAATTTGAGGTGAGCATGATTAGTGAGATGAAGTACTTCTTGGGTTTGTAGATTGTATAGAACAATGAAGGTAATTTCATTTCTAAGACTAAGTATTTGAAATACTTATGAAGATTTTTTTTTGGAAAGTTGTAAACCTATTCGTACACCTATGGTAACTAGTAAAAAGTTATCTAGAAAAGATAATACACCTACTATTGAGCAAAAGAAGTACAGATCCATGATTGGAGGTTTGCAATATTTGACTCAAACAAGATCGTATATATCTGATGCAATTGGAATTGTTACAAGATTTCAAGTTGATCATAAGGAAGCACACTATGTAGCAGTAAAGATATTTTTTAGATATTTGAAGGGTACACCTTATTTTGGGTTGTGGTATGAAAAATCAAATGAGTTTACTTTATGTGCATATAATGATGTAGACTAGGAAGGCAATATGGATGACAAAAAGAGTACAAGTGGTAGATATTTTTTCCTAGGAGGAAGATTGATTTATTGGCTAAGCAAGAAACAAGATTGTATTTCTAAGACCACAACAAAAATAAAATATGTAGTAGAAACAAATAGTTGCAATTAGATAATGTGGATAAAATAGATGTTGAAGGATATTGGAGTTGAGTTTAGGGAACTTATTATCATACATTGTGATAAAAAAGTATAGTGAGTATGTCAAGAGTCTTTTATTACATTCTAAGATGAAGCACACATATACTAAGTATAATTTTTTGAAAGAGATAGTTACAGAGAAAGAGATTAGACTCAAATATGTTAATATAAAGGAGTAGATTGTAGATACATTTACAAAGCCTTTACCTAAGGATACATTTGAGTATTTGAGAGGTATTCTTGGGGTTATGTCCCTTCCTAATTCAAAGTAGATGATGTAGAGTTTGCATCAGTCCAATGGTACAAAGCACTATTATTTATCTGGATTGAATGTTGATGCTTCCTCTATGGGGGAGTATTTGTGTTTGAGTTGAGTCATCAAGGACTCTTGGTAGTTGGTATTGAAAAATGTCTTTGGATACTTAAGGTGATTGAAGACATTAAGTAGCAGATTGACATAATGTTGCCTTTGTCATCATGTGAAGTATGTGAATGTGGGAGAAGTTGCAATCATGAAGAGTTTTTCGTGAGAGATTTAGATTTGATTAGTGAAGAGGATTTGAAAATATGAGAGCATCAACAATAATAGAGTTGTATTTGTTATTCATAGAACTTAGATGATTTTCATCTATGTTTCCATCAATGCCAAAGGGGGATATTGCTAGCATGAATGCTGATGATATTCCTATGGGGGAGTATCCTATCATTTTTGGAGCATTAGAGAGATTGTTAGCATGACTATATGCTGTATTCATGACTATTTTTATCATTGATGTCAACATATTAGTGATTCTAATAGAGAAGAAGACAGAGATAGAGTCTATTAGATTCAAATATTGAAGATGAGATCAAGAAAATTTGAGGCAATTTTCTATAGAGTGTCATGATGGTGTGGTAAATAGCGCATACATAAAGTTAAATTTTGGTAGTAGTTATTTGAGAATTATTAAAGACAATTTATAGATAGAGTTCTTGAGAAGTTATTTCTGGTAATTAGGTTATATCTCCTAATAGAGATAGAATTTGGTTGAGCACAGTTATAAAGAGGTAGAAGACATCTTGATGATGATGTCACCAAATGCACAAAGTCCAAGGTTACACATGTGAAATATTTATAAAGACTGTGAGCTAAAAATGTTATGTAATTATGAAAAGATGTAATGAAGCATGTTATCTTAATGAGGTCCTATTGTAAGTGTAATTAGGAAAGCCTCAAGGCCAAATCAATGAATTATTTTGAGGACTTGATATAAAGGAAAGTTATTTTCTTTGTGATGAAATGTGTAAGTGTGAATGATATACTTTTGAGATAGAAAGAAAATTGTAAGTGCGAGGTACATGCAAGTAAGAGATTGAAGGGATTATTGTGATGTGAGTTTGTGGATCTAGTATTAAGATTTGAGGAGTTTTTGGTGAAGAAGAGGCATAATGAATGAGCATTGTGAATATATTTGGCAAAGAGTACTAGTGGAAAATTGATCAAATTGGTATTTTTCTAAAAGCAATAATACAATGGCCAGTTGGACAATGAGTTTGATGGTCTACCCCTAAATCTGTTTGGATAGTGAGTCCTACCTTCTAATACTCCTAATAGGGTTGGCACAACTCCTAATAGGGTTGGAATCTCCTCACATGGATTCAAAGTCACCTAATAGGGACTGATATGTACTAAATGTATTTCATTAGCTCCTAAAAGAGTTAGTCCTCTTACAAGGAACTTACATATTAGTACATCATTTTGTGGGTACCATCCCTACTAGGGTTTTCCCTCTGATCAATGCTTTCCCTAGTTAACATTGTTTGAAATAGGAAATACTGGGGTGGGGGGTGAATCACTATTTTATAAACTTTAGCGTAAAACTAAATATTATTAACAATTTGATAACTTGCATATGAAAGAAAACTAACCATGCAAAACAATAAACATAACCATATAATAAGAGAGCTCATAACACCATATTTTTTTAACTAGGGAAACCTTGTCCAAGGGAATACCCTGGTGGTGATTGTAACCACAAAAATGATCCACTAATCACAAGTATCTTGTGAAAGATATTGACCTTGTTAGGAGTCTATTACATCCATATAGTGTCTTGGTTCTTGTTAGAGGAATTAGGAATTGTCAGAATCCTTAAACCTCTTAGGAGTTTTTATATACAAATACAAAATGTCTGCAATTTACAATGTAGTTCTTTAACACAAAGAGATAGATACAAAAACCTTTTTACACTGTTGCTGGTATCTTCAATATTTGATATTACCTTTGTTGTTCATCACATAATTCACGTTCCTTTGATCATACATCATAATTTGCATCACATAGCATTACACTAATTTTTCATTGTATTTACTACCTCTTACACATAACTTCACATTCATAATCTTTCCTTTATACCTTACTAATTTACACATGCATCACATAGCATTACACTAATTTTTCATTATAGTCTTCCTTCCTGCCTCTAGACACATTACAAAATACAAAACTAACTTTTTCCCTCTAAGGGTTAACATCTAGGATGTATTCCATAGTTAGTTAAGTAATTATTTTTTGTAAAAATAATAATTCCTTAACCCAAAATACCTATTTATTTGTCTTTCTCTATTATGCCTGTATACTATTGTAACTGGTAAACTTACCATAACCATGTCAGTATAGTATGTACTATCCTGCATACTCACATACATCATCATCATAGTGTCAGGTATCCCTACCTAAATTTTGACATGTCCATAATAATCTTATGAATCTCACCAAATCAAAACTTTATCTATTCTACCAGATCAACTGTATGATACTTAGACAATTTTCTAAGTATACATGCCAATACTTCATCTTCATGATCTGCCCACTTTATATGACTGATAACTTTCCATAAATGACAACATAAAAAATGTATAACCTATCAAAATTCTCAACAATCTCCCCATTTGGCATTGATGGAAACATAGGGAAAATTGGCTAAGTTTGAAAAAACAAAAAACTTCTCAAAATTGGCTTTGACAAAATTTCAAAATTTCAAAACTATGGATCATTACATATTTACCATCTTTCTTTATATCTTCTAATTAAATTATAACTCCTCCTTTGATTATAGCTCCAAATTTTATATTATTCAAACTTTTATATTACTTCCCCTTACTTGTACCTTATCTTTTCCTTACATACAATTTTACTTTATCTCTCCCCCTTTGACATCAATGAAAAAGGTGTAAAAACTTATAAAGTCAAAATTGTGCTCAATTACGTTCATGGTTGCGATTGGCTAGTGATCTATGAGATGTAATCATCAAAGTTTTTCTTAAACATGGTGAGTTCCATGTCCCATTTATCTTTTACACATCTGCCACACTTAAAATTGCACATAGAGCATATGATGCTATCTCCACTACTTCTAAATTTGTATAGGAAAACTTGTCACAAGATGCCTTTAGTACCAATAATTCTTCTAGCTATCTCATACAAGATCCATCTTCAATGAAAGGTATTCCCTTAGCAATAAAAATCTCTTCAACTTCATCCCATTCCATAGCTCTAAAATGTCATCACTTATTTTTTAAATTCTTCTCTCAAGATCAATGATCTTAGGCAAAGAGTTTTGTACTTCATTCAAAGGTGCCTCTAGTTCATTGAGTTTGGTGCACAACTTATTTGATATATCTTTGATTAAAGTGTGCACTCCAATACACTTTCCATATACTATATTTCCTTTTGTGAGGCATTGCCTTAGTTCCTTGATCTTTTCATCAAGGTTCTTCAAGTCATGTCTGATACTGTCACACATCTTTATGAATACATCTACATGATGCAAATTTTGTGCCTTGAGTACTACTATATCTGAAAAATTTGTAAACTAAACATCAAAAGCTTGGATTATAACTTTTTCTCTATTTTGTGGATTTTCCTTTATTATCTATACTGATATTATGTTCTGTAGTCTATCTATTATTTCCATCAGTGAACTCTGTAGACTATTCACCTTGTTGTTCTTCTCTATGATCTTGTTGAGTGATGAGATCAACTCTATTTGATCATCATCATATCCTATTAAGGCTGTTTTGGTTAACAATTCATATTCCTTGAGTTTTGTTTATACCTTAACTCTTAAAGTGCTCGATGTATGGAAAAATAAGCTGAAACTGACATGATGGGTCAATGTGAGTTTTCTATGAAGGAGCCCTAAATTGAAATGTACAAATCCCTTATGTGAAAATATTTGAAATGAAAAGTTTTTTGAGTGGATCAACAAGTTTAGGGGTATGCTCTTAACCAGACAATAGAAGAAGATCTAACTAGATTGCACAATAGTTCAAGTAACTCGAGTAGATTTATGATGATAACCCACAACCTCCATGACCATGAATGTATATGAGTTACTTTGAAGTTCTTTTAACTTGTAACATGTGATCTAATCCATCTACTAAATGCTGGATGCAACTATACAAGCTTAACTACCAATGCACAATGCATAAGAAGAGAAAATATGATCAACTAAGAAACCCATAGATTTCCCAAATTGGTGAGATTCCACAACAATAGATTACTTCTAAGTAAATAAATTACATCAACCAAATCCCCAACCTCTCATACAACAATGAAAATGCACATGAAACTAATTTGCATAAAATAAAAGAAATGAAATAACACTATGAATGATAGTAAGACTACATAAAACCACTATAAAGAAATTAATGACAAAAAGTTTATTTTCAATCCCATAGATTTCATTAACATCATGATTCCCTCCAAAGCACTACAAAAAACTCAAATATGCTAACATGTATTACAAAATTTAAATGTAGATGTAGAGTCTCACACAATAGTCAAAGTTGTAGGGGTTTGTCCACACTAATTATTTTTGATCTTATTCACTTCTTCAAAAGTTACATTGATAGGCCCCTGGACTCTAGCCAGTTACATTTTACAATTACAATATAGAGCATCTTTGAGTAGTTGTGTCTAAAAATTGGATTGACTAGCTAGTCATCCATTACAAAAATTATGCCTATGAGGAGAATGCTAGATTTGGCTACAAAATCAGAGAGAGAGAGAGAGAGAGAGAGAGAGAGAGAGAGAAGGGCACTTGACACATATTGTAATAGTTTCATTCTAGAAAGAATGTAACACCTTCAACAAATCATCAATTCTTCTTTGGAGTTATAACTTTAGCTCTGTGTGCCTTCATAGCATCATTTACATCCTTCAAATCCTTGACACTTGGGATAAGAATGTTGTTAGCTCTAACAACACAATGATCATGCATTTCTATGAATTATTCAACTTGGAGACCTTTGATTGGAGCTTATCTATTGCACACTTTAGAAAGCAATCAACTACTATGAGTTCTAGAATCCTTCCCACTTGGAAGTTTGTTGGGTTATTAGTTTCTTCAATGTATATTAGAAAATTAGTCTTCATTTGCTTGATTTCCACCAAGTGATTATTATGAGTGACATATGATTTAGTATGTAGAAACTTTAATTATTCAAATATTTTTCCACAACTTTATTTACTGAATCATACACATCCTTTAGTTTTTCTAACTTTACTAAGTTGTTAACTTTAAACTCTATCGATTGCTTCCAATGAAGCAAAGGATCTTGGTCTGACTTAAGGATCCCATGTGTCACAAAAACATTAGTCTTCATATCAATAACCTCTTGTAATAGGGGCAATTTCTCTATTAAGCTTTTTGATTCCTTCTTCATTAAAGTTTGGTGAGCTAGCACTACCTCTCTCAATTTATCTATGTCTAATAATAGATTTCTAAGGTTCAATATGAGAGGGGGACTTTGGGTCTTCAATTCTTTGATCCAGGCATGAACAAGATGACCAAATTGACTCTCTTGTTTTATCTTAATCAGTAGATTTTTATTCTCCTTTGCAATTGGGTCAAAAATATTGACATATGTATTACCAAGTGCTTCTATAATGTAATCCATTAATTCTTTGTTTGAGGATTTCAATACCTATTTCTCTATCCTTAACTCCTCTAACTTGTTTTCAATATTTACATTTGTTAATTTCTAGATGTTGACCATAAAATCATGTGTTGGAATACCCATGTCAAGAATTCTAATTTGGAAATAATTTGGAGTTAACTCATGAAACCTACCCTCCTTCTGAGGTTCTACAATCTCCACAAGCATGTGTCCATTAGTTGCATTAGTTGACAATGATTCTAGGGTCTTCTCCTTCCTTTCCTTCTTTGTCATTGGATGATATTGAGCTGCTTGTGAAATTAGATCTTTGGATGGAGCTCTTTCCTCACATCCCCTCTTCTTTCTATAAATAGTCTCTTCCAAGAGGAACTCGGTTGAAAGGAAATTGAGTGCAAATTGCAAGGCTAATGGATCAAAGAGCTTCCTTGAAACTGAGGCTGCCACCTTACTCTTGCTAGAAAATAGAAGGGTAGTTGTCTTAGTAAAAACTAAGGCTATTATTTTACCTTTCTCATATGCTCCTTTCTCTTGACCATCTAGAGGATTGTTGTCACCATCAAGATTGATGTCTGGCATTGGGAGGAAACCTTGACTATTGATTTCTTTGTCTTCTCCTCTTTATCCTTCTCTACATCTTCATCTCCAACTTTTCTAGTATATAGAAGATATCCTCCTCCACAAGCTAGAGGGACTTTAATATTCTTCTCATGAGGTTGGTCTCCTCCTCTATGAATAGATTGGGACAATCTAGTTGATGTTGATGTTGTTGCAGTGGTGGAAGTGGTTGTTGATGGGGATTGAGCTACTCCAGATGCTACTCCATTGGCTAAACTTGTGGCTCCAGTTCTCCTTTTCCTTTCTCTAGTCCATTCTACCCATTTTCCTATCCTCTTAATGATTTCAACCATTAGGACTTCCACTGTATCAATGTTAGGACCATCAAGCGAAATTGACACTATGGGAATTTCCTTGATCTTATAGGTAGTGAGAAACATGTAAGAACCATAATCTGTGATATCACTAACATCGACATTATCATTATATAATTTAATATCATCAATTGTCAATCTAGACCAATATCTCTCTAGTTTGGTATTTAGTATGACATCTAGCCTAATAGTTTTCAATATCTAGGACATGCCTATGAGTATAACCAAGCTTACATGGTCTTTCACAAAGCTAACATAATCATATTGGGGCCTTATAACTTCATAATCTATTAGTTTAATTTTGTTCTCAAAGGTGTTGACAAAATTCTACGTATCAAACCTAGAGGCACAAGAATAGGGTCCTACCAAAATTGGAAAAGAAATGTCGGCTATCTTCTTCACATTAGAGCATAAGGTGCTTATCTCTAATATTTGTTTACATAATTCAATAGGAATGACTTTATCTTTTGGATACCTGGAGATTATCTTTGGAAATCAATCGAATGCACCAATCCTAATGTAGGAGAAAGATGGAAATTGAATAAAACAACATCCAAATGGGCTTACCACAGATATAGCTTCAAGTGAAAACCTCTACTCAGGGCACCCTTGCAATTCTTGACATAACCTCATGGTAAAGGCATCATTCACCTTCACATATTCCTCAAAGCTCTTCTCCAATTAAAAATATGGATAGAATTCATACACCTTGGTATTTTCATCAAAATTTTCAATATAAGGAAAACTAGGGCATATATGATGTGTGGCTTAGGTATATATCAAATAGGAAGACATAAAGAATTGTTTGAATGCCCTTGCTAAATCTAACCACAAAGCAAGCTCATCACAAATTATATGAGCCTAGTCAAATTGTAATTCATTAGCACAAATAGCTTGAACCAAGTAGAATTGGTGCTCTATGAATTTTTTTTCCTTTTAATCTCATCAACAGAGCCAAGATATCCATAATTTCCCTCTTCAGATCAGTTCCAAAAAATGTCCTTGACATCTTTCTCTTCTTACTCTAAGGAGTTTGGAATCATGCACTTTGTATATCTCCTCTTATTTGAGTTTTCTTCTCATTAAAAATTGATGTAGAGGAGCCAAAATCAATATCAAAATAGTCCTCCTTCACTAGAATTCCAAAGTAAAAATGCAACAATTCTCTGTTCACTGAAAGAAAAATAGATTGACTAGGCAATAGAATTTTCTTCATCTCTCAATTATACCTCTCAATGCATTCCTTCACCAACTTTGGCACTTGTATATCCATGCAAAACCCAACAACTTGTAAAAATAAGGCTAGACTTGTATGCAAGGGATACTCACAACAAGAAGGCATAGAGTATGAGAAGACATATGCACCTATAGCCAGAATGGAAGTAGTAAGAATGCTCTTGGCTTATGCAACAAATAAGAAGTTCAAGTTTTATCAGATGGATGTTAAATCAACCTTCCAAAATGGAGAACTTGAAGAAGAGATATATATTGAGCAGCCTAAAGTTTTTCCTTTATAGAAGAGAAAGACATGGTATGTAGACTAAAGAAAGTTCTATATGGTCTAAAGAAAGCACCTAGAACTTGGTATGCAAGGTTGGATAGTTATTTGGCAAAGCTTGGATTTGCTAAAGGTATGATAGATAGTAACTTGTATTTGAAAGAAATTAAAAATGGTTTGTTGATAATAGTAATATTTGTTGATGGCATCATATTTGGAGGTAATGATGAAGAAAGTGATAAATTTTCTAAAGAAATGAAGGATGAGTTTAAAATGAGCATGATATGAGAAATGAATTTTTTCCTAGGATTGCAAATTGTGTAGAGCAATGATGGTATTTTCATTTCACAAGATAAGTACTTGAAGGATTCTTTGAAAAGGTTTGGATTAGAAAGTTGTAAACCTATTTGTACACCTATGATAACTGGTCACAAGTTATCCAACAAAGATGAGCCACCTGCAATAGAGTAGAAGAAGTACAAATCCATGATTGGAGGTTTGTAATATTTGACTCACACCAAACCATATATAGAGAATATAGTTGGGATTGTCACTATATTTCAAGCTGATCCTAAGGAGTATCACTTTACAATAATGAAGAGAATATTCATAAATTTGAAAGGAACATTTGATTATGGAATTTAGTATGACAGGTTAAGTGATTTCACTCTATGTGCATATACTAATGCAGATTGGGTAGGCAGTATGGATGAAAAAATGATCACCAGTGGTGAATCATTCTTTCTTGGAGGAATATTGGTTTCTTGGCTAAGCAAGAAGCAAGATTGTATTTCATAGAGTACAACTAAGGTAGATTATGTTTTAGCAACAAATAATTGTAATCAAGTTATGTGGATGAAGAAAATGTTGAAGGATATCAGAATTGAGTTTAAAGAACCTATTATAATTTATCATGATAACACAAGTACAGTGAGTATGTATAAAAATCCTCTATTGCATTCTAAGACTAAGCATATATCTATTAAGTATTGTGTGCTAAGAATGAAAGAAGTAGAATATAAGATCCGATTGGAGTATGTGAGTACTAAAGATTAGATTGCAGACATGTTTATGAATCCTTTGCCTAAAGATACATTTGAGTACTTAAGAGGTATTCTTGGGGTTATGCCCCTACCCACTTCTAAGTAGATGATGTGGTAAGTGCATCAGTCCAGTGGTATAGAGCACTATTGATAGACTGGGCTGAATGTTGATGCTTTCCATATGGGGGAGTATCTGTGATGAGATGAGTGATTGAGGACTCTTGGTAATTGGTCTTGAACAATGTCTTTGGACACTCAAGCTCATTGAAGACTTGGAGCAACATGTTAGAAATTAGTATTTAAAAATTCATATCTTGTAATATTGAGGCCTTTGATATTGATGTCAATGAGTGAAAGAATATGCATGAAAAAAATCTCCTAAGAAATGGGGGAGAAGAACTCGTAAGTATCAATGGGGGAAAGATATCTCTTTAGAGAGATTTAGAAAGATTCATGTAAGGAAGTAGATATATGCACTGATGTATTATGAGTTGTTTAGTATGAAGTGAACAACTATTGTCGATCCCAATGAAGGAGAAGAAGAACATAATAGTTTTAGTAGGAGATATGCACCTGATGTGTTGAGAATTTTTTTAAGCATGTGGACAACTGTTGCTGGTCAGCAATAGCAACAAAACACTATTTTGGTATTCTTGGAACTTACATGTTTTTCATCTATGTTGCAATCAATGCAAAAGGGGGAGATCATTAGCATGAATTCTGATGATACTACTTTGGGGAAGTATCCTAAGCATTGGAGAGTATTGACATGTTGCATTCATAAATGTGTTTGTCACTAATGTCAACATAGTATGGTTTTTGTAAAAACTTGTTGAGTAGTAGATAGAGATCTTAGTCCTACAAAAAATGGTTTGATTGTCTAGTGATGTGTAGTAAAGGACATGTTCAACAAAATGTCTTGATGATGTGATTTAGTATGTAGAGTCTAAGTCAAAAATGTACAAAAGTTGTACCTAATTCAAAAAGAGCAGTTTCAAGACAAAGTATTGGGAAAGTAGTTCCTAATGTTTGTTTGCTATCTAACATCTGAGATGTAGTGAGAAGATGCATAGTCAGGCAATCAAAGAGGACATTCTATTGGTAACGTCAACAAGTGCACAAGCCCTAGTATTGTACATGTGAATTTTTGTATAGACCATGAGTTGACATTGCTATTATAATTATAATTAATTAATTATCTTTTTATAATTAATTAGAAAAGCCTCAAGGCCAAATCAAGGACTTATTTTGAAGATATGGTATAATGGAAAGATGTTTCCCTTGGTTGTCATGTGTTGTGATCACTATATCAAGTGTAGAGTGAGAAAAGGAGTAGAGTGTTTATGAAATGCATGTAAGAAATCCAAGGGATTATTAGATGTGATATTTGTGATCTAGTTACAAGATCAAAAGGAGTGGAGGTTTGGTTGATAGAGAGGAAGAGGAAGGAAGTACATTTCATTTCTATTAGTCTATATGGAATAATATAGAGATCATTTGGATAGTGGGTTCATTGGTCTTTCCCTTGAAGTTGTTTAAGCAGTGGGTCCAACTGTCTTCCACAACTCCTAATAGGGTTAGAATCTTGTAACAGGGATTCAAAGTCTCCTAATAGGGACTCATATGTATTGAATGTATTTGTAGACTCCTAACAAGGTGCATCCTCTAGCAAGGAACATTTATATTAGTACATCATCTTGTGGGTACCATCCACACTGAGGTCTTCTCTCTGATCAAGGGTTTCCCTAGTTAACACATATGGTATTATTGTGTATGAGTATCTTGTTGTAGTTTTTGATTATATTGTTCATATGGTTAAATTTTAATAAGCTTGATAATTGTGATATTAGTTAGATAACTAATTCATGCCCCCCCCAGTTATATTGGTGGACTATATATTCTAACATAATCTTCGGTGTAAATCAACAATATCAAAGAACTTGAGAGATGTACAAGTGTAATTCTTAACTTCACTTTCTAGTGCAACCAAATGATAATATCCAGCTGATCCGATTGCAATTTTTTAATATTTTGCATAGAAAAATTGAAAACTTCACAAATTTGCAGAAAATAAGCCATTACGAAATGAGGAAATTTGTTTGGCTGAAATCTGATTATATAGACTCAGGAATTTTAACGTTGGCACCACAAAAATGAAATAACTCACATATAACCACATAATGGTCAAGAATTTGCATTTAATTAGGTAGATTAATGAATTTGAAAGTGACATTAAGCCTACCCACATGATGACTTAGAAATCCAAAACTATAAAACTTGCCTTAATTTCCTTGAGTAGAAAAATTATTTGCTTTCCAAACCCCTTTTATACTTAGCTTTCTAAAAGATACTTCTTTTACTATGGAATCCATAACATTAACATGCACTAAGCTCATTAAGCATAGGAAAGGAGACATTACCTTATCTCTCTACAAGCATAGCTTTACTATGGATTTCCTTCAATTTAGGAGTGCATCATGTGGAATTTTCCTTTAGTACCTGGGAGACTTAATTTATTTCTTATCCACTCAAGGCTTTCCCTCACTTTATCATAATAACTTGGAGAAGTCATGATAGAACCTTTCCACTTTACATATTTGAGTGAAATATTTTCTCTGTATCCAACTCAAGCTTGGCCAACTACTCCAACAAATTGCATTATATAAGCATCTCCAAAGAATATCCTTGCATTTGAAATGACATAGCCTCAAAAATATTCATCTTCTTAACCTCTAGAAGACAAGCTTTGTGGATACCTTTTTAGGCAAAAAAACACCATGGAAACCTATACTTTTTAGAGGACTCAACAGTTAGAAGGATATCCATCACTTCGCTTAATTTTCCATTTGAACTTTAAGGTGAGTTGTTGAACATAGATTTACCTCTTCATAACATCAAATCAAAAATCACCTTGAATTATTCTTTCTAATACTTTGGAAAGATATTTGAAGGCTTTCGCTTCGAAGGAGGAGCAATCAAATAGATGGAGCTCTGCCTTGATGCATAGAATAGAGATTTTGGGTTTGAAAAATCACTCTGGGAGTTCCATATCTTTAAATTCATGCTCTTTAGATCATATTACCATAATCCAATTGAAAATATACTTGCATATACCTTTATCACTCTAATCTTCAGAATCCAGTTTGATGAAGCTCGCCAGTGATGGAAAGATAATAAAAAAGGACAAAATCTAGTAGGAACACTTCCTTGGAGATAGGAACTAGTTGTAGAACCAAATTTGGCTTTCTTCTCATTAAGAAGATGCTCAAACATAAACCCACTCAAACCTAAATAATCTAGGACCAATGATGCACAAGAATTGCAAGAATCCTACATAGAGGTGTAGGGAGGTGACAAAGCAAGGCAATCTTTGAAAAATGAAAAAGGGGGAAAGCTTATGATGTTTGATGAGAAGGAAGTCACCTAAGAGTTGGCTAGATAAGAATTCAAACAAATTATTCATTGAACATGTTGGCCTGTATTTTCACCTTGTTTGAATCTTGAAAATCTTGGTGTGAAAATCCAGTTTATTCATTTTGTGCAATTAAGGTTTGAAATTTTCATGTGCAAAGTTACCCTAGAAAAATCATAGTTCATAATCTGTATTCTTTCTTTCATTGAAAACCCTCCTTATTTTAAAATATCTTTTCATTCTCTTAAAAGACTTCAAAAAATTCAAAGTACGACCATGCGACCAAGGTAATTGCATGGTTGTTACATGGTTAAGGTCTTAACATTTTTATTGTGTGACTGTATGAAATAGTTAAAAAGCTCAATGTAATGCCCCGCTCGGAGATCCTTGGAACAAGGATGAAATACAAGGAAGAATATTTGTTTTGTAAGGAGACAACAATATACATGGATTACATAGATCACAATGGAAGACTTACCAACAACCAAACACCAAAGATCTCCAAGTGTCACCACTAACCAAACATGAACAAGAAAACATAAGAGATCAACCAAGCTAAAACACAAAAGGGGATTCCTAACAATTGGCTAAGACTAAAATCTTGAAGCCCTAAAATTTGGCTAAGTCTAAATTTCTGAAGCCCTAAAATTTTCTAGAATCTTTATCTTAGCCCGTAGAGGTCTGGAACCTATCTCAAATGAATTATCGCATATATTAAAATATATCTTAAGTATAAGAATTTTTTCTTATACTTAAACAATATATTTTAAACCCCTAGGAAATATATTTTAAACCCCTAGGAAATATATTTTGAACTAGGAAGGTATAAACCCAAAAAGGGTATCTAAAACTAGTTTCCAAACTTTTTTTGACAACCCTAGATAGCCCCTATTTTTTGCATGAAGAAGTGCATAGTGCCATGCAAAGAGTGCATTCCCGCACTAGGAAGTGCATTTCCAACAACAAAACTAATGCCAAGTTTTGTGCGAAGAAGTGTCTTCTTGTGCAAAGAAGTACAAAGCTGCACAAAGAAACCCACCGTGTCATGCAAAGACTTGCATTCTTGCATGAGAAAGTGAAATCTTGTGCGAGATCTTAAATCAACACGCAAACATGAAACACAATAGAAAGCTAAAGAAACAACAGAACAAAGTTCCTCCACACCAGGGAGTACTGGATCCACATTCAAAGCAATAACACTCGACATAAATAGAAAGATAGAAAGCTGGAGCCTAACCATCTAATCAACATCAAAGGAAATAATAGAAAAAAACATCACAATATACTGAAAGAAACATTGCATTAAAACATAAATAACATTGCAATGAGTAGAATAACCAAACTAAGTATGCAGTTCCTCCCAACCATAATAGCATCATCAGACCATCGTGGGCTCTAGCCATTCCCCATGTGTAACATTCCCAAGCTACTGATCGGATCATTGGTACTATCATAATAGAAATGTCACTACTAAACATGCTACAAAAGCAAAGGAAATCTAACATGCTAGTAAAAGAGCATAAGATAATCCTGCTGGTAGATACATCATCTATCATATGCTAAACATCATAATAAGGAATGCGTCCAAACTATGATCATATAACATGATAAACTAACATCCCAATGAAAGAATAAATCACAAGAAAGCATACTCCAGAACTTGAAGTACCAAGTGAACACATCCAACAATGGTTGCACTAGGATAATAGACTATCTTTGTACACCGGTCCCTAGCAGTGGTGAAGTTAGCTACACCTACTAACCACATGGAACTCGTAGGTCCACACCCACTGTGCTGATGGAGATAATGATCCAACCACAACCACACATAGAACAACATCCATGGCTAACACACATGCCAAGTAATATGATGACTAAATCCAAGACAAAGATAATGCATAAACTATAGGTCCTAGTTAGACATCTCAATGGGCTACTATGTATGGAATGACATCATGGAGAGTCGCTTGGCATCTAAAAGCCCATGCTTAGATCACATGTGGAAACACTCACAAGGTACTCCCTTGGAGGCCATCACACGAATGCAGACACTCACTCAAGGTACTCCCTTGAAGGCCAACGCATAGAACTTTTTCATTATCTTAAGTTTTATTACCATCCAATGTTTTATTTAATTATAAATTACTTAAAACTTCCTCATGCCAACCCTATGGGACAAGGTCACTAGGCTGCGAGATAGAAGCCCCCTCCATATGCTACCCTACCCTACCCATGCTCATCCAGTGATGAGTGCCCGTAGGCATGCAAACTCCTGACCCGACCCCAATGATCATAACTTTTGGAAATACCACAGAAGATCAAGCCCTATAGGTTACCTAACAATTTTACTCGTGTGTGGTGCACCACCATCACAAAGATCAACACAAGGATTAGATGAGAACACAAACAAAATTTCAATCAATTGAAAACATAATTCGGATGACAGATGCTACATGCATCCCAATGTAACATAAAGTGAAAAAGTGGTTTGAAAGATATCCAAATAGATCATCCAAGTCCACGACCCACATTGTGCCAAGAAAACCCAAGAAAATAGGGCAACACACAAAATGAGGCAAAAACTCCAAATTTTGAAAAAATTCTAAAATTAAAACCCATTTGGCCTTTGGGTGCAAAAACCCCAAAAATCCAAAAATTATTGAAATTGGACACCGTATGCAAAAATGGCCAGCATAACAGGTCAAAAAACCAAACCCCCATTCCAAAAATAGGGAAAATGTTCATACTCGACCAACTGGGTAGAACTAGCATACAAAAAAGGAGGGAAACACTAGTTCTTAGCCTCCTAACATATTGCTAAAAGAAACAGAAGCTGAAACAGAGTAAAAGAAATAAAATGGGAAAGCCCTACCAATCAAAAAAGGGTTAAATACTGAAAGTAGCCAGATAAAACAAATACCCCACCAAATCTACTGAAAGTGATGGCAAAGCAAGGTCTTCCTGAGCCGGATCCAATGAGACTGATCTCACAAAATTTCCACGCTCACAACTCCCAGAATGAACAAAAAGCCAATCCTTCAAAAGAGGTTTTCTCAAGTTTTCTCTCAAATTCTATTTCTAAAATGTGAGAAGTGAATAATAAAATCACTTTTCCAATACTTATTCACTTTTCAAGTGAATAGTTGATTATGGCAAATAGCTAGCTGGAGTAGCTAAACTCTGATTCAACCCAAATGAAAATATGTTATTATCCATAACGGAGATTCACCTAAGAAAAAGATGCCAAAAATTAAATCCAAAAAGATTTAAAGCCCAAAAACCCAAAATTATAGATAATTATTTAACACTTTTGTGATAGAGCGAACCTCTAAATTCACAGACACACTCACAGGTCTAATCACATAATGTAGATGAGTTTGGATTTACTAATCATCGAAAGGTTTTAATTTAAACAAGTAAAATAAGGGTACATCGACCATACAAGGACGATATTCTAAAATATGAATGGTTGAATCACTACCTCCATAGGCCACTGCCAAGGATATAATTCCTGCACACTAAAACACACAATCAAGTGCAATTGCATATAATATCATAGTCGAAGCAACATGTATTAAAATACCTATTTAATCCATTTACATCACTCACATTCACATAAGCATAAAGATACAAGAATGAAGTAAATAGCCATAACATAAATTGATCTCATAACATACTCAACAAATATGTCCAATAAACCATAAAACTAGATATCATCATAGATCTACTGTCATCTCAAAATAGTATCAACATGCAAAATGATAAATTGAACAACATAACAGCATAGCATCTATGGAACTGAGTCAAAATATAACATCCGACCCTCGGGTCATCATAAGGTACAAAATAAGAGTAACAAGTATCTCTCAAATCGAAATAGACAAGGTATAGACTGCAAACATGAGAGGCACTACACTCAATGTTTGCTTACTTGTAGTGATTTATTGCAAAATATCCTTTTAGATAGTGAAAGTGAAAAATAGTTAAAAATGAAGCTATCACATGGTTGCACAATAAAAAATGAGGTTAGAATTTCAACTAGTGATTGTACAAAAAGGGGTTATCGCTTGGTTATAACCCTCTTAGCAATTTAAAGATTTTGACATGTGGAGGTATTTGAGAAGACTAGCTTGCCGTAAAATCAAGATTATGGTGCAATGGTGCAACTAAGGTTAAAGAAATGCCAGTCACCATTTTGCTACCTAAATTTCAAATAGTCAAGATAATAAAGTGACTAATTATGATAGCAAGGTGGGAAGCTTAAAGGTGTAGTGTTTATCACCTAATTTAGTAGTGTAAGATGAATACTAACTATCAAAGGAAAGCATTAACAATACCAAATAAGAAAACACTTAAGATAGGACTGATTTTTATCACCACAAAAGGAAGTAAACCAAGAATGGTAGGCTCCTAATGACATAACATATGATATAATGGATTTGTCCCTAATTTAAGATATGTATGCTCACAAGTTATGCTCAAGCTTTAGAGGGAGGGATGGAGTGGATGAAGCAAGGTTTCAACAATGGATTCATGGAGTGATTTCAACATTATAATGGTATTTTGGTAGTTTTGAGCTCTCAAAATAGCATTATAACTTTGCATGAAAGGTGGATAATTTTGTGAAGGGAGAGGGTTCCATTTATAGGCCAAGAGGTAGAGAGATGGATGGTTAGGATGCAAAGATGATGAGATGTTGAGGGAGGGTCAAGATGCACTCAAAAGGGAGCACATGGATTGTGCTTGTTTAGCACCAATAGGGAGGTGACACTTTTCACAAGGAGGATGAGTGTGAGAGGATAGGATAAGGGGTGGTCAAATGAATAATGAGGGAGGTTGAGTATGTAAGAGGGATGTAAGAGTCATTAAGGGAGGTGTAAGAGATGTAAGAGATATTAAAGAGGATGTAAGATGTGTGGTTAAGTTTGTTGACTTTGGCTTGGGTTAGCAAGTTTTAACCCTTGCTTAAAGTTGTGCACATGTTTAGGAGGAGGATTAGGATTAGCTTAGAAGGGGGTTAGGGAAGCAAGTAGCTTAGCTTTGATGGGATGGGTTAGTTAGGTGGCTAAGTGAGGTTAGTATGGGTGAAGGGGTTGGATTAGGGATTAGGATAGGGTTGGGGAATGATTTTAGGATTTTAGGTATTCTGTTAAATGATTTATTCAATAAAATGGGAGTATGGGCTTAAGTTGAATAGAGATGAGGATTTATTCAATTTAATAGAGGAATAGGGATTTAATTGATAAATTGATTTTGGGTTATCATTTGATTTTATCAATTGGACTATAGTTAATTAAATTAATTAATTAACTAAGGGATGATGACTAATTAATTAAATAATAGATATTTAATCAATAATGTCTTGGGAGATGACTAAATATGATTACCTACTGATGTAATCAGATTTAGGTGTCTACATTTTTCCCCTCTTTGACATAGTGTTGAAACAACATTATTTAAAAGATGTTCAAATATCGATGATGCGAAGAAGATTTTTTAAAGCAACATGGTTGCCCCATTTTTGAGTAGAAGAAGAGAGAATGGATTGTGTGATGCCTCCTTAAGAAGGTGGTGGGGAAAGAAAATAAGACATGATAGCTTCTTGAAAAGTACAAGAGTCAAGGGCGAGCAGGAGGACTAAGAGTGGCTAAGAGAGGGGTGATTAGCTAGCTCATACTCTCACGATGGGAGAATGCTAAATAGGAAAAGGTTTTGCACAAGGATAAGTGATGGGTAGGAACACTATTTATTGGTTAGGTTAAGTGGAACCTAGGGAAGTGATTTGGAAGATGGTAGGGTTGGGGAGATTGCAATTCTAGGATTATGATTACTAATGACTAAGAGTATAGTTGATGTAGGAGCTATGATTAGGATTGATGCAGGAGCTATGATTATGATTGATGTAGGAGCTATGATTATGATTGATGTAGGAGTGGATACTATGGGATTGATAGTTTGGTTGGATCATGATGGTAGGATTAATTAGATGGGATGCTTTGATAGGATGGGATGTTTTGATATGATGGGATGCTTGGATGGGATGTGTTTGGATATGATGGGATGTTTGGATAGGATGGGAGTGTGAAGGAATTTAGTGAAGCATGAGCATGGGGGTGTTCCAAAGGGGAGCACCACCATGTAGTTGAGCACATATTTTGATATAGGAATATTGGGTATATGCCAAGGTTACTAAGAACATCAAGGTCTTTGTACCAATATTACATAGGACTAACATGAAAAAAAAATGCAAGGATTGCCCCAGTGTCACACATGAATCTCGAAGGAATAAGAGTAGAAACGATACTAGGTAACCCACAAGCAAATAATATTTCCCAAGTGCACCATGTAACCACAAGTGATCACATGTTTAGACTATGCAAGGGTCATATCTGACTGAATCACAAGCAAAAAGAAGAAGATGAAAGACCTGATCAACACCTTGCTCTCGAATCACTCCATTCATAGCACACCATGATATAAAAGATCATGGTGACCTTGAGGAGGGAATAACTCAAATCGCTTGGAAGAGATACCTTAAGAATCAAAGTTGAGATCCTAAAAAGAAAAGAAATCAAAAGAAAATGTAAATCCATGAAAAAGTATCCTTTTGCCAAAGAGAATGGTAGGACTAGATACTGACGAACCAAGATCAGACAAGAGGAAGGATGTATCCTATAAGGATCTATCGGTAATATCAAGGACTAGGATGAGCTAGGCAATAAAAACTTTTTAGGAAAACATTTTGATGACAAGGGATCTCATATGAGGATTCACTAAAGCACCTAACCAAGAGAATTGCAAGTTATGATCAAGCATGAACTGACCCGAGGAGATGAGAGATATACAATGGTACCAAAGTTAAGTATAGATGCACAATGAGTATATAGTTGATAGACCAAAGTATTTACAAGGGATTACTTTACAAAATGTTAGCATGATAGGATATCAGCGAGAAAGATAGTGGATGAAAGATTTGGGATGAGAAGATTAATGGATAAAAATCTTGGGATGAGGGGATAGAGGAAAAGCATGGGATAAGGAGATAGAGGAAAACCCCAGGATGAGTAGATCAAGGGGATGAAAAATGTGTGATAGGAAGAGAGCAGATGAACAGCTTAAGATAGAGGATGAAAAGCTCAAGATGTAGAAATAGAGGAAAAGTGCGGGATAAGCACATAGAGGGGATGAAAAGCTTGGGATGAGAAGATAGATGATGAAAAGCTCAGGATGAGGAGATAGAGGAAAAGTGTGGGATAAGAAAATAGAGGGGATGAAAAGCTTGGGATGGGAAGATTGAGGATGAAAAGCTTAGGATGAGGAGATAGTGGATGAAAAGCTCAGGATAAGGAGATAGAAGAAAAACATTGGAATGAGTAAATAAAGGGGATGAAAAGCTTGGGAGGAGAAGATTAGTGGATAGAGGGTGGATAGGGTGATGCAAATAAGGGAATGATATACCAAAAGATAAGGAGTGGGAAGGGTGGATCCCAATGATGATGATCAGGGTGTAACCAAGGCTTGCAACAAGGTTGGGCAAAGGATTAAGAAAGTGATTGGATGAGTTGAAGGATGTGCAATGGGATGGTGCCACTAATACATTTGGAGTGAAATTGCAATGGAAATTTGCGACGGTGGGAAAATGTTATGCATTTTTGCCTTTTTTTTTCAATTATAACTTGACGACATCGCAATTGCGACACTAATGGGCAAAAATGTCGCAATTATGACGCTAATGAGATATAAGTAAAAAAAAGAAAAAAATGTTGCTCATTTGAAATTTGTCATGTTTAGAATTGACATAGCTTTGCGCGCGGTGAAAGGCCAAGGTAACATTCAGAGGACTATGGCCATTGTAGTTTTTATTTTTGTTTTTAAGGGCTTCTATGAATCAGATGGAATCTTTGTTTTTAAGAAAGATCTTTGGTTGTCTTCGAAAACCCCACACCAAAATAATAATAATGTAGAAAACCAAAATCAATTATATAAAATGACTGACACAATTTTAGTTTGATCTGCTCAAGAAAATGTGATAGAAATAATCTATGACATTACCCATTCCACTACCCAGACCTAGAGCTAGGACCTAACAAGCATCATTTCATCCCTCTCCTCTCTAGGCCAGTAGTAGAGAATCGCCACCAAAGGAGAGTACCAATCAATTGAAATGGATTTATTGATTCCAGGCTAGTGTAGAAAGATTATTCCGCATGCTCAATAGCTAGTGAAAGTGTACTAATCTAAGGGAGCCCTACTTACTTATTATTGTTCGAGATGTGCCTATAGAGATATGAAAACTTTTGCATAGCCATTCTTTGTTCCTGAAGCATTTGTGTAGTATAGTCTTGTGATAAAATAGATTATTCATATCATGAATTGTGAGGGAACCATCTCGAGCTCCTCACTCATACAAATGCATTGAATAACTTGAGAGGTATTTAATATTGTAAAGGAAAAGGGTTAAACCATTGTTATACTGAATACCACTCATATTATGCATAAAAACTAATGACTGGCAGTCCTTATCTATACTAGTGTTAATTCTAAATGCTAAAATGCATTTCACCCTTGAATGTCAACAAATAACAATGTACGATTCTAAGTGGCCTCACAACTTGGTGGTGATATTTTGTCATATGAAGAAATGAATATACCATGCTACCACAAAAAGGCCATGGAAGAAAACATGTGGTTCAACAGTACATAGTAATCAGTTATAATTATGTCAGTCCACTACAAGCAACATTCATTGTATGCCACTGCAAGTATAGGAAATGCCCTTATATAAGGTGCTGTCACTACTAACACATACCCTACTCTCAATATAGAAAAGGAAATGTTAGAAGACGGTATGAACTTGGTCTATTTTCTAGTGTATATTCATAATGCCATTGCCTATTTAAGACAAGGATTTCGAATATAGAACCACTACTATACATAAGTGATGTTTATATATGGTACTTTTTCATTGAATGCATGGGTGAAGGATGGGTGGTGGGTTAGATTAAAATGGTACAAATGAAGCAAAAATGGACTAAGGATATCTTGAGCCATTGAACAAGTGTGTATGGACCCACTTTTGGCTCCTATGCTTTAGATGTAAAGGGTAAGATCTTTGGCTGTTTTCGAAACCCACACACCAAAATAATAATAATGCAGAAAACCAAAATCAATTATATAAAATGACTGACACAATTTTAGTTTGATCTACTCAAGAAAATGTGCCCCTCTATTAGTAATGAAAATATCATATGATGACAACAAGAATGATAGAACTACCAACGCTCTTGACATATAAGTTAGGATCTAAAAGACTCCTCTGAAAGCCATGTGCATCCAAGTAACTGTCAGTCTTGGTGTACCATGCTTTGAAAACCTACTTAAGGCCATAAAGAGTCTTCATTAGTATGCGTAACTAGTGCTCTTTGCATACAAATTTGAAATCTCGAGGCTGGGTCATGAATACTTCTTCCTCCAAATCACCATTAAGTTGCAATATCATTTGATAAAGAGTATTCTTGAGGAGGGCAAGTTGCAAGCTAATAACTAATACTAAGGTGAATTTGGCTGATGCATTGCCAAAGATATTACCAAGGGAGAAGTTGAAATTTTATAGGACTTATCTTGGCAATGTTAAACTCTAATAATAGGCCTTCAGCGGGGGAATATCTCCAAAGGTTTGCAACAATGGTTTTGTTTGAAGTGGTAGACTATTGGATAATGAAACCCAAGAGTCACCAATTTCTCTCCAATTGTTAGAGACGCACATTTTTCATTTGAAAGCTTAATATATGTGTGTGTATGTGGATAATGTTTGATTCATTGATCATTGTAATGCTAAAGCTTGCTGCTATAATTAAAGCAAAGATATTAATAAGAGATTTCCCCTTCTGTAAAATTGGATGTAGCCATCTTAGTGAACCACCACAAATCTTGTGTTTTGTTTCTTGATCTTGTTTGTGCTTTTAGATCTAATTTTGGTATTTTTTTATTTTCACTTTGTTATCAATAGATATGGCATTGCTTAAAGGAAGTGGTATAGATAGATATTGCTTTGATCCTGAACATCAGTAGAGCTATTCTTCTTGGTAAGAAAGGTTTTAGAAAAAGAGCTTGCATGATTTTTTCAATAAATCACCAACCAATTATATGTCATTTTTTTGAGATGTTAAAAATTAACCCATAAAAAATTGCCTACGTCTAGTTCTACAGAAAAACTCATTCCATTGAGACATTTTTTTCAAACATATTTCATGCATCCTGAGTCTCACTAGAAAACTGTCCAAATTTTTAGATTCCTCAATGATTATTGAAAACTTATCGATTTGGATCTAGTTTTTACTTTTTACAGTCTCAAAAATTCTATTAAATTTTTCCATGCTTGCAACCATTGAATTTTCAATAAACAATATTTCATCTAGGCATGCTACCAAGCACATGTCGTGCATTTTGCATTCTTGCTAAGAAAGATAAACATCTTTTTGATTCCTAGGATACTGATTGTTGGAAAAATATCGTAAAAAATTGAAATGAATGATTTGACAAATTTTATACTTGTAATCATAGAATTCCAAGAAACTACATTCTGCTGAGGCATATTGTGCTAAAGCCACGTAGCTTATTTGAGTACAGAAACGTATGAAGAATTTCTTGCCACGTAGCTTATTGGTGCACAAATTATGTGAACAAAGTTTTATGCCACGCTGCCTATTCCTTCCTAAAAAATAACCCAACATTACTATAGGTAAAAGTAAACTTTCTCAACTTATGTATAAATGGTCCAGTCACTCCACACCAAAAGGGCAATGTATCAATTTTTTCTATGGATTAATGTCTATATGAGTGTAGATTTGAGAGTGCAGGTGAATGGGGCAGGGGCCCTAGCTCGGTTGGCTAAATCTTCCCTATTGCAGGGGGTTGGTCACTGGTTCTAGTCTCCCCCGTCCTCATGGTACCGGTGGGCATGTCATGCTAGCGCTACCAGTCACGTTAAAAAGTTTACCTGACGCACTGCAGTTTATAGGGGGGGCCATGTTGCACCCGATTCCTACAGTCTAAAAAAAAAATTAAAAAAAAAAAAGGGTGCAGGTGAATGGGTCCAAAACAAAAGCAGATTTTTGACATGTAGAGATTGTAATATGCTTTCGTCAAAGATTCACACATTCATTGCTTGTTTAATCTGGATGAAGCATCTGCTCCAAATATATCTCATTTTATTTCTTATTTCATAAGAATCATAGACAAGTCTTATGCGAAGTCATATATTATTTTAGCTTTCTTAACCCCTATTGATGTTTGAGCTTGATCTACTAGGTTTTAGAGCTTGTGTTCTTTGATCTTTCATGATTCAGTTTCCTGTGTTGCAGATTCGATTGAGTTTTATATCCTAATATAATACATAATTTGAGTGCAGATTCACTTCTCAATTTAAAGATGATTACAAGTTACCCCGTGGCACAAAAATAGATATATCTAGGCTCCTTGGTCATATCCTATAGAAAAAGACCTATATAAGGTGGTTACAACAACTTGTAAAATTTTTCTCCATACTTTCCCAAGATCCTGTAGTGACTAGTATTTCCCATTATAATATTACCCTAACTATCTTTGGAAATTCTCTCCCTATTCAAGTGTATCATTGTTGTATATCTTTTCCCCTAACATTTTGGTCAGTTGTAAAAACTTCCATAAATTAGCTCTCACCTTTTCATGAACCTCTCTCATTGCTTCTACTATATCTTCAGCATGAGAACTCCTCTTATCCATACTCTTCATATCCCTCAATTTAAAATATCCTCTATCTTTTTTGATATACTATCTTAAAAGGACTAATACCATTTCTCCTATTTATCCATTCATTATAGGCATATTGTTCCTATGGTATTAATGCATCCCATTCTTTCCCATGATCCTTTTTTGGACACCTTGACATGATTTTGTTAAATAACTAAGGAGGGAGGGGGGCTCAATTTTCCTCGACTATCAAATAGGGCCTTAAAAACTCTCAGCATCTTACAAACTTAAACTTTTCCAATATCAACTTGGTAACTATATTAAAACTTCATAATAATATCTAATTCATCCTTCACTAGTAAATTGTTAGAATTCACCAAGTATCAGAGTAATAAACTTTTAACTATATACTTCATGTACTGAGTTACATCAACAAGAAGTATACAAAAAAAAAGAATAAAATAACATGTAACACAATAATCCACACATTTAAACACAATAATTTTTAACATGAAAACCCTATTAAGAGAAAGATCACCTATGACTGATCACATCAAATTTGTAGTATCAGATCTTCACTTCCTTTCCTTTACTGATTATTTTCTCCTTGTTATATATTCATTCATTTCTATCCCTTCTCAACAATGCATATGTATATTTTAGCTCTTCCTTAGCTTGTGTTCAGATGTTCTCTTATATCACAATCTTCCTTCCTTCCATACCTACATATTTCATGTTTAGATCTTCTCTCCCTTTGAAACCAATGCCAAAAAAAAACTAAAAACTTTAATATAATGGTAGTTGTACCTTGCACCTTACATGTGCTAATACATTTTTTTAAAAATAAATATTTGCTTTCTTTCTTTCATCTTCTTCACATATTTAGGACTACATAAAGAGTGAATTCCTTCTTCAACTCCAAATAGATATTCCCAAGGTATATTGGTTGTAGTGTTTCTTTATTAATTTTTGGCTCGAGTAATAGTCCCAGCTATCTTTTTGTGTACTATTTTCTCTATTTGGTGTGTATGGTTAGCCCTGTGCCATGAATCTCCAACCATGAAACCCTAATCTACCATAGAAAGCCTGCACTGCATCCCTAGTTTCGCCAATAAAAAACACTACAGCTTTGCAATAAACCTGATGAACAACTTCACAGTTTCTGAAGCCAGATGACAATACAAATTTTGAGCCACCTGATGAACAGCTTCAAAGTTTCTTGGATTTAAGAAAAAATCATATATATGCATGTTCCTATGTCTAATGTCATATGTTGCATAGTAATTAATATCTCTTGTACAGATTACACTGATGTTGGTATATATTATGCTCTCTTCTATATTAGAACATTCTAACTTTTTATTTATGGATATGATGCTCGATTTAGTCACACTGTAATCTGTATCTGGTGTCTCATTTGTAATAGCTGGTTTAGTAACTACATAGATAAGCTTAATGTGATTGTTATAAAAATATTTTTATGTAATGGTGTTTCATGTGCTGGCCAAGGCTGGTTTGAAGGCCACCCACTTCAATACCCTGCTAGCATTTATAGATATATGGTTCTATAATATCATGAAAAAAAATCAATATAAAAAAGCTCATTCTCTTTGTAACATTTTTGGCTTTCATTTTAATTTCATCTTTTCTTTTATTGTGACAGGCAAGCTAGAGAGAAGTTCTATATTGAAGGCCATATCATGTGCAAGATTTAAAGAAACTATTGAACCTCTAATTTGTTTGACTAGAGGTAGATTCCTAATTCTTTGCCTTAGAACACTATTATCTTCAAAATCCTATATGAAATCTATATAACCATTTCATTTCTTCAATATGCCCAATGGATGGCCCTAACTAACTATATTTTTTTTAATTGCATATAATAAATAATTTATGTGCTTTTTCATGACTATGTTTGACTCATATAATTGTGATCTCTCTAGCACTATGATGTTGTTTAATATGTCTTGCTAAAGCTTGTAAATTTTTTTCCTTTTGCCATGTCATGTAATATGTCTTGTCTTGTAGCTTATATGTTTTGAAATTGCTGTTAGGCCTTGTAGCTTGTATAATTTGATTGCTAGAGAGCTTCTACAGCTAAGCAAGAAGGCTGTTGCACAAGTTATAGCCACGCGCTCCGGTATGAAAATTGTATATTTTTTAATCTAATGTATATTTTAACTAGAATTTTAGCTTATATGTTTTGAAATTTCTTTTAGTGGCTTAATGTTGTAAGGTCTCTTGAAATAAGACCTTCAGGTAGTTGGTCAAAGTTTTACAAATAATCTTATCCAAAAATTTGCCTAGAGCAATTGACTGAATGTTATAAAAGGTGATTGGGTTAAATGTCTTAGGAATAAAGTCAAAGAAAGTATTTTTAAAATATTAAAGTATTTAGCTAGGTCTAAGAAGATTTGTGTACTTTAAAAATTTTTTCTTAGTTTGTGAAAGTTGTAGACCGAAGTTTTCATAGCCCAATTTTTTCTTCCTGTGAAGAACGATCATGTTAGATAATATAAGTAAAGAACAAAATAGGGAGACAATCGATAGATTGTGGTCTAACTTGAAAAGAAAAGGTGATGGAAAATGTTATTGTCCTTTCAAAATTTGTAAGGGCTTAAACTATAGAAGACTGCTAATCAAAATAGTTAAGAGACATTGTAGGGAGAATGGTCACATTAAAGGGGGGCATGACTATCATCCACTGGTAAGTTGTTCATTATATCATTTTAACAATTTATATACATATGAAATCACTTGATGATTAGTTGATGATCATGGTTTATTTATGTTAATCAATTTTATATAGGTTGATCTCCCCATGGAAGTACATGATATGAACCACAACAATCCGAAGAATATGGTTTTCGAAGTGGAGGAACATGGAGGTGCGAATATCCAAGGTGAAGATAATGATCCCATGGAAGATGACGATCATGTGCCAGAAAACTCAATTGAAGATGATGGTATAAATACATTGATCCATGATACATTTAGTCCAAGCATTTTTGATCATGATGATGATGATAGCCTCGATGTACCTATACTTGAGAAGGTATACAAGCCCCTATACAAAGACTCCCAAACAACTCTTCTCTCTGCTGTATTGTTGTTGTTGAACTTGAAGGTTATGAATGGTTTATCCAACATAACAATATCACATATGTTAAGGTATGTCATATATGTCTTTATAGTTAACAAACGGTTAATAATGTACCACTAATATTGTTTATATTAACAACTTATATTTTTTGTTGTAGATTGATAGGTGAGTTTCTATTACCACTATCAAATATTCTACCTTGCTCATATCGAGAATTATCTGCTGTTATGAAAGATATTGGAATGGAGTATCAAGAAATACATGCTTGTCCCAATGATCATATTATATATTATAAAGAACGTGAATTTTCAACACAATGCCCTGTATGTCATACAAGAAGATATCGAACAAATTGACTAACAAAAAAGGTTCCTCAAAAGGTTCTTCGTTACATCCCCATTGTTCCATGGATGTGACAATTATTCAGGTGTAGTAGCTTGGCTCAATTTATGGATTATCATGCACACAATAGAAGTTAAGATGACATTATTTGAATCCCTGCAGATGGTTCCACATTTATGCACATAGAGGAAAAGTGGAAACACTTCAAAGAAGAACCTCGTAATCTCAGGCTTTCATTGGTAGCAGACGGTGTCAATCCATTTGGAGAGATGAGATCCGTTTACTCGGTGTGGCCTATTTTTGTTATCAACAATAACATTCCTTCATGGATGTCAATAAAGAGGGAGCACATTATGTTGGCAATGACTATTCCAGGTATGTTATCATTTGATAGTTATTAATTTACATGTACTTACAAATCTTGCAGTAAAATGGTCACAATAATTATGTAATGTTACTATTCATTCAATTAGATAAATATCAAGTTAAAGATATGAATATATATATTGAGCCTCTTATCAACGAGTTGGTGGAGTAATGGAACAGTGTCACTATGTATGACGTGTCTAGACCAATAGGACAAACACAATTTCAATTCCATGCAATACTTGCATGGACAATACATGATGCCCCAGGGCTAACACATTTTTGTGGTATGGTATAGTGAATTCAAATTGTGCATGATAATTCTAAATATAAAAATAAACATATTTAATAATCCAGTTATATCATTATCTTGTAGGTTTTCAAACAAAGGGAAAATTTGCATGTCCAGTTTGTGGTCCAAAGATGAAATCTCATTATTCAAAAAGTTTAGGAAAGCAAGTGTTTGATGAGTGTAGACACTTCCTCCAGAGGAATCATAAGTATCGAAGTACAGAAAAACATCTTTTCAATGAGAAAGAAGACACTACATCAAAGCCATGAAGAATGACACCTCGCTTATGGAAGTTGGAATATAATAGAATTAATCGTCAAGGTAATATCATTCCATCTAATGGTTTATGTTTGTAATTTATATATTTCTATTGTGATTTTTGTTTACTAATTGTGTAATTGATGATCGTGAAGGTCGTCAAGGTAGTACTAACAACCTTCCAAAGGGACTAAAAATCTATCCCAAACAATTTAGCAAGTTGCCCTACTACGAGCACTTACAAATTGTGCATTTGTTTGATACTATGCATATTGGAAAGAATATAACAAAGACATTGTGGAAAATATTGGATGGAAGGCGTGACAAAGAAAAAATTGTCAAAATTTGTAATGACATTCATGAATCCAATCATGCATTGAAGAATTTCATTCACTCAAATAGCAACAGAGATCAGATTAATATAAGTGCCCTTCCTTGGTTATTAACGGAGTAGCAAAGTGATGCCATAAAAGAAGTCATACGAAAAATTTGATTTCCCACAGGATTTGCTGCTAACATAAACAATCTAATATTAAAAAAAAAAGTGAATTTGGGCTAGGGTTCAAAACGCATGATTGGCATACTTTCATCAAGGTAAGTTATGTTCTTCTGTATTTACAATATATTCATAAACCACGTGTACTATTCATTATGTTATGTTAGAAAAAAATGAAATGATTGGTTTATAATTACTGCAGTACATGCTTCCTCTATCTCTCCTAGAGCCCTTTAACAATAACATCAAACAAGTGATATACGATCTTGGAAAATACATGAGGTAAGCAGTATTATCTGTTCAATTTGTTGTATTTATTAATTATATTCATGATTTGTTTTTCTTGCTATGTAATCTATTGTATATTATTTTGTAAAGTCTCGTATCTATATATTTTTTGTGACTTGAATCTCTTAATGTAGGTGGTTGTCATCTAAAGAAATCAATAAAGAAGATATAAACTATTGGAAGAGAAGAATTCCTCATTTACTATGTGGAATGCAAAAGTGTCTACCTCCAACTTTTTTCAATGCACAGGAGCACTACCTCATACACCTAGTTGAGGAGATTGAATTATGTGGACCTGTACACACTAGGTCAATGTGGATGGTTGAGAGGCATTTGAAATCTTTGAAGGCTTTGGTTCAACAAAGAGCACATCCTGAGGGTTCTATGGTAGAGGGATATATGGTATACCTGACTATGGTGTACATTACTGAATATCTTCCTAAGTTTGCATCAAATATCCATGTAGATCACATTTGGGATCTCGAGCCTTTTAAAAAATTAGAAGGAGAGTACTTGATGGGGAAAGGTACATTGAGGAAAGTGAGAGGTAATAAATTATAAGATGTTATTGTAATAAATTATTTCTTAATCTTCAAAATAAATCAGTTGTAAGTTGTCTATTTTTTTTTTGTACAGGTGCTTGAGAGTGGGATGCACTACATTTGTATATTGCAAACAATCTTGATTGGATGACGGTATGGATTAAATGATGTCAACATTTTGGTCGAACATTAACATGGGAAGGTGTATGCTCATTGGTTAAAGAAGCTCATTGTAATGGAGATTCCAATGTTATGCAAAGGGAAATAGATTTAGCACGTGGTTTAAGAGATTTCCAGGTACATACAAATTTATTAATCACCTGTATGTTTATCAACTCATGATACAATAATTTTGACATGTTTCACATATTATTGCAGGTTAAACACCACAAGGCTATGTTCTATAATGGCCAAAAATTTCGCGTGAAAGTGTTGGATGACATGAAGAAAACTTGTGATTTAGGATTAACTGCAGTCTTTCAAGTGACTAATATTTCATCTAGAAATGACTTACATCCTCAAGAGTCTAAAAATTGATACTATGCCATTTTGGATGATATACTTGACTGTGACTTTAGTTCCTTCAAATTAGTACTCTTTTTTGTCAAATGGTATAGGCTACAACTTAATCCAAATGATCCTAATAGAAATGTTATTAAACATGATAATGGATTTACAATGGTTAATACAAGGTTGTTTGAGCCAATTGGGGATGAGTCCTATGTTCTTCCAAGCGAATGTGACCAGGTATTTTACTCAGAGGTTCCACATAAATCGGGTTGGTCATTTTTTGTTAGACATGAACCGAGAGGAAGGCCAATAAAGTATAATGCGATGGAAGAAGAAGATACCGAAGAAGTAGAAGGTGATGTGGATGCTGCTACTGATGATGATGATGAAGATGATGTTGATGTTGATGATGATGATGTTGATGATGATGATGACAACGAAAATGATGACGACGATGATGGTGAGGATGATGATGATGATGACGATGATGATGATGACTAGGATGATGATGATGATGACGATGACGAGGATGATGATGATGAAATTTAGAGGTATTCCATCAATCCTTAATCTATTTAATATTCATTTCTTGATAGAAATATATTTATCTTATATGGTTACATAGTTTATTCATTATCTATTTAAAAGCTACAAGTTTCAACTAAAAATAGAATACTGCTAATCTAAATTAACTATTAATCTAAATTAATTAAATAAAACTATTTAAAACACATATTGATGTGTGAATGTATTGAGCCTTATTTTCTTTCAGGTCAAAAGCATTTGTAAGTGTTTAGTTTAGAAAAGGGAATTCATTAAATATCTATAAAAGGGAGTTGTACTTAGAATAAAATTCATAGGGAAAACATAATATAAGTGCTTAGCCCTTCACTACGACTACTTCCCTAGTAGGCTTATAATATGAGCTTGATTTAAGTGTTATATTGTGTACCTTTTAATGTTTTTAATTTTTATGTGATGCTTATGATGGATGTGATTATGATTATGATGTGATTATGCTCACAATAATTGAATTACATTTGTGGGAAACTGAACCCCTTTCAGGAGCATCCCGCATAGTGTCATGGATTGATAGGTATAAGTCAATACTCCTTATAGACAGTCTATTTAATACACTTATCAATAGTAAGATTGATGTCTTCTAAGATCTCTCCCATTTGTAGGTACTAGTGAATAGGTATTTGTCAGAAGTGTCTTCCTCGAGTGAGAGAAATATAGGAATAGAAGAGGAAAGTGAGACATGCAGTTTATCTAGAACAGGGAGATTAACTAGAGGTCAAAGGACTAGAAGGAAATTCAATAAATGCATGAAATTTTTCCTTGCTCAAGGGGGGTCATGTTCTTATGATGATGAGATGGAAGGTGACATTGAGGTGCCCTTGAGGTACCAACATCTACAAAAACATTGTGTACCCAAGGAACTTCCTCCAATAAACATTGATTTTTGTGCTAATGAGAGGATATATCGCATAGCACCATCATTATTACATGGTTTGGGCCTATTTTCTATGGATGGCATAAAGGTGTCTTACAAAAAAGTTTCTGAATTGATGGAGTATGTTAAACCATGTTACGATTACAAAAGTTGGATGCATATTGTTCAATATAAAAAAAGTATGCATAGGTATGCCCTCTTGGAAAATTATATACAACAGCAAGACAATAATTAAAGTAAAAGTGTGGCTATATACATTGATGGAAGGCAAAAAGTAATAGGGAATATTGCAGGTTTTATAAATAGTACATGACCTGCGTCAATACGTGCAGGGGAAGAGCTTCTTATAGATTACAATTTGAACCACATAGATACAAACGAGGCTACTATCATGGGGGTGGTACATACTATTAAACCAACTTCTAATTAATGAATCCAACATACCATTTAGTCAATAAATTTTTGGCTAACATTTTTATACTTGATCTTTGAAACAGGGGCACAATATGGAGCAACCACCCAGAGAGGATGCTGGCGATGTTCTTGGCCCATCTACACATGAGCAGGTAAAACTCATTGTAATTGTGCAAACTAGATAGAAGCAAAATGTTATTTTTTTAATGTTGTTTTCTTCATTTTTTTGGAGTAATTTTGATAATACTAATACTATTGTTGTCACAAAGGGCTAGTGGTCAGAGGGAGGGAAAGGAACTTGCAGTCCCTCAGCAGCCCACCCCTAAGGAGGACCCTTTTTATGTTGATTTAGCAGAGACCGATGACCTGATAAGTTCAATTAAAAAGTTGCTAAAGAAAATTGGTAAAGAAATTTTACATTTGGCAACCATTAAGCCTACTACTTAGGAAATAAAAGATAGGAGATCTGAATTATTGCACACCTCTGAAACCTTAAAAGTAAGTATTAATGAAATTTTTAATTATAACAAGAGTTCAATAATGGTTTTTATGTTACGCTCTTTAATGACATTAATTAAAATATGGATGCGTTATCTTTACAGATTTTTTTGCGTGATTTCGAGCCCCATTCCCATGATGAGGGTGCTGCAGGTGGTTCAGGTAGATCGCATGTTCCATTCCCCACTTGTGTTTTCCACTGAATATATATAAGAATTATCATAACCATTGACAATACATGCTCGAAAAATCCTTTTTTTAATGCTCTAACAATCTTGTCCATGCTAGTCCATGCATTCTATATTTATGCATGCTCTAACAATTTTATTCTTTAGCTTCAGATCCTATGATGACGCTGCCTCCATCTAGGAAAACCACAAATCTCTTTTCAACTGCTGAGTCGACAACACACAACTTAAAAGCATCAACTGTTGCACCATCTACTGGTACACAAATCCCTCTTTTTCTCTCTTTTGTTATGTGTTTAAGTGTTATGTGTTTACGATGTAGATTGTAATGACCCCCCTTTGGTAGTCACTCAATGTTTAAACTTTTTCACAATTTTTTTACAACTATTTATTTGATACGCCTTTGGTTTTTATAACTCATGTGAATGATTAACTAGACTCACATGTCTACTATCTTTGAACTCAAACATTACTTTTTCATGTATTTTTAACATCTTCTTGCATGAATCATCACCTTCTTTTGACTATTACAATTGCCGACTCTTGTTCATTTTCTATTTCAATGAGTACACCAAACCTACACAAATTATACTTGTTCACTGTAGCCTGAACATATTTACACTAACCACTAATGCTATCATGGCTTTTAAAAAATTTGTTATGGCTTAATCATATCTGGTGGGCATGCATGGCCTTTCCTATAGATAACAGTGAATGTGAATGTGCTTCCTATATGCCAATTCTTCCACCCATGAGTTCCAACAAATGTTTGCTTCTACTTAACCTATGCTTGTTCCGCCATATCAATGAGGAATGGAGCTATCAGCTTGCATAAAAGGGTATGGGTACACATTCTTGCATAGTATTCTCAACACTAACACATAGATGTATAGCCTCATATCCTTGTGATGCCTCAGGAAGCTCATGTGTTTCATTACATTGTAGCAACTATAAATTTTCCTATCTGTTCATTCCTTTAGCTGGCTTGACATTGATCACTATCTCCATTGGAAGCCACATGATGAATTATTATACTTTGCTTCTTCATGTCTATTCATTTGACTATCTTTTTCTAATCTCTTGTATTTTGTTATGTTTTGAGGTCCAATTCCTTTCTACTTAAGCCTATATCCCTCATGTCATGACCTGGCATACCTTTTGTGACTATAGAGTGGTCAATTCTTTCATAATTAAAATGTTGTGCATACTAAGCTGCAACATCTTCGCTACAATTAATCGATAAATACATGCATTATGGCTCCTATTTGATAGAGTATTTCCTAGTCCTATCATGTTGAAAGTGGAGTATATTCTCGAGGTGCAACATTGTATAGATGTAATAGATCAACTAGCTTGGAGGCCAAAGCCATTATTTGAGTTGTATAGCTATAAATATCTCTGTCCATGTTCTTACCATGTTTATGTTTACAAACTTTTCAAAATTTTTGGCCTCAAATTCCCCATGATCTTAATATGATTAGTTGTCCTTTACACTCTCCAGTTGAACTCTGTTTAGCACCTGGATGACTAAGCCATGTTTTTGTTTGTGATATTTCATAAGACCATTTGCCATATATATCTGCATGGCAAGCCCTCGATTTGGAGAAATGATGATCAAAAGTACGCCATTGCAAGGTGTAAAACATATATGGTATAAGAATTCTACAACTAGCATTAAAAAACACTTTCCTGAGCTATTTTTTCCACATTGTTAGAGAATTCCTTTTCAGGAATCCACAGTGACATTTTAGAGTTGGTTCTATTCCTTATTTTTTCTATAGGGAACATTGCACTAATGCACCTGGGACTACACAGAATTACAGCTAGTTGGAGAGGAAATAAATGTTAAGATTTAGGATCATTGATTAGATGTTCAACCATATCCAGTGAAATTTGATTTCCAAGCAATTTCCTTCTCAGCTGAAGCTTTGCCAATTATCTTGCAGCAAAAGCTTGATATGCTTCCATAACGACAACTTCAACTTACCCCTTCTACTTGATGGCAAGTGACCTGACAGCCGAGTCACGAGATTGCATACATCCTTGAGTAGTATCTTATTGCCCAGATATCAAAAATGTATCATTACTAGCCTTTAAACCATCTTCACATTAAATTTTTTTTTTGCCATATGGCTTAGTTGAAGGCTGAAATGATCCTTCAACATGACAATTAGATTCCATAAGATGGCTCTCAATTTGTTGTATATGAGGCTCCTGTTGTTCTTGTTCAAGAAAAGAATGTGATTGTTGGACTTTGAAACTGAAGGATTTCTCTTCCTAGATAAACCTCACTCAGACAACATGCACTTGATGTTTTTAAAAAAAATCTCTTTTAACATTCTAGAAAACAGTTTGTATGCATTCTCCTCAAATTTAGCTTCTTTTGGCATTATGCCAAACTACTCATGCCTGAGTTGATGCTACAATTCAACTTCTGATATTCAAATCCACTGAAAATCAACATTCTCTATGTAAAATTTATGAGAATCCTCATCAAAACTAATGGATGATTTTCTGCAAGGCTACTTTATGACATTCTTGGAGTAGACCACAAATGGAACAACATAATAGCTAGAGGTTAAAGATATTTCCTGCAGTTGTATGCGCTATCAAAGTTCAACGGTTTTTTTTTTTACAACTTTTTAACTTCAATTATCATTTGTTATTTTATACTTTTTGACAAATACTTATTAAACTTATGAAACTTTTTGCAATAGGAGTTGCAACATCATTTCCTGGATGTTCCTATGTTCCTAGCACGTGAATGATGAAGCATGTCATATTGATTTTCAGCGACGATGAAGGCATTCCATTAAAAGTAGCCAAAGTTCCAAGTACTTTAAAGTTATTATTCTATAGTGATATAATAGTAATTTAGTTTTTGATCACTCTTCATCGACTCATGATCCCATGATTGTTTTGTAGGGAATGATATTTTTTGGAAAAAACTTGGTGATGAGTGTTTGCAAATATTCGTGCCCACCATGCGTACCTGGTGGAACATCATATCCTAACTAAAACCCCAAACCACTATTTTGATCTCATATTGTTGCTAGAATAGTTTTCCTTTTCATCCATTTCTTGAACTATATTAAAGGTAGGTTCACTTCATTTATGAGTCTAACATGTTTTTTTTACTTAAAAGGTGGAATAACCAAGAGAAAAAGTTGAAGGATGATCTTATAGAGAGAATGATCCAACTCTTTGGACCTCATGCATTTGAGAGAAACAAGCTCCTTGAAAAAGCTAGTTCATGTTTGAGGTATATTAGGGACCAGTATAGAAAACATTTATAGGATAACCTTAGGTACGAGCATTCGCCCTATGTTCCTGAGGCTGAGTGGCAGGCTCTAATTTTGGATGGAAAATATAAAGCTGACAAGAAAAATGCAATCACACTAGTAGAGAGTACACCAAGGTATGTGATACTATTGAGAATGTAATTATGGACTAATTAACCTCTATATTTATACTATCTAACATATTTCAAACTTTTCATATATTTCCTGACACATCAAAGGCAACAAAGGCAAGACTAGAAAAGCACGAGACACACAAGCTCAGCTCTGGTGGTTTTTTGAAACTTCAAGCACGAGTTGTAAGTATTAGTAAATGAAAAATTGTATTAAATTTTTTATATATTGTGATGGGAAATGCTAGGATAGACTAGCTTGTCTATGCTCCTGATCCTCAACTTTTGCAACTTTTGCATTTTTTAAAAATATTTTAACTACCCTTCATTAGTTGATGAAACAATGCAAGTAAAATTCACCATACCACACAAAAATGTAGGGCTCAGAGTTCAAGAGATGCCTCATAGAAGAGGATAAGATAATTGGCTTCCAATAAGGCTATAAGCCATGGCTAAACGGCTACGAGTTGAAATCAGTGTGGAAGGTTCTAATAATGATGCATCTGAGCCATAGGTAAATAAGCTAAATGAAATTTATTTCAAATTGAATACTTTACCAATTAGTCTATTTGATGTTAAGTTCCAATATAAAGTGAGTATATCTATTTTAAGCAAGCAATGATAACAATGCATAGGATGTTGGAATGCAGCCTGACAATCCTTCTACACAATCTGTGAATGCTGAAGGTTCACATGATGTGCATCCTAGTGGTGGAGGTATAAATTTCCTCTTAAATTCTTTACATGTAATTGCAATTGGTGTTTGGATTAACATAACATTTTGTATAGCACCTGTAGAGGATCGAGGGGTCGATGTTCATGAGCGTGTTGACGTTGAGTCCAGACAAAATGATGTGGTCAGATCAGGTAAAGAACACCACAATTATGTTATTTAAAATAATTAAATACTTGTAACAATTATAATAATTTATTTTTAATTTAACTCTTTTATTTGTTATTGCAGAGGACCCCCCTTTGCAATAGCATAGGAATTTGGGATCATCAAGAATAGAGAAAAGAACAACTGACGAGGGGGGAATTGATGATGACATTGGTGCTCCTCTTAGAGCTTACATAGAAAAAAGAAATAGAAAGAAAAAAAAGAAATGATTGTCATCTACATACCTTAATTGGTAATGACTGAATTTTATGTCTCAATGAATTTAATTATGTGCTAATGAATGTTCATGAATTATGTGTTAATGCAAAATATTGATAAATGTTGCATGTTTACGAATCTAATGTGTTAATGAATGTTATCATGTAGTATTGATTGAATGTTACATTTTATTAATGGTTGAAAGAATGAATGAATGTTAGATGTCAATGGGGAATGTAGAGTGATGTTAGGGGGAGGCGGTGGGGCCAAATGAGCTTCCACCTTTACGTGGTTGGCCCTGTTTAGTAGAGAATATTACACTATTCTAGAAAAAAAGTGAAGCTCAATAAGATACTAAATATTTCTCTATTTTGTCCTATGTTTAGACTATTGTCCTATGCATCTAAGGCTTCATGCTTTGAACTGTCATGAAGTTCTAAACTTGTATCTTTTTTATTGCATCCTTGGATCTCAGCACTGTCTTGGGACTGTGTTATCACCAATGATACGATTATCATAATTAACTAGGGACTAATGTATTATCAATGCCAAATGTATTAGTGAATGGGCAAAGTTGACTAATGAATTGCTGAATAATATAAACTTCTGATTAGGCCATGAAAAAATCATAGACAAATTCATTCAAGCAAAGCTTAAAGATCTCCGAACATTAGAACTGTGCAAAGTGAATTAAGCATATCTAAAAGGTGATCTAGTAAATGTAGCTGGGCAAAATTTGCTAAATTTATGCTCACATTGGCTACATTTTCCTCTTCTTATGGAAGGTCTTTTCTCTTGCACCTCAGCATGAAAAGAACGATTCTTGTTATTTTTTTTGTTTAACTATTGTTTTTTCATCGACTAGGATGTGGTAGGCTTGCAGGTACTGGGTTCACAATGAAAGCATGGAAAATTTCATGAACTTTCTATGTCTATTAAATCAGTATTAATATTAGTAATTTTGTCAATGTAGAATACACATTTTGTCTATTGTTATGTTCAGTCTAGATGATATGTATATGATATAGAGTAGATCTTAATGTTTTGATTTGCAGCTAAATGAGAGTGTTGGTTACAAGGAAAATAATATGGAGATTAAGAAGAAAGTTCTAATTTTGTTTGCAGTACTGTGCAACTTTTGCATTTGTGGCTCCACAAAATGAGGTTGTCATTTTCTTGTATAATTCTTGGTTGAATTGTTGATCGGTCACGATTTTCTTGTATTAGTCTTGGTTAAATTGTTAATCAGTATCAGTGAGTGCCAAAGTAATTTGGATAATGAATTGCACAACATAGACTTAATGCTTGGAAGTTATAATTGTGTTTTATATATGAACAGTGCTTACATTGAATTTCTTTTGAGATAATCAATGTTCAGAAATTATAAGAGATTTTAGGAAGTTCATGTTTGAAAATCAAATACCATATATTATTAAGGATATGAGTTCTCTGTAGTCCGTTATAATTGAAAGCAATCTTGTAGGTTAAACTGATTTAATGGATCTCAATGACCTATTGTAGGTTAAATTGATTTTATGGGCATTTCTAATCAAACTTAATAATGTATTATAGAAAGAAAAAGGATCCAAAACTTTAATCAAAAAACTTGTTTTCAATGTGTGTGCATAGTTTTCTTCTAATTTCCTCTCACTAGTGTTATATGATGTTCTAAAGTTTCCTAAAGAGGAACATCTCTATCTAACTTGGTTATGCTTGTTGTGGGCATGATCTCAATGTGGATATCCAAGTTTTTCTAGAGTTACGTGCATATTAAGAATCCTTAATGTGGAAGGATTTGAACTGATATTACTTATCAATAGAATTATTTTCAGTGGTACGTAAGGGAGAAGTCTTTTCATGATCTACCAGTCTAAAAACTGATTTCTTTTTTCTTGAGGCAATGTTGGTGTGGTCATTACCTACTCTTGATGCTTTGATGTTTTTATATTCATGTTATTAATTTTAACTGCCTAATGTTAAAAACCACTACTTCAAACCTACTCATCAACTTGGCTCTGAGTGCATGATCAACCTACTTTCTTCCATATTTCATTGTTGAGAAATATTTTCTATTACTCCACCTAGTGTTTCATGTTGCTTCTATACCATCCTTGACAACCAACTTACACCACAACTTATGGGAGCATTTCTCACAATCTTCATTCTAGATTAAAAACTATCACATATATTCAATGATTTCTTTCTTCCTAGTTAACAAATTAATGGGTATTATATCTTTTTATACACACCCATTGGCCCTAAGCACTGATTTGTGTGTGTAATATAACCAGTGACAGTGCCACACCATGGTAGATTCATAAGGGAGGCAACAAAATCTCCCACAATAGTGACATATGACTACATAATTGTGGGAGGAGGAACAACAGGATGCCCACTAGTAGCAACACTTTCACAAAACTTCACAATATTGCTTTTGGAAAGAGGAGGGAGCCCATATGGGAATAAAACCATTACGAGACTAGATAATTTCTCAAAAAATCTGGTAGACAATTCCCCAACATCACCCTCCCAACAATTCATGTCAGAGGATGGTGTATACAATCACAAAGCACGTGTGTTAGGAGGAGGAATTCATTAGTCAACTTTGCCCATTCACTAATACATTTTATTGCATCCTTGGATCTCAACACTGTCTTGGGATTGTGTTATCACCAATGAGACGGTTATCATAATTATCATAAGGTGCTTAAGAAAATTGGCAGAGAAATTGTACATACTCAGCGTCTCACCTCATTGTAACTAAGCCTAAATTAGAGAGTTCAATCTTCAGAAAAAATCGCAAACCTTACTTTGATTTCCACTTTTTTGTATCATGGATTGTTTAAGTAGTATACAAATCTAGTCCTAATGTCATTATTGTTTTTTCTTGTGAAAGTATATGTGCAGGTATGAAAATTGTGTGCTATTTTGATGGGAAAACTTATGAATGGGTTGGAATAAGCCGATAGCATAGTATTATGGGTAAGGTACGTATTATCTTCATGCTCAATTTTCCTTATCCAAGTAGAAAAGTATACTATTTTTTAAAATTTCCAATCTAATTATATAGCTCTGGAAATAATGTATTCATAAGGTAGAATGTTTACCTATCTCATCTTTTAGAATTGTCGATTGTAACTCTCAAATCTTAGGAGATTAGTTTTATGTGATGATAAAAATCTTAATTGGATTGAATCTAGAAACCAATCACTATGATTATAATAAATAGTAGAAATTTAATATCTGATTCTCTATAATTTCTAACTTAATATAAAAAATTTGACTTAAGCTAAATATCACATATATCATTTTTGAAGGACTATCAATAATCTATTATTATAGGAGTGAATTCTATAGACATTAGTAACATTTCAACAAATAAAGCTAGCACAAGTCATTGACCATCTCGAATGTTGAGTGTTCGATCAAGGGATAAGTATCAACTGCAATCCTATCATTACTTTTAGAAATTCAAGTCATGCTCCTCTAAAAGCATAGAATGCTTTTTCCTCCTCTATTTTAAAGAAGAATAATGGTTCAAATGCAAGAGTTTTATTAGAATTCAAATTATTTTGTGTTTATTGGCCTTGACAGGAGATTTTTTGCTACATTGTGCAGTGGTAAGTGTTAAACTTTAATGCAGTGTTTACAAAGTCTATCGACATTGAATGACATATTGGACTCGACTGGCTGTAATTGAAGGTTGTTACATGTTGGAATCGTTTCAGAGTATAAGATAGAGTCATCCTATGAATGGCAATTCTGAGCTAATTTTTTTCGCAGGCATGCCAAGTTTGCGGGCATCGATAAATGAAAAAAGATTTCACTCCAACTTCACTTGGTGAGTTGATGAACTATAGCTTGAATTTTGCTCCCTTCTTTTTTGTGAGTAGTCGTTAAGATCTTTGAAAGCTGAAAAGAAGCTTCTTTAAGTTCCCTTTTGGTCAGCTCAACAACTTTTCAAGCTTGCAGTGTGACAATTGTTCAGAAAGTCATTTTTTTCTTTCTGATTTCAAAATGCCAATTTGTGGTGATTTTTAGCGGTGCTAAGGATTCCATTCGGCTCAAGGTTGTCAAAGTTTCTGTAGAGGTATGCAAGTTTGAATTTCTTTGATATCATCTCAAAATTTGGGCTCAATCTAAATAAAATCCTTTTGCTAATGTTTTAAAAGAATAATAAATTGTAGATTATTTGTCAAACTATAAAGTTTTGTGACAATTTTGAGAGATTATCAGTGAACAGAGGCTATAGATGCCTGCAAATGCTTCATTATAGACCCATGTCTAAGTTCCTATGTGTGAAGCCATTAAGCTCAATTAATGATTCGATTTCTTCACCAAATTTGGCTTTAATATGAACTAATTCCTTCGCTAGTCTTTCTATGCTTGAGAATTACTATTTTTCTTTGTCAATCTAGAAACAATTGGATACTTTAGATGTTGCCTGTAAATAGAAGGATATCAAGCCATCCCTCAAATTAAAAACGTAAGGTACATCCTAAAAATTTCCATGAGGCTAGAACATCTTAGGATAGTTGCAGAGAATTAAGAAAGCATGGATGCTAAAAATGTAAGCAATTTTTATTTTTGTTTTACGGCGTAGCCGTCGCAATTGTGACATCAGCCACTAGCTTAGCGATGAAATTGTTGTGGCGGTGATGCCAATTGCCGTAGCAATGCTAGTGGTGGACATCACAATTGCGACGTCCGCCACAAGCATTGCGACGAGGTTGACTTGGCGGTGACACCAACTTTCACTGCAAATATTTTTGTTTTATGGCGTAGTCGTTGCAATTGTGATGACTGTCACTAGCTTAGTGACTAAATTGCTGTGCTGACAATGCCAATTATCATCATAATGCTAGTGGTGGATGTCAAAATTGCAACGTTTGCCACTAGCATTGCAACAGGGTTGCCATGGCGGTGATGCCAACTTCTATCGCAATTGCTAGGTAGTCTGTCGCAATTGCGATGTTGGCCACAAGCATTGTGATGGGGTTGATGTCACAATAAAGTGGTTGTATAGTGATGGATAAGTGTCATAATTGCAATGACATGGGATAGATGTCATAATTTGGGACTAAAAAAAAATGAAGTCTATTACTATCGCAGTGGTGACACATTGGCATCATAATTGCGACACATAGCTATCACAAATTGATGCCAAATGTATTAGTGTGTAGTGGATGGTAGATTTCTAGGAGCATGATAGGATATGAATGGATGAAATTGGGGTATATGGGGGTAGCCTAGAAATAGATACTAATGACAAGGGATGTACTAGACGATTGGAAAGATGGAGAGATGGTGAGAAGTGCAAGGATAAAAGAAAAGGGGAGGATTGGTTTTGGGGATGACAAGATGAAAATAGGGCTAGGATGGAGGGGGGGAATAGACACAATATGATTTCCAAGGAATATAGTGCCCCCAGTTATATGTTATTCAAGAGGAGTTTTTATGAGGGATGTGATAGGAGGGAATATTGGTCAACAAGAGGATGGGGGAGATAGATGGAAGCTAGGATGTGAAACGTTAATGAGGTAGAGGGTAAGTATAATGGATGGATGAGGCTGATGGAGGGATTGTATGGATGAAAGAATGGGTGGATAAAGGATAGGAGATACAAACTTTTATGGGAAATGGATGTCAAAGGGATGACCAAAAGCATGTATCTAGTGGTGGACTTTGTTTTTATCAAGATCCAAAGGAGGATGGTGGGTGAAATGGGTCAGAGATGGTTGATGTAGTGGGATGAGGTGTGTATGGTGGGATGAGATGAAAAGTGCCCCCAAGAGTGTAGAGCATTTGGTTGGAGGGATTATGCATGATGCTTGTTTGCCAAGTTTTCATCATGGTACTTGTCCAAGGCACTTGAATTGCCAAGTTTTCACCAATGGACAATTATTTCCCTTTACTTGATTTTTTAATTTTTAATTTTTATTTTTCTCTGCATTTTTACTCATAGATGTTGGTAGGATGGATGGAAAAAGATTGGATTGAATGAGTGGAAATGGTGGGTGGGAGTTGGTAGATAAGGGATGGAGAGACATAAGGCTTGTGGGTAAAGGGATGAGGACAATGAAAAGACCATCATTGGCACACACCTTGAGAGGTGATAAAGGAGTGAGAAAGATGGAATTGAATGAGGTTAAGGAGAAAATGGAAGAAGATAAATATAAAATGGAAGAAGATAAATATAAGGACTAAAAGTAAGGTTGGAAGATGGGGGATTGGAATTTTAGGATAAGAAACATAGGGACCAAAAGTGGATTGGGGGGATGAAGAATGTATATAAGGAGATTTGGATAAAGGATGAATGGATGAGGCTTTTTGAGTAGCATGAATGGATGCCAATTGAGATTTTTCTTTGAGATGCATTTCTTTTATGAGCATCTTGGGTATCCACATGATCTTTGACTTTTTTATCTTGGGCCTTTGTGGCCTCTTGACTTTTTCTTTGATTTGGATCAAATGTTTCTCTTCTTGAACATGTATTTTAGAAGGGACATGTCGAGACTTGGATTTTTGTGGATTTTTGGATTCACTCTTTTTTATTTTGGCATCCAATTTGCTTCTATTAGCCATGGTATGGGAACAAGAGCATGGGGGATATGGAGGGATTGTGGATGGACTGATAGAGGTAGAAGGTTGGAAGGGATTTAAGGATGAGTGCCTTTGATGATCTAGCTTGTGGATTGGAGGGGATGGAAGGATGGATTGGAAGACATGATATGGATGTATATAATTGCCTAAAATGGATGGAGGGAATGAAGGATATGGGCCTAAAATAGATGGAAAATGGGTCCCAAGATAGATGGAGGGGATAAAGGATTCATATTAGGTATATAAGGACCCAAAATGGATGAAGAGGGTGGGGGATTTAGATAAGGAATATAGGGACCCAAAATAGAGGATTGGAGATAAGTAGGAGGATAAGGGCCCAAAATAGAGGCAGAATAAGATGGATGGGAACTTTGGGGTGGAGATGGAAAGACTTGTGACCATGCAGGGATAGAGGGGATACCAACATCTAGAGATACACTATTATTTCTTTCTTCAAGATGATGTTTATTATTTGGAACACAAAATGTGAGTCCATTACTAGCTAAAGGAGTTGAAGCTTCATATATGATGGTTAGTTCTTCTTTTATTGATCTATCAACATGGATTATAGGAGATGTTCAATCATGAAGAAAAGGGGATGGAAGGATAGGATCTTGATTTGGATGGGTTGATGGAAATGGATCTTGAGATGGAGTAGGTATGATGGTAGGATTGGGATATGGAGGGGATGGTGACTACTCTTTAGATGGAGTCAATAGTGAAAGTGGATCATGTGGGGGAATAAGTGGGATGGTGGGATCTTCTTTTATGTCATGGGATGGTTCAACATGCTTTTGGACAAGATCTTGATAGGATTGGATTGGAGTGGATGATACGATAGGAGATGCATGTGTGGTTTCTTTTAGTGAGGTAGATGGATGGGTAGAAGGTTCTACAATGGGGATGGGTTGAAGGGGGATGGACTCAGTAGGTTTATTACATGGGATTTGGGTAATGCTATGAGGATGAGATGTAGATGGGATTTGGAGGGATTTGATGGATGGGAGGGGTCAAATAAGTGGGGTGGATGAGATAGGGATGATAGCGATAGGATGATGTAAGAGGAGTGAAGAGGGTGGGAGATAGATTTTCTTTGGGTTTCCTTGTAAAATTCCTTAGAGAGAGGTGTGTTGGACTAGCAGGAGTAAGGAGATTCAGGTGATGTGTTGTATAACTAGGAATGGTTGGAGGATTTGGAAAGGGGTTTGGAGGATATTGGGATGGTGGATTTTGACTAGGGATGTAGCTACTAGAATTGTTTTGGAATGGTGGCGATAGGGAGATGAAGGTAGATGAAGATGGAGATATAACTGATCTATAAGAGGAATATGTGAGCACAATATAAGGAGGAGGTAAGGATGAGGACAATAATGTATTTCCCTTGTCAAAGGTATGGTAGGGAGTACTAATGGGTATACTTGGAGGAATGACAGAGTAGTTTGGAGAAATGTTTGGATTATGGAGGGTGTTGGGAACAATATCTCTAAGGCTTTCAATATATCCATCATAGTCAACCAGATCTTCATCATCATTGGAATAAGATGGAGTTGGAGAAAAGGTGGGATGAAAAAACTCATCATAATAGGATTGTGACATCATGTTTTGATGATGAGTTGGGTAGGGATCGAATGTTACTAGTTAAGACACAGGGAGGAAAAGGAACATTTTATGGAAGACCTTAGGAATGATGATACTAGAGGAAAGCTTGGAAGCTTGGATGAATCTCAGATGAGGCAATGACTATGCTAAGTATGCCTTTCATTGGGGTTGAATGATTGACCAATGGTTGGGTTGTTGCGAATGGTGTATAAGTGATCTCTTTAGCAAAAGGTCTTGATTATTTTTTAAACATGGGGAGGATTTTGAACACTCAAGCACATCAAACACACCAATAGCCCTATAAGATGTTTGCTAGGGGTGTCCTCAATACACAAAAGATATGTGAGGCCCAATTTTGTAGATGAAGGAAAATAATGCTACTCAGCCGGGAGGAGACAGTAAGCCAAATCTCCACCTTCACAACCCAAAGGTATAAAGTTCTTTGGGGCTTAGCCAAGAGTGACAAGATTATGCTTCCAAGAGAGGTGTCTTTCGATTCACCTCCCAATATTTATACTCTGCCAGAACACTAGAGTTGAGGTCATCCCAAGGGGTGATGAAATCCCTAAGAAGGCCTCCTAAAAAGTGTAAAATAAGACCACATAAGTGATCTTGGGTTTAAAAGACACTCGTTCTTTTCCAATTGATGATTTAGATTTTGTAAGCTATGATTGAAGACACTTGTGATTATGGCATACAATGTTAATTCCAACTTGACAGCATCATCAACATAATGGAAATCAAGAGTTCATTGACATCAGAAATTTGAGCATTGTCAACATAAGAAATTTGATAAAGGATGAGTGAATGAGTCAATTTCATTTATGCATTCAAGATTGAGTGATTTCTTTTTAAGCCCCAAAGTCAAAGTGTGAGGTATAGCAATGATTATTTGATCCTTGGCATTCAAGATTGTATTTGTTGTTTTAATCATGCATTCCAATAAAAGCTTAATTTTAGTTCATGGCATGTGAGATTGAGCTTAGTGACATGCATGCAATTAAAGATGTGTTTAAACATGCAAGTTCATTCTAAGAAAAACCTGCAAAAAATATGGTTAGGTTTTCAAGATGCTCTAATCTACAATTCTACAAAAAAATTCAAATTGATTAGTAACCAAAAGAAAAATTTCCAAAATGGAAGCTTAACTATGGGAAAAATATTTTTAACTTTTTTTGTTCTTTTTGATATGCATAAATCAACTTAGAATAGTCCATGTCCTAAAGAACCACTAAAAGTCAAAATTTGATTTATACTCTTTTTTTTTTTTTTTGATGAGTGTGAGAGTATAGGTTAAGGGTTGGTCAAAGGAGTAATGAGGGAGGTTGAGTATGTGAGAGGGATGTAAGATTCATTAAGGGAGGTGTAAGAGATGTAAGAGATATTAAAGAGGATGTAAGAGATGTGGTTGAGTTTTTTGACTTTGGCTTGGGTTAGCAAGTCTTAACCCTTGCTTAAAGTTGTGCACATGTTAAGAGGAGGATTAGGATTATCTTAGAAGGGGGTTAGGGGAGCAAGTAGCTTAGCTTTGATGGGATGGGTTAGTTAGGTGGCTAAGTGAGGTTAGTATGGGTGAAGGGGTTGGATTAGGGGTTAGGATAGGTTGGGGAATGATTTTAGGTATTTTATTAAATGATTTATTCAATAAAATGGGAGCATGGACTTAAGTTGAATATATTTGAGGATTTATTCAATTTAATATAGGAATAGGGATTTAATTGATAAATTGATTTTGGGTTATCATTTAATTTTATCAATTGGAATATAGTTAATTAAATTAATTAATTAACTAGGGGATGACGACTAATTAACTAAATAATAGATATTTAATTAACAATGTCCTGGGAGATGACTAAATATGATTACCTAGTGATGTAATCAGATTTAGGTGTCTACATAGTGCTTTGAGATAGCAACAATGGTGAGGAATTGTCAAGACTTATAACTAAAATGCTTCATTGCACAGTTATAAGGCCTAAAAGGTAACAAGGAATATGAGTTGCGAATAAGCAACATGGTTAAGAGATTGTGAGGTTTTGTCTAATTGCGCGGTTGCATAGTTAGAAAACATGAAATAAACCAAAGTTGCAATCTAGCAAAGTTGTTTAGTATGGTGGAAGAGATGCTTAGTCATTTAGTTGTATGGTTAAGTGTTATAAGGTAAAGTGAAGCTACGACATGAAAAACTCTCTAAGAACATAGTTGCATGTCTAAATATTGCAGTTAAATCAAAGATTGTGAATTGGTGAAAAGGGTTAAGAACCTTTGAGGAATTCTTTGATCAAGCAGTTGTGTAGTTGAAACTTTAATTTGAAAATGAAGTGCAACCGAGTGAAATAGTTAAGAGCTTGTTTAAAACTCAATAATCTTGTGGTCATGCATATAAAGTAGTAAAAGGAAATGAAGGTAGAGACCAAGAAATCACTCAAACCTAGAAATTTTGCATGGTTGTGAGATTTAAATGTTAAAGTCAAAATCAAGCAGCAATCATGCGATGTAGTTAGAAGGCTATAAAGATTCACGTGGTTGCTCAATTGTGCAATTTCAAGCCTAAAGTAAAAGGAAAGTTGTGAAGAAATGATAAGGCATTTGAGAAATGTTTTCACAAGGTTAAGGGTTTAAACACAAAGATAAACATCAAAGCCACAACCAAGGCATTTACATAGTTGCAAGTAGAAACATAGAATGGAAAATAAACCTTGTGAAGCCATGAACAACTAGCAATATGTAGTGTTTTCCTGGTCACAACATAAGAGATTAATAGTAAGATGAATATTGAAATTTCCTGACTACCAGAAAGAGGGGTACTATCTGAAAAAATGCAAAAAATATTTTGAAAGCTAGTAGTACAAGCACTTTAAAACCAGATTGTGATGCTTTTGGAGTTTTTGAGAATTCTCATGCATGTTGACTTAGAGACAACATTGAGTCTATTCTTTTTCTCAAATTATTTTAAAAAGGTGATCCAATAGATTTCTAATTACAACATTCACAAACTTTTAGAGCCAAAGAGAATTGAGCACCAAGTTTTTTATCAGAGATTTCAATTGCAGAAAAAGTTTTGAAGCATTTGAATTTAGAGAAAATGACATAGGAAGGAGGAAAGATAATAGCTCAAGTCAATGTGGAAGAAGCTGCTCAAGATGCTGAGTAACCCAAAATAAAGCTAGCTAGTCTCTATGCAAAAGAGTGGGTTTTCTACCATGATCATCCCATGCTTAGATAGTAAACCTACATATTTTCAAAGATGTGTATAATTTCTGTAGAGATGCGACCATCCCAAAAACCAATGGTAATAAGATAATTTGGTATTTTAACAATAATAGGTTTGAAAAGGAACCCATTTCCAACCCTTGGAATAGAAACATGGAAAAGTTAATCATGCCAGAGGTGATTATCGATGTAGGCTTGGTGAAGGCTTTAATAAAATTGTACAATCCTACAACTCATAGATTCCATAGGAAGGATATGAGTTTACTATGAAAATTAGATAGAGAAACCTTAATTGAAGTTTTTAACCTGGGAGGACCAATGAAAAAGCCAATTGAGCAAGAGAAGATGAAGGATACATTCAAGAGTTAGAAGAGTTTCTTCGCCAGAAAGGTTATGCAAAGACATATCCCCAAATCCAAGAAGTAGAAGGGCAAGCTCTTAAAGAAGGTAGGAGACCTCATGCCTCTAGAATCCTTCAGTAGATATTTCTAGTATATTGAATTTGGAGTGGGTAAGATAATTGGACTAGATGGAACAATGAATGCTCCTGGCAATGTCTATATCATTTCTCTAGACATTCAAGATGTACACCATAATGTAGGATATAATTTTGTGACATATATCATCAATTTGATGCACAATGAAATCATTGCTGATTAGAGGGGAGAGATGGGGAATTTCAAATTCCATTACTACTCATTGTTGATGCACATCATCCTCTACAAGAATATAGGGTACATTAGTCTTGATTTCATTGAAGGAACTAAGGAGAATGGAAAAAATCTGCTCATGCAACTATGGACAAGGTTCTTGCAAAGATTTTACCCTTACTCCAATTCTGTTGCTTTCTATAATGATTTTTTTTTTCTAATTTCAAACATGCTTTTTGATATAATAGAGAGGGTTCTTAGAGGGGTTATAATGCTAATCAGACCCTCTATATGCCCTAATGGAGGTAGATGGTTGGGGCATGATTATGTAAGCCTTTTCCTTTTTGAACAATTTCTTTAATAAAGGGTTTATGGATGACCCCAACCTACCTCATGTTCTACTTAGGTATATTCTAGAAAGGTTGGGGACAATAGAATTATTTTGGCAATTAATAATGATTAACATGGAATACCTTGGGCTTGCAATAAAAAAGGGTTCCTTTGTTCCTAGGAATGTCAAAATAGGAGATTTTGTCATAGGGAAGGATGCTATAGAAGAAATAGATGCACATATAAGTGAATTCCTATTTCCCTTAGCCCTTGCTTGGACTTATGATCAGGTAGTGACTTGGTTAGGCATGCCTTGAAGAAGATGAGGAAATATACTCTACCAAGAAAAAAACCCTATTGGGAGGAAGATGTGACTATGAACTACCTAGAGATAGAGGACTATAAAGACATGGATTTGGGATGGAAAGAGATCATGAGGATAGAAGAGGAAATGAAAAGAACCAATCCTTCATCTAAGGGTTTTTACCATGAGGAGAGATACTTGGATAGGTATAATAAATGCCTAGACAATTTTGATGTCATGATGTCTCAAGTACATGCTAAAATAAGAAATAGAGTAGAGCCTCAATCTACACAACATGATGATGTTATAGAAATTGATGTGGAAGATGATAAACTTGAGAGTTCATATGGGCCCAAGGAGGCATAAAAAAGATTTTTTTATATAGAAATCCTAGATAAGGCAAGGGAGAAGGAATTGCAAATCCTACCATGAGGTAAATAGTATTTTGATGACATTAGGAACAATTTCCTAATAAGGCAGGTTGGCCAACATGAAAGAATCGCTAATAATCTTGAGCTTGAGAAAAGAATACTAGATGAAAAGATAATCCAAGCTCAAGAGTTTATGAAGGATGATAACTTCATGAATTTTGAGGAATTCAAATAATTCCTATTTAAGATTAAATAGAATGAGCTTACTCTTTAACTACAGCTAGGAGATTCACTAGAAAAATAGCTGAATTGGTGTAGAAATTTCAAGAGTATGACCCAAATAGTGAAATTCTCACTATGGATGATGCTCGGGAGATAGTGCAAAGGAGTGAGATTTTACTCTTCCCAGGATAGGAGCTAAGCTCGACCAATGAATCAAATAAGAAAACTTTGATGGAGGTTAGAGACTCACCCCAGGGAAATGCGATATTCTGGAATGTTGCTACTATTTTAAGTGACCAAATTCACAATTTAATGAACATTGCATCATTGATGGGGAAGAATAAAATGGATATGCTTGAAGAGAAACTCTATCAAACTTACAACATATCCATTGATACTAGGAAGAAATATGAGGAAGAACACAAAAGAACATATCTATTGGTGTAAAGAGTGGCTACCCTCAAAGACGAGGTAAGGAATTTTAGAAATGTAACCAGGCTTGTCATAAAGGCCAAGGATCAAGAGACCAAAATTGAAGCTGATACAAAAAATATGGGTATAGATCAAAAAATGGAAGTGGATGAGCTAGAAGTTGGAAAAGAAATAGAAATCAGGACAATGGAGAGCATGCTCCCACATAAGATAAGAGTTCTTAAATAGGTTTCTCAATGTATTCATAGTAGTTATATTATATTGTAGGGAGCAGAATACTAGTGTATAGTAGTACTATCCATTCTTTCCCCTTATTTACTAAATGGGGCCCTTGTTGGCATTATATTGTATTTTTCATTAGTGACAATAATTACTCAATATTGAATGATTACCGAATTCATCACTCAGTCTACAGTGTGTTGGTGTTTTATTATGATGTTAACAGTGCTAAAACTACTAGGTGACAAAAGGCTTAATACCTAGATATCAGTACATACACAACCTAAAGAATAGCCAATTCTCATTATCACTTGCATATGCAAAGTACTAGGACCCAACTCCAACAAAACCTTATACGGTTTTCTACTCTTTTGGCTCTGTAAAAACCAGGGTGGGTGTACCCGGGGATGGTTCAAAGATGGAACAATTGTATGAGAATTATTATTAGTTTCATTTTGATTCTCATCTCTAAATTCTTAAACATATACGTAAATCTTACAGAATTAATAAACACATCCCTTAAACAGATATGGCCAAGAAATCTTCTATAGCTCTGCAGATGTTTCCAACAGCAATGGCTAAATGAAGCTAAAACAATCCATGCAGGCAAGTGCTGGCCAACTTTGAATATCTTATAGGAAATATAAGTAAAAATTGATTTTATGATGTACTTTGAAAAAACCAGTCATAATATACTTCTCTTTTGGCTGAAATACTTTCGATCAATGCCTAATCCATTGGGGATTCAGAGTCAAGTAAATTCTTAGATCTAATTTGTTGCTTTGCAACAAATTCTTATCAGCAATTCTTACCAGAATTTATCATTCAAAAATCCTTTTTAACACCCAAGCAACCTCATCACATTCATCAGAGCCTTTATTTAATCCATTGAATTAATAGCAATAACAAATGGATGTACAGCCTTATTATATTGCAATCAATTGCATAAGCTTTTACTCACACAACATCAAGGTAGCTAAGTATTTAAAAGGAGACAAAATTTAGAAAAGAACAGATATGGGGACAGTTCATAATTTGTATTCATTTCCTTTGAAAATGGTATATCCTTTACAATAGACCCAGAAAGACCTTCAGAGAAGAAGCACAGTTCTTTCTACATTCATCTATATCTCAGAAATTTTGACAGAAAAGTATACTACAAATTTCCTTCCAAAAATGTTTGGACCAAAAATAGAACTAAGCACAATACTTAGTAAAAACAGAATTCGGACCATTCTTTAGCCTTGGGATCTCACTTAAATAGGGTGAGATGCAACAAGCTTTAGGCTAAAGAAGGTGACAGGTGTCCTTCTTTAGAAATACAAAAACAAAAATAACAGAAAGGTTAATTACAACAATAATTCTTGGCGGGTCCCTTTCTGTTATGCTTCTTGGTTGTTGTGATCTGATCTCACAATCATTCTTCATCTTCAGAGTACATACCCATAAGGTCTGTAAGTGATGTATCATCTTCTGTTACCTGCAAACTCACTTTAACCTGGGGATTTTCTATGTCATCATTGCTGATTACAAAAGTAACTATTACTCTTACATCTTCTTCGTCATCGCCTCCTGACATCTGCTCCCTAAACTGATTTTTCCATCTATTAAAAGTATCATCATCTGGCCAATCAAAACTTAGGGTTTCTCTTTGTATCTTTATTAAAGAATTGGCATTTTCCTCTAAATCATCGAATTCTTTTCTCATATCAGCATAATATAATTGTACTTTTACCAGCTCCTCATTTGTCTTTGTCCAAAACCAATGACCAGTCTCACTGATGATGTTTGTTATTCTGTTATCAAATAATTCATCCATTTCCTTTTTCCATTTTTCTTTTTCCTTTACTGTATCAACATATTCTAAAGCACAAGGAAATAGGGTGAAATTTTCAGCAAGATATTTTGAAAAATAGAGTATTAATTTTCTCTGTAAAGAATCTCTTTTATTCTCAAAATTATCTAATTGATTCAATAAATCAAAAATCCTTTCAACCTAATGATAAGGCATTTGGACTGTAGATATACAAATAATTGTAACATCATTGTTTCTTTGTCTCCATTTCTGTGCCAGAGAATCTAGTCCATCCTTTTCTTTATTCAACTCATCCATGAGGGTTACAATCCTTGTCAACTGATCATAAAAAGTTGACCATTGTATTTTATCCCTCAAATATGTCACACCCTGCCTCCATTTCTCTTCCTGTTGATTTCTAAATTCTATCTGCCACTCATGTAATTTGGTTTTTTCTGCTTCAAATTCCTCTGCAGTATATAATTGGGGTCTTTCAAGGGTGTCAAGTATCTCAATAATAGGGGTTAATCCCACAGATGACTGTGGAGGATATGCAATTCTCAGTGCGCTGGATTCTCCCACTTTCCTCTTTCCAAGTACCTTCTCTAATTGAGATACCCTATTTTCCAACTCAATTCTCCTTTTTACCTCTTGGTTATAGTCATCCACCACTATTTCATATTTATTATGCATATCAATCATTTCCCTCTCTTCTCTTTCCGCAGTAGCCAAGGCAAATTTAGAATAATCCACATTCATGTGGGCTGCCTGTACATTCAAAGTATCAGCAACTCTCCTTACAATGATACTCCCTGTTAATCCTAAATCATCAGGCTGTGATGAAGTAGTTCTGGATCCTCTTCTCAGGGACCACATAACAAGGGCAGCTTGATCATTGCTGAATGTTGTACCTAAGAATTCCTCTTTATTTGGATCCTAGAGTCCTAAATTATTTGAAACAGAATTAAAAATTAATGCGTCAGCAATGTCCCAATTGGGCAATAATAAAACATTAGCATTTTTTACCATCTGTCTTCCCTCATCAGGGGTTATATTTTGGAACTCTTGTACCATTTGTTCCTTTATTTGATTTTGAATGGAGGTCTCATCCATTTTTGGATGTTCTATTTTCATATTCTTACACCTTTGCTAAAAAATGTGCATGTTTACCCTCCATGCAAACTGATGGAAAGCCCTAGATCTTACAAAATTGTTATCAGACAAAAAATGCTGACTGGCTTGTTCCAAAATAGGGTCCAATTCCCTTCCTCTGAAATCTGCTATAGTTAATTCAAAACTTAGCACAAGAGGTTCCTGGGGGTTCCCTTCATCAATTTCTGCTTGTGTAACAAAAATTTCTCCTTGTGACCCCATTTGTTCGAATTGCTCATTGGTGAGCTGTTCTTCCTCAATTCTTATTGGGGTTTGAGAAGGTGAGTAACTTTCATCAGGGGATTCTTCCTCCCTTATTATTCTTCTTCTTTTGGGAGAAGGTTCAGGGGGTCTTTCTTCCAGGACAGTGTTGGTGGATTCAACTATCTATTTTTCTTTATGTACAACGGGCACCTGCTGCCGAACAATAGTATATCCTGTCTTCTTTCGTACCACCAGTGGACCTATTCCAATGTTGGGGGTGAAACCCAACTTTCTCATAACTTCTCTGGCTTTATCTGGGAAAGAATTAATAAAATGTTGTTTCTTCTCATTCATTACTTCCATTATCTCAGAGAAAGTACTCATGAGCTTATTTACCTTATCTGCATTGGTTGCAGCATTACTAAGAGGACTGTAATCTTTGTCAAAACAATTAATGAATTCCAAAAATTTTGAATAGACTCTCCATTTTTCTTTCTTTATTTCTTGCTCATGGAGAGAATATTCATTTCTTATTATATCTTCAGGAAAATAGAATTCATGCTGAACTGGACGAAGCTTGATTCTAAATCTAAGGGCAGAATTAAAGAAACCTTCTGTATCACAAAAACGAGAGTGAGACATTGCCATCTTATATTGATCCAAAATTTTATGGAGAAAGACCCACCCTTCTTTAGTTATCACAAACTGGTGGGCTATAGTACAAGTAGGAAAAATTGATCCTGTCCCCCTTTTGTGCAAAAAGGCCTCCTCCACTCCTCCCAATTGCCACAAAAATTCAGCTATCCCTACCTTTAAAGGTACCTGATAGGGTAGCACATGGGGTGTTCCTTTGAATCCATAGACCCTGATGATAGTTGAGACTGAATATGGGATAATATCTCCCCAATTATGTGAAACTTTTAGATTATGGGGTTTGTCCATAGGCCTAACAAGGTGCATTAATGCCTTAGGGATTCTGGGATTATCACTCAATATGAGGCATCTTAGTTTGGAGGCAAAGTGCCTATCAAATCTAACGAAGCTAGCATTTTCTGCTTCCCAGGTCATGTCTGCACTCCATAATTGGACTGGTAGTGCCTCCCCCTCTTGTTGTCTATTTAAAACCATTTCTTTACCAAAATAAGTGGCCCCTTTAAAAAGAAACATATGCATCAATAAGGAGTACTGACCCCAAACCTTTTCCACCTTGCCCTTTGCAATCCCCACCAATCCCTGGTGAATCTCATTTGCCAAGTAAGATGCAAAATCAAAAATTATTTCCACACCAAAAGAGGAGATTTGGGTGATCATATACATGAAGCTTACCGGAATAAAATCTTCTTCGCCCTCTCCGAAGACTCTGCACAGGGTCCTATATATCTCTACTGCCTTGGCATTAAAACATGATTTCTTGAATGGTTCTTTGGAAGATGATGTTATGGTTGGGAGGCCTCCAATCCGGCCTATGTGGGCTTTCAGTGCACCCTGTCTAACTACATCCCTCTTGGATATATATTCTTTTTCTAAATCTATCAAATTAATGGGCACATGATACATGGTGAGAGGTCCCAGACTGAAAACCTTCCTAATCTCCTCGGGACTGATGGTAACTAAAGCCTCACCATCCATTCTTCTCACTACCTTAGTGGCTTGGTCATAGTTTTTTGCTATAGCTTCAAGCAGGTCAAAATCCATAAACACGCTGGGGACAACAAGCTTCCCAAGATCAAAATTCCATATATTGGCATGAGGGGCATATAACTTCCTTTCTGCAAACCATTTTTTGAATAAACTCAAACCAGTTTGAGAAGTTTGAGCATCCCGGACCCAATTACCCTTATCATACAATCCATCAGCTATCCTTAGACTAGGGTTCAGTGAGGTTAACCTCTTAACTTGCACCGTTTCTATAGTAGACTCAGGAAGTAATTCAAGCAAATCATCATGCACATTTCTATCCAGGTAGTTTATTGCACCTATAAATCCCTTCTTCGGAGGCATCTTGGGCTATCTTTTTAAAACTTAAAAGCTCACAAAGATGATGGTAGTTTTACTTACTTGAATTCTATCTCAATTCTCCTCTGTATTCCTGCAAATTTTCCGCGAACAGACAACTTGACAATTTTTTATCAAACCTTGGCACACTTTTCTTTCAGTAATGGCTTCTGCACAAGAATGGCTCCAAATCTTTTCTCGCGTGAAATGAAACTGATGAAATCTCTCTGTATTATACTCTATTTTTCCTCACGGATGAAGCTTTCTTGTCTAATTAATACAGAGAGTGGCACTACATTTTGCATTTAAAACTGCACCGTCGATCTTCAAAGATCCTACGATCATGCGGTATAGAGAGAACAACTAGGAGTTATATTTGCCATGTCAATTATTTCACTCAATGAGAACTTGCCACATACATAATTCTTTCTTTTGATGGCGCTTATATTTGGACCCACTGATGATGGAGAACACGTGTCAGCATGTCGCTACATCGTTATGCATAAAGAACAAGCACCTTGCCATGGTGAAGCGGTGACAATCGTTGATCAGATCAAGAAATGATCGAAAGATACACTACAGGGCTTCTTAAGAAAGATGGCGGAGGGCCCAGCTCGCTATGTCACTATAATTATCTCCCTTTCAACTCTTCATAGTGAGGAGACGATAGCCGTTGATCACTTGCCAAATCAAAGGTGAAGAAAAAACACAAGATCTCCTGATTTATATTTGCTATGTCGCATGGCTTAACAGGCATGCAACTTGTCATAGCGAGGTAGCGAGCTCCGTTGATCCACTTCAAACTGACATTCAAGATTTTTTGTACATTTAGTCAGATAGGTATTAATGAGAATCGGATCTCTGCATAGTTGGCACATGTCAAAATTCATCATAGTCACCTATCATTCCACTTCATCAAAGATCTTGCCGATCATTTACCATTTTACGGGGCCTCGCTAACTCGCTAACGGTGAAGCACCTAAATTTTTTGATAGCGAGGTAGCAAGCTCTGGCACTTAAAAGGATTCTGTGCCGGAGAATGCAAGGGTTACCTAGTAATTACTTCTGTTAATTAAAACTGATTTTGACAACGGTATTTATGACTGGTCATGCCACCTGGTGTAATTATTATACAAGCAAGATGTAATGTCATCATTTTCAGATTTTCACGTGGCCTCGCTACTTCGCTAACGGTGAAGTGTCTGAATTTTTCGATAGCGAGGTGGTAGAACGTCCAGAAAAACCAACATTCTGGCTCTGATGTTAGATATTCTAGTGGGTCCCTATCCTTTTTTTTTTTGGATGGTGAATTGCAAAGTGTACCTGCACAATAAAACATTTAATAAGCAAATCTCCGATCGCCGCATCTTCACTTTACGGTCCCACTGCTTAAAATAATCAATACTCGTTATCTCGCTATACTTAATAAGCATGCAACTCTTCATAGCGAGGTAACACCAACGGTAGATCTAATCGGATCCGACGGCTGGGACAAATAGGAAGAAAGGTAACCCGAGAGAAAAGAAAAGGAATATGACAGCATATTCGTCTCTTTTGAAAATTCAAAATTTTGCGCCCGACAATTTATAAATAGAGATGATAAAGGGTTTATATGGCGATTATTTCTTATGGATGGTTTATCCAAAACCCTATGTTTCACTTAGGCATAGAACATTTGACTTTTCTATGATTTAACTGAAAATTTTACTACACAAAAAGTCAGACCAACAGTGGCTCTGTCTGGGGATGATAGACTACTTGAGTCTATGCAAGGATTCAGAATCTATGGGAGAGCAGACCACACATCCGATAAAGTGACAACTTCTTCAGAGAGCACAGAGCAACACACAAAAACAAAAAACCCAGACTGTACAAGGATTTACAAAAAACAGGACGACAGGAAACCCTAAAACTATTGTTCATGGAAGAAAAATAAGTATTTTTTCAAGAAAAATACCTCTTCAAGAACTGTCCATGAACTGGCAATTCAAGAATATTATCAAATATATCTTTGATTATGTAAGAATCTTTACCCCAAACATTCTCAATGAGATATGAGCCTAACCAAATGGGATCAAATTTGCCATGTTTTCCTTTATCTTCAATTCTGGCGTTCCACATTAAGACTAGGTCTCCATTTTCAAATTTCTTGTTTACAGTTCTTTTATCATATAGTGTTTTGACTTGTAACTGCAACTTTTGATTCCTTAGAGATGCTTCTCTTCTGGCTTCGGTCAATCCTACCAATTCATCCATTCTTTCTTTCATTTCATCAGTAGTATCTTCATCATATGACTGGATTAATTGTATAATCCCATCAAGTTGTTCTGGGGCATTCTAGCTTGAATTCCATACACTAAATCAAATGGAGCCACCCCAATTGCCTTCTTTACAGTTACTCTGTCAGCCCATATTGCCAACTGTAACTTGGAATCCCATGCCCTTTTATTATCATCCAAGGTTCTCTTAATGATTTTCAGCAGGCTTTTATTTGTGGACTCAGCTTGTCCATTCCCTTGTGGATGATATGGAGCAGATGATGTTCTTGTCATTCCATATTTATCACAAAACTTGATGAATTCCTCAGACCTAAAACACATAGCATTATCTGTGACAACTTTCTGTGGACATCCAAATCTGGAAATGATATTATTCAATAGGAAATTATTTACCACTTTACTTGTTGCATTTCTGGTAGGGATAGCCTCTACCCATTTTGTAAAGTAGTCAGTAGCAACCAGAATCCAAGAATAGCCAGTGCTGGACTTGGGAAAGATTTCTCCTATGAAGTCTAGACCCCATTGTTGAAAAGGTGCTAGAGTTTCAACTGGCTTCAGTGGAGTATTTCCTGAGAATTTCAGCTTTCCAGCAAATCTCTGACAAGGATCACATTTCTTAACCATAACTTGAGCATCTTTGAACAAAGCAGGCCACCAGAAACCAGCCCTCATTATCTTATGCGCAGTAGTTTTGGCCATGTAATGTCCTCCACATACTCCAGCATGCATGTCTTTCAAAATCTCTTTTGCCCTTTCTTTGTCAACACATTTCAACAGAACTCCCTCAAAGTTTCTCCACCATAAGTTATTTTGAACAATTACATACTTGATGGCTTGCAATTTGATATTCCTTTTTTCATTATCAGGCAGATGGGGAGGAACTTCCATATGTTGCAAGTAATGTATAACATTGGTGTACCAGTCACACTGGTCCATGTCGCAGAAGTCAGCTTTGAGATCATCATTTACCAGGTTTATCTGATTAGCTTCTAGGTTAGTTTCGGCCATGAGTTTGGCCAAACCTTGACCTCTTACTAACTTAGTTATCTGCATATCAATGTTAAATTCTTGGATTCTATTGATCCATCTACATCTCCTTCCTGACACTTCCTGTTGAGAGAATATATCTTTAACTGCAGCACTAGGTACAAAAGCAATAATAATAGCACCTACCAAATAACTTCTGAATGCTTTTACAACCTTTACCAAAGCATATGCTTGTTTTTCATTTATTTCATACTTCAACTCAGCATGCTGCAGGGATTTGCTAAAAAAGGCAATAGGCTGCTCATACCCTTCTTGATTTTTCTGTAATAAAACTGCAGCTACAGTATGGAATGATGCAAAAGAAAAAATATGCATGGGTTTTGCATAATCTGGGGTTCTCAACACTGGAGCATTTTTTATTGCAGTTTTTATATCTTGGAATGCCTGTGAAGGTTCACCATTCCAATCTATAACAGCTCCTTTCTTGAGCATTTTTGAAATGGGTCTACTAATTTCAGCAAAATTGGTAACAAACCTCCTCAAAAAATTAAACCGACCAAAAAAGGACTGTATACATTTCACATTTTTAGGTTTGGGGACTTTATCAATAGCTATTACCCTTTCTGGGTCTATTTTTACCCCATCCTTAGACACTATGTGTCCTAATAACTTTCCTTCTGTGACCCCAAATGAGCATTTCTTTGGGTTTAGAGATACCCCGTATTCCAGGGCTTTTATAAATTTTTTTTCTAAGTCTTTGCAGTGATCTTCAGCCTTGTTAGAATACGCTGTAAGATCATCCTGGTACACAACCATAAATTTGTCAATATACTCATGAAATGCTACATCCATGGCTCTTTGGAAAGTAGCTCCTGCATTAATCAAGCCAAAAGGCATCCTCACATACACATATGTTCCCCAAGGGGTTGTGAAAGCTGTTTTGACCTGTTCACTTTCTTTTACCAGAACTTGATTATATCCAGAAAAGCCATCCATCATTGACATCAATTCAGAGCCGGTCACTTGTTGTAACATGGCTTCCATATTAGGTAAGCCATAGTTATCTTTTAGAGATGCAATGTTTAGATTTCTAAAATCCACACAAAGCCTAATATCTCCATTCTTTTTTCTCACAGGAACAAGGTTTGAAACCCAAGTGGAATGCCTAATTGGTTTGATTATTCCACCATCTCTCAGTTTTGTCAGTTCTTCCTGCATTTTTGGGGCAAGGGTAGGATTGATTGGCCTCTGTTTTTGCCTAAAAGGTTTTACATTTTCCTTCAACGGTATGACATGCTAGAAAAGGTCCTCCCTGTAAGCTTTAAGGTCATCATATGACCAAGCAAAAACATGCCTGTACTTTCTAAGTAGGTCAATCAATGCTTTTTTGATTCAAACAGGCAGATCTTGGCCGATGTAAACCCTTTTAGGGAATTCATCCGTTCCCAAATTCATTTCTTCTAGCTCCTGGGGTTTGGGGTCATTTACTCCCGATTTTACTCTGTCTTGGTTATCAAAAATATTCTCCAAGACTACCAACCCCTTAGGCATCTTATTTGTTTTTAATTGCATGATTTCTTGACCAAAAATGGTTTCTTTCCCATTTATGGTTTCAATCAGTCCATTGCAATCCATCTCCTGACCATGGTATTTGTCTTCATTTAGCAAAAATTTTGTAATATCTTTGTCATCTTCAAACACCTGCCAATTTTCAATGTTGTCAGGTATAGAAGGTCTGTTTTGGACCTCAATCTGGGAGATTCCTGCAAATGATATTTCTTTTGGTTTGATAGCTACATTGGCCAGAAGATCAGCCATTTTATTCTGGGTCCTATCTCTCCATGAGATCCTAAATGCATAAAAGGATTGTATTTGATCCCAGACTGCATTTCTATATTGTTTTAATCTCCTATTTTTTGAGGAGTAGGTTCCTTTGATCTGAGAGATGATCAATTCAGAATTCCCTATGACACACAATTTCTTAATTTTGTGGTGTGTGGCCACTTTGAGTCCTAGCAGCAATGCTTCATATTCAGCGATGTTATTGGTGCAGGCAAACTTCAAGGTGAATGAATACCTGAAGGTGTTATTTTCAGGGGACACAAAGACTACACCTGCCCCTGCACCCTCTTTAGAACTAGCCCCATCAAAGAACATTGTCCATAATTTTGGTGAATTCATGCAACATTCAACCTCATTTTCAATGATAGCAGGCAAGTTTTCCACTTCCTAAATAATTAATTCAGCCCTGAAAGCATTAATCCTAGTGTCTAGGAAACAAGTGGTATCTTTGTCAATTTCTTCACCTAAGATGTGGTTAACCCGTGGTTCCCTATTTACCCTGACAGCTTTGTCCCCTATATGGAAGGTGGCATAAGTAAGGTCACATTGTAGGCTTCCCCCCATGGCAGCACTCCATTTTTTGGAAAGTAGCATCCCATAGTATGGGGGTATATCCACCACAAGGACAGACATGGTTAATTCTACCTCAGGAAATGCAGCCAGTTTGACTCAGTAATATTTTGTTCACTTGTGTTTTGGCTGACCTTGCAATTGTAATTATTGGAATGGTATATATGTAATGTATTATATCATTTACAATAGATGCATGAGAGTATCAAGAGAGACATGTAATGTTTTGAGAAGTGTAAATGCGAATAAGTAGAAGAGAAAAATATTTAGCAAGGTCTACAAGGAGCAGTAAAGATTCATCAGTCACAAGAGGTGATCTCTATTTCAAGGATCTAATTAGCAATCAAGTTTGTAAGTAGATCCACTATTTCATCCTAACAAGTGAATCAATTTTGTAAATCCTTTAACAGGGTAGACTTAACAGTCTTTGTATAAATCTCCTAACAGAGTGCATACTTTAGGGTATGTTTGTAAAATCCTCTAACAAGGTGGACCTAATAGTCCTTTGTGCTCCTAATAGGTCAGATCACCAGAAGTGGTCAATGTAAGCCTTAATAGGCCAACTTCATACTACAGTAATGAAGTTTTGTGGGTATCATCCCCACCCCAGTTTTACTTTCTATTTGGAAGGTTTCTAGGTTACCAAATCACTATGTACATGTGTTATGGATGTTTGATTTCTAATATATGCAGTTGATTAGATGAATGAATGATGAATAGTATATATGGTTAAAGTGCTGAATTTTTTAAAGTTTTGAAGTTATTGATTCACCCCTCCCCTCTCAGTAACCTATCATATCTTAAATATTTCCAACAATTGGTATCAGAGCTTTTGTGGTTCTCAAGATAAAAGTTTGATAGCTTGAGCAAAGATCAAGGACAATGGAGATATTTAGGCTTGACAAAGGTATTGAAAATGAAAAGCTAGATCTGGAAATGGCCATGGCTCAACTCAAAGAAGCAAAGAAGCATCTTTCTCAATCCCTGAAGAGAAGGAAGGAACTTGCAAGATAAATGAATAACCATTAGTATGTTGAAGAAAAAATTGAAGACCTTTTACCATCAAGCAGTTTAGATGAAGCTAATGAGGAAATCAAGGAACTCCTCGCAAAGAATGGCTCTCTGTAAGAAGAAGTAAGAAAGCTTAAAAGAGAACAAGAAATCCAATCAATCAGGCTATGTGAAGTTTTGGAACAGAGAAACAAGGCAAATGAAGGCTTAGAGACAAGAAATAATAAATCCAATCAGCATGAAGATCTTGTAGATCAACTGTCTAATGCAAATGAAGAAATTATGAATGTGAGATCTGAAAATGAAAGCCTGAGGAATGATTTAATCACTGAAAGACAAATCAATGAAAGCTTAAAAAGTGACTTGAGATTTGAAAGACAAATCAATGAAAGTTTGGGAAATGACTTGATCATTGAAAAGAAAATCAATGAGAGAATGATGAAATCTCAAGCAGACATGACTCAATTAAATCAACAAAGTGAGTAGAATATTCATAGACAAAAAGATAAAGCTGGACATGGTTATAAGGAAGAAAGTGAAACCTCTAGACAAGGTGCCCAAAGGAATCAAAGACCTACTTAAAATCACTGTGGTAAGTTAGGTCATACATCAAACAAATGTTGGAGTAATGGAAAAGGAAAATTCAATGGTAAATGCTACAATTGTAGTCAGCATGGTCATAAAGCTAATGAATGCAAGGAGAAACCAAAATTTGAAGGAAATTGTCACAAATGCAAGAAGCATGGTCACAAGGCATTCTAATGCAAATCCAAATCATTCAGTCTAGTTGAACAACTTGTTGTAGATGTCATTATTGTGGAGAATATGGACATATTGGTATAAACTGTGCAAGACATCACCTAAGGAAGAAGGACACTACTGTAAGGTGCTATACATATATAGAACTCGGTCATATAGCTAAAAACTACATGAAAATAGGAAAAGTCGAAGATGAAAAGAAAGCTAAAGCTAAAAAAATTTAGAAGTAGATGAGGTAACAGTGGATTCCTAAATCCACTGAGCAAGATAGTTCAAATGACGGTAGTGTCACTCAAGAAGTGGGTGACTCCATTATCTCCAGTTAGATCCATAAACAAGGATATGGATCTACATCTTCTAGTAATATCTCAAGTAGTTCCAAAATAAAAGAAAGCAAAATGAACAAATCATTATTCCAGACACACAAGGATCAAAGAAAGCATATTTTTTGCCGAGTTGCATCTACCGAGGAAAGTTGGTTGAAGACCTTACCAAGCTAGGTCAGGAGTAAAAAAAAGTTTTGTTCGATCGCCAAATTGTAAGATTCTACCAAGAAAATGAATGACAGCCTGTCAAGCACTATGTCATCTCAGCTACCTTTGTACCAAGCATTTATGGCAAATTTTTTGTCAAAAGGGCAGAATTTGATTTCATTCTTCACCGCGATTATAGAGCTAAGAAATCTTTAGCAATTCCAAAGCAAATTCCAAGCAATTTCAAGCAATTTTCAAGCAGAGAATTTGTTCAAAATTTTCTTACACCTACCGAGTAGCAATGGAATCCAGGAGTAGCAGTAGCACCAAGGCAAAAAGAGGTTCAGAAATGCTAGTTAAAGGTGTGGAGTGGAAGGCACCGAATTTCAAGCTAGTTTCAGCAATTGCAAAATCACTCGACCCCAATGGAGCTCAATCACAAACTCCAACAAAGGTACTTCTCATAAATGACATTTGTACACATTTCAAATGTTCTATTCAAGAGATTGGAAACCTAGAAATGGACAATGCCCTAGAAGAAATGAGTGTTGATGGCTCTTTGAAACTCGAGCATAAGCATCTAGAGACCAAAAGGTTAACCCATATCTTGCACATGCCAAGAAGTTTCCAAATTAAGTGGATCATGTACATACTCAGCCATATTCATAATGAGAAACTTTGGTTAGAGTAGCCAATTTTAATCACCAAGAAGATGATTCATAAGATTACCGGTCTCCCCATGCTAAATAAAGCAAAAACTATCAAAACCCTAGTTCGAGAGGAGTTACAGAAGAAAACCCTAGCTGAATGGGATGGTAGAGGTTTGAAGGTCAACACTGTATTTGACATTGAATTAAGGTTTGGCATTCACATCATTGCCCACAAAATTTATAGCTCCAGTCATTTGAACAGTGTGCCCTATGAGGTTGTTGATTTGGCATTCAAAATTGTGAAGAAAAATCTTGAATTTGACCTGTCAGAATTGTTGTTGAAACAATTGAACAAAAACATGGATGACATAAGGACTTCAAAGAGTAATCCGTGCAAATTTGGTTCTCTGTTAATTTTTTTATTTTTCTATATTCAAAAATTCTTTCCATCCAAAGGAACTATTGTATGGAGAAAAGACGTTCCAATTTTATATCAGATTAATGAGTTTATTGCTGACATGGGTGAAAACTTTAAAAAAGTTATGAATAACTATTTTGAAGACTTCAAGGAAAGAATGAACAACAGGTTTTGAATTCCACCCAAACTAATTGAAGATTACAAAGATGATGTATGCTTCATGGTTGACTGTGATAAGGTATACATTCAGGTAGTTAGACCCCGAGTTGCATGGGTGAAAACTCTTCCTTATGAGGTAAATATTGATGAGGCCATGGACATTATTGAAGCACTGGTAAATGAACCTGTAGATCCCAAGCTTATTGCCTTTGGCACTTATGATAAAGCCAAGACTAGAATTGAGCTTGAAATCAAGCTACCCCAGGCTATAAGAAAAGGCAAGAGAAAGATAAAAAAGTTGAAAATTGAAAAAGGCTCTCTCATGCTTACCGAAGGAAAAGGTGAGGATGAAGAAGAAGGAGAAGAAGAAGGTGAAGAACTTGAATCTAAAAAAGAAGAGGAACTGCCAAAGAAGAAAGGGAAGACAATTATCACCAAACCTAAGAAGAAGCCTACTGTAGTATTCTCTAGAAGAACCAAACAAGACAAGTAGGAAACTATACTTGTCAAGCCTCCACTTGCATTTGACAAAAGGCTAAAAAAATTGGAAGAGGGAGCTGGCATCACAAATTTCAAGGCACTAAAATTTGAAACAAGGATTGATGTAGAGAAAATGTAGATTGTGGAACTAGTACTCAATAAGATGGGAAAATGGAAATACTCCCCAAACCAGCTTGCCCCTCAAATCTCCAAAGAGCTATTGGAGAGATTGCAACCAAGATGGGAGTCAACCACCCAAACGTTAAAAGAAATATATGAGAAATCCTTGAAGAATCTTCTACCGTGTCACTGAAGTAGAAATAAAGGCAACAATTAAGAACAATAAAGGTAAAATAATGATTAGATTTCACACTTTTTTGATTTTAATTAAGGATATTGAGCATGTTGTAAGAGATGCAACAAACATGTGGAAGAACATCTATCATTTGCAAAAGCCCAGTGATGATCTTGTTGAAATCAAGGATGATGACAATAGTAACAATGATGATTTTGATAGCACTCCATCCATCACAGTTACTCTAGGAGAGCTGCATGCACTAATGGAAGAGAAAGAGAAAGAAGACAAGGAGGAAGAAGCACATGAGGAAGAAAAAGATGAAGATGATCCAGTAAAAATTGCAGCATAAGTTACTGCATCCCTTCCTCACTCTCCACCAAAGACGGTTACATCTACTTTGGAGATAGCTTCTGCAAGTGAGATTATGAGCACAACAGTCACTTCTATAGCTCAATCTTCACTAACCACTTCCTAGCTCCAGGTATCTGAAACTGAAGTGCCAAGCACTTTATCTATCGAGCTATCTGTCACCTCTTCAGCCATCGAGTCAACCTCGTTAGCCCCTTCATCAATAATGAGTGTACCAATAAGTTCCATAATTTTTTTTCATCAATTCCAGTAAGTTCTACAGTTTTATTTCCATCAGCATCATCTGTATCCACTTCAACCCCAATCAGTTTAGATACTACTATGGGTACTCTACCGAGTGTGATACCATTTTTGGGAAGTGTTTCAATTTTTGATCTGGTTAGCACTTCTATTGGCATTCAATCCTTGAGTCCTATCCCACTTTTCATTGCTAGCCCTTCTATCTTCACTATTGTGTCTATTCCTAAGGTCAAACCAGTAATCACAGAAGTCAAACAAAAGCATCCATTAAAATTTTTGATCACTGGATAGGAAATTGGAGAAGATATTGACTTAAACACAGAAATAGTGATTCCTAAGATTGACTATGACACTGCTACCATTTAAGAGATGAGGTTAACCAGTCAACTCATAGAGATAAAAGCTATGCAGAAACAATTAAGTTTAGAAAGGGATAAGGAATAGAAAATAATTGAGAATGCCAAGGATATAATTACAGATGCTATAGGTGTTGAAGTAGATTCTACTCAACACATTTTGATTTAGTTAGAAGAAGTGGCACAAAAATTTAATGAAGATTCTTCTAGACAAGAGAAACTTATTGAGAAAGCTAAAAGAAAATTTGATAATAAGGTGCTAGAGCATATTGCTCAAAAGATAGCAATCAAGCAAGTTGAATTGTCAACATTTTTGGGAAATTTTGAAAATTCTTTTAATAATGCATCATCACTTTTTGCCAAACTTTGTGATGTTTTTGGTTTTACTAAAGAAATAAAGGATAAGCTAAATAAGATTGACATTGATATGCAATCAAGTGCATCCAAGATAAAGGTGGACTCCTCCTCCACAACCTCCCATCACACCAAAATTAGATATTTGGCAGATGTACAGGCAGAACTATTGAGAGAGGAAGCAAGGATCCAGTCTACACTCATAGACATCCAACACATGATCCTTCCTATCATGGACACAATGTAGAAACATATTACTCATTATAAAACATTGGTCCAAGATCATAACTTCTCAGTGGCTGATCACTTGATCCAATTATTAGCAGAAGTTCAAATTGCTCTCTTCACCTGTCAAAATTTGTAGCACACTTGGGATAATATTTTTGCCACCATCCTTAAGGTACATCAACAATTTCTATGTCACTTTGGTGTAGTCATATAAAATATATATATGTAATCCTTTGGCATTATTGTCAAAAAGGGGGAGAGATTCAACATAATAAGTGAGAAGAGTTATCACTATAAGTGATAGGGGGAGTTAGCACTCAATAGAGTTAGCATGTGTACATAACTATCTTTGTATATACATCATCAAGAAGATATATATAAAAATGTATATGCAACAGTTCTAAAATGATCAATTTTGAAAAATCAAAATTCATTGAGTTAGGTAATGTACATATGTTTTGACTTATAAGTGTTTTGTCACTAATGCCAAAGGGGGAGATTGTTGGCATTATATTGTATTTGTCATTAGTTACAACACTTACTTGATTCTGAATAATTACCAAATTCATCACTCAGTCTATAGTGTATACCAAACATTCAGTGGTTACCTTGTAGATTCATCACTTAAATAGTTCATTCTAAGCATTCCTAAAGCTACCGAGTGAGTGCACGGTCAAGCAGTTCATACCGAGCATTCATGAAGCTACCGAGTGGGTGTGTAGACTTGCAGTATCTATCGAGCATACAGTGTTCACCGAGCTTCATAGTGTTTACCGAGTGATGGAAGCCTAGTGTTTATCGAGTAATGAAAGTGTAGTGCTTATGAAGTGAAAGCAAGGTAAATGAAGGATTCAATTTTTACCAAGTGCTACTATATCTATCGAGTCTCCAATGGTTACTGAGTTCCAAGATACATTGTGTGATTAGTATGGACCAAGCCTTCACTTCTACTGAGTGCATAACGATGCCAAGTAATGCAGTGGACGTTGAGTATCAGAAGGTTACCAAGTCAGCTTGAAGAACTTGAGTTTTCTACTGTTTGGTCGACTCAGTAATATTTTGTTCACTTGTGTTTTGGCCGACCTTGAAATTGTAATTATTGGAATGGTATATATGTAATGTATTATATCATTTACAATAGATGCATGAGAGTATCAAGAGAGACATGCAATGTTTTGAGAAGTGTAAATGCAAATTAGTAGAAGAGCATAATATTCAGCAAGGTCTACAAGGAGCAGTAAAGATTCATTAGTCACAAGAGGTGATCTCTATTTCAAGGATCTAATTAGCAATCAAGTTTGTAAGTAGATCCACTATTTCATCCTAACAGGTGAATCAATTTTGTAAATCCTTTAACAGGGTAGACTTAACAATCTTTGTATAAATCTCCTAACATAGTGCATACTTTAGGGTATGTTTGTAAAATCCTCTAACAAGGTGGACCTAGCAGTCCTTTGTGCTCCTAATAGGGAAGATCACCATAAGTGGTCAATGTAAGCCTTAACAGGCCAACTTCATACTACAGTAATGAAGTTTTGTGGGTATCATACCCACCCCAGTTTTACTTTCTATTTGGAAGGTTTTTGGGTTACCAAATCACTGTGTACATGTATTATGGATGTTTGATTTCTCATATATGTAGTTGATTAGATGAATGAATGGTGAATAATATATATGGTTAAAGTGCTGAATTGTTTAAAGTTTTGAAGTTACTAATTCACCCCTCCCCTCTTAGTAACCTATCATATCTTAAATATTTCCAACAATCTTACATACCATTCTTTGATAAAATAATCCCAAATTTTCCCCAAAAGAAAGAATTACCCAAAGAAACCATTATTTCCACAAAGAAAATGGTAAATAAAGTAAAATATTTAAATGGATTCTTTTCTTTAAAATTGTAATTAATATGCAATAAAATGAAGACCATTGCCAATGGTACACCTGGTCTTATCCAGAAGATAACTGATGATGAGAATAAGATAAGAGAATGGTAGGAATGGTTAGACTCCTTTGATAATATTTTGAAACATGAGAGGTTTATTGCCCACAACAATGGAGAAACAAACATTGCAACAATTTTTGATATTGTTGATCTTCTATACAAGTTGACGGAAGATATGAATAAGAAAGTTGCAGAAGTTTGAGCTTTAACTGATGCAAAGTGGAATAAATGCCTAAAATGAGTTGAATATAGTTAGAGAAGCCATCTAGCTAGATGAGGAATCATATATTACTATTTGGAAGGTGATTGCTGACATAAAGGCTATTCTATCTACAAATAGCAACTAAACATGTAGAGAAAAGCCAAAGACAATGAAGAGGGAGGAAAACTATTTGATAGAGGCACCTTATCTTTGTGGTTCACCTTCTATGGATGTGCTCCCATTAAAAATTATAGAGTTGATCCTAAACATCTATACTGACAGTTGTTCAAATTTTGGCTATCTCCAACATTCTTTTGTAACTATTTTGTCTCATATGTAAAAGTTGTTGTATCTTGATTTTGAACATGTGTCCTCCCATCTGAAGCTTGTTGCAATCCTTATTCTATAAAAGGATTTCCAAGATGTAGAGTGAGGGTCTGAGATTCATTTTTCTAAACTAGGTTTTGTTCAAGTTTTGGGTTAGTCTATGCATACTGTAATTTTGTTCCAAAATTGAATAAAAAGTTAATAGTTGCTAGTCTCTTTGAGGTTTTACTAATAGGGATAGTCATTGAACTGTATACAATTTCAAATACAAAATGCAAAAAGCTAGCTATTCATCCTAGATCTCATCTTTTCTTTTATCTCTATTTTGTTCTATGAGATTTAATGGAAAAGTTTGTTAAACTTCAGTTGTAATTCACTTTGAAGTATATTTCAATTTTCTTTTGCTAATAAAATAATGGGTTATATAAATGCTTAATGTAAATTGGAAGAAATTTATAGTTTTCATTGAAGATTTTGATAAGTATGAGATGTGGAAATGAATACCAATAATCTTTTTACAAAGTGTTAAGATAAGATCTAGAATTAGATGTCTAATTCATGTGAGTTTATGGCCCAATAGATAAGGCATTGGTCATTCTCTGAAGTTGATCTAGTTGGAATATCTTATACTATGTAGAAATTCATATAAATCAATCTTTTAATGTTCTATATTAAGGTTTTGAAATGTCAGCTTGCACTTGATTCATGGAGTTCTAGGGTTTGATAAGATATCCATTTATCATCTCTTTTGTTGTCATAAAATTAGAAGAATTAAGGCTAAATCATCTATTATTTTGGAATTCATGTTGATTTTTGAGTTTTAAAGAAGTAAAGATTGAATTCCTAGGTATACCCACCTAAATTTTGTAGAATTTGAAGTGGAGAAGACATCAAAATCTTGTTAGTTGGTCCTTTAGGTTTATTTTTCAGAATGCCCATCATGGTCTCTAGCTAATTCCTTGGTTTTTTGATTATCCAAAAGGTTGTTAAAATTCTATCAAATCAAAAGCCAACATAACACTCCTCAAGCTAGGAGCTTAAAAGGTATAGAATAAAATTCTAGTAACAATTGGCTTTGACTAGGGACTTAGGAATACAAATGCCTAAGATGTAACCTAATATCTCTTGTTTCACATAGCCAGAATGAAAAATCTTAGGGAAATACTAGACTAAGCATGCAACAAAAATGAAACAAAACCAAGAAAGTAGGAAAACTAAACTAGGAAAACACAATAGAAAGGAAAACCTAAATATACTAATTAAATATAGGGATTACCTACTTTCAATCCTAAAGTTGGTATAATTTTAGGTCCTAGTCATTCTAGGGAAAATATGAAAAAACCTCACTAGTGGGGTAGATCAATATGAATGAATTATTATGATTCACTTGAACAATTTTGAAAGGGCCTTTCCAAAGAGAGTCAAACTTATGATGCATACCTTTAGGTTCATGTCTCTTATTCCATAGCAAGACTAAATCATCTCTCATGAAACTTCTTGGTCTTGCTCTTTTATCAAAGAATATCTTCAAATTATTTTGATGCTTTATGATGTGATCAATTAACTTTTCATGTTCCTCTTCCATCTTGGTAAGGTACACAATTGAATTTTCCAGACCATTTTGGAAAACTAGGTCCTCAATTGTTTGCTATAACTTATAGATTGGTAGCTCCAATGGAAGTGTGAGACTAGATTCAATTTCATATACTAGCTTAAATGGGGAGATACCAATGGCTCTCTTAGGAGTTACTTTTTTTTCCCAACGGGCTTCATATAGCTTCTTGTGACAATTCTTTTGATTGTTAGAGACCAACTTCTTCATGATGTTGACCATATTTTTGTTGCTTGATTTTTCTTGACTATTTTCTTGAGGGAAATAGTCTGAAGAATGACTTAAATGGATAATGTTTTCATAGCAAAATTTAAACATCTCCATGGAAGAAAAATATGTAGCATTATCCATAACCAACTTCAGTGGGACACCAAATCTAACCAAAACGTTTTCTTTTATTAACTTACAAACAAATTTAGAAGTGGTTCTTTTTGTAGCCTTTGCTTCCACCCACTTTGTAAAGTAATCTATAGTTATAATAATGTATGAATGTCCAACAGTAGAGGTAGGATTGACTAGACCAATCAAGTCTTTTCCGCATTGCTGAAAGGTGCTTTCAATTACTACTAGCTTAATGATAAAGCAACCAACTCAGGCTACTAGTAAACATTTTGCATTTTTTACATTGGGCTACCCATTTATAAGCATCTTCAGACATACCTAGCCAGTAATAACGTTGCCTCAAAATTTTATATGCTGTGACTATATAAGATTAATTCCCTCCACAAGATGCATCATGAAATGATATGAACATTCTTTCCCACCGGGGCTTATCTACACATCTTAAAAATGTGCCATTGATTGCCCTCTTAGACAACTAGTCACCCCAAATAACATACTTGGTTGACTTGGTCTTAAGATCTTTTATTTTCTTATAGGTTAATCCATTGGGACACTCTGTGTAAATAAGGAAATAAGAAATATTTGAGAACCAAGGATCTTGGAGGCTTATCATTAATGCTCTTCAAATTTCTTCTTCTTCTTCACTAGCCTCCAGGTTTTCTACAATTGCTTTGTATAATTATTGCCACAAACTAGCTTGGCAGGTTTAAGCTCAATATAATACTCCTGGGCTTTGGCTATCTACACTCCTCTCATGTTACATCCAATTTCTTGTTGTGTCAAGATAATTTTGACTACTAAATTAGGAACATCAACAATTAAATGTGAGTGTAGAACATAAAATCTGAAGCTTGTTAGGGTTCGTAACACAACATAGGCATGTTTTTCCATTTGAGAATATTTTAATTCATGTTCTTTAAGAGGGGTCTTCATGAATGCAATAGGTTCTTGGACACCTTGTTTTCTTGCATGAGTATGGAAGACAATGTGTGAGCTGATGTATAACAATATAAAATAAACTCTTTGGTATAATCTAGGTGAACTAGGATAGGGGCATTGGCTATGGCAGTCTTAATTTCTTCAAAGGCCTTTTTCTCGTAGTCACTCCATTTAAAGTTTTGATTTCCTTTCACCATATAAATTGTACACTTTAATAAATTAGGAATAGAGTGCCTCAAGAAGTTGACCTGACCAAAAAATGATTTAACTCCAGTTTTTTTTTATTGGAAGGTTGAGCTGTTGGATAGCTTTGACATGTTCAAGATCAATCTTAATTCCTTTTTGAGATACTATATGACCCAAAACTTTCCTTCTATTACACAAAAATAAACTTCTTGGTGTTAAGGGAAATCACATGTTGTCTACATCTCTTTGGAACTTTCTCTAAGTCCTTCAAATGGCCTTCTCTTTTCTTGGAGAATACTGTCAAATCATCAAGATAGATGAAAATGTTTTTTTTTCCTTTAGATAAGAAATTAACATATTAATGGCTCGAGATATTTTAGTTTTCCCAACTTTGAAAGGTCATTAGTGGCTATAATTTAGGGTTTCCTATGTTTGGCTTCTACGTTCAACTTTGACTTTCGTGTCTGGCTCTTGCATCCAGCTTTAACGTCCATCTTCGGCTCCCACATCTAGCTTTATGGTAGCTACTCTAGTTTTTGGTTCTGCTGTTGCAGATTCTGCTACTTTTTAGGCTAGGGCTTCTCCTTTTCCCGGTGGGGATATTCATTCCCCAAGAGCTATGGGTGTTTTGGCCATTTCCTATGCTGATGTGGCTTCCTATAAGGTTAGTATTGGTGGTCAGACAGTGCATCCTAAGTTTCATGATACTATGCGTTTGGGGCTCTGTGACACTATGCCGGTTGTGGTATGTAACCCAAAAATGATTGTTTTAAATTCTACTATAGTTGATAAGATCTCTATCAATATGAAATATTTTGAGGACACTACTGTTATCTTTTGCTTTAAGGGATGTTGGCCTTCTCTTTCGTATTTGCATGCATGGATTTCCGTTGTTTGGGAGCCCTTCATGTTAGAGACCACCCAGATCTACCCTTTGGAAAGGGGTTTTCTTGTTACAAAATTTGATACTGTTGAAGAAAGAAATGCTATTTTCAGCAACAACTTTTCTTGGGATGAGAAGTTTCCCTTGATAGTTAAAACTTGGCACAAGGGTTTTAACCCATTGACAGAAACTTTTAATAAGTTCCCTTTGTGGGTAAGGCTGCTGAATATCCCCCTTCACCTTTGGTGATGCTCTATTCTAAGGGAGGTGGGGAATACCCTTGGAGACTTTGTGATGTTTGATAGGGCTATTTCCAAAGTGTTTCAAATGATGTATGCTCACATGCTGGTTGAGATTGACATTTCTAAGGGACTCCTAGAAATAATTTCATTGGACTCTCCTCTTGGTTCTTGGAATATTCTTCTTGACTATGAGGGCATCCCCTTCCACTGTAGGAATTTCCACTTAACTAGTCACTTGGCTGCTAGGTGCTCTTCAGGTAAATCTAGACCAAAAATGTCCCCTTCTTGGCAAAAGGGCATCTCGAAAGACCACTACACATTCCAAAAGGTCCCTTCTGCAGGGGATGGTGACTCTTTGCAAGAAACTTTAGTGGTGGATTATACTATTGTTTCTCATAATCTGTCTTCTCTAGGGAAAGATCCTCCTCTGGCCCCTTCTATGGTGGCAGTTGGTCCATCTCTGGATTCTACTATCCCATCTTTTGGTGTGGATTCTACTGCTATCTCTTTTAGTCCATCCCTTCCTTTGGCTCCTTCAGTGATGATAGCTGGTCCATCTTTGGATTTTTCTGTCCCAATTTTTGGCATGGACTTAGTTGGTGCCTCTATTTTTCTATCCACTCCTATCTTGTTGGTGGATTCGAAGTTGGCTGTGGTGGTTTTTGGTCCATTTGATTCTGTTGTTTTAGTTTCTGGTGTTTTCAAGGTAGTTCCTTTTCTGGGTGATGCTGTTGCTATCACTTCCTCTTCTATGACCTTCTCCCTGGCTTTGGGGGTTTCTAGAACTGGCTATGAAGGAGCTAATTTTAAGTGGAAGAAGGCTGCTAGTTTGGTGGAGGATGGATGGACTACAATAAAGGGAAAAAAGGTCAAGCCACCCATTCTCACTTTTGATATGGCACTATGGTCTAATAAGAAGGGTTCTAAAGGAAAATTTTGTTAACTAGATTTTGGCTAGTTGTCTCTATACTATCTTTTGTCCTTTAGTACTTCGTAGTGTGTCTCATCATGGGGTTTTAGGATCTTGATCAAAACCTATTTTGTGGCTGTAGTGTTCTATTTTATTTGTGTTGCCACATAGGTCACCTTTTGTTTGGTGACTCATTTCACCTTCAGTGGTTGTTTTGTATAGGATTTTAGCTACCCTTCAAAACTTGTTTGGGATTTCAAGTGCCTGCTCAAAACTTGTTTGTATGGCTAAAGAGTACTGTGTTATCTGTGATACCACCCTAGTCACCGTGTCTTGTTCGATGACATGTTCACCTTAGGTTTGTTCTTTAGTTTAGTTTGGGCTTCATTGAAAATCTCTTGATTTGTAAAGGGTTTCAAGCTCCCTTCAAAACCTATTTTTCTTATAAAAAACATATTAATGGCTGATTGAAAAGTAGCTCCAACATTAATTATCCCAAAATCACCCTATTGTAGGCAAATGTTCCCCAAGGAGTGGCGAACACTATCTTATATTGATCATCTGGTTTGACTGTGATTTGATTGAAGAATGAGAATCCATCCAACATGAACATCATTTCAAATCCTACCATTGTCTACAATAAGTGATCCATATTAAGGAGAGCATAATTGTCCTTGAGAGATGCCCGATTCAAGTTTTTGAAATCAACACAAATTCTAATCTCTGTATTCTTCTTTCTAACAAGGACAACATTGGATATACGCATCGAATGGTGTATAGGATAGATGATCCTAGCTTCTCACTTTTTATTAATCTCTCTAATGATAGAATCTGATATCATTGGGTTGTAGTTGTGTTTCTTTTGCCTAAAAGGGACTACATCAAGCTTAAGGTGAATCTTTTGCTTGAATTCACCATTCTTGAAATTCTTTAAATCTCCATACCCCCAAGAAAATATGTTTTAGTATTCAGTACACAACCTTATGGATCTAATTCTTTCTTCATTTGTACAACCACTTCCTATGTTAATCATTTTAGGTTTAAACTTGGTGCCTATATTTTTTTCCTCATGATCTCTAGAAGTTCCACCTTTCCTACCTCTTTCTCTTCTGAAATATGCATCATGTCTATTGAACAACTTTTCTAGGGAGATAAGGTGCTTAGGAATTTTGTTATGTTTTAATTGCACAATGCCTAGCTCCAAATCCTCCTCTCTATCAGTAGAGGACTCTCAACAGGGGCTTTTACTCCCCTCAAACTGTTGGTCTGTAAAAGGCTTGGTTCCTTCAATAAAACACTGGATCTATTTATCATCAGTAAAACCTTTCCATGATTCAATATTATCAGACACATTAGGTCTGAAGAGAACTTCAATCTTTTATTATTTGTCTTTGAATTTTGGATAAGGTAACAAAATGGATGAAGAGATAGCTAATAGATCTATGATTACATTTTTCTCTCTTGGAATAAACCATCAAGGTTTTCTATTTTGTCCCAAACACTATTTCCATAATTTCAAAGTTTAAGGTTCTTCATAGTATACAGATTTCAAACCTGTTTCACTATCATTTTGACATCACCTTGGGCCCTCAAAATCTTTACTCCTATTATATTTTGTACAATATTGCCCAAAATTAATGCCTCATATTCTTTAGTGTTATTAGTATTCTTAAATTGTAGCTTGTAAGCTAATTGTGTTAGTTCCAAAGCTAATTGTGTTAGTTCCCCTTGAGGGGAAATCAATACCACACCTGCTCTTGATTCAAAAGTTGTACAACTTCCATTAAACTCTAAACTCTAGATTTTTTGATCATCATGAGGGTCTAAATCTTCTTCAAAAACAAAAAAATTAGCAAATATCATATAGTTTCCACACTCTATTTCTTGATATAAGATTTGCACTTGAGGGTCATTGGATTTCATCACAGTGAGTTTGGCTTTTTCTTTTAGTTCAAGCTTAATCTTCTTATTACCAATAGGGATGATAGCATGAGACCAATCTAATTTAATTTCACCTCCCATATTCCTATAAAAAATTCTAATTAAAAGCAGGCCATAACTAGCAGGGATGCCAGCCATGAGGATGGTCAATTTCATTCTTTTTGCTGGGTGTGCATCTAAGGCTATTTGGGCATCTTTCACTTGACCTAAAAGGGGAACTTGTTTAGCACCCATGGAATAAAATCATCCACAGGTATTTGTTAAGGAAAAGCCTAAGGCATGGACTATAGTGGATGGCATGAGATTATTTGATGCACCTGAGTCAATTATGCAATTACTCTACTTGTGACCATTGACATATAAGGACACATAAAAGGGATCAAGTTTTTGGCTAGGGGAGGCATCTAGGACTGAGGATTCTTCTTGATTTAATAACACTAGCAAGAATCATTCTTTATTAGTAGGGAAATGTACATTAGCACTAGACTTATAATTACTAATAGTTGCATTGACATTAGAATGAGCCCTATCTTTAGTTTCTCCTTTCCAATAATCAACTATTTTTTTCAATTCAGAAGGATTATACTTTAAGTAATCTAAAGGAGAAACTTGAATATAAGCTTCTCTACAATATTGAATAATATCAAATGAGGGATCTAATTTACTACTTGAATCTCCTTTTGATTTCTCTCTCCTTAAAGTAGAGGGGATGGGGATACTGATCATGGCTAGTGAAATTGTAAGAGCATTGTTCCAAGTAGGTGCTAAGCTTGCCAAACCTTTGTTTCTTCTAGCTTCTTATTGTTACAGTTATTTGTACTCCATCCAAGGTGGAAAAATATTCATCTCCTTTCTTAAAATCTGAGTTGAACTCTAAATAATATGTTTCACAGTCGCTAGGAGGGGTAAAATCATCTTCACTTTCATGGTACTCCACTATGCTTATATCTATTCATCTCTGGGAAAGAATCACCATCATGGTCTACTCTTAAGTAGAATATATATATGTTTTTCTTCTTTAGAAAAGCTTCAATCACAATTTTTTTTGAGTAGGTGGTAATTGCATAACCTTTCCTTCATGTTGTCTCCTAGATATGTCTTGATAAGATTGCTGGAAGGAAGGACCAGGCTTACCCATTTGTCTTTTCATGGAAATAATCTCATTTAATATTTTTTGAAGGATTGCCTCTATATTTTTGTTAGTACTAGTAATAGTGCTTGTGGTATTTCCAGTTTGAATCTCTCTTTTCCATTTTTTGGCAGCAATGAAATCATTTTCTAGTTCAACAACTAGATTCTGGGTAGCTTGTAAGTTTGCCACATGCACTCTTCTGATTACAAAACAACTCACTTGCAAATTTTATATCTCTCATTTAGCTCTCTATTTTTCTTGGCATTCATTCCCCTTTGTCTCTGATTGCTTGTTCACCCTTCAAGCCTTCACCTCCTTAAGCCTTCTTTCTTAGTATGCCAATTATAGATTCATCCCTTTGGCCACCATATGAAGCAACAAAATCCTTCTCTTTCTTGCTCACGCACTTTGATTTTGGCCTTGTATCTCCTTATATATAGAATTTTGACCTTTTGTAGCTTCATCACAATCATCCATCTTAGGATTAGGTAAGATTCATCAAATCCTCCCTTATTTCCATTATGTTCCCTCTAGAAACTTCTTTTACAATCTTCTTCAAATTTATCTTCAATGGTTTATCTTGAATTTTGTGCCACCAACTCATCATACTTATTTTCAACATGCTTCACATAATTCAAGAAATCAACTTTGTGGGCTTAGATTCATCAAATATTTGTTAAACTCTTTATAATGTCACTCAAAAATAACATGCTATTTACTTGGCAATAACTAACTTTTGATGCTCAATTAAAACTAGGTTGCTCGGCATGAACTAAGTCTTCACTCAGTCAATACTGCCATCTTTGGTGCTCAACAAAAACTAAGTTTTTTGATGCTTGACACATACTAAACTTTTCTTAGCTTGGTCATAACCATCTTTTTGCTTAGCCTAAACTAAGTGCTTGACTTAGACTATTTTCTTAGTCAAGCTTGGAATACACATTATTTTTTCTTATTCTTATTTTTATCTTTGGTTAAGTATCCTTTCATTGTAGCCTTAGTAGATAAACAATACACTATATCATCAAAGTCTTACTTGGTCTTAGTGCTCCTTTTATACACCATACTCTAGGTACTCTTGTTACCCTTTCTTTTCAAATCCTCTTCATCAATCAATTAAATCATAGCATTTTGACTAAGGTTAGAAACTGTCTTACCAAGAAGTAGTAGGTTTGACATTAGTGAAAAAATAATGATTGTTCTCATGATAGGTTTCAACAATCTCCCTCATTTTTATACTTCAACAATCTTCTTTTTCAACATAGAGGCAATAGATTTCATAGAGATAAAGGTAGATCTTATAGAGAAGGTGATAGATCTGACAATCCTATGCAAGATAAGAGAAAAAATGAGTGGAAAAATGAAGACAAAGACAAGTACAAGTAGAAAGGTGGTAGTTCTTATTGAGGTAGTTATGGAAGAGGAGGATATAGTGGTAACGATTTTAAATGCAGTGAAGAAAAATATAGTGTTATCAAATGTAAAAATGATGGAGGGAATAATGAAGATAATGACAGCCAAAATGTTATGGCTTAAGGAGATCTTAAGGGTTCATCTAGTGGACCTAAGGCTAGAGAAAACTTGATGGTAAGGAGAACTTTGTGTAGTGAAAGAGTTGACAAAGAACCTATCCTAAGGAGAAGTCTTTTCAAAACCATATGTAAGATGGTTGGGAAATATTACAAAGTGATCAGTGGAAAAGAGATTTCAGCAAATTTGGCATCCAAGGAACTAGTTACAAAGTTGTAGTTGTAGAAGTTGAGAAACCCTAAACCCTATCATGTTTCATGGATCAAAGATGAACATAAGTTATTGGTAAGTGAGAATTGTGTTGTGAAATTCAAGATTCAAAATTACTTTGATGCAGTTTTATGTGATATTATTCCTAGGGATTGTTGTCATATTCTATTGGATAGACCTTGGCAATATGATAGACATGTTGTATACAATGGTAGATTGAATCAAGATACTCTTGAGGTGAATAGAAGAAAGAAAAATTTATTGCCTTTGATTGATGTTCTAGATGAGGTAAATTGTACTACTGTTAGAGTTTGTATGGCTAATGGGAAACAATTTGAAAAATACATGAAGAAGAACAAAGTTTTCTTTGTTGTGATTCTAGAGGATCGAGTTGTGATAGTATTGGCTGAGTGATAGAAGAAAGTATTGATCGAGTGACATTAAAGGATGATGGTATAAGACAAGTGCCAAAAAAGGTGAAGAAATTTGTTAATGAGTACAAGGATATTGATGAGGAAGATATACCTAATGGTTTACCACAAGTAATAAGTATAAGTCATTGCATGGATCTGATTCCTGGAGCTAGATTTTTAAATAAAGCACCATATAGATTGACACCTACCAATAATGAAAAAATTAATAGGCAAGTGTAGGAGTTTTTGCAAAAATGGTTTGATTAGAAAAAGCTTGAGTCCATGTGTTGTACCTATTTTTTTGGCACCTAAGAAGAATGGAGAATGGAGAATGTGTAATGATTCTAAAGCTATAAACAAGATAACAGTGACATGTAGGTTTCCTATGTCAAGAATGGATGACATAATGGATTTTTTGAGTGGAGCTAAATATTTTACCAAGATTGACTTGAAGAGTGATTATCAATAGATCAAAATCAGAGAAGGTAATGAGTGGAAGTCTGCTTTCAAAATAAAAGATAGTTTGTGTGAATGGTTGATTATGCCTTTTGGTTTGACTAATACACCAAGTACTTTCATTAGGTTGAAGAATGCAGTTCTAAAGAGATTCTTGGGAAAATTTGTGATTGTAATTTGGATGAAATTCTAATATATAATAAGACTAAGGAAGAACAGCTTGAGCATATTAGGAAATCATTATAGAGATTGAAGGAGGAGAAGTTATTAATTAATTTAAAGAAGTGTTCATTCATGCAAGAGAAGATTGTGTATTTGGGAGTTTTGATTTTAGTTAATGGTTCAAAGATGAATCCTGAGAAGGTTAAAGTAATTCTTGAATGACATACACTTGATAATGTGGGTGAGGTAAGATCATTTTATGGTTTGGCTAGTTTCTATAGAAAGTTCATAAGGAATTTCAGTTTTGTTTGTAATTCTATGAATTAAATTATGAGAGGAGATAAAAAGGATTTCAAATGGACACATGGTGTTGATAAGGTTTAAAGACTTTGAATAAAAAGGTTGTCAAGTTACCTATATTAGCTTTACCTAATTTTGATAAGCTATTTCAAGTTGAATGTGATGCAAGTGGTAGTACAATAGGAGCTATATTGAGTCAAGAAGATAAGTCTATTGAGTCAAGAAGACAAGCCTTGAAGAAGTAGAGACATTATATGCTTCCTAAAGAACTTAAGTTCATATTGATCATACAGCTTTACAGTTTTGGGAAGTCAAGATAAGTTGAATCATAAACATATGAAGTGGGTTGAGTACTTATAGAATTTCACATTTTTGATAAAGCATAAAAGTGGAGTCACTAACCGTGTTGCATATGCATTGAGAAAAAGATGCTCTTTGTTGACCAAGATGAAGGTTGAAGTTCTTATCTTTTATGAGATGAAGGAGTTGTATGATACTAACCTTGATTTTTCTAAGGCATGGAGAGAGTGTAGAGCACCAAATCTATCAAATCAACCAAGTAAGTATGATGAGTATTTTATTCAAGAAGGTATGTTGTTCAAAGTGATTCAATTGTGTATACCATAAATTTTTATGATAGTTAAATTGATTAAGGAAAATCATTGTGGTGGATTGGATGGAAACTTTAGTATTGATAAGACATTAAGTTTTCTTAAGGACAAGTATTATTGGCCACATATGTATAAGAATGTTCATAAGATTGAAAAGAGTTGTGGAATTTTTCAAGTTGCAAAAGGAGTAAGTTAGACTACTAGATTGTATACACCTATTTCTATTCCTAAGAAACCTTAGAGTGACATTAGTATAGATTTTGTTCTTAGATTATCTAAGATAACAAGAGGGTATGATTACATATTTGTCATTGCGGATAGATATTCTAAGATGATACATTTTATAGCATGTAAGAAGACATCTGATAGAGTGCATATTGCAAATATTTTATTCAAAGAGGTTGTTAGATTGCATGGATTGCCAAGAAGCATTATCTTTGATTGAGACAGTATGTTTGTTGGTTATTTTTGGAAGACTTTGTGGAAGAAAATAGATATTGAGTTGAAGTTTAGTTGAAATTTCCATCCACAGAATGATGGACATGTAGAGGTTGTGAATATAATCTTGGGTAATTTATTGAGATGCTTAGTTGAGGATAATCGAGTAACTGGGATATGGTAGTGGCACAAGATGAGTTTGTATATAATAAATCTATGAATAGAAGTGCTAGGAAAAAACCATTTCATATTATTACTAAATGAGTGATATTGTTGGTGAAGAGAAGAGAAGTGTTTGGTGATGTTATGAAGTCTTTGCATGAGGAAGTAAAATTGAGGTTTGAACAAAGAAATTAGATGTATAAGGAGGATGTAGACAAGTCTAGAAGACACCATATTCTTGAAGTTGGTGATGAGGTGATGATTCATTTGAAAATAGGTAGATTTCCTATTGGTACATACAATAAGTTGAAACTGAAGAAGTTTGGTCCTTATTGAATCTTGAGGAATTTTGATAGTGGAAATGCATTTGAAGTTGAGTTAATTGATGACATGGATATATCTCCTATATTTAATGTTGGTGATTTGCATGATTATCATGAGGTAGATATACCAAGTGATTATCCTAAGAAGTAGATTGAATGGATTGAACATATATTGGACCAGAGAGTTAGCAAGAGTAAAAGAGGTAAATATTACCATGAGTATTTGGTAAAGTGAAAGAAAAGACTAGTTGAAGATGCTACATAGATTTCTGAAATTAAGTTGGATTTATTTGGGATTGTGACAACTTCATGATTTAGGAGAATAATATATTTGCACCCCTAGTTGTTTGATGTAGGAGCATCCTAGGTTTCTTTTCTATCCTACTTGTTTTTGTTGTTTTTTGAGTTTCAGTCCTAGTTGTATTGTAGTTTCGATCGAGTTCAAGTTGTAGTGATGGCCGAGTTGTAGTTTCAACTGAGTTTGAGTCTAGTGCTGGCCAAGTTCTAGTATGTGTTGAGTACCAATATTCATTGAGTGCTATATTGCTTGAGCCTATTGGTGGTTATTCTTCTTGATGCTTTGTTGTGTCTTAGTCTTTCTTTGGCCAAGTTTCTCTATCTGTTGGCTCTTTTGTGAGCTGACTTGTTCATTTATTTTAAGTTGTGCATTTAATTAATGGATCATGTATTGGGATGTGTGAAGAATTTTATATGGTCAATCTTCTCTAATGCAAAGATCTAGAATCCTCTATAATCTATTTTGGAAAGTATAAATAAAGGTGTCTAGGTTTAGGTTAGGGGATTTTCTAGAAGGAATACAAATGAGGAGCATATAGATATAGATCAATAGTGAGATCATAGATCTTGATTTGTAACTTGTAAATAATTTCATTAGTTGCAACCTGGAAGGCCTCATAATTACACATGTTTGTAGGTCATTTGATGAATCTATAAGATATTGTTATTCCTCTCTCTCCTTGGTGTTGTACTCTATGTTTTTCTTTTGTTATGTTTACTCAACAAGGTGATTTGATAGTTAGGCATGCCTCTGGCCTTAATTAATTTGACCTCCTTGCGTCAATTTGTGAAAATTAAGGAATACTATATAACATAATCAAAACATGTAGATACACATGAATTACATTGGTAATATATCGAATCTATAAGCTATACAAGAACATGTAATGTATACCATCATAATGAAACCATAACCAAAAACATCAATGTATTAGAAAAAAGAAGTAATAATCATGTAGTAACCATCATAAGTATTTTAAAATAAAAAAAAAATCCCATCCTATGCAAAATAAATAACATCAAATAATCACATGTGAGGCCAAAATGAAACTAACATCAAGAAATGTGTTTAGGTAGATGGACACTACATCCTCCTCTTGGGAACAAGCTTACTCTTAGAAGCCATAAAAAAGAGAAGGGCACAAATATATTATCTATGAAGCCTCCTCCCAAGTATATCAGTTCTCATCATTAGGGTCCCATTGGACCCTTACCTAATCAATGGTTCAACGTTTACAGGTCAAGCCTCACTGCTAGATTATGCATATAGGCTTTAGTACAAATTTCTCATCCTTTAATTTCAAAGTAGTCCAATCTAGTACATGTATAATGTCACGATGATATCACCTTAGAAAATATACATGGAAAACATCATGAATATATGATACACTAGGTGGAAAGGTGAGCTGATAAGAAACTAGACCTATACCTTGAAGGATTTCAAAGGGACCTACAAAACAAGACAATAAAATATAACCTTTTCCAAAATATATTTTGGTCTTTCAAGGCCACACTCTAAAAGACACTCTATCACCAATTGTAAACTATTAGTCTACTTGATGCACATCTGTATAAATTTTTTGGTGATCCTAAGGATCCTCCTATCCATGAGGACGAATTGATGTAAGAAGATGTTTTTAACCATTCTCTTAACAAAATATCTCTTTTTGGGAGAAGAGTTAAACATTTATGTTAACTCTTCTCTTGATATATGCTTCACCCATGAGAATAAATATGTTAAAACTATTTACTTTTCTCAAGGTATAATATCTCCATTTATTTGAATGAATTATCCTTTAGGAACAAATAATTTGTGACTATGATCTCCCTATTTTTAATGAACCACTAGATAATGATGTTTATTATTCTATCCCTCATGAAGACCTTGATACAACAAAATGGTATTATGATTAACATTTCTTGTACTCCCTTTATAGATTCAAAACATTCATAGATGATGTTGATCCTTCTCCTAATATGTACCCACTTTATGATGATATTTTGGAGTAAAAGGAAGATACTATAAATACCTTTCTTAATAAAATCTTAACTTATTCAAATGACATCCTTTAAAGATGCAAAATTGATGTAACTCTCTAAATGCTTCCCTACTCATGAGGATACCTTGGAAGATGAGAACAATATCATTACTACTTTTCTTAATGCTCTCCCTCTTAGTGATAACACTTTGAAAAATAGATAGCTTGACCAAGTCAATATTATAATTATTTTTGGTATTAAAAATCTTAAATTTGTTGTCCATCTTTGTCAAGATAATGCTACACATCAAAATAAACAATTCATTATTGTGAAAGGTGCTCAATAACATAAGTATCATACGATTGATCACAATTATAATAGGAGAAAAATTAATAAACCTATAAGTTTAATTATTCCTTTTCTCTTACTTCTTCTTAATTAGTGCTTCCTCTAACACCCCATCTTCCTCAAAGAGTTGGAAAGAAATATGATTTAGTCAAAATATTATCTAATACTCTTTCTAATATATCTCATTGGAATCTTCCTCAATCTTCACATACACATATTTATGATGTATTACAACAAGCCTTGATAAACATGTATTTCCCACCTCCTGTAGAGACTAATATAATTTCAATATTGGAATGTATGATGCGACCAATAAAAAATATTAAAAATCTATTTTGTCAAGATGAGTTATCTCCTAAAGAAATTTAAGATCAACATTAACCTCTTATGGTTATTTTTCGTTATCAATAGTAATCTTATTTAGAAAAAATTAGTTGACGATGGATCTAGTCTTAATATGTGTAGAATTGATCTCTATTACATAAAAAATACATGGATATTCATCAATTAAACATGTTTCTATTCCTATATGTGGCTTTGACAATGTTAGTAAATAAACCTCGGGTATTACCACTTTAGCTGTTAAAGAAAGTCCTATAATTTTATCCACACCTATTCATCTCATTCCCAATGCTCTTAATTATAATATTCTCTTAATTATAATATTCATACTAGTAGCATGAATTCTAATGATATTCCTTTGGAGGACTATCCTAAGAATTGCTAGAGATTGACATGTTGCATTCACGACTGTGTTTGTCATTGATGTCAACATAGTATTTTTTTTATAAAGATTGGTAAAGTAGTAGATGTAGAATGAGGTCATACAGACTATGTGTTGATGATGAGGTAAAGAGAGGTTGAGGATATCTTCTACAAGATGTCCTAATGACATGGACAAGTGTGCATACATAAAGTTGAAGACATGTGAAATTTATTTATGATTTACAAAAGCCAGTGTGTAGATAAAGTATCTGAGAAGTGGTTTCCAGTATTCAAGTTGTATTTCCTGATAGGGATAGAATCACAATGAGAAAAGTTAGACAGTGATAGTAGATAGCCTGATCTTGACATCAATGAATGCATGAGCTTTGATGTCACACATGTGAAAAGTTATGATTAGTGTGAGTCGACGATGTTTTATAATTGTGAAAAGATGTAATGAATTATAATATCTTAATGAGGTCCTATTGCAATTAATTGGGAAAGCCTCAAGGATGACTTAGTGAATTATTTTGAGGACATGGTATAAAGGAAGGTTATTTTCCTTGTGACGAAGTGTTTAGTGTATGAAAGTGTAAGAGAACTTGTATTGCATATGTAAACTTGGTAAATGTGAGTAAGTGATAAAAGGGATTAGTTTGATGTGAATTTGAACATCTAGTATTGAGATCTGAGAAGGTATTTAGTATGATAAGAGGATAGAGAAAGAATTAAAGTTGTGAAGATCAATTGTATTTCTATTATTTTGAAAGGAATAATACAAAGGTCAGTCAGATAATGAGTTTGGTGGTCTTTCCCTTGAAGCTATTCGGATAGTGGGTCCATCTTCCTTCTACAACTCCTAACAGGGTTGACACAACTCCTAAAAGGGTTGGAATCTCCTCATAGAGATTCAAAATCTCCTAAAATTGGATTGATATGTATTGAATGTATTTCATTAAATCCTAACAGAGTCTATCCTCTTATAAGGAAACTTTATATTAGTACATCATTTTGTGGGTACCATCCCCACAGGAGTTTTCCCTCTAATCAAGGGTTTTCTTAGTTAACATATCTGGTGTTATTGTGTATGTGTATCTTCTTATAGTTTTTGATTATATTATTCACATGTTTAAGGTTTAATAAGGTTGATTAAAGCTATATTGATCTGATAACCAATTCACACCCACCCCCCCTCTTAGTTATCTTGGTGGACTTTACTTTCTAACAATTGGTATCAAAGCATTAAATCCTTGAAGGAAAATCTTAACAATGTAAGAAGATCAATGGTGAGTCATTTTACAAAAGAAAATCCTAAGTTTGATGGAGTTACCTGTGACAATTGGAAAGAGAAGATGAAGACACATCTACCATGCATGAGTCTATGATATTGGCTAATGACAAAGAATGGAAAGAATTTATTGTGGAAGAAAGAAAACTTGAATAATGTACTGAAGATAAAAGAGATCTCTTTATGTGTAAAATTATGACTAGAGAAACACTATTGTTAGCTCGTCCTGCAAAATGAATACAGTCAAGTAAAATCCTTAGATTTGTCTCATTGAATTTGGAAAGCTTTGGAATATACTTTTGAAGATGATAAGAATTCTAAGAGAATCAAATTTAAGAGGCTAAAATAATGGAAGATGAATATCTAAGAAGTTATATTGGCAGAATATCAATTTTTTTTGCTAGAATAAAGTCTGGTAATGGAGCTAAATATGAAGATGAGATCATATGGAAGATCTTGAAAACTTTGACTCCACCATTCAAATAGACAACAAAGATCATTACGTACTACTTTGTACTAAGAAATTTACTAGAGTGATTCTTCTTGGAAGATTGGAAGCAAAAAAAATAAGCTTGAAACAGGCTAGAGATTTTCCTAGAGAGGAAATTGTTTTTAGTGCATTAAGTGTTCACCCTTCGTTATCGAGAAGTGCAAGCACTAGTAGAGATTATGCCAGTAGCAGTAGATCTAGATCTAAGGAAGATAGAAGTATTGAAGAAGGAATTTCCTTGCTTGTAAGGAGAGAACTCAACAGTAATAAAATATTTAAATGTTGGACTTGTGATGAATTTGGTCATTATGCTTCTAAGTGTTCTTAAAGAGTGAAAAAGTACAAAAAAATTTCAAGTCTAGAAGGCCTAGAGATTGTTTATATGAAAATGAAGATGATAATTATGATGAGAGAGTTCAGAGTGAAAGTGGTGATGAGTTAGGATTTGTAGCTATAAAAAGAGAAAATCCCACAATTAAAGTTAGAGAAAAGAAAAACCTATTGTCATAGGCTAAGAGAACAATTGACTGGATCATAGACAGTGGTTGTTCACATCATATGACTCATGACATGAATAAATTTGTTAAGTTTAATAGTCATGATGGAGGAATTGTTAGAGTTGGTAACAATGTGACTTGTCATATCAAGGGAATAGGATCCATCACTCTTAATGGAAAAACTAACACAAATGATGTTTACTTTGTAAGAAAGCTCCTAGTATGTGAGGTTAGACAAGTATTTGGAAAAATTGTGTTTTGCTAAAGCTACTATAGATAGTAATTTATATTTGAAAGAAATTGAAAATGGGTTGTTGATTATTATAATATTTGTGGATGACATAATATTTGAAAATAACGATGAAGCAAGTAACAACTTTGTTGATGAAATAAAGAATAAATTTAAGATGAGCATGATTGGTGAGATGAAATATTTCTTAGGTTTACAAATTGTGTAGAAGTATTTGAAAGACTTGTTGAAAATATTTGGCTTGGAAAGTTGTAAGCCTATTGGTACACCCATGATAATTGGTCACAAATTATCTAGTAAAGATGAAACACCTATAGTTGAGAAGAAGAGATATAGATCCATGATTAGAGGTTTGCAATATTTGACTCACACAAGACCAGATATAGAAAATGTAGTTGGTAAAGTAGAAAAATTTCAAGAAGACCTTAAGGAATCACACTATGTAGCAGTAAAGAGGATATTTAGATATTTGAGGGTACAACTGATTTTGGCTTGTGGTATGATAGATAAACTTACTTGACTCCATGTGCATGTACTAATGCAATTTGGGTAGGTAGTATGGATGACATAAAGAGTACATGTGGTGGAGCATTTTTCCTTGGAGGAATATTGATTCATTGGCCAAGTAAAAAACAAGATTGTATTTCACAAAGTACAATAGAAGTAGAGTATGTAGCAACAACAAACAATTGCAATCAGATCATGTTGATGAAACAAATGTTGAAGGATATTGGGATAGAGTTCAAAACCTATTATCATACATTATGATAATACAAGTACAATAAGTATATCTAAGAATCATGTGGCACATTCTAAGACTAAGCATGTATCGATTAAGTATCATGTTCTAAGAGAGAAAGTTGTAGAAAAAGAGATCAGATTAGAGTATGTTAATACAAAGGAGAAGATTGCAAATATTTTTATGAATCCTTTACCTAAGCATACATTTGAGTATTTGTGTGGTATGCTTGGAGTTATGCACCTAACTACTTCAAAATAGATGATGTAGAGAGTGCATCAATCCAGTGCTAAAATGCACTATAGTTTATTTGGACTAAATAATGATGCTTTCTGTATGATGAAGTATGAATGGTTAAATAGAGTCATCAAGGACTTTTTGTAGCTGGTATGAAACAGTGTCTTAGGACACTTAATATGGTTGAAGTCTTTGATTAGTTGATTGAAATAATGATGCCTTTGTCATTGATTTTAATGGGGGAGAGATTGCATGAAAAACATCTTCTGATAATATGTAGGAGATGTATATAGCCTAGAGAGAATGCACAGGGAGTTGTATAATCACATTGAGTTATATCAATAGGAGAGACGTGTGAACAATTGATGCCATCCATGTAAGCACGAGGAAGCACAAATGAAGAGTTATTCCTGTGAGTTTTAAATTTGATTGATGAAGAGGATTTGAAAAGATGAGAGTAGCAACAACATCATAGTTGGATTTTGTATTCTTGGAACTTAGATATTTTTCATCTATGTCATCATTAATGCCAAAGAGGAAGATTGTTAGCATGAATGCTAATGATATTCCTTTGGGGGAGTATCTTAAGCATTGCTGGATATTGACATGTCGCATGCATGACTATGTTTTTCATTGATGTCAACATAGTATTGTTTATTTAAAGACTGACAAAGTACCAAACAAAGAAAGAGTTAATATGGATTATGTATTGATGATGAGGTCAAGCGCGGTTGAGGATATGTTCTATAGTGTAGCTTGATGACATAGAAAAGTGTGCATATAGAAAGTTGAAGGCATGTGAAAGTTATTTGTGATTTATAGAAAATAATGTGCAGACAAAGTACCTGAGAAGTGGTTTCTACTATATTACGAGTTTAAGTTTGTTAGATGACATTTTTTTATCTATGTTATCTTTTAATTATCATTTGGAGTAGTCATCTATATATAACTATTGTAAATATTTACATTCATTATAATATAATTAATAAGTATACATTTTAATTGTAAATTATTTTTTCATTAAATTATTATAAACATAAGAATTAATGCAACCTATTTAATTGAATAAATTTATATTTAAGAATTTCAATTATTTTTGAAGCTTTTACAACATTGTTATATTACTAATATTTCAAATTTAAATCTCCTTTTGAGTGAATATCAACATAATAAGAAAATATTTATGTTTGAATAAGAAAACATATATTATAAGACATGTTTTATTTTAGATGTATTTTAAGAGTAATATATTTTATTTATTATTTTCAAGTAAAAATTAATAATAGATTAAATAGATTAGGTATAATTACATTAAATAGTAATAATGATACATATACATATTTACATAGATACCTTTTTTTTGGTTAAATATATATTAAATAATATATTTTAAAATAGAAGAAGATGAATAATGCATTTAAATGATAAACTTTTATTTTGTTAGAAATGTGAAAAGCTATTTTTATTGAAATAAAAAACAATGCAAATGACTAGGCCAAAACAATATCAGTCCTTTCATGGAGCCTATCAATGCATTCACCAACAATGACACCAATTTGGGAAAGAGACCTAGTGGTCACTTAGGCTAACTTCGAGTACCTAGATCTCCTAAATTGTAAGTTGAATTATGTTAATTTTTTGGTGTACCTCCATAGGTGACTCAAAAGCTTAAGGCTAAGGTTTCAACATTTGGGCCTTTACAGATCTCTCTATAGAGGCACTAGTAAAGTTTGACCCATTTTTCAACAAAAAATCTGGAAAACATAGCTCTTAGAATTGCCTTAGTTTCAGCCTAGCTTCCCAACTGCTACCTATGTCAAGGTAGATTTGGCTTTGTCATTTTGATCTTATCTTTTTTTGTCATTTTTTTGGTCAAGTTCCAAAGTCTATTGTCATAACGTTAAACTCTTAGGTTAATACCTTGTAAATATTTCACCTAAGTTCAAAAAACCTTATGTATACTGAGCTATCATTAGCATAATCATATTCTTAAATGTCATTTTTGACTTACCCTAGTGGTATATCCCTCTCATATTGCATTTTTCAAACCCTAGCATCATTTTCACTATCAAACCCTATCAAATTGTCCATCAACCAACTTGTCTTCTTGACCACCTATCCCCATTTTGCATAGCCTAAACGTCATTATCAACCCTAGGAAACCATCCCTTGCATAGTCCACTTTGTGTACACCTACCTTTAACATCCTTACCAAGTCCAAAACATAACCCTAACCTTCATTTTACACATCATAATCTTCATCTTGCATACCTTCAAAATGACACCTTGCATTTGCACTTGCATAACATCCCTAGGACATTTGTACTTTGCATATCAAAACCCTAGGTCATTTAACATTTCCTCACATTACATAACATCCCTAAACACTTAAAAATATAAAAACACTCATATCTTGCATATCCACATCTTAATTATCAACTTTTGACCTCTTTTATCAACTGGAACCCTATTTTACCACCTACACACTTCATGGGCACAGTTGGTAGTTTCAGGGCGCACTTGGTAGTTTTAGGGAGCACTTGGTAATTAGGTGTTTCATTCTAGGTTCCAAAACCCTAATTTGCACTTCCACACCTTGCATTGCAACCCAAGACCTTAGGAAACACTCTAAATCACTCAAAACACTCAAAATTTGCATTCGCAGAAGAAAGAAGGACATGGGAGCTACAAACAAAAGAGGGGGTTTCTAACCTTGTGTTTGCTTCTTTTGATTGGTTTGGCTTTCATGATAGACTAGTGGGTGCTAATATATGTTGATTGAGTTTTGTGATTTCTCATAGTATGTTATGCATTTAACCCATTTTTCTAGTCCTACAATAAGAACAAAAAAATTAAAGAGACAAAAAAATTATATATTTTATAAGAAAGAAAAATTTATTTTTTAGGACAAACATTCTAGTATTCATACCATGTTATTTGTTTGTGATTCAATGATGGCTTAAGAAGGATTTGGTGCTTTGCTACTTGTAAAGAATGCAACTCATAGATTTTAGTCATATAATGAAGAATATTTATGCCTTGTTGCAGATGACTGCATTCTATTGATTTCTGTCAAATAATTTAAAAGTACTAACAGCGACAGACAAATCCATACAGTGATTTTTTTATCTGGTTATTGCGCAAAATTTATCTTGAGGCAAGGGATAAATTATTATTTTTTTGATTTTATAATGGGAAACAAGAGAGGAAGGCAAAACAAATATGCAAGGAAAAGATCTGATGAAGCAGAACAAAGAAATATTCAGAAGACTGCGACACGTTATCATCAAATTAAACAAGGTGAAGGAAATGTTGAAGAAGGCTCAATAGAAGTAGAAGTAGTGCATATGGGAGAGAGGTCAGGAACACTCCCTATGGAATCTCAAACAATGAATGTTGAAGAAGGCTCAAGATCACTCTCTATAGAGGTTCAAATTATAGAAGTCGGAGAAGAGTCAGAATCTTTCCCTGTAGAATCTCAAACAATGGATGTTGGAGAAGGCTCAAGATCAGTCCCTGTAGAAATTCCAATAACAAAAGTCAGAGAAGGGTCAAGATCAAGTGCAGGAATTGGTATGGATGAAATCTTAAATATTGCCCAATCTGTAAAGAATAATATTTTTCATAAGAAATTAGATCATTTAGTTAAAATGGATGTGGATAAATTGAGAAAACTTGCAACTAGTGTTCAATCATTAAGTTTGTCTAAGAAAAGGTCAATGAATAAGAAGATAAGAGAAATTATAGACTCAATTTGATAATACTGAAACACTTGAACAAGCTCAGTTGCTTTCACTTTTTCTTACACAAAAGAAGTTGCAAGAGGCATTGAAATTTGTTAGGTGTAGACACAACATAAAAAAAAGAAGAAGATTTTCTAACATGCAAACTGATATGATTGAAAATGTTAAACAAGGTTTGAGAAACATAGGAAAACACTCTCAAACTAAAGATAAGTCTGCGGCAAGAAAAGTGATGTTGATGTCTGTTGTAAGTAAGAATATGACCCAAAATAGACAAATATCTTCAATTTCATCTGAAATGGGTTTTAGTAGGAAAACAATGAGAGAATATGTTAAGAGAAGATTAATTGTGGATGACAGTACTATGGAGGGCAATTGGGTAATCATGTGTAGAGCACCTCATTCTGATAGGATTGAAGAGTTATTAAAAAAATTAATCATATAATTTTGGATTGATAACACTCATCCTTCATCAAATAGTAGAGATGTTATCAGGCATAGGATTGCACCTAGTCAATATGAACATCATACGAAACATTGGTTGGACACAACACAACATGAGTTATATGTGTTGTTTTGTAGTCAACATCCTAATGTAAAAGTTGGGCAAATATTGTTTGAAAAATTGAAGCCATACTTTGTGAGGTCAAACAAAGTGTTTGAAACTTGTTGTTGTCATCATCATATTGAGTTTGATCTCCACTATCAGGTATTTTGAAAGTTTTTAGAAGACACATATGGTTTTCATGCTGCTCCTCCTAGTAGGAGAAGCGAGTTTATATCTGTAGAACAAGATTTAGTGTGCAAGGAATATTAACATTAAAGAAAGCATTTACAAACCAAAACTAAGTTCACATATATGCTTAGATGCAAAATTCAAAAGATGAAGCACTTCATTGCTTTCTTGATTTTGTAGATGAGTCCTTTGATGTGGATGTATGCTCAAGATGCTCAAAGTTGCTTCAATGGTTGAGATGGGTAATAGACAATTGGTAGCTTTGTGAGCTCTCAATTTGGAATTATAAGGGTATGGGTATGGATTTTGCCTCTCAAAAAGGCATAATAAATTTAGCTCAAGGATTGTTATTGAAATGGCTTGGGATGAGATTCAATTTATAGGCTAAAGGCTTGAGGGATGGAGGGCTAAGATGCAAGGAGAGATGAAGGCTTAAGGAGGGCTAGGATGCACTCAAAGGAGAGCACATGGATTGTGCTTATTTAGCACCAATGGGAAGGTGACACTTGTCACAAGGAGGATGAGTGTGAGAGGGTAGGGTAAAGGTTTGGTTAAAGGCATGATGAGTGGGGTTGAGTATGTAAGAGAGATGTAAGAGGAATTAGTGTGGAAGATGGATGTAAGGGTCATGAGTGGGCTTGTAAGAGTCTTTTATGGTTTGTAAGAGCACTCATGACTTGGTGGTTGGGATTTTTGAGGGGAGACTTTGGTTTGGTTTAGGAAAGTCTTAAACTTTCTTAGGGAATGTGAAAACATTAGGGGGTGGATTAGGCTTGGGTTTAGGATTAGATTAAGGATGTTAGAGATGTGCAAGTGGATGGCATTAATGAGGGTGGGTGAGTTAGTGGCTAAGCTTGGTTAGTATGGGTGGATGGGGTGGATTAGGATAAATGGAGGATTAGGGATAAGTTAGGGGTTTTTAGATTTGAGGATTTTATTTATCAAATAGATTTATTTAATAAATGAGGATTTTTGGAATTAGATAGAAGAATAGGATTTAATTGATAAATAATAGGTTATTCGATTTATCAATTAGGACTATAGATGATTAATTAAATTAGTCAACTAGGGATGGCAAAGGATTAATTAAATAAAAATTTAATTAATGATGCCTTTAGAGATGGCTAAATTAGATTACCAAAGCAGTGTAATCAAATTTAGGTGTCTACATTTTGCCCCTTTTTGACATAGTGTTGAGACAACACTATTTCGAAGAAGTTCGAATAAAGATGACATGAGGAAGATGTTTTAGCAACAAGGTTGCCCCAGTCTCAGATAAGAAGAGGAGAGACTAGAATTAGATGATGCCCCCTCAAGAAGGAGGCAAAGAGAGAAAAGAGGCTTGACGAATTCTTGAAAAGTACAAGAAATCAAGACGAGCAGAGACACAGATTGGCAAAGAGGAGGGGTTGAATTAGCTCAAACTCTCACTATGGGAGAATGATAAAGGGAAATCAGAGGCACAATAGTAAAGCAAGCTTAAGAATTTCCAAGATTGGGGGGGGGGAGATGGAGGAGCAGAGCGCTATAAAAGGAATCCATGCTAGGGAGATGGATGATGGAATGATAAAGCTGATGCAACAAGATTTCAAAGAGTCAGATTGACGGAAGATGGGTTTCGGAGATCCCTAGGACTAGGATTGTGGATCTCAAAAGATGAGGCTTGGTGGATTGATTTGATTGGTGGATCCCTAAGAATAGGATTGTGGATCCCTAAAGGTAAGCGTGAGGAGTGATTCAAAGAGATACTAATGCATAAGCTGGGGGAGGAGTGACAGATGCTGGAGATGGATGGGGGATAATGGAGATGAAGGGAATCCATTGAAGCTTTTTTGAGCGGGGGGGATACTTCAAAGAGAAGTACCACCATGTAGTTGAGCACTAGATTTGTTATAGGACTGTTGGTTAATTGCCAAGGTTACCAAGAACATCAAGGCTTTTTCACCAATTGTCTAGAGGATTGACGAACTGACTCAAAACAAACAAGCAAGGATTGCCCTAGTATCACACATGAATCCCAGAGGAAGTAGCATGGAAATGACACTAGGTAAACCACAAGCAAAAAAAGAAAACAAGCAAAAGACATGATCAAGACCTTACACTTTGATTGCCCCATTCGTAGCATACCATGATATGGAAGATCGTGGCAACCTTGAGGAGGGAACAAGGAGATTTTTTGGAAAAGATATTTCAAGACCCAAAAGGGAAGATTCCAAATCAAAAGAAAGCAAAAATTCAAAAGAGAACCGTTTGCCAACAAGATGGGTAGGACGAGGTACTAACGGACCAAGATCAGACATGAGGAAAGCTATATCCTACAAGGATCTATCAGAGAGCACCTAAGCTGATGGATCTAGATGAGTGATGCGTCTGACAAGTTGAACTAAGAAGGATAACACTTTGGTGATAGGAGATCTAGCTAAAGGATGCATTGGAAAAGATAACCAAGATGTGCGATGTGTGTAAGATGCTGATCAAGGACAAACTGACACGAATGCTGGATAGATACAATGGTACTAAGCTAAAGAGGATGTACAAGCTGACAGACCAAGATATGTTACAAATGTACAAGTTTGTTCATGTTTTGGTTTTGTGAGATGGAAATTTTCATGAAGGGTGGGATATTTGTAATAGTTGATAGGTGGATAGTTAGATGGTTTGCGAAAAGCTTAAGTGAAAATGGGGTTTTGTGTGTGCACGTGATAGTATACAAGCTTATTTACAAGCTGGAATATGGTACAAGCTTTGGACAAGATTTGGATATACAAGGTGTGGTACAAGATTTACAAGGTATAATACAAGATTTGGTACAAGATTTTACAAGCTGAGGTACAAGATTTTACAAGCTGTACAGGAGGTATTTACAGGTTTCATCAAATTTTGGATATTTGGTTGGAACACCAAGGGAACAAGTAGGTGTTTTATGGGATGGTGAATGGATGGATGAGGGATAGGATAGTGATAGATAATGGATTAGTCTTTAGTACACAAGGTGCCTGAATTACAAAGTTTTCACCAAGGTACCTATCCAAGGCGCTTGAATTGCCAAGTTTTCACCATTGGACACTTATTTCTCTTTACTATTTTTTTTTTGTATTTTTCAAAAGCTGGGTATACCAAGGATATTTAAGCATAGAACTTCTTCAGATGAATGATGTTAGTGGGATCATTCAAGAGTTCTCCTTCTAGTGTAGATAACTGATAGGCTCCAGGGCCAAAAGATGCAGTGACAACATAAGGACCGAGCCATGTAGGTTCAAACTTGCCTTTCTTTTCTCGATCTACCTGGACTTTCATGTTTTCTTTGAGGACCATGTCACCTGGCTGAAAGTGTCGTGGAAGCACCTTCTTGTTGAAATTCCTTTTGAGATGAGTTTGATAGACTGTGAGATGATCATAAGCTTGTTGTCGCTTCTCATCTAAGAGATCTAGCTAGGTGAGCCGAGCTACTCTGTATTCTGCATCTGATATTTTCCCTCGCAAAGATATGCGCAATGAGGGAAGTTCAACCTCTATGGGTAGTACCACTTTGGCACCATAAACCAGGGAGTATGGAGTTGTGCCTATGGATGTATGGAAGGAAGTTTGATAGGACCATAGAGCTGGATTTATTTGTAGGTGCCAATCACGGCCGAAATCATTGACAACTTTGTTTAGGATTTTGAGGAGGGTTTTGTTAGTTGCCTCTGCCTGGCCGTTACCTTGTGGGAAATATGGGCTAGAAAAGCGGTGATGGATGCGGAGGGAAGTGCATAATTCTTCCATGTTGAGAATTTCAAAGTTACCTTCGTGATCAGTGAAGATGGTGGATGGGATGCCAAAGCGACAAACAATGTGGTACAAGATAAACTTGGAGACTTGAACTCCTATAGCTGAGACTAGGGGGACTGCTTCCACCCACTTAGTGAAATAGTCTGTAGCTGTTATTATCCATTTATGTCCATCAGATGAGAGAGGTGTGATAGTTCCAACTAGATCAAGGCCCCAACAAGTGAAAGGCCAAGGTGGTGCAATAGGCTGTAGATCCTGTACTGGAGCGTGCACAAGATTTGCGTGCTGCTGACATGGGAGACACTTTTTGACAAAGTCACAGGAGTCTTCTTCAATGGTAGGCCAATAGTAACCTGCTCTAAGGATTTTTTGTGCTAGGAAAATATCACTCGTGTGGGCACCGCAAAGTAAAAAATGCACTTCTTTTAATGTCATCGCGACCTCGTTTTCATTTAAACATTGAGAGAGAGTATCGTCATAACCTCGACGATATAGGGTATTGGCTATGATAACATAGCGGGATGATTTTTGGATGAGGTTCTGGTGTTGGGTACGTGTGAGGTGAGGGGATATGATACCATCATTAAGGTAAGCATGAATTTCATGGTACCAAGGGGATTAGGGACCAACCAAGGTACGAACACGATTTGAATCCTCATTCGCATAGGTGGGTGTGAGGAGCTACTCGACTAAAAACTCATACTGTGTAGTTGCTTGGGGAATTTCCAAGAGTGAGCCGATAGTAGCCATAGCATCTGCTGCTTTGTTCTACATTTGAGGTACTTGTGTAAATTGAAGCTTTGTAAAATGCTGGGTTAGCTGATCAACTAGCTCTTTGTAGGGTAATAGCTTTTCATCTTTGGTTTGATATTCATTTAGGACTTGCTTGATGATGAGCTGAGAATCGCCAAAGATTTGTAACTCAATGATATTCCATTCTGTAGCTATCTTTAGTCCTACTATAAGAGCTTCATATTTTGCTATATTGTTGGTGCTAGGAAATTGTAGCTTGAAGGCTTTTGGAATGTAATCTCCTTGAGGTGTAACCAACAATATTCCTGCCCCTAATCCATGAGATGTGTATGAGCCATCAAAATAAAGTTTCCATGGGGGCTGTTCTTCAATTAGACAGATATGCTCATCTGGAAATTCTGTGATAAAAGGATATGCATCTATTAGAGGTGCATTAGCTAGGTGATTTGCTATAGCTTTCCCTTTGATTGCCTTTCTGTCCACATACTAGATGTCAAATTCGCTAAGGAGCATAACCCATTTGGCCAAACGGCCTGTAAGTGCTGTTCTAGAGAGCATATACTTGAGAGGGTCAATCTTGGAGACTAGTTGGATGGTATGACTTAGCATGTAGTGGTGAAGCTTTTGAGTTGAGAAAACAACTACTAAACAAGCTTTTTCCATAGGAGTATAATTGAGTTCATAATAACCTAGGGTTATATTGATATAGTAGATGGCTCTTTCTCTGCCATAGTCATCAAGCTATGCGAGAAGCACCCCTAGAGCAGTAGGTGTTGCTGATATGTACAAGATTAAGGGACGACCAGGAACTAGTGGGACCAAGATAGGGGGATTGGCTAGATACTACTTGAGCTGATTGAAGCTGCGCTGACATAAAGGATCCCACTTGAAATTCTCATCCTTCTTTAGTAAATGTGAAAATGGTGTACACTTATCTGCAAGCTAGGAGATGAAGCGCCAGACAGATTGAAGCTTTCCTTGAAGAGAGTGAAGCTATTGTAGTGTCTGGGGAGGAGGCATGTCTAAGATAGCCTTGACCTTCTTGGGGTTGATCTTTATACCTTGTTTAGAAACTATGAAGCCTAGAAGCTTGCCAGATGTGACCCCAAAGACACACTTCTTGAGATTTAGCATGAGATGATATTGGGCTAACCTATCAAAGAATTTCTCCAGGTCAGCGAGATGATCCATGAAGGTGTGAGATTTGACTAGGATAGCGTACACATAATCCTCCAAAACGTTATGGATAAGATCATGGAAAATGGCTGTCATAGCTCTTTGATAGGTAGCCCCAACATTCTTTAGGCCAAAAGGCATCATGGTGTAGCAAAAGGTTCCCCAAGGGGTAGTGAATGCTATCTTATGCTGATCCTCTTCTGCAATCTTGATCTGATTATACTCAAAAAAACCATCCATAAGGGACATAATTTCATGTCCAGCTGTAAGATCTACAATCATATCTATGTTGGGCAAGGGAAAATCATCCTTTGGATAAGCTTTGTTAAGATCTCTGAAATCAGTACAGATTCTGATGTCACCGAAAGGCTTAGTGATAGGGACCATGTTGGAGATCCACTCTGAGTAGTTGATAGGTCGGATAACCTTAGCAGCTAACATTCTTTCTAATTCATCTTTGACTAGTAATGCCACCTTGGGGTGCATTTTTCTAAGCTTTTGTCTGACAGGCTTGATCTTTGGATCAACTACAAGATGATGAACTACAAGCTTTGGATCAAGTCCTGGCATGTCCTGATATGACCATGCAAATCAGCCAATATTCTCTCTTAAGACCTCAAAGAGGAGGTTAGCTTGGTCTTGTGATAGGGATGCAGCAATGTGAACAAGTCTGGGGATCTCTAAAGAACTGATGTTGACTTCCCTAGTATCTTCAATTAGAATAGAAGACACCTCTGGTCGATTATCTTGAGGAGGCAATGCTAAATCCTCATGTTCTGCTTGTGGCTCTAGATTTTCTTGCTGAGGGGTTCTCTTCGCTACCTTAGCTAGTCCCAGATTCACCTTAGTTCCAGTTTTGGGTGTATCAGAACTAGGTTGGGGATTTTCTCCAAAATACCCCTTTAGATCTAGCTTGTAGATGTAGGCAGAATCCAGCTTTGTTTGCTTATGAGGAGTTTCAGCTCCCATGAATCTCAGAAGTGCTTCCTCTGATGCGAACTCATCAATGTGTATGACGCTTGGTTGGTCCCAATCTATGAGTTGTGGATGAGCGAGTGGTAGGTCAATGAGATGGATGGATAGTTCTCGGAGAACAGAGTCTCCTAGGAAGATTTAGTCTAGGATATCGTCATAGGCTCTCTTTTCAACTTCCTCAGGAATGTCTTCGATTTTGACAAGGTTGCGGTGGACTTTTGAAAAAGAATGACCATTCTCATTGGTGCCCCTAGTTGTGGGTATGCCAAAGCCAAGACCTGACTTTGATTCCCACTTGTGTGCATCGATGGGGCACTGCATGCCTCTTTCTTCTGGTCCTAGACCACCTCCTTGATAGTTCTATTTTTCAGTGATGAGCTTATGTTCTTGGGGATACTTCTGGCTGAAGTGGTCAAGGCGTACTTGATTTCTTGTAGGTGCATCCTTATGTAACCAATTGTTGATATCTAGAGTGAGATCTTCATGAAGAGGGGTTTTTGAGGATACAAACGTGGTTGGGCCAAACTTTTTGAATCGAGGAGGTGGAATCTCCTTAGCTTTGTGATATGTCGGTCGTCCATGGGCATGTGGATCAAGTGAGAGTGCCTCGACAACAAATGCATTTGACAGACTATACTCTCCACAACCTTTGTTATTGATCTTCATGGTAGATAGGGTGGAGGCGAGGATGGTTTCTGGGTCATTAGAAGTGTGGGATGAGCTGGCGATGGCTGTGCCAATATCAATTCCAGGGTAATGATTTGTATATGAGGCTTCAACTGCATTGCAGTAAGCAAAGGGTTCTGGATCGGCATGAATGATTACCTCAATGCCATGATGTAGAAATTTGATGCACTGATGGTAAGTGGATGGGACGAATTTCATGGCATGAATCCATGGGCGATCGAGGAGAATGTTAAATGGTAGGTTTAGATCAATAACATGGCAGAGTGTTTCTTGGATGACTAGCCCAACCTTGATTGGCAACAAAATAGTTCCTTCTATGGCTCTTTCCAAGTTGTCATAAGCTTTGATGGTGATAACCTCACTGATGATATCTACCTCAGTATACCTAGCTTGTTTTATGAATTTTAGGGTGCAAATATTCAAGGCTGATCCATTATCTATCATTACTCTTTTTACGGCAAAATTGGATACCATAATGGCTATGTGGAGCAGAAGGGTGTGATCTAGCTCGACCACAGGTAAAACCATTCAAGAGCCAGTCCAGCCAAGCTTTTGGGAAAGAGGCATAAGAGGAAGACTTCACTGTATGCCACTTCTTGGTAGTGCATGTAATTTTCTTTGATATGTGCGACAGGGTCTCCTTTTCCTCTAAATTTGTCAAATTTGGGTACCTCAAAGTGTTTGGGAAATGGTGTCATGGTAATGGCTCTATCAAATGGATAAGGACACACAGTCTCAAACTTGAATGTCTTTGGATCATTCCCCTCTTGGATGGCTTTCAGAGCTATCTTCATTTTCTCCCATTCTGAATTGATAGGCGATGGCTCGGGTGCCCCCAATGTAGGAGTGCCTTGAGGTAGGTATGCATTAGATGGGGCCACTGAATATGGATGGCTGTGAGGGATTTGCTGATAGGGATTGTACATTGTTTGTGCAGCTGCATGGTGGATGATGGGTTGCTGAGGTGGAGGTGGCGCATATTGCTGCATGTGCTGCGAGGCTTGCTGTTGATATGGGATTTGAGGTTGGGATTGAGGAACATAAGCTGACTATGGGATAAATGGATTTCTTTGTGGAGGTAAGGTATAAGATGGTTGTGATGCTTGGGGAAAGGATCGGGGGGCTTGTGGGGTTTGACCAAGGTATGTGGGCTATGCCCCCATTTGGGATGGTACCTACAAATAATTGGTGGTTGGTTGGATTGGTGGATTACCTCCTAAAAGTGGCATTGAAAAGTAGTTGGTAATAGGAGGTAATGGATTAGTTGGTGGTGGAGGTGGTGGGAATTGAAAGCTTGGGAATGGAACTAGTGGGGTTTGATAGCTTTGTGGCTAGATTTGGAAGCTTGGTAGAGTGGTGGCGAGAGCTGGGGCCACTTGGGAGCTTGGCAGAAAATTGGCAGTAGCTTGTGGGATTTGATAGCTTTGTGGAGTGAGGGTAGTAGCTTTTGGATTTGTGGCTGATGGCACTAAGCTCCAAGGACCTAATGGAAATGATGGGATTGTGCTTTGGGTTGTGGTGAACAAGCTGGGGGTGATGAAAGGTTGATTACTTGGCCCCATGGGTGGCATCCTTGTTGTATATTGCTGAGGTTGGACAAAGATGCTAGCACTGATTTGGGAGATGGGTCGATTTGGACGGCTGGGTTGGGGAGCAGTAGCAGCAATAGTGAAGGGGGTGAATGGTGAGTTGTTTTGGGTAAAGGGGGTTTGGAGTGAAGAGGTATGAACCAATTATGGAGTGGTGGTGGCTGGGTTGGCTTGCGGCATGGAGATTTCAACTTGGGTGGATGATGGTATGTTTGGGTCTGTTGGATCATATGGATTGGCTGGAGGCTCTTCTTTTGGCATATATTGAGGATAATTTGGATCATAAGAGCCTATGGGTGGTGGTAGCTGCCCAAACAATGGGTGAGATGGATCTGATAATGGAGGGGGTCTTCCAAAGTCAAAGGTTCCTACATTGTCCCTTCAAAAATTAGCCATGATTGTCTCTTTGTTCTTGTCTATAATGGCATTTACCAATATTGGATTTCTTGGTTGGTTCATGAAAGCTTCAATGTCAGTAGGTGATGGCATAGCTTTCTCTGGGCTAAAGGATGGCTAAGTGCTCAAGGGGGGTGATGTTGTTCGATCCAAATGATAGGGCTCCATTATTTCTTTCTTCTTGGCTAAGCGAGTGACGGGTGGCATGAAAAATGCTCCTAGGGATGAGATGCAATAATGTTGATGGATGCAAAAGGGGGAAGACTTCTCTATGAAAATGATTTCCTAGGTTGAGGCAAAGCTATATGACAAAACCTAAGGAGGATTTGGTTGGGGATTCTAACTTCAAAGATATGTTGCCAAAGCACGAAAGGTCTACTTTCCTATGTGCAAGCTTGGTGGTGATTGTGTCAACTTAAGGATAGAATAATGATCCTTTAGGAAGAACATGAGATTGACCACTTGTGGATCACAACCTTTAGCTCAAGGTGATGAGGGATAACAAGTGACAAAGCTAGATTACCCTAGACAAAGCTCTGTCAAAGGGATAACCTTGGTGAGATTGGTGGATTTGGAAAATTTTAGGAATGGCAAACTTTTGGCAAGGTGACAACAATTTTGGAAGCTTAGATGTGAAGTTTTTGGATTGCTGGCTAGATAGTTTGGTTCTAAATGAGATGGATGAGCTAAAATTCTTAAGGGGATAACCTAAGATGGCTGGCTTTTCTACAAAGATGACTCTAAAGTGAAGCTTATCCAAGAAGATGTGGAGAGACAAGGGTGTCTAATCGTAGAAATCATGCCTAGTTGGTAAGGCATAAGCAAGATTAACTCCTGGATGTTGGCTAAATTTGATGGTGCGCTCTAACTAGGCCTCTTGAAGTGCTTCATCGACAGCTTTGTCCTTTGCTTTGTGGAGTTTGGCAATTCACGGGCTTGGTGTTATTTCTTTTCTCTTGGCTGAAAGTTCTTGGTATGCCAGAGATGGCTTGAGTTTGACTTTGTGAAACTTTTGTTTGGGTTTGGGTTGTTCCGACATAAATTCCTAAATCTTCTTGTCTTTGAGAGATCTTAGTTGTTTTTCTTCGACTCATTCAACTTCTAAAATAGGTAGTGACTACGCTAAGTGTGCCCTAAACTAGAATTGAGCAAGTTTGGCAAACATTCATTCAACAAGTAAAATAAAATCAAGCAATAGATAGGAACACCCAGATAGAAGTTTGTGGTTCTCAGAATGTGATACTTGCATCAAGGAGTGTGTATGTTCTACAAATGTTTCATTTAGTCACTTCAAACACATTAACATCTTAGATGGTTGTCTGCAAGGCTGACAGTTGGTTTAGCTAGGGAGTCCTCGATATACCCAAGGTACGTGAGGCCCAAATTCGTAGATGAGACCAAAAAGATGTCACACAGCTGAGAGGAGCGGTAACCCACTTCTCCTCTTTCACTTCTCAAGGGTATAAAGTTCCTTGAGGCTTAGCCCGAGTGAAAAAATCTTGATCCCAAGAGAGGTGTCTTTCGATTCACCTCCTGGTTCTTATACTCTTCCGAAACGCTGGAGTTGAGGTCATCCAAGGGGTGATGAAATCTCCAAGCAGGCTTCCTAAAAAGAAACAAGGTTTTGGATCCTAATCTTATGCACCCAAGATGGCCTCGAAAGATGACAAGGGGAGAGAAGACTTGGATGACCTTGGGCTAAAAAACACGCTTGTTCTTTTACCAACTAACTCTTATGTGTGCTAATCTAGACTTTGCAAGCACTCATGTTTAAGAGACAATGTTCAATTCCAACTTGAAGCGCCAACAAAAGTAAATCGATCGAAGAATGCAAACAAGAAGAAGAGTTAGGGTCAAAAAAAGCAAACTCGCGCGCCTGGAGGCCCTCCACGTCAAGTATCGATTAATTTTATTTAAGGCATTCAAGATTGAGTGTGAGTTTGTTTTAAGCCCAAAATAAAAGTGTGTGAGATTCGATTACAAGCGCGCGCGCCCGGAGGCTCTCCACGTTAATTGTTGTTCAATTTTAGTGCCCAAACTTGAAGTGTGATCAATTTAATCTAGAGTTTTGGTCATTTAAGAATTTTGATAAAGTTAAAGCAAACATTCAAAGACCAAGTGAGTGAGTTAGACTGTGGAACATTTAACACCTTTTTCAAGTAGACCCATCCCCATAAATGGCGTTGAGATTGCAACCAATGGTTGAATTGATGGGTGATTAGAAAAGAGGTGAGTCCAAGGAACTACTCAAATTGATTTTTGCAAATTTATATTTAACTTAACAAAGTTTCTTAATTGTCCACAAATCAAACTTTGCCTAAATTGCATGCAAAAGAGAGATTTGTTTGTTCTTTTTAATGCACCAAAAATTGAAGTGTGAGATATTGCAATGGTTAATTGATCTTTGCATTCAAGATTGAGTTGTTTGTTTTAAGCATGCATTCCAAGGAAAATTGATTTTAATCCATGGCATTCAAGAGTGTGTTTTGAACAAGATATATTCAATGAAAAATGTGTTTAACCATTCAAGTTCATTTTAGCAACATGCATTCAAAGACAAATGATTAAACATTCAAGTTCATTTTTTAGCAACATGAGAACCTGCAAGAAACATGGTTAGTGGTTTCATATATGCTCCAACCTGCAATGAGACAAAAAAAAGCAATTTGGTTAGTCACCCAAAATCTTCCAAAATGAAAGCTTAACTATGGAAAATTTTTTAAAAACTTTTTTTGCTATTTTTTCTACGCATAAAAATGCTTAGAATGGTCTAAATCCTACGGAACCACTAAAAGTCAAATTTTGATTTATACTTTTTTTTTAAAAATAAAAATAAAAAGTGCAAGAACTGATATGCTAAAACGAAAATGCAATATAAATAGACAGAGACGATAGTATATCAGGCAGAGACGCCAAACTGCAGAGACGTCGAAACTCATAGATGCCAAAACTCACAGATGACAGTCTGATGAAGAAGGCAGTTGGTAGCATCAGAGATGACAGTTGACTGCTGGCGGCGGCAGAGATGATAGTTGCCAGGCGGAGACGACAATTGACTGCTGGCGGCGTAAGAGACGATAGTTTGAGCTTTTGAAGGTGGCGCAGACGACAGAAGCCAGGCGGAGATGCTAAAACTCATAGATGCTGATTTGCGTAGACACCGAAATTCGCAAACGACCATTCAGGTTTTAGAGTAGACTTCTAGAAAATAGGCGGAGACGCCAAAATTCGCAGACAACATTTTGAGTGTGCGGAGATGATAGTTGAGCTTTCGCAGATGACATTTTGTGCAGACAACAGGCAGAGACGCCAGTTTGCAGAGATGACACTGCGCGTAATGAACCGACGAGCGTAGGTTTTTTTTAGTTTTTTTTTTTTTCTTAGTTATTTTCAAAATTTAAAGGGTATGTCCTTCTCTTTAGTGCGTCCTTCAACCTACAAAAACAAGCAAACACACCTTGCAACAACTCAAACAACAACAAACCATTAGATTGTTAATTTTTTAAAAGCAACATGTAGATTGAAATGGATGAAAAAAATGACCCGTAGCGGGGTCCCACCGGGCGTGCCAAAATGTAGAACAAGATTTAGTGTGCAAGAAATATTAACATTAAAGAAAGCATTCACAAACCAAAACTAAGTTCACATATATGCTTAGACAAAGAAAACAAACAAGAGATGCAAACCTCAAAAGATGAAGCACTTCATTGCTTTCTTGATTTTGTAGATGAGTCCTTTGATGTGGATGTATGCTCAAGATGCTCAAAGTTGCTTCAATGGTGGAGATGGGTAATACCAAATTGGTAACTTTGTGAGCTCTCAATTTGGCATTATAAGGGTATGGGTATGGATTTTGGCTCTCAAAAAGGCATAATAACTTTAGCTCAACGATTGTTATTGAAATGGCTTGGGATGAGATTCAACTTATAGGCTAAAGGCTTGAGGGATGGAGGGCTAAGATGCAAGGAGAGATGAAGGCTTAAGGAGGGCTAGGATGCACTCAAAGGAGAGCACATGGATTGTGCTTGTTTAGCACCAATGCGAAGGTGACACTTGTCACAAGGAGGATGAGTGTGAGAGGGTAGGGTAAAGGTTTGGTTAAAGGCATGATGAGTGGGGTTTAGTATGTAAGAGAGATGTAAGAGGAATGAGTGTGGAAGATGGATGTAAGAGTCATGAGTGGGCTTGTAAGAGTCTTTTATGGTTTGTAAGAGCACTCATGACTTGGTGGTTGGGATTTTTGAGGGGAGACTTTGGTTTGGTTTAGGAAAGTCTTAAACTTGCTTAGGGAATGTGAAAACATTAGGGGGTGGATTAGGCTTGGGTTTAGGATTAGATTAGGGATGTTAGAGATGTGCAAGTGGATGACATTAATGAGGGTGGGTGAGTTAGTGGCTAAGCTTGGTTAGTATGGGTGGATGAGGTGGATTAGGCTAAATGGAAGATTAGGGATAAGTTAGGGGTTTTTAGATTTGAGGATTTTATTTATCAAATAGATTTATTTAATAAATGGGGATTTTTAGAATTAGATAGAAGAATAGGATTTAATTGATAAATAATAGGTTATTGATTTATCAATTAGGACTATAGATGATTAATTAAATTAATCAACTAGGGATGGCAAAGGATTAATTAAATAAAAATTTAATTAATGATGCCTTTAGAGATGGCTAAATTAGATTACCAAAGCAGTGTAATCAAATTTAGGTGTCTACAATATCATCCATTTTGTGTGACAACATAGATGATCCAACTGGTCAAATAAATTGCATCAAAGGATTATGTGAAACATGTGGTGAATTGGCTCCATTTCCTTTGAAAATTGAAAATATTGATGTAACAAAAATATTGAATTGCAAAAGTTACAAGTATGTCAAGAATGAAACAAAGTTGGGGAAAGAAACAAAAAGGTTAGAATATGTTGAAGAGGAGTTGCCTGTTCTAACATTTATGGACAGATTTGAGAAATTGATTCAACCTTATATTCATCATGCATTTTTTGCAAAGTGGCAAGCACAACAGTTTCAAACTCTGAGAGATAATTTTCCACTTGGAAAAATTGTATCAGTTGTTGATTTTGCAGAGAACTATTCATTTGTTTATCAGAAAGCAATTCAATCAGATTATAACTTTAATAAGCAGGTCACTATTATGGTACATGTTTGTTATAGACATGCACAGTTAGATTTGAATGGTGTTCAGAGTACAGTTCAAGCACGAGTAATTATAAAGGAATATCATTTTTATATAAGTGATGATAAAGAACATGACATTCACTATGTAGTACAATGCTTCAATATGTTCTTTTCTAATTTGAAAGAAAGAAACATAAATGTTGATAAATATTATGTTTGGTCTAATGGATGTGCCGCACAGTTTAAATCATCTAGACCATTTTATGCATTGTGTAGATATCATCGCAATGAGAATATAAAACAAATATGGAATTTCTTCGAGAGTGGCCATGGAAAAGGTGAACATGATGGTGCTGGAGCTTGCATCAAACGTGCTTTGCGAAAGTATCAAATGAATTATTAGGGAGTTCATATAAAAGATGCAGATGATGTTGTTGAATGGTGTAAGACTCATTTTGCATTAGATGAGGTGAGGACATCATCAACCACGAGTCGAAAGGTACCATATAGAGTCTTCTGGGAGATAACAGGTATGGATGTGTACGTCTATTTAACTTTTATGCAATTAAGTTTCCAAATTTTATTGTTAAGTTTTATTTTTCAATTTGTTGAAGTTCAAATTCAATTTGTCTATATTTTAAATTTAATTCAGACTTTCAGGTGTTAATAGAAAAAACATGCATGGTTGCAAGAGGATAGAAAAGATACATTCCTTACATTCAGCCATGTGTATAGATAATTGCAATTGAACATTGAAGACAAGAGAATACTCATGTTTTTGTGACAATTGCATTGATGAAGATTATGAAGAATGCATCAATGAAACACGTGGATATACAACTGCATGGATTTCGGTACCACTTGATGTTACCGATACATTTGATAAAGATGATGAAAATTTTGATGATATTCCATTGATTTCTAATGATTATAATCATATCTCTGGATTGGTAAAAGTGGATGAGTATCATAAAAATTAATCTCAACTTGTTAATTAATTATCAATTGATTTCAACGGTGTTATATATATTGTACACATACATTCGTGTACAAGTTTGTTATGCAGGAGATGTCTTCGCAGTGATTGCTGAGCCTGGAAATCATGAAGGTGTCAGTTATTATTTATTGCGATGTACTGCAGAGAGGAAAAAGTTATATGACCCTGAAGAAAGCGATGGAATGTTGTTCCTTATAGGTAAATTATACATATACATGTATACAGATACATATTTAAATAAATAAATATATATCTAGGTAACTTTATATCCATCAAATTTTAAAATACTTAAATTTGTGGTACAGGTTCTGTTGTGATAGAGGGAACATATTTGAAGCAAGACAAAATATTCCAACATGGAATACACTTTGTTGATTATCAACGTGACAACAAGGTTTTACAATGCAGCCACCTGGTCATTGCTACCGGGCTTTGTCTACATCTAGTCAAACTTAAGCATGTACGTCACAAGTGGAGACTAGATATTGAAGATCATGAAAAGATATTACATGTTATAAGTGTACATCATGGTTGATTAGACCTTTGAGATTTATTTTATAATAATTTCAATATCAACTTTGATGAAATGTGTTTTTAATTGTATGACCATAGTCTTAGTTATCATTAGTTTATTAAAAAACTATAATATTAATTGTACTATGGATGAATTTAATAATTTAACAACAAGTGATTTAAATACGCTAGAACTTAGTTCAAACTTACAAAATTTCATTATCTATAGATATGTATCAAAAATAATTTAATATGTTACAATTCTTAAATATCAACTTCTTTTCAAACTATTGAATTTCATCTTGAATTAAATGTGTTTTGAATTGTACGATCATAAGTTCTTAATTATCATTAGTTTATTAATAAACTATATAATTTAATAATTTAAATTAATTGTACCACATGGATGAATTTAATAATTTAACAACTTGATATAAATAGGCTTTAAGTTAGTTCAAACTTACACAATCATTATCTATAGATTTATATCAAAAATAATTTAATATCTTACAATTCTTGAATATCGACTTCTTTTCAAACTATTGAATTTCATCTTGAATTAAATGTGTTTTTAATTGTACGATCATATGTTCTTAATTATCATTAGTTTATTAAAACACTATATAATTTAATAATTTAAATTAATTGTACCATGGATGAATTTAATAATTTAAATTCATTTATCAGCTTTTTTTCAAACTAGATTGAATTTCATAAGTGAAAATTAAATATGTTTTTAAAATTGTAAGATTATAAGTTCATAGTTATCATTTAGGTTAGTTTATTAAAAAACTATATATTTTAATGTTACTTTATTACATCTACGGTCATGTACTCTTAAAGTTTAAATTAGTTTAAATTAATATGTTTTTTTAATATTATATTTTGTAAAAGTTTTCTAAATTAATGTATTGGCTTACCTAATTAACATATTTTTATCCACATAAAACTAATATTTATCTTTAGCGTGTTAGTAATTGATAATTTAAGAAATATGTATCTTTCTAACTTCCTACTAATTGATAATTGATATTCATGTACACACGTCTCAAGATCATGTTCTATAGCTATAACGTGTAAAAAAAATACACATATGTACACATATGTACACGTCTCAAGAATAAACATCTACAGATCTAATATCTCTCTATGTATTTGAAATGCAAACTGTAAATCTCGAATAAATACACGTATGTAGCAAAATATAAAAAGTCATATGTACGTACATGTGATCTGGTATCTAACTACTGAAATACTCAATAATCAAATAAATAGTGAAAGTACATGTATGTCATCAAGGAATTGAAATACACATGATGTGTACATGTAAATTGGACCTCCAATATATAAATGCATCAAAAAATATAAATCTGATCTACTACTAAAGTGACCCCTCAAGACGCATACGAACAACATGACCCTCTGATCGAGTCTCCTGTACATCCTCTTGTCGAGGCACATCAACTGAGCCATGCAAATATATATACATATATACATACACATGTGTTAGAGTTCTATCTTTAAAACATATATATACATACGTGCATCATGTACATGTACATTCAAATTAAATACGAACTTGCATATATATATATATATATATATATATATATATATATATATATCTAGTTTTCAAAATATTTAAATAGCTTTAAACAAACTATTTAAAACTCAAGTACCTGAGCACTACCAGGTACCTCAATAGAATCATCTCTCTCATGTACATGATGCCCTGAACCAACAATATGTGTAACCCTGTGCTCAGCGACCTGTGCCTACATGATTTATTATGAGTTAAAGATTAAATTAAATATCTACATATATATCTGAACTAAATTTTTCAATAAATCAACATATTTTTTAATTTCATATATATTTAAAATTAAAAATAAATTATATATGTACCCGGGTCTCCGGAGGTGGAGGATGATCAACATACTCCATCGTATCATCTATTGATGCACCTAAGCTTGAAACTCCATGTCCAACTCCTAGTAAATATGAGTGAAGTGGACTGTGTAACTGGCTGGGTAATGGTGTAGAATCAGTGCTACCAGGTCCAAACAATAGGTCCATGTACGATGAAATACCCAGGCTTGAACTAGTATCAATCTCAGAAAGGCCTCGCAACTGCTCACCAAAATCATCAAGACCCTCAACTGTGATATGGACATCTCTAACTCGTATGCTCGAGTCATCTGTACAGTGTCATGAGCCTGGTGCTGAATGTTGTGAGCTACGCATAGGTGTATCATCTGTCACTGGTGTGGCGGCCTGTGTCTATGGGACTATGCCGGGGCTCTGATGTTGTCTAACAACATCCATCACCGAGCATACTGGAATCCTCCATGTATTAGAAATATAGCTAATAAAGTGCAACATATCCTCTAAAAAATATAGTGCCATATCCATATATGTCTGCTGTCCTAAAAGACCACGAATATCGCCTGGCAGTGGTAGCCCAACAGCTCTATAGGCATCATCAGAGGAGGCACCTGAAGTGCTACTAGATGCCTGTGAAGATGGTCGACCAAGTGGACAAGGATGTTGACTATGAAGATAGTGACCAATAGATGCAATCTGCCCAATAGTGTCAATTGCTTCCCTCTAGGAAGCAATGACGACTCTATCTATAATAGGTGCATGTGCAGGAGTCACAAGAGGCATCCTCGGTCCAACAAACTGTCTAAGATCTACAGGTGGCAGATGATCTATACTGTGATACTGGTCACGATTTGCGATCCGACCACATCCCTATCCGTAATAACTAGGAATATCAAGGTAGTTGACGTTGAGCCCTATACGGAACTCAACATACAACTGCTGTGCAAAATAAAGGGGTATCTGGTCGTTATTAGGATAACAACCATGTGCAGCTAAAAATCATGGATAGATCTTGCTAGCAATAATAGGGTCTTTGCATCGTGTGACTCTGTAGCCTCTCACCCTACCCTATGTCCCCTCATACTCTGGAAAGAGCTTTCTCTGGATGACGTCTTTGGGGGCTACCCTCTTGACATCATCAAACGATGTAGTTCCTGAAACCTCAGCCCTAAGCTCCCTAGACATGGAAGCTAATATGTTAGGAGTAAATGAATGGTGAACTCTGAACCTTGCTATCAAATCCTGTAAACTCCTACATATCGTAACACATATGTCTCTATAAAGACCATCATCAGAGGTCAATATAGAGTGCTACAGTCTGGGAATAGGAGCCACACCAGGAGCCAAAACATGAGCTACACGACGAGCCCTACATTGAGGTAGACAACGAGCCCCACTAGAAGTTGTAGCACGAGCCCCACTACGAGCTGCACAAGGAGCCAAATCAGGAACTACATCAGGGGCTGCAACAGGAACTGCATCAACTTGTGCCGCAGTAGGAGCCAGAGTAGGAACTACATAAGGTGCAGCACCAGGAGCCACAACAGGAACTACATTAGGTGTCGCACTAGGAGCCGCATCAAGCTGATCATGTGAAGCCATGTCTGTAGAAATGTATGAAGAGCTAAATTTCCTATTGTACGTGCATAATTTTTTATTTTTAAAATTAAAAATTATACACATGTAATTGAACATACATCACACATCATGGACCTAGATAATCTGTAACACATCCAGACCTAGATTAATTTGCATATAAGTATAGGATAACTTTAAAGTTGAGAGTTTGGTTATGGTTAGAGTTAATTTATTTTTCTAGGACTTTATTATACTTTGGGGGCCTGTATTATTAGAGAATTCAATTAAAGGGCCCGTATTATTACTCTTAAATGATAATGTTTCGAGGTTTAGGTTTCAAGTTGGGTTACATATATATCATTTAAAACAAGGGTCATAAATTTTATGTATGTGCTTGTATCTCAAATGTAGTTTTTAACAATTTAGGATTAGGGTCAACTTGTTTTAATTTTAATGTAAGTTAGGCCTCAATTAGGTTTTGAAATAGGGTTTTAGTGTAATTAAGCTCAATTTTAGGGTAAGATTTAAGACCTTATGATCACCTATATAAAGATTCTTAAATATTGATGTGAAACCCTTACAAATACATAGGTTGCAATTCTTTCAATACTCTTGATGTGTCAAGTATAACTTTGATATATCGAGAACTTTCATTTTTTGTACTTTATAATTGTTTTGGTTAGAACTTAGCTAATAAGGTGAAATTATTTAAACATATTGTGATCATTATAAAATAATCAAAGAAAAATCAAACATAAAAATCTTACATACATAACCATTGAGACCTTTCCTCTAATATATACATTTATATTACAATTATAGAAATTAAATGAGAACTAAAACCATCAAGGACATGTACTTGAGAAAGTTACACGGACCTCAATGTTAGAGCGAGCATAAATTCATTCTCTCATCACTCTTTGGCAGCTAGAAACTTTCGCAGTGAAAAAATTTCTTAGCTTGCCAAGATTTATGTTAATTTGCTATTAATTTAAAATGGTATGCCGAGTGTGGCATATGATTCATTGTATTATACAGATTTTATTTTGCATCTGTGTATTTTATTTCTCACAATAATTTATAATTATGTATATTTGTATGCGTACAAAAATCTGGTAGAATATGAAGATAGTGAAGAGGAAGGAGAATTTGCCCAAAAAGATAGCCTTCAAATTCACCAAGTATTACCTCTAAGACAAATAGCTCTCGACAAAATTGAAAATGAAAAATTTGTTCCCAGAATTACATACGGAGATTTTTCTACAAATGCAAACCAGGTCTCATTTTTCTTTTTTCTCTTTTATATTATATTTAATGCAGTTTTATAGAAGTATTTTTTGAGATTGTAAGAATTTGAGCAATGTGTTTTAGAGATAGGGTGGGTTCCATTGTATGGAAGACTTATTAGGTTCAATTCTTGAGTTGCTGACTTGATTCTCAGGAAGAGCTTAAAAATGCAGTGCAATGTGCAGTGGGTTGTCTTGTGGGAATTGCCCAGGTTCTATTATTATGAAACTTGTGTGAACAAATCTGAAATAGAAAATGTTTTAATTGTGAACGATTATAATTATAGATATAGATTATAGGATAGAATGGTAAAGAGATGAGGAGAAATAAAGAGGATGAGAGGGAGAGATTAAAAATAGGACATACATAATTGATCTTCCATACATCTACGACATACCCATTGCACACTAAGGTGCGATTGCTAGTTGTAATACATGAGGGAACTTAGCATATGAAGTTTATGATTTGGTTCAAGATTATGATTTAGGGTATTTATTATCATTTATAATCTTGGGTTTAGAAATTAAATTTTAAGATCAAGGTTAGGGTTTGGTTAGGTTAGGGTTAGGGTTTGGATGTACATGTATGTTATATTCATACCTAGATATGCAAATTAATCTACATTCTTATATATGTATAATTTAGGATCTCCCCTTAAGACATGTCATTGAATTATATAGTTAATTATATACTTCTAATTATTAAGACATTAAAAATAATAACATATGTACATTTAAACATGAATATTGAAAACATATGTATGCACATCTATATCTAACACATGAACATATTTACATGTACATTTATGAAATAAAATATACATTTTAATCTACATTCTTATGTTTTTTAAAATATTTTTTCTAATGTTTTTATGAATTTGTTTTCTAAATTTTATATTAAATTATAAATTTTCTAATATTTTTCTAAAATATTTTAAAATTTGTTTTCTAAAATTTATATTATTATAAATTTTCTAATATTTCTAATGTTTTTTCTAAATTTGTTTTCTAAAATTTATATTAAATTATAAATTTTCTAATGTTTTTGTAATGTTTTTTCTAAATTTGTTTTCTAAATTTAATATTAAATTCTAAATTTTCTAATGTTTTTGTAATTTTTTTAAAAAAATTGTTTTCTAAATTTTATATTAAATTATAAATTTTCTAATATTTTTTCTAATGTTTTTCTAAATTTATTTTCTAATTTTTTAAAATATTTTTTCTAAATTTTATATTAAATTATAAATTCTCTAATATTTCTGTAATGTTTTTTCTAAATTTGTTTTCTAAATTTTCTAATATTTTTGTAATATTTTTTTTCTAAATTTTCTAATTTGTTTTAATGTTTTTTCTAAATTTTCTAATTTTAAAAAATATTTTTTATAAATTTTTTTTCTAAGTTTTATAATTTATAAGTTTTCTAATGTTTTTGTAATGTTTTTTCTAAATTTTCTAATATTTTTCCTAAATTTTCTAATATTTATTTAATATTTTTTTATTTGTTTTTCGAAATTTGTTTTCTAAATTTTATATTAAATTATAAATTCTCTAATGTTTTTGTAATGTTTTTTCTAAATTTGTTTTCTAATGTTTTTCCTAAATTTTCTATTATTTTTCCTAATGTTTTCTAAAATTATTTTCTAATGTTTTCTATATAATATTTTGTTATTTTCTAAATTAATATAAATAAACAATAAAAATATTAAATTAACATTTAAATATACTTTCAAAACCATTAAAAACGTAAATAACATTCAAATATACTTTTAAAACATTAAAAAAATGAATAGAAAACATTAAAATCTACTTTAATAACATTAAAAAATACTTTAAAAACATTAAATTAATACTATTTACACATACCTGATGATGAGAATGAGAAGGAAAACGACCAGATGACGCTGACGGAGGTACACAAAATGCACGTTCACCCCAACGTTCGCTCGATCAATAGTCGCCATGAAAATGAATTCTAAAAGTCAAAAGAGGCAATCTAAGCACCGAACATCGGTGCTACACATGTTCGTGCGAACATGTACACTGCGCATGTTCATGCGAACATGCCTTTTTAGGCATGTACATGTTCGCGCAAACATGTGCAAGACACGTGTTCGCACGAACAGGTCTTTGTTGTTCGCACGAACAGTTAGCAATTAGGAATCCAAAAATTTGGCAAATTTCCTAACTTTGTTCGTCCCACTAAAGTGGAACCCATTATTGTGGGTTCACCCCCTATTGTAATTAATTGGGAAAGCCTCAAGACCAACTCAGTGAATTATTTTGAGGACATGGTATAAAGGATGGTTATTTTCCTTGTGATGAAGTGTGTAGTGTATGCAAGTGTAAGAGAACTTGTATTGGATATGCAAAGTTGGTAAATATGAGTAAACACTCAAAGGGATTAGTGTGATGCAAATTTGAAGATCTGGTATTGAGATCTGAGAAGGTATTTGGTTCGGTATTGGCTAAGTACGAGGATAGAGAAAGAGTTCAAGTTGCGGAGATCAATTGTATTTCTATTATTGTGAAAGGAATAATACAAAGGCCAGTTGGACAATGAGTTTGGTGGTCTTTCCCTTGAAGCTATTTGGACAGCGGGTTCAACTTCTTTCTACAACTCCTAACAAGGTTGGAATCTCCTCACAGGGATTCATATTCTCCTAACATGGATTGATATGTATTGAATGTATTTCATTGGCTCCTAACAGAGTCCATCCTCTTAGAAGAAACTTTTATATTAGTATATAATTTTGTGGGTAGCATCCCCACCCAGGTTTTCCCTTTGATCAAGGGTTTCTCTAGTTAACATATCTAGTGTTATTGTGTATGTGTATCTTCTTATGGTTTTTGATTTAGGGTTCAATAAGGTTGATAAAAGTTATATTGATTTGATAACTGATTCACCTTCCCTCACAGTTATCTTGGTGGACTTTACTTTCTAACAGTTACATGTCATCCATGTTGTTCCTTCAATATTTCATTCAAAACCGAAGTTCATTTATAATAAATTAATCATATATACCCTTGTCATTAGTGATACGACACAAAGTTGGTTACAAACTAAATTTGATTCTTTGTCCATTTCTATAACATTTTATCAGAACATATTGTTTCCTCCTAGGGATATGTATCCTCTAGAAGATCTTTTTAGAAGATGATTAGGGGTAGTTAGACTTTACATCATATTATTTGGAAAGAAAAAGTTTGTAATTTTTATGCTTTAAATGGACTATTGTGTCATTTGTTCACCCAATTCTCCTAATAATTCAACTCAATCTTTAATATGGTATAAAAAATGCCTATTGTTATTGCATGATGTCACCAGAGAAAAGTTGGCCTCCATATGTTCTTCCAATTCTCAACCCAAAAGCACTAGCCAAAATCATAATTACTCCTCCTTTGCCAATATTTTGAATTTAAGGTCCTTCACACACACAACCATCCCATTGCACATTTCACAAAGTTGATCATTAATCATGACATTCACTTCTTGCCTTAACACTTCATCAATTGACCATCACATCATCATTATCGCCAAACATTTAAAGATTTTCAAAATCTTGTAATCTCACTTCGCCAATTACTAACATCAACACCCATTACGATAGCATATAACATATCAGTCACTTCATTTCCCATTCTTTTTATGTGGGTGATTTAAGATTCATTAAAAACTGAAACTAAATCATTTGAATAATATGTATGCATTTTTGTAAATGTCAAGTGTTTTTTGGTTCCTACTGTTATTGCCTCCACAATCACTAGAGTCACCTTCTAAATGGATTTTTTTAAATCTCCAACTTCCTCGTGATCCTGGCAACTTGAAGGGAAGCTAAAGTTTTGACCACATTATTCATTCCATTTTTTACTCTTTTAGTTTCCAATCTCAAAATACTCCCTTTTCTATCCTTAGTCATACACCATATTCTAGTAGGTCCTAAATTGCCTTTCAAGGCTCTATTGAAATTGATTTTTAACCACACTTCCTCTGGATGTTTACATCTAATCCCAACTTTCTTAGATCTAATGTTAGATCAACCTAACTCTACCTCTTAATGAGTTTTTAATTAATAAAAAATGATAATATGAATATTGATGTTTTTGTTTTAAATTGATTATAATATGTTGACTAAATCCATGTTATTATATTAATATGATTAAGGTCGTTGAGAATTTAATATGAAAACACTAAAAAGTATTCTTTAATGAAACCATCATTATTAGAAAGGTTCATTCCATCTCCTTAAAATCATAGTAGTCTAAACTTAATGATAATATCAACACTACCACAACTTGTATTAATTTTTAAATATATTAAACTAACAAAATAATATATAATAATAAAAAATGCATCCTACTAAATTAAATAAAAAAATAAAATAAACAAACGAAGTACTTTCAAAATTGTCCATTCATTTATTTATAAATCCTTTTCTTTGATGTTAACTACGTGAGCATCATGGAGCTTAACAAGTCATGTAAGATTTCAATAAGTGATATGTGTGGATGGTTTTTTTTTAATATTTTAATAAATGGTTATATTTGATTTTTTTTGATAGTATAGAATCCATATGTATAACAACAATAATAGGAATTTGAGAATAATCTTACTAAAAATCAGGAATGAATCAATAAGGGACATGGATATTTAGATTTACTCCATGTTCATGGGTTTGTAGCACATTCAGGGGGAACACTGGAAAACCTTCCAGATTTATCCTTGCAGTAGTCATAGAACATATATTTTCTCTGAACCCACCGAAGCTTTTTGAGTTGGTCTTGACTGAGGCCTTGAAATTCTGGTTGCTGCCACCAATGGCCACTGCACGACCGAGATGAACCAGATGCCACACACCCATCCACTTCAAATGCTTGATAAGATGCAACGAAAGGAGCATATCTCCAATCTATTTTCACTTTTCCTCCATCTGTGGCCCAATCTTCTCCATTCCAAAGGGTGGAGATAATTTTCATGGGTCTATTCTTCAGATAAGGAACCCCAATTCCTTCATTGTTCTTGAACACCCTAATGGGAATTGAGTCTACAGAGAATCTGTTCACAAATCAACATTATAATCATATATGCACGGTTTCCACATTCTATAATACTTAGTATGCTTCTTTTAGATTAATCTTATATAGTTCTTTTTAATAAAATAATTCAGATTATTTTTGTAGATCATAATATTTGATCTATAACACTGATAACAAAAACCAATACAACATAATCCAAAACAATCATATTAAACGTTATAATATTAGAGATAATCACACAGTTGTTGGCAGTAAGACTTGTTTTATTCAAACACAGTTGTTGGCAGTAAGAGTTGTTTTATTCAAACACAGTTGAAAAAACTAAGGAAAGAAAAGGATTTTCTAACTTCAACACCCTCAGAAACTATCTTTCATATTATTTTGGGTTGAATGAATAACTTATCCAGTGAATCATCAGATAAAAACAGTAGAGAAACTCTCCTCCATGTGCAATTAAAACACTAAGGAGATTGTGTTGTACCATTTTGGCCTTAATGACTAACTTATCATGAGGAAACATGCATAGAAATCATGAGCAACTATTGAATTATACAGATTAATGGGAGAGAGGAAAAGATTTCATACACTATTTGCTTTTGGTTCCAAAGAATAGAGTAGTTATGGAAGTCTGCAGATGGATCAAACCAGAGCTTTATCCTTTGCTCTCTGTTTCCAACCCCACTTGCAAATACATTGGTTTGTACATGGTAGCCCTTGCCTGGCAGGTTTCCCAGGAATTCAAAGTCTATTTCATCATGGGATGATGAGTCTGAGGACATCTGATGCAAAATACATCAAGCAAATGTTAATTTATATATCTCAATACTTCTTATGATCTTAATCAACTTAGGAGTAGAAATGTTAATAGCCAACATGTTATGTAGTAAGGATGTCTGCTTAAAAAGCAATAAACTCCATGAAATTGGATAATCTTATAGTATTATAGTCTATCAAATTTGTTTCTACGAAAATTTCGTACTGGCTGATTGAAATATCCATACACAGCTTGCTGATTTTACAGGATGTTAGATCTTTTTCTAAAGGTCGTATGAATTAGGCAGTTTTAATGGACTGCAATGTATTGGGTAAACTTTTTTAAATAACAGGTGATATTTGCCCTCTAGTAACGTATAAGCTGAAAGAAAACTAGAACTCATTACCTCGTACTTATCACAAGAAATGAAGTGACCAAGCCCATAAAAAACTAGATTAAATGATCAATAAAGACTCAAAGAATTAGGGAGCAATTTATATGGTGGTGTATAGTTCTCTCCTGTTTAGACTGTCAAAATAATTATGGAAGGGAAGTAATTTATGTACATAATATGCAGTGACTGTTCCTGCAGAATTCCCAGGGACCAGCTTAATTTTCATGTTAAAACTCCCAAACAAGTATTCATTTTTCGAGGCGAATCCAGAACCTGAAACAAGCATTGAAAGACAATATGGTTAAGATTTTGATCATGAAAAAATTGGCCCAATACAGGGCAGTAGCTATTCAGCTTAAAAAAAATCATATTACTATATAACATTTGATAACTTTTGCAAAATAAACTAGGTGTTTTCCCTTAGTATGCATAGCTGCAAAGCTGCAGACACTTGGCATATGGCAACATTTGATAACTTTTGCAAAATAAACTAAGATTTGATAACTTTTGCAAAATAAACTAAGTGTTTTCCCTTAGTATGCATAGCTGCAAAGCCGCAGACACTTGGCATATGGCAGCAGCTATGGAGACCCAAAAGTGTCCACCATACCAAGGGGGGACACTTAGATATTTTTTTATAAAAGTTATCAAGAGTACCATATAAAAGATGGTTTTCGTGGCTAGATAGCCACTGGCTTGGCAGCAGCTATGGAGACACAAAAATGGTCCACCATACCAAGGTGGGACACTCAGATTTTTTTATAAAGACCTTATCAAAAGCACTTTATAAAAGACGATTTTCATGGCTGGATAGCCACTGGCTTGGCATAGAGTCTGCTTGGTTAACAACATATGTATACCTGAAATTCTGTCCATAAGAAGCTGCACTCTCTGCCCATCATTTGACAGTCTGACATGATCATTTCCCCATGAAACAGCATAGTTTTCATTGAAGCTGGAACATTCTCCTGTTGAGGGAAAAAACATAAACAGGAATAGCAATGAACATGAATACCCTGCTGTTACTATGAAGCTCTTCATTGCCTCCTATTTCTAGACAAATGGTACCAAATTCTGACAGACTACCCAAATCCTCCTCGTATATTTATACCGAATGCCTTATGCAAAGGTTCTTCTTGAAGAGACCAAATTATTGGCGAAGTCTATTGAATATAGAGTGACAACAAAGAAAAGAATTATGAAAGCAGATGACATCAGATGGAAGCTGTACAATGGGTCACGCTCATCTCCATGCTGGATTCCACTCCATTTTGTAATTATCCACACGGCTTTAATTCTTAGGTATAACATTTTGCTAAGTGGGTAAGACATTCTCCATTGTAGTTGTAATAAGTATGGACTCCGGAAAAGGCCAGTGATGGACCCAACTGACAGTTGTGAATTAATAGGTTTCATGGGGCCAGTTGTGCCGTTTGAGATTAAGAGACCCAATTGTTAGTTGCGAATGAAATCACAAGTGTCTATATATATATATATATATATTTTGTGGTGAGGTGGGAAGGGAAAGGGAAAGGGCCTATAAGAAGTTTGGTTTGTTTGAAATCAGGTTTGGATTGAGGGTAAATTAAGTTGAATTATATAAAAATGAGATAGTTTGTTTTTAGTTGTATCAATATTGAAGAATTAAATCATAAAGTGTATATATATTGAGGTGAGGTGGGAAGGGAAAGGGAAAGGGTCTATAAGAATAATGTTAGCTTAAACAATATATTTTAAGTTTGATGTGTTTGAAATCAGGTTTGGAATGAAGGTGAATTAAGCTGAACTACATAAAAATGAGATAGTTTGTTTTTTATTCTATCAATATTGAATGTAAGCTTTTTTTTGTTCTCTTTAATTTGGTATGAAGCATTGATGATCATACGATTCACTTGAGGAAGCATCAACCAATCTAAAAAATCAGAGATAAATAATGCATTACTAATGTCTCATTAAAAAAAAGTTTTGGACCAATGAAATACTGGTAGAAATGAATCATGCATATTGCATACAAACAACAAACTGACAGAAGAGACATACACATTCTTTATTTAAAAATCCTATTTTTTAATTTCATGCTAATTGAATTTAGGCTACAGTTTTTTAATTTAATCTTTTTATTTTTAAAATTGAAATAATACAGATAATAGAAAATAATTACAAGAAGGGCACCATATGCTGCCATTAAAACATGAACAACTCTCACATAATCTCAAATAATTTGAAGAAATTACAATTCCAACATTTCTAATGTTAACATAAAATATTCTCCATGATAGTTTTCATAAATATGGACTCTGAAAAAGACCAGTGATGGAGAAACTACAATAGAAAAGTTTTAAGGGACAAGTGCCCTTTCAAACTGAGAGATGTACAATAAATAAGAAATTCCAGCTTATCATAAGACATGTATCTTTTATGTTTTTTTCTTACTGAAATAGAAAGAGGAAGGGTGGGTATGCATAATTTTAGATTAAAAGTATATTCTAAACTTTGATTTGTATATATGACTAACCTCAAATCATATTCATATTAAAGTCCTATTTGAAACTAGTCATTTAACCAATGCAAAACTTAAAGTGGGTTGATCTTTAAGTTTTTTTTTTGTCTAAATATGATGCACTTATGTATTAATAGAATATGATGTACTTATTCATTAAAATAAATAGTTTCAAAACCGACCTCCTCCAAATCAAATAAATGATTGATAAGCACATCAGCTTTTACATTTAACAAAAACATTATTCCTACCCAACTTTGAGGGCTTCTCAAGTTAATTTGCAAGTTGGTGATAAATTCAAAATAAAATTTCAAATTGCAATTTGAATACTGTACTATATTTCAGAATATGACATATACAATGGTAAATAGCCCAATGGTATGGACCTCAATATCAGTGACGTCATTAGGCGACTATTCCGTTCATGTCAATCTGCAGTGGTCCAAGCTTTCAATATTTTTATTGGTTACTCGAGCATTCTTATCAAGCCCTGCTGAACCTAAAGTTGTCCTTCCCTACCGTCATGAAAGATCTCACAATCTAGAATTTGCAAGCCCTAGCAAGTTGGGCTATCAATTATGTTTTGTGTCTAAGATTTTTTTGTCTGGAAATTATGACTTATATATTGATTAAGCCGAAGTCATTAGGTTGTTTTTTCCACATGCTGGGATAAAAAATAAAATTTTGAGGTAGATTTTAATAATTATGAATAAAATGTTTAAATCAGATTGTAATTTAAATTGAGTTGTTTATAGTAGGTTCTTATATTATTATATATTTATTAATTTCTTTATTATTATTATAATATATGTTGTTTTTAAATTTTTTTTTATGAAGAGTAATGTCATTTATTTAATATTAGTATGATGGTGGAGGTCCAAAACTTAAAAATTCTAATATATTTATAGTCTTATACTTCCTTTTTTCCTAGGCAACTTTAATGATGATGTGCCTTATACAACACATTTATCATTTTTTGCAAAAGAGGTAGAGTTTTGTCTCACTAGCTTGATTTTTGAGTCAAAAGGTGTTTATTTCCATTACCTTAAGCTTGCTAATCATGTCAAGTTCATTATTGATTCCTTAATGAAATGGTCAATATTACATATGTATGTTGGAAATATAAGGTAGCTAGGTTACTGAGAGGGGAGGGGTGAATCAGGAACCAATAAAACTTTATCTTACTTCACCAATTAATCTTTCATATAATATTTTGATCTAATTGCACGCATGAAATAATCAAATAACAAAAACATTCATAACACTTTGACACAAGATATGGTGACCCAAAAACCTTCCAAAAAAAGTAAAACTAGGGTGGGGATGATACCCACAAGCTTTAGTACTGCAGTATAAAGTTAACCTGTTAAGGCTTACAATTGACCATTTCTGGTGATTTTCCCTATTAGGAGCAATAAGGACTATGAGGTCCACCTCTCTAAAGGATTTACAAACATACAATGAAGTATGCACTCGGTTAGGAGATTTAGCAAAAGACTATTAAGTCTACCCTATTAAAAGATTTGACTGATGCACCTGTTAGGATGACCAATGGCTAATCTCTAATCTGCAACTTTGATTTGTTGGTTGAGATTCCTTGTATTGCAATGATCACTTGACTGTGATAGATAAATCTCTATTGTCCCTTATACTGCTTGTAGCCTTCTTCAATTCACACTCATGTACTTTATAATCTTCTTTAATTACATATTTGGATATGATACAATGCATTATATATATACCAATCCAATTCATTACCTTCTAGAGTCAGCTACAATACCAAATTCATTATAATTCACAAGGTTGGCCCAACTATTGTAACTCGGGTTTTGAAACTCGATGATGTTATGATATACGAAAACACTGTCAACACTAAAAAAGAAATTGGCACTCAGTTGTACTTGAAGCTCAGTCCATACTAATCACTTCCAAGTAGTTTGAACTTAGTCAACACTATATGACTTAATGAACATTGAGAAACTTAGTAGTTGCTGAATCACTTGGTTAACATTGCATGACTCAGTCAACACTAGATTCACAATGTTAACACTGTGAGATTGGTAAATATAGTAGAACTTGGTTAACATACCAGAGCTCGGTTAACACTATGATATTCTTCACTTCAGTTGAATAGCTTGGTAGCCTCTTCTATGCTTAGTCTGTATTGTACATAGTCTTTAAATCTCGGTAAACACCGTGTGGCTTGGTAAACACTGTAAACTGACTCGGGTGCTTAGTAGACACTGCACTTTGAATTCTTGGCTCAGGAGCATCTAAAACATTTGGTTAACATTGTAGAGTGAATGATAAGTTCAGTAGCAACTGTAGAGCTTAGTAGCAATGTAACTATTTGAATAAGTGTTGAGTCACTAATTGACAAATTGACCTAAATGTCAACAATCTTCCCCTTTGGCATTAGTGACAAAAATACTTATCAAACCAAAAATTTGAACATTCAAAACTATAAGTCAACAAACTTCCTTTATCATCATTTTGAGTCTTCAACTCAATTTTGACTTCCTATAGCTGTAGCCTGGTAGCATACTCTATTTTTTTGATTTATCAAAATTGCTTTTCTAAAGATATTTTCTACATAATACTATACTACTCCTCCATACATATATCTCTCCTATATACATACATCTAGAGTATAGTAATCGTTTCCTCCTTTTGTCAATATCTTCTCCTTCTTTATGAAATAATACAATATACAATATCTTCTCCCCCTTTTTATATTAAACATATTTACTTGTCCCCCTTTTTGACATAAATACCAAAGGTGTATAATATATATATGTTAATACCAAAATGTGACAAGAAACCATAATGTACCTTCAAAATTAGTACAATAGTCTTGTCTCAATTCTCTTGTACTACCTTGCTTACATGCAAGGCAATATGAACTTTTGTTGATAATTCTATCATGTGGTCCTATGGAGAAGTTGTTGTCATGGATGAGAGTCTTTTCATGTGCAATGTGTTTCTACAATGCATCCATGTTTAAAAGAATCATGCCCTGAATTTCTACAAGTGTAGCCCTAATTCTGGCTTCTTCCTTCAATAATTCTTCTTATAGATTTGCTAGATATCTAATCTTTATGAAGTGTGCAGAACTATAACTTGGGTCAAGTGACAACTGGTGTGCACTTGCCTTCATATCTTCATCTATCTTGCACAATTTATCCTTGATCTCCTTTATGAAGATAGATGTGTCACTCAACTTGAAAAATAATGAAATAACTTTACTTATAGATATTTTTAGTGAAACAAGAATAGTAGATAGCTTTACTTGATCCATTGCATTTTTTTGTGCAACTTGCTCCAATACTCAGTTCTCAAATTTTCTTTTAGCTCTTTGCAACAGTTTTTATTGTCCATTTAGATCTTTATTGAATTTGTGGACAATTTTAGTTAGCTGATCAAGAATAGGTTGTTTGCCATCAACCTCAATACTATAAGCATAAAAAAAATGCTCTTTATGTCCTCAAGGACTTGATTTTCCTTCTTCTTCTCTTCTCTAAGCTTATGTTGCTTAGCTCTCTTCTTTAATAGTTCTCCCAGAGTATTAATTTGATTAGGGGTGAGGGTAGAGATATCCCAATTTGGAATAACTATGTTCTCATCTAGATCAATTTGTTCCTCTTCTTTACCCTTTTCTTTTAGAATGGTAGAAATAATTTCTTTACCCTTATTTAAAACTTCAGTGCTTGGTTGAGACTGATTCTTAACTTTCATTGTGCACTAGCTATGGATACACATGGAATATAGACAATTGTAGAAATAGATTGAATAGAAATACATGTAGAAATGGTATTGACAACAGGAATACCTTGTTGTTGCTTAGTCAAGCGCAATGATGGAGAAACTTGCTACTCGACAGATGAAGTGTTAAACACTTTAGTCAACGTAACACTTGGCATACTAGATCTAGAGCTTGGTTGGGTGCTTGGTGTAGTAGTGGTATCCACAACCAACTCAGTAGAAGCTATCTCTGAGCTTGATTACACTAAGGCTGTGCTCGAAGAGTGAAGAAATGAAGCCATGACTATTGTTGTAATTTTCTCTACATTTGATTCTTCAATGCTTTGTATCTTTGGAAGGCTAACTCTAGTAGCTTCTTGTTCTTCTTCCTCATCATCAAGATTGATATCATCTATCTCATAATTTTTTATTTTTTCTTCTTCTTCCTCATCTTCACCTTCTTTGTTATCAACGTGCTCAACAAAGTCACTAGGTTTGTGCAATAGATAGATGTTTTTCCATGTAGTAGTAGCTATCTTCACCACATATTCAATATCCTTAAGCAATATCATAGATGTGTTTAACTTGAGAGTGAACTTTTTCTCATTCTGCTTCAAGGATTCCTTCACTTCCTTCTTATTGAGACTCAACATGAGTTGCTTCAAAGTTTTTTGAAAGATGTAGTTTTCTAAAATTAGAACTTTAAAATCAAATATTTTGATTTAACTAAAAATCCATTTAATTCCAAAATTTCAAGATTATCCTATTTTAACTTTTTTTTTTAAACTTTTAAATTAAATAACATTTGAATACTCACAAAAGACTCACAAGTTTCAAAAAGGGTTGATAGTTAATTACGAGTCTTTATTTCAGGACAAGCATTTTAGGCTATGGCTGGGATTGGACCTGATCATTACCTTCCTATTCTCACCATTTGAGTATATGTTAATAGGACATGCTCATCCTAACAATTCAGGGAAGTTGATGCCCAGTTCCTGCATCTTGCATAAAAGATGAGCATGCATATGTGCATGTACATACACATATATATGCACATGTGCATATTATGTATATACATACACACATATATGTATGTATATACATACATATATACATATATATATATACATACATACATATATATGTATATATGTATGTATATATGTATGTATATATATGTGTGTGTATGTATATACATATACATATCCACACACACACACACACACACACACACACACACACACACACACACATATGTATATATATATAGATATACATATTCATATATATATATATATATATACACACACACACACACACACACACACACACACACACACACACACACACACACACACATATATATACATATATATGTATATGTATACACACACACACACACACACACACACACACACACACAAAGTAAATAGACAATGGCAAGGAGTGGTACATCATGTAGATCTTCACTAGTAGGTGACTATGACTCTCTCCCTTAACTACATTAGACACATTAAACATAAAAGTAAAATAGACATGCGCATCATGCACATGCAAGTATGGGGTAAGTATCATAATAGCCACAAGTCAAACATCGAATGCTCAGATATAACATTTCATCATGACGAATATGAAATAGTCATCATTAAAAACATCATTAATGAACTAGTAACCACAATCATTAAACAACACATGAAATATAGTTAACCAAGTAATCATCAGTGATATATCACTAATCCAAGTCATGAAATAATATCATAAAAACTATAAATCTAGTATCTCTAAAACTAATCAATGCATAAAATCAGCCTAAAAGAGTCTAGAAAAAAGAAAAAAAAAAATGAACTACGGGTGGGCATTACACACTTTCTATCATCTTGTTCTTTCTTTTATTATAGAACCTGTAATATTTTCTCATAGTAGAATAGCCTAGAAATATTCCTTCATCTCATTTTGTATCAAATTTTCTCAAAGAATCATCTCTTTTGATGTAAGATTTGCTTGCTACAAATATTTTGAAGTAACTCGCATAGGGTGATCTTCCATACCATAGCGCATAGTGTATTTTGTTTGTATCTTTCTTCATTTGTACCTAGTTCAATGTGTAGATTGTAGTGCTCACCACTTTTCTCCAAAGGATTTAAGAAAAACTTTTCTACAACATCAATATTCTTGCATAATCAATGATCGACTTGTTTCTTTTTTCAACACTTCTATAATTATGTTGTTCTATCTTAAGATCTAACATTTTATTTCTAATTCCATGTTCCTTATAGTATGTAGTGAATTCACGTGAAGTGAACTCACCTTTTCTACGTGATCTTAAACATTTCAGCTTCTTTCCAATTTTCCTTTCTACTACATCGCTCTGAAGACTTTGAGCATGTAGAATGCTTCTTCTTTTCACTTTAAGAATACAACCCACATCATCATGGAGAAATCATCAAAAAATAACATGAAATACTTGTCTCCATGATAAATCTAAATTCCTATGGTAGTACATAAAACTATGTGAACAATGTCTAGAATATCTTCAAAAGTGCAACTCTTATTGATAAAGCTAGAACTAGTTACCTTTCCAAGATAAAACTCTATGCACATTACTTTTTTTTGTTTTTCTATATCAAGCAACCCTCTCACAACTTTTAGCTCACTTACTTTGGTCAAGTTATCAAAGTTTTCATGATAGAACCATTTATGCCACAACTAGAAATGCTCAATCTTACTAGGCATACAACTTTCACTAGTATAATTTAGTTGGAATAAGTTACCTCTTGTTTGTTTAGTAGCATTGATCACAAATATTTTAATTTCCAATGGTCTTCCACATTCCTTTCTTGACCTCCAATTTGTATTCTTTGTTGTTTAGCTAAGAAATACTTAACACATTATATTTCAGTCCTTTAACAAAATAAACATCTTCACAATGTCTTTTATCATTTAAAATAATAGTACCTAAATTACCTTTCACAATATAGGGACTATTATTTCCAAACTTCACCAATTCCCCATCAAATTCTTCTATTTTAGTAAACTTTTTTCTATCACTAGTCATGTGATGTGAACAAATCGTGTCAATTATTCATTCTTGATGATATTTCATGCCGGAGCTTAAAGATTTCTTACCACCTTCAATAGGGCCTTCTTTCACTACAATGAACAAAATTTCTTCTTCTTCTTTTCCATCAGACCCTTCATTAGTACCATCTTCCTCTACAATGTGGCATGTCTTCTTCTTCTCTTTTGATTTCTTATCCTTAGATCCTTCTTTCCATTCTTAAGGCATTTGAAAGAGAGATGTCTAATCTTCTTGTGATTAGAGAACTTCAATGGTGGGATACCTTTGTACTTACCACTTCTTCTAGGAAATGTCTTAGTAAGTAGAACCTCTAGTTCTTCCCATTTTTTTTCTTCATTCAAAATAAAATCATATTCTTAAGTATATGAACAACTCTCTCTCTCTCTCTCTCTCTCTCTCTCTCTCTCTCTCTCTCTCTCTCTCTCTCTCTTGCTCTCTCTCCTAGGTATTATTATAATACAAATATATATATATATATATAATATAATATAATATAATAGTAATATATATACATACATATATAATATAAATAATAATATATTAATACAAATTTAGCATATTTAATACTAAATATTATACTAGTATAAACACAATATAATACTGATATTATAATATTATATAATAGTAATCTAATTAATAATTATTTAGTACTATTTAAAACTACTAATGATAAAAATAAAATTTGAAAACTAAAATCAAAATAAATAAATTAAGAAACCAAAATTAAATACCAAATTTGAAAATTCAAAAATTTCAAGCTGAATTGGATATAATTTTTTTTTGGATATTCAATAATATTATATATCTTATTACCCACTAGGATTGACCAACATTTTCCTAGGGTTTTGGCTTTAGAATGCTAAACATGAATAGTCAATGCCAAAAATATTTTTGTAATATCTCTTCAAATCTCTAGATTTTGACTGTGTAGTTGATGAACTATTTTTCTCCTAACATTGATGAAACAAAAAGATTTTCTTAAAGAGATTACTATCTTTCCATAAATATATTTATTGTCAAACTTTGGTTTAGTAAGTAATTATTACTTATTTATCAATTAAGTTACCTATAAAGTCTTGATGAAAGACTTATTGACAAATATCTATAACTTTTCAATGGTGTAACCTTTTTGAAATACTAAAGATGTGTCACATTCTATGCTTCACCTACTATGAGAAAAACAAAGTTTTCAATTTCGTAAAGTTTAGAATTAGTTAAGGTGGCAAGACATGAGATTTTTTTTATTGTGAAAAGGTTGTACAACAAAAAATTCATAATGTATTATTTAGTTGGAATAATTAAAAAAGAAAATATGGGTCACATTTGAACACACATCAACTACTTAAATATAAAATCTTGTGCAAAAGTATTATCATTTGATAGGTCATACATCCACACACTTTTTATCTTTTTCCTAATTTTTGTATTAGTGCATTGAAATCTAAAAGTTTCAACTAGTTTTTTTTTAAATTTTTTTTTAATTTTTTATAGAAAAGGTTTAGTAGTTTAGAAACTACATTCAATTTCCTCATAGATTCTTTCTTACTACTTTTTGGGATAAGGTTGATAAGAAGTTAAAATTTTCTCCTCAAATTGAATCACCCTGATTTTTTTGATTTTTCATTGCCACTTAAGATCATAGCTTGGTATACCATGATCCTACCTATACCCACATAGTTAGAATATTTTGGCATCTTGACTTTTTGATTGATGTGAAAGGGGGAGTGATAGAATTGAAAAATGATATACATGTACAATTCATATTGTAAGGGGGAGTATCAACTGATCAAGGTGCTAAGAGCTTTTTGTGTTTGGCATTGGACACTTAGGTAAGTGATTCAATATTTTCATTGTTGGAAACATATCTCATTTGGATGATCATTCAAGTTAACATTCAATTTTTTTTATGGCGTTAATGTGAAAAATACCTAAGTCTAGGAAGGGATGTGTCATATATTCTAGTCAGACAATTTACATTGGTGACAACAACCCAATTATTAGATGAGGCTGTAATTTTGAGAATATGATATAGTGTCTATGAGCTACTTTTATGGTTGCTTGTGTTAATATGATATATAGCCTATGTTTGGTGATGAAAAGAGAACATATACAATATGATAGAGTTTCAAAACAATTTATCAGATCATGTATTGTAGCTTAGAAAATTGAGTTTCTTAGAAAAATGGGATGACATCAAAGGATTTAAATCTTGGATGCATGGTCCAATTTTGTATTTTTTGTAATTGAATGGAGACATTTTATAAAATATCAATCATTCCAACCAAATTAATAAATTATAGGGATATAAAGGAAATATCTCTTGGCATGCAAGTGTGTGTGGACATAGTGTGGGTGTGGTATGATGAGATATTGATGTAGTGTATGAGCCTTGATGCTAAACTATAGATCAAAGTAGATGAGACATTTAGTCGAGCTACTTAGGAATTGTGTTGTTGTATATAATAGTTTACTTTTATGTAATGATTTTATTATATTTGGACAATGGTTTGCGAAGATTGACATAAGCTTCATTCTCAAGTAGTGAGCTCTGATTTTGCTCCCAACTCCTAATAGGATTGTAGATCTCTAACAAGGTCTTTTTTCCTACTAGGGACTCCTATACTGAATGTTATATAATGATTTCTAATAGGGTCAACACTCATAAGAGACATACTATCAAACTAGTGCATAATCTTGTGAATCCCAACCTCACTTTTCCCTTGGATAGGAGTTTCTTCAAGAACAAATCATGGCATTATGAGTTCTTGTTTGATGTATGCTTTACTTTTACACATTATGGTTTATGGTTGCAGAAAGTTAAGTTATAAGTTGTCAAATTGGTTTAAAAGTGTTGCACCACTGATTTGCTCCCTCCCCCCAACATCTTAGTATTTCTTGATCATAGTAAATTTTATTTTGAATAAGAGGGGACACATTTAAAAAAAATATTTTTGACTTGGAGATATCAACTTTTTCCCTCAAAGAAGAAACATATTTATAAATATTTTGATAATAATTCTAGTCTCTGCCATTTTACCAATGCCAAATAGAAGTGTGTAATCAACAAACACACAATTAGTGCTAGGATCTTGTAAATGAGGAATTTGAACACCCTTCTATCAACCAAGGGATATTTTAGCCAGGATATTACTATTAAGTCCTTCCCCCATAGTGATAAAAATAAAAGGTGATAAAGGATTATTTAAGAGGATAGGTAATTTGTCTAAAGAAATTCATTCAGATATCCATTTTTCTTCAGAAATAATTTTTTAATGGAAAATTATTAGGGCCTCCTAATTAAGTCTATCATAATTCCTCATCATAACCAATTTTAGGATCATGGATGGAATCTTCAATGATTTGATTAAATGCATAATTTTACATGCGAAAATAACACCTTCAATAGTTTCCTTACCATAGAAAAAAAACCCCTTCTTTAAGAGATGAAATCTTAAGAATTATCTTAGATAACCAATTTGAAATTGCTTTGGTAAAATTATTTTTGAAGTATATAGATGGAAGCCAAAAGAGACAGGGGGCTAACCTCGGAGTACAAAAAGGCTGAAAGATCAGCCAGAGGTTACCTCCCTATCATCTAACCAATACCAGTTTTATGCTTAAAAAAACTAACATGAGCTAGAAAAACCCTAACAACATCAGTCATACTGTGATCAAGTAGATAAATAGGAATAGTATTCTAGTAGTAAAACAACATATTACTATTAACAATCCAACAATTAAACTTATACAAATAACCAAAAGTCACGTAGGGCATCAAGTTTAGATTAAACAATATCATTATAGTAAAAAGAAAAAAAACCAATAGGGCTAATTGCCCTCCTTCTTATCAAGTTCCTCAACATCCTCTGCCTCAAGCCCATCCCTGTCCATAGTCACCCCCTCTTCCTTGACAGGTTTGTCCAAGAGGGTCTTCATGTAGTCCTCCACTAGGAAGCCATATATAGAGGAGCAAGAAGTCTCACTCTCCTTGCCTAGGTGCTTCACATCCTTATTCACCTGTAGAAAGTAAAGGGTGGTTGCCATACAATGCATCTCTTTAGTGGAAACTTAGCCAAAGTTTCAAATCTTTGGAAGATGCCAGTATGATTATCTACCAAATCCTTCATTGACTATTTGAGCCTATCAAGTCCAGCCTTGCAATGAATTTGGTCATGGCTATCTTTCCTTTTTTTCCTTCACTTTAGGTGTGTCCTTCATGGGAGAGGTGATGTCCTTACCACCACTTCTAGTTAGGGAAGGGTTAGCCTCAAGGGTGTTAGAAATATGGGAGGGGCTGGGAGCATTTGGAGCTAGAATTCTTGCCAATGCCCTGGTGAGGTATCTTCCTCTTAGGGGTTTTAATGTCACTTTCAGTAGACTCCAAGATGAAGACCTATTTGGGAGGGGACTTAAACTTCTAAAATTGGAAGTGTTTCATGGTTCTTCAAGAACTTTGTTTGTTCTTCCTAGTGTCTATATTGGAGTCAATGATACTAATTTTTACCCCAGGATTGGGGGTTTTCTTGATTTTTTTCATGCCTAGGGCTAGGGCTAGGGTCAAGAGAGACTTGGGGGGTAGCAGTAGCTAGAGGGTTAACCAAGAGCGACAGGTTTTGAGCAAGGTGATGGGTATAAAACTTATTCATGAAACCCTAATGGATGAGGTAAAAGGAATTTCCCTCTTCCTTTCTCCTTGCCTTGAAAATACTATCTTCCATAGAATTCAACAAAATGAACAGAAAGGAGATTTGATCCAAATTTATAGAATGGTTGAGGATGGGGAAATGGTAAAAATAAAGTACTTGAAACTAATCCTCGAGATTAATGTATCTCATAATAGCATAGTAGATGATGTCCTAGGGCTTAGGAAGGTGTTCCTTAGAAAACCCACCATGCATATGAATTGGTTCTAAATTAAACTTAAAGAATTTCCATAGAATAGTTTCATCATTCACATGAACTTGTTTGCACCAGTTCTTGCCACCCATGAGAAACCCACTAACCCAAGCAATAAGATCCTTAGTGATTTCAAAACTTCTCCCATTGATGGTCACCCTTCTATCATTTCATGAATTGAAGTACTGCATAGAGATGTTTTCATCATGTTTTATTATCCCTTTCATAAAGGGTAACATGATACCCTCGTGTAGATAAATAGTCACCACTTCACTCTTGCGAATGTACTCCTTTGATCCCACAGGTTTAATATGACCACTGGCGCCCATATCACCACCCAACTCAACCATCAAATCTTCATATTTTTCCACCAACTCTAAATTTTCTAATATCACGATGTTGCAGGTAGGCCAATCTTCATAAGTTAAATAAAATACACTCAAGATGCAAATGTAGAGGTAGTAAAAAGCCATCATAAGGTCGCAAGGTTTCCTGAAGCCCAAAAAATCTCTTTCCATGGCATGTGTTAATTGCCCTTTCCTTCCATAATCACCCAATGCCAACTATAAATTTAGTGGGGTATGTGTGAGGTCTCATTATTATCTTTTTCAGTCAATTTTTTTAATCTAAGAAAACCCATTACCTTTGTCCTCTTGCAAAAATAATTAACATTTACAACAAGGAGATCATAAAAGCATATCCACATATAATCTTTCCAAACGTAAAATTTATGAGTCCATTTGCTTCCTTGCCCACTAGGAAACTTGAATTCATGCACCTTGGTGTGATGGTTCATATGGTTGTGTTAGAAGTACACTCACGCTACATCAAAACTTAAGTTGATGATGGAATTAGGCTGATGTCATCCCATTTAGTTAGCCTTGTGACAATATGTTTGAATTTAGCCAACTTATCCACCACACCATTACCTTCATGGAAAATATGATCCACCTAGATTTCTTGGTACTCCTCCATCAACTTACAAATTTCTTTAATTATCACCTTGATCCTCCAACTACTTCGATTATCCCCTTTTTAATAATTAACATAGAATCCCACTCAACCATCAACTTGTTAATTCTATGTTTCCTCACAAGTCTCAATCCCCACAGAAGAGCCAAGGCTTTAGCTCATTGTTTGAGCCACCTCCATAGTTTCCAAATTAAGCCATAACCATTTCCCATATAGAATTGCATAAAACACCTCTGGCAATAGTACTTCCCATCATGGCCAAGCTATCAAAATTAAGCTTAAACTATGTCTTAGGGGGTGGGTTCTGTGACACTGCATTCTTCCTGGACAAAGCTTTGGAGTTATCAAATTGTGCCACCATTTGGCCCACTCCCCAAGATGAAGCCCACTACATATCATGTCTACTTGGGGGATTCAAGGTGGGGTGGGGTGGGGGGGAGGGGGGTTTCCACCACTAGATTCCACTACATTCCGTTAGGAGTCTAATAACCTACTGAGCTAGCCCCAAATTGGTAGTAGCTTTATCCCTAAATATTCTATTATTCTATTCCTTCTAGACTTCCCATAAAACATAAGGAGGAGTTATTAACCATAAGTTATTTACGTATGGTTGGCAAGACTGGCCATTCTAGTGAACAAATTGTTGTAGACCTTCATTAGCACATCACTGGATTCCCCATAAGACAAGTACCTCCCTCCACACCTATGAGGAAAAAGTGTAGTGAATAAAAATGTGTGTATAGATTCTATGTACTAAAGACAAAGGATACAATAGTTTGAAAGATGACATCCTCTCCTTTGGAGATTGTTTGTAGTAAGCAATGTAAAGCCTTCCACTAGAAAATTTTATCTTTGGAAGGATCCATAGGTGCCAGACCTTTCTCCAATCTCCTTAGGCCACCCCACCTCCAAGGAAACAAATATAAGATGAGTTCACCATGAAGTCCCTTGAGGGAGTAAGCTTCCAAACCAAGGAGTCCTCAACTAGGATACTAGGATCCTATATTTGTATAATAGGTTTTGAAATTCCAGAGCAAGACCCATCCTTGTAGGAACTTGGTGCTGGATCCTAATCCATTAGTGACCTGGGTTGATATGGTTTTGAGTTAAGGATCCATTAGCTCTAGTGTAATTCCATGCAAAGGAAGGAACTTAGTGTGCTTGAGTGGGTAATCTTGGAGCCATTGATCTTCCCAAAAATCAATGGTGTCACCATTCCCAACAATCCAATGGTACCCCATCTTCAAAATTTTCTAGGTGTGCATCATATTATTCCAAATTTTAGAACCTTGGGGGAGAGCCTGGGTCCATAGGGCATGATGAAATGATTCTCCTCCAAGTTAGTTGGCCCTCACAATGTTGCATCAATTACACACCAAATTCATCAGGATCTAGCCAACTTTAGTTAGAAGGGCCTTATTCATATGTCTTATCCTTCTTATATTTAAACCTCCAAGGTCCTTAGGATGACAATTTTTTTTTTTGTGGCTAACTAAACTCATCGTGATTTTTTTTTTAGTGCTGAACCATAAGAAGTTCCTTTGTAATTTTTATAGTATATCTTTGAATTTGTGAGGGAGTTTAAAAATGGACAGGAGGTAAATCGAGATGCCCTAGAGAGAAGCAAAGAGAAGTTGGAGTTTCCTAGTGTTGCTCCAAATCTTACCTTTTTGGCCCACCAATTTTCTCTAGAAGCATTCAAAAAGACCATTCTAAGAGTAATTTGAGCTTCTTTAATTTGGAGTGGGAGCCCAAGATAAGTGTTCAGAAGAAATGCCTTCTAGCATTCCATAATTTGAGTAACCTTAGCTCTTAGGCTGGAATTATTATTGAAGAAATACACTCTTCTTTTTTGATAATTTATGCATTGTCCAAAGACCTCCACATACTGATTTTGGATAGCTTTCCACTCCCTAGCTTCATGGATAGAGGAGATTTAAATTAAGAAGGTGTCATCCAAAAATTACTGAATAGTTTCTAGAGGACATAAGGATATCTGTCTAACACCTTTTAACTTGCCAGTATTGTTCATGGAAACCAAATTTCTACCAAGGACCTTTTCCACAATAATGAAAATATAGGTGCATAGGGGGTCACCTTGGCACAACCCTTGGGTTGAAGGAAAAAAATCCTCCTAGAGTTCCATTAACAAGCATCGAAAAGGTGATAGTATTAACTGCATTTGTGATAATTTTGATAACATTTTCATTAAAAAAAACTTTAGAGAGAATAGAAATAAAAAATCCCTTCATAACCTTATCATAAGCTTTGGAAATATCTAGTTTAAGAGCCATACCTAGGTTCTTTCTCTTATCCATAGAGTGGATAACCTCATGTGGTTATAATCACATCCAAAATTTGCCTCCTAGAAATGAAACCATTCTGGTAGGGACCTATAAACTTATCAAGGAGGGACTCGATTCAGTTTGCCATAATCTTGGCAAGGGTTTTGTAAATCATGTTGCCCAAACTAATAGGTCAAAAGTCTTCTAGATGTCTAGGGTTATCCCTCTTAGGGGAAAGAAAAATGTAGGTTTGGTTGAATTCCTTCAATAAATTTCCCATTCTAATGAAGTCTCTAGTGGCATGAATCAAATCATACTTGACAATATCCCTGAATTCTTGAAAAAATAGTTGATAGAAAACCATCAAGACAAGGGGCTTTGCACCAATTCATGCTAAATAAGGCTTTCTTGACTCACTCCTCCTTGACCTTAGCAATCATGTCCTCATTCATCTCATTATTCACAATTGGGTAAAAAGATCTCAAAATATCATTTTGCAGGTTATTGTTGACCTGTGCAATAGGGGGTTATAGATCTCCTTGAAATAGAAATTGACTTTACCTTTTTATCTCTTCCATATCATTAATCTCCTATCCATAATCGTCCACCAACATATTTATGGTGTTATGTTTTTTTCTTCTTGAAATTGATCTATGGAAGAGGTCATATTTTGTCAACCTCCTTCAACTATTGAACTCTTGATCTCTATTTCTAGAAAACTTCCTCTTGATTCAGGAATGTCTTCCATAAATTCTAACCCTTCTTCTCCTCTTGTTGTTGTTCAACATTAGTATTTCCTTGAATAAGTTGGTTTTGGATGGACTCCAACTTCTTCTTAGTTGATTTTTTTTCTTTGGAAATATTCCCAAATGAGGATTTTATCCATCCCTACACTTCTTTTCAGATTCATTCAAGTTTTCTAGAGATATAAAACATGGTTGTTCCCTCAATCAGATCCTTCCAACACTATGCAATATAATCTCTAAAATCAGTGTGTGAGTGCTACATGATTTCATACCTAAAAGGCCTCTGTCTAGTAGGTTGATTCTTCAACCAAGAAAACATCAGGATAGAGTGATTTGAAATGGTCCTCGACTCCACCTTTAAGGAAGAATTTTGAAGAATGTCCCAACTGGAAGAAATAAGAGCTCTATCAAGTCTAACCTGAATAAAAATTATCACCAATCTATTATTAGACCAAGTGAACAAAAGACCCTAAAGATCAATATCAATCAAGTCATTCCTTCCAAGAAAGCCCTCCAAATCTTGCATACTATCAAAAAAGTCTTCCAAACCGCCTAGTTTCTCTGATAGATATAGAAGGGTGGTAAAATATTCCATACATAAAATTATTTCTTGTCTCGTAGTATCAACCACTTTAGTAGCCTCATCCTAGATAGCTAGTTTGCCATTCCTAGTGTTGGGGGCATAGAAGTTGATTAGATTCCAACTATCAGCTTGGGAGGTGAAACTCATGTCCACAAAATGGGGATTAATATAGGTGGCCATTCCCACCACCTTGTCTAGGTTCTACATCATGGCAATGCCACTAGAGGTGTAATTAGCCTCACTGTAAGAAGAATGAGGCCCTAGCCAAATGTAAGTAGCAACTCTAGAGAAAACCTACTCAGTCATAAAACTTCCTACAAAAGAATCAAGTCAGACTTAAGCTCTATGATCTTTTGTTTTATTTCATACTATTTTTGGGGCTACATTCCAAGATATGAGCTTCATCTTTTATGATATTGGGCTTCCTTTAGGGTTTTTTTCTTTCCCTGTACTATATCCCTCTTTATTTCCTTTTGATGTACATTCCTAGTTGGAGGTCTCCCAATCCTCATGGATGACCCAACATCCACCTTATATCCTCCTCCAGGCTTATACTTCAGGACCTTCTATTTAACATCATTGCTAAGAAGGTTAAGATTTGGTAGCTCAAGTGTGGGGAAAGCATTTCAACAATACCTTGAAGTGAGACCTCCAGGGTGCCATCAATGAGTGGTGATCCATTCCCTAAGAGAAGGGATGAACAACATAGAGTAGCATCTCTATAAGCTTATATCACTTTATTATTATGTCCTTCCCCAGTTTGAAACCGTTGTAGAGTGAGCGTGTCAAAAATCTCCCCCTCTTCATGGTCAGTTGCATCATTTGTAATAGCTTGGACTTATTCACCCTATCCAACGGTCTCCACCTTCACATGGGTTCTTACCTTCTCACCATTTTTTCTAGCGGTTTTAAACAGGTCCTAAGAGACCACCTAACATGTTTCCTTTAGGCCCAACAATTCCTTACTCATTGGGCTTTTGGCCTTTTCATCCATCTCAATAGTTTTTGAGGTTTCAACCACCACCACACTTGGTGAGGACACTCTTTCTTTGAGTTTCTCACCCTTCAAATAATCCACAACCAAATGACCAAACATGTTACACTTTTGGCAAATAGGGATTGCATCCTCATGGACTATTGGCTATGACCAGTTGCCCCATTTAGATTTTAAGTCAAATATTGTCAGTAAGGGTTTGTTCATTCCTACATTGATACAAAATCTATAAAATCCTAGTTTAATTCTAGAGCTAATCATATTATCCATTTTGATGGATTGACAAAATGAGTTACCCATCCATCTAAACACTCGCTTAGCCCAAAAATCTAAAGGGAAACTAGAAAACCTTATTTAGACAGGAGCATACCTGTAGATGTCCCTCTCTTGGTTGAAACCTGGTTTCCATTTCACCATTAGCAAGGGGTGTTTGCCAAAATTCTAGGAGCCCACCATAATTGAGTCATGATCTTTTTCCATAGTGAATCTAAACAAAAAGAGGGGGCTAGTCATTCTAGAGATGGACACTGACTTCAAGAGTTTCCACTTCATTGAGCACCACTTCCTTACCATATCAATCGTGGGTTGGAAGGGGATGAACTTTCCAACAAAATAAAGGATAAAACAAGAGGTGATGGAATCGACCACTAAATTTGGTAGAACAATCATGGAAATAGTGGTCCTTAGGGAGATCACAGGTTTTGCACCATAGTCCATAGGAAACTTGGATCTGATAACAACCTCCAACTAGTTTTACTTAGGTGACACCACTGAGATAGACATCAACGGGGGACCGCCAAGGGGTTTGGGGCCCAAACAGGAATAGTCATCAGGGATAGTGCAAGGTTCTATTAGAATAATATCTTCCTAGTGTAGGTCATAGACATTTTGGGCCTTGGCGAACAAAACTAGGTCTAGATCCAAACACATAGACCTTGGCTCTAGTGGGGGTGGGGGGGAAGGGGACCATCCCCTCGAGGGCAGAGAGCTTGGGAGGAAGCTAAGAGCAGGAAAGGAGTTGTAGAGCTTATGAACCTAATGATGTTTATGGGTAAAATTGTTATATAGTTTGTTACACAACATAATTGGATGAAATTTAGAAAACTATTGTGGGCTATAGACTTTAGGAATAGTGAGAATGACAATAAAAGTAGTATTCATATATTTTAGGATGGGATAACATAATAATATTATTAAAAAAGTCTCAATATTTCTGATAGAAAAAGGAGCAGTAAAACCATTTGGTCCAAAAGATTACTCTGTGGTCACATATATTTTTAATCAAAACAATAGAGAATGGAGCCATAAGCATTTTATTGTCATAATCATTATTTAGAGATGGATCTGTATCAATAACAGTGACATTGTATGGATAAGAATTAATAAAAATAAAATCTTTAAAGAGTTTAGTACATTTGAATAAGAACACCATAAATATTTAAAGAGCTTAGTATTTCTAGCCCCTTTGATAGCCATAAGTCTCTATATTTTTTTGTCTCCACTAGAATACTGCAAGAGATAATTTCTTGCATTTGAGAGTCTAAATATTTATGTTTATCAAAGGCTTCAAAATCCATTCCTTTGGAAAGAATAATGTCATTTAATTCTTGAATTTTTTGCTGACTTCTTTTTGCTTGAGTAAAAATGTTCATAAAATGGGATTTATTCCATTCCCCAATTTTATCTTTAATAAAGGATATATTTTTAATGAGCTGGAACATCCTTGATTTAGTTTTAAAAGGGGCATCTTTCTACCAATACTTAGGGAATGGAGTAAAAGATTGATCCCTAAACCACATTGGTTCAAACTTGAAGGGGAGTTTTAATGAAGATCTATCTTCAAAAATTGAAAATGATATTAGAAAGAAGTTGGATCTTGAATTAGGAATTACTAAAGCATGCATGCCAAACTCAGAATGTAATCAATTTTTATTTAAGAGAAAAGGATCTAGTCTTATAGCAATGTGAGATAAATCTTTCCTCATATTTTCCCATACTAGAATCTCTAATTTGATTCCTTGTGTACCTATCTATAGAATTTCTTCATTGATAATATATATATATATATATATATATATATATATATATATATATATATATATATATATATATATATATATATATATATATATATATATATATATATATATATATAGGATAATTATACCAAGTTATTGAATTTTGATATATTATAATGTGTTTCTAATGATAAAAGAGGCATCTAGATTTAAGATCCAAAAATACTCTATCTAGGGTTAGATTTCATTTAAAGTTTAATTATTTAATCTGAAGTCTAATTTTTTAGATTCCAAAGAATCACAGTGTACTTTATGCCTTGTTTAAATGATATTAAATAAATGCCAAGTTAAATATGCTAATACATGAAAATCAAAGCTTTGGAGTAGTCATTATTTTATTTCAAAGTTTAATTTCCTTTCATTAAAAAATCTTATCTAAGTTGAGAAGTGTTATAACCCCACATCAATAGATGAAATCTAAATATGGATTCCACTACTAATCAAGGACCCCTATGACTAGTGTTGGAGGCCCTAACTATTGACTACAACCTTTGTTGATGCCTCTAAGTAAGTGTTTCTTGATTCATATGTTTTTTTTATGACAGACCTGTCCACACCTTAATCCAAGAGAATGAATATGAATATCTGAATTCTTTAGAATTGATGTAGTACTTACTAGACAATGGAAAAATGTAACCATATTGTGACATATAAGAAGACATCAAGTTTCATTTTAAAGACCTTAAGACACATTTCTAAAACCATATCAACAAATACCATATAGGGAATATTTATTATAAGTTTAGAGTTGTATCCATATTACTACTTAAACATTATATGTAGGAATACATGTTAAGATGATTTTTATTTTTTAAATAGATCCATCTATCCCTTCCATCTCATAATAGAAAGAATGATATCATACTATGGTTCACTAATCAAATGTAATTAATATGTTGTGGTAAAATTTTAGCATTCTAATCTTCATGAGTGTTGTGATTTAGTTATGATTAGAGTACTAGTCATATAATTGCATTTATCCATGCAATATTCTCTAGAATGGAATCGTAATATATACAAAGATTTACACCTATTGACATTAGTTCTTATTATGCATTCTTGATAATGTCAATATTAATATTTCTTGATGATGGATCATTGAGTATGATCCGAAATGTTGATGCTGTTAAAATAACACACAATCGCACCCAGAAGTATACATAGAATATCATGGATTGTGGAAATCTGTTACAATTTAATATTAATATTTGTTAGATAATTATATGATACCCATAGATAATTATTAATTCCAATTTTAACATTTTTAATTATACATGATATATTTTTATGCATAGTTTAGTTCACATTATTTATTCTAAAGTAGTCCTTGTACATCCAATTCAATATTTCTTCCTCCCCTTATTGTTTTTAGTTAGCAAGAGTCAAGTTTTAATTCGAATGCCAAATTAAACTTCGGGCTCTTAGAATTTCTTCTTACTATTAAGATGAAGTTCATTTACTTGAGTCATTTGAAAGAGACTACCATTTCCTTTCCTTTCTTAATATATCTATAATTTTTTTTTGATGAATAATTATTTTCTATTAATAAATTAATATACTTATTACAAATTCACAAAAAAAGGACAGAGGGATTAACTCTACTATCCTTATAAACATGGTGTAACAAGAAGATTTATATGATTTTGTGTAGAACTTTGTGACAAGAAGATTTTTATTTGAAAAATGTTGTTAAAATCTTATCTACGTGAAGAATTTTTATACCAGTCGAGAAAACTGATATGAAAATTTTCCCAAGGTCTAAAGTTGTCGATGAAATTGAGAATGGGGAGGCTTGATGAGTTTGATTTGGACTTATCTCTGTGCAATCAGTTGATTTTCCTGCCGTATACGGTATTCATATAAGTTGGTAAATCTGCAATTATATAATTTATGCGAACAGAATTTTTAGCGCTTCATTGGATGATAATGATATGATTTTAGAAGAAGAAAAGTTATTGATGTACCGATCGGTTCAGCTAAAAAAAAATAAAAGTAGTAGTTATAAGTCATTTCATTTTTTCAATGATGTGGGCCGTAGTTAAAAGTCCAGGGTGTTATTTTGGTAGGTTTAATGAAGACATTTCAATCTGAACAATGAATGAGCATTGGAAAACTCTAAGCATTAACCCACTTTCTTGGTATGATCATACGAAGAAATACTTATTGCATTCCATTATCTTTTACAATGTGGTCTACTTATAGTGTGGACAAATAGATTTGTCAACATATATTTCAGTGGCAAAAAAATCAAAAACAAATTGATATCTGTTTTACTGTGTTTTCTTTGTTGACTGAATGTAAAATAGAATATAAACAATTGCGTAAATACAGTACAAATAGCTTAACAGACTAGCAAAGGGCAGATTATATAAGAATAATAAGCATCATAAACATATATGTACCACACTAAAATCTGCATAGAGACCAGAGAATAATTTGGAACTGCTGATATGGTATTTGAAGGTAGGCAGAAAGTAGCTGGAGGAAGGAGTTGCAGTCATACAAAACATTGAACAATGTTTGATAGAATTTATATAAGTATACATGGTTTACTTGTATGCATAGTTTAATTCACCTGTTTATTTTTCTTGTGGTTAAAATAAAAGAGGGGAATGTTTTTGTTAAAATATAGAGCGATACAAAAAGAAGAGCTCAACAAAAATTCTAGTTTTTTTTCGATTGATAATTTGCAACTTTGACAACATCATTCCACTCATGAGAGATATGCATACCAATGACTCCTTTCTATACTTGATATTGTTCTCCTTCCACTTGATTAAATTGTGTGGCTTCTAAGCTAGAATCAACTATGAGTTTGGCTAATTCTAGACCTCTCACAAGCTTAGTTATTTGAATATTAATATTTATTTCCTGAATTTGATTAATCCATTAGAATTTTCTTCCACTAGGTTTTGTCTGCCTGAAAATATCTTTGATTGCAGCATTAAGAACATATGCTATGATGTCAGCACCTACAAAATATGGTCTGAAACTGCCTTTAATATGCTTGCTTCTCATTGATGTCATACTTTATTTCCAAACTTTGTGAACTTTTGTTGAAAAAACAAATTGATTGTTCATAATCTTCTTTATTCTTTTAAAGCATGACTCTTGCAATATGATTCAAAAGAGAATATTTGAAAAGGTTCCTTGAAATCTGGTGCTTTAAGGACTAGAGCCTCGTTTATTGCTTTCTTTATATTTACAAATGATTGTAGAGCTTCATCACCCCAAATCAAATTCACTCCTTTTTTCAACATCTTGGACGTGGGTTTATTAATTCCTGCAAAGTTAAACATAAATCTCCTTACAAAATTAATTTCTCCAAAAAATGACTGAATAACTTTAATAGTTTTAGGGACCTTTATATTATCAATGAGAGCCACTCTTTCAAGGTCTATTCTTACTCTTTTAGAGACAATATGTCCAAACAACTTTCCTTCTTTGAACCCAAACTGATACTATTTTGGGTTTAATGATATCCTATATTCAATAGCCTTCTTAAAAAATTTCTCCAAGTGGTTACAGTTGTCCTCAACCCTTTTTAAATAGGTAGTAAGGTCATCCCAATATACCACCAAGATATAATTAATAAGTCCCTCCAAGGCAACATCCCTCGCTCTTTGAAAACTTGCCTCAACATTTGTTAATCCAAATGGCATTCTAGGATAGACATATGCTCCCCATGAAGTTCTAAATGTTGTTTTATATCGCTCTGTTTGTTTGTCTTTCAATTGGTTGTAGGTACAAAAACCATCCATTATAGATATGAGTTCATTTCCTATAACTTTTTGTAATAAAACCTCTAGATTTGGAAAAACACAATTATCCTTTAATGATGATATATTAAAATTTCTTAAATCAACACACAATCTTATGTCTCCATTTTTTTTTTTTGACAGGCTCCAAATTAGAAACCCATCTGAAATATCTAATAGGTTTGATGATACCATCATCTCTCATTTTGACCAATTCATTGGAGGCTAACATGGGGTTTACTAGTCTTTGCTTCTGTCTGAAGGGTTTGGCATCTGGTTTTAAAATTATTTCATGTTGGACAAAGTCTTCTCTATAATCTTTTAAATCATCAGATGACCATGCAAATACATGTCTATACTTCCTCAATAAAGCAATTAATTATGAACATATTTTGTCTAATAGATAATTTCCAATCAAAACCTCTCTAGATGAATGGGTATTCCCAAGATTAACTTTCTTAATGTGCTCTTGTATAGAAACAAGTGTATGATTCTTTAGATTTTGATGATAATCAAAGATGTGTTCTAGATCCACCAATCCTTTTGGTATCTTATTTGACTTAAGCTGCACAATTTCCTCCCCACAAATAGTTTTCTTTCCATCTTGAATTTCAACAAGACCACTCCAATGAAGATCAATATCTTGATAGCTTCCTTCACATGTCAAAAATTGTAGTAGATCTTTATCACCTCAGAAGGCTTTCCAATGATGCACATGATCAGGGATAGATAGTCTATTACTAATCTCCACCTAAATCACTTCTTGTAATGGAATGCTAATTTAATTTATGGCTAAATTAGCCATCATATAAGCCAAAAAATTCTTTATTCTATCAATCCAATTAATTGAAAATACATTAAAAAACTCAAGTAAATATCAGACATAATTTGTGTACCTTTCCAACCTTGACTCTTTTTCTTTTTGTCATGAGTTTATCTCTAATTTGATATATTATAAGTCTTAGTCACCAAACACTAAAATACATTTGATTTTGTGAAACTTAGCTAAATTTAATCCTAAAATTAGAGTCTCATATTCAATAATATTATTTGTGTATTCAAAGTTCAATAGAAAGTAACACCTAAATATTTTACCTAATGGCGATGTAAGAATTACCCCAGTTCCTTTCCCTCTTAACTGCATGCTCCATCGAAATGCATTTTCCATATCTCATTATCTTCTTCCCACATCAAAACATTTTCTTCCACAACTTGAATTGGTTTACTTACACTTACCTAGAAGTTGTAATCATCTATTTGACAAAATTTTACTCTATTATCAGGGTGAAAGTTTTCAACAAGATTTTTATTCCTCAGCTATTTATCAATTTTGATATTTTGACTATTTATAGGAATAGTTGCATAGGAAAAGTCTAGTTGTATATGTCCTTCAACTAAATTTGACCATTGTCTTAAAAGTAACTTGCCATAATAGGTAGGAATTTCAACAACTATAATATTTGTTTCATGGGAGATATCAGGGCATGCTAGAAATCTAAAATTAACATTTTTAAATCACATCCACTACAGTTTTGATCATTTTTCCATAGCATAACACTTTCCATAAGGGATACCTACTTTCAATCCTATCTCCTTCATAACATGAGAAGGCATTATATTCATATTTGCTCTTTAATCCACCATGAAATTTATTACTAATTTATTAATAATGAATAGAGCTAGATAAAAAGGGTCCATGTGTGGAGCATTTTCTTTGATATTTTTTTCATAGATAAACAACTAGTGTTAGACCAACATTAGTATAACCTTCTTTGTTAGTTTTAGAAAAAATAGTCAAAGCTTCTTTTCCATATTCAGGAATTTTAACCATTGCTAAAAATGGCATTGAAACTTTTAACAATGACAATGTATTGGAAATGTATGAATTGTTACTTACCAGTTTCTTACCAACCAGGGATTGAGTTACTAGGGGGTTAGCCTGTTGTTGATCCTAGGGAATTGCTTTATCCTTGTCCCTCTTGTTCTAAGTGGATATCTTAGTCTTCTTACTTATATATGGGTTTATAGTTTTGTTTCTTAATATATAGTTACTCTTTTCTTAGTCAACTGTTGCAACTATACGAGACCTTATTTCTTCTTTGGTTATTGTCCTTATCAAAATCCATTCATCATTATTAGAAAAAGAACATGTTGAATGTAATATTCCTTTATTCTATTTGTATGAATATTAGGGATATATTCTTCCTTAAATGAGTCATCTATTCTCCAAACTAGTTCAGATGATAATGCATTAATTGTTTGCTAATCATGTCCTAGGTGAATTTCTTCTTCCAATATACTTCTTTCTATTAGACATTATTATGGCATATGAGGTAATTTACACACTTTGCACCAAGGACCAATTTCAACATTTTTAATTTTATTTTTCATTTTCAAAGGATCAGTATTTTGATTGTTCTTTACTAGTCTTCCATTCTTTCAAGATGTATTATAAGGCATATCTTGGAGTTTGTATCTATCTAATTTGAAATATGATTTTTCATTCATGTTAGATCTTCTTCTCTAATTCTTATTATACTAACATGAAGATCCTTGATCATACCCAAAAGTTTATTAATCTTATCTTCATCCTTATTTGTCTTAGGCTTTTTAGCATCAAATAATATTGGGCCATTTAGAAGTTTTTCCTAAACTTGCCCGCATCTTTTTTTTCATCTCAATTGTCATTGAAACTTTAAAAGCTTCTTGTAATGTGCTTAGTCTATGTAACCTTATCTCATAGTGAGTATTACTTCCAAAAGAACTTAGGTAAAGTTTTATTAGGAATGAACCAACAGGTCTAATATCTTGAGGTATTTTGTTCAAAACTTTATTAAACCTTTATCGAATTCAAATATTGCTTCATTGATATTTATTTCTATGCTAGCTAATTCGTGTGAGGAAAAATAAGTATCATTATGATTTCAAAATTTGTCAATAAATAAATAAATAAATGCTTGCCAAATTGATATAGATCTATCAGGGAGCCATAATAAATAAATAAATAAACAAATGCTTGCCAAATGTTAATGAATAGATAAATAATTTCATCAAAAAATTTCATTATGTTCTTCAAACTCTTTGACAACATTCTTTAAATTAATCAAATGTGTTTCAATACATTGGTTTTCTTCTCCAAAAAATTTAGGTAATTCTATTTTTTTTTGATATAGGGTTTGAAAAACCTACTACCCCAGTGGAATCAAATTGTTTATGTCTCTCAATAATCATTGGAGCCCTTACTTCTTGATTTATGTGGTAGTTTTTTCTTCTTTGATTATTTACCATATTATTTTGATTATTGGTGTGATCTTTTCTCAAATCATAAGATTAGTCCTATCCCTTTGATTCTTATTTTGGTTAGGGACATGACTTGTCTTTCCACTCTTATTATAAAAGGGTTCTTCTGTATAGTATTAACTAATTAATTTCCATTCACATGAGGAGGATTATATTTAGAGGACTCACCTTTTTCCTCCATCATTTTCTCTCCTGTTCATTTTGGATCAATGGTTTCATCCTTCTTGAGATCCGCTCTTTCCAATAATTCATTGGGATCATTCCTTAGGGATATTGGTACTTTTCTTGGACATAGAATTTATTTGATATCTTCTATGAGCTTCTGTGAGTCTTTATTAATTTCATCTTCCTTACCAGCTTCATCATCTACTTGATAAGTTTCAAGTTTTTCCTAATTAATGGATGAACCAAAATTATGAAATTGATTTTCATCTCCTTTTTATTATATTTTGATCATCATCATATTAATCTCTTTCAATGTTAGAAAACTTCTTATATCCTATGAATGACATATATCAACAATTTGTTCTCCTTTCCTATTCCTCTTCTCTAGAGTGTATTCAAGATATTTTGGTCTAGAATGAACTAATCTTCTTCCGTACATACATTTTAGGGATATATGTCTATTACTTCCCTTTTCTTCAACTGCTAACAACTGATCATTCATGAACACATATGTTCCATAAATTCAAAATAGAATTTCCATGTCTTCTCTGAGGATCAATCACTAGATCTTTTGGGCTCTAACCTCTAACATAGTGTGAAAAATTCTTTCTCTCATGTGCAAAAAATATATTATTGGGTAACTTCACAATTTGAATTGTGAGAAACTCTCCCTAGTAGAGTTTCTAATCTATTGGTTCTCAAAAAATGTAGTTGAATTCTTACGATCATTTCTTGCTGATGCTGGGAATCTCAATACAATCTTGGCCAACTTTAGAGATCAAAACTAAATATCTCAATCTCCACACTTTAGGCTCTAGAGACCTAGGAAGGTCTACCTTCTATCTCAACCCTTATAATAGGGAGAAAAATACTATTGTAGATTTTAAGAAAGGCATTATTGAGTGGGCAAGTGCATTCTCAAGGAGAAATTTGATTTGGATGTTTTGAATATATTTAAATAATGTGATGAAATAGGGTATAGATGCAAAAAGATAAGACAAAGAACATCACCTTACACAAAATTATACTTTTTGTTGGAAGGAACAAAAGACCAATTCTTTTCAGTTGGGGGAATAGAGTCACTTACAATATTTACTACAAATGTCAAACTGTTTAAAGGTAGATGCGCTACCATCAATTGTTGGATAAAGAACTTAGAGTCATAGAACCCTAGTAAAATGAATTTAACTTCAAAAGATGAAGACCAATTACAAAAAATATTCACACACATATGAGTTTTTGCTTACTCAAGTGTTTCAATAGTTTCAATCTATAAGCAATAATATAGATCCAAAATGATAATTTATAGACAAAAATATTAATGATTAATTCTCAATCTTTGGAGTGGAAAGTGGGGTATTTTTTATTAATTCCAAAAAATAAATACAATTGGGTTGTGACTAGTTGCAATGTTTATCCTATACTACATATACTATTTATATGTATTGTTTTGTTTGAATTTATTGATACTATATTCTATATCTTCGAAGGTCTTGGTACCCTTCCTTATAAAAAATGAAAGGGTGCAGAAATATTTAGACCTTTACAAAAGAAACTAACTAAGAGTTAATTGCAAACATTAGCCAAAAATTACAATAAATACTTTTAGAAAATTTAAAAGAAAACTATAATTCTTGTATCATATTGAGAAATTCATGAAAATGTCAATTTCCCTAAAGATCTTGCAACTTGGCAAGAATGGCTCAAACTTCAACCCTATCTTCCTCAATCTCCAACTCACAAGTATCGCTACCATAAATTGCATAACTTATCCGAACTCCCAAGCAACTACATACATGATATTAAAAACATCCAATTGGTCTTCCTCCACTAGAGATAAGTCTATTAGCATGATTGGCTTTGGATATTCTTCCTCATTGAAAGCTTGAATTGGTATTGCCATGGTGAAATATCTTGTAAAACTTGCACATAGAAAACACAAAAAATTGCACTACAAGAATAATGTTGGTGAATGACCTCACAATATCCTTTTAATAATGGTTAGGAGATGCATTAAATTTGAATGAATATCCACATGTGTGGGATAAAGAAATTGTGACTTCTAATTTAGTCAAAATTTAAGCCATATGAAACATACTTAGCCATTTCACATGCTTATCATGTTATGAGGCTGAAGAAATAATTTTGTGTTTTCCTTTTCAACATCAATTTTTTGTTATTACAGTCCTAAAGAATTCTCCCTCATGAAAATTTGCAAAATCAAGATAATGCATCTTCACAATTCAAAAAATCACAAAATAAGGATGCTAGTATATTATGATCTACAAATTGCAAAATTGGACTAATGGGATTATGAATAATGAAAAATCATGAAATTGAAAACTCAACATTTGATGGGTAGCAAAATCATGAAATCTGACAAGCTTGATTACATTGCTTCCAAAATCACAAAATTGGAATCTCCACTGAATTAACTCCAAAACTCCAAGTTTGTTTTGGAATCACTCATTATTAAAATAGGCATCGCTCGTCTGACACTCCAAATTTTTGGATCTTCACTATCTTGCAAAATTCTATTATTTAAAATAGAAAAAAATTGTTAAATCACAATTCTCCTTATTTCAAGGCTCTATAAACAATAAATGACTCATTTTGAACAACTTTTTAAAGTTCCCATTAGTGGCTCTTTTTGGGATGCACATTTCATCAAAATATGATGAGAATCCAACTATCTTTGAAAAACCAACAAGAAACAAGGAAAACAAATAAAATCAGCCATATTCTAATAATATACAAGAAACAATATGGTGTATTAAATAATAATTTTTTAAAGAAATTGGGCATGAATAGGAAACTCTTGTGTATTCCCATCGGCATCTTGTAAGAAGAGTGACTACCCCCTTGCCTATTTAGATATTATAAAATCACAAAATTGGAACCTCCACTTTATCACTTGTTTGATACTCAAAATTTTTAGATCTTCACTATCTTGCAAATTTCTATTATTTAAAATAGAAAAAAATGCTAGATAAAAATTCTCCTTATTTGAAGGCTTTGAAAACAATAAGTGACTCATTTTGAATAGCTTTTCATTAGAATATGATGAGAATCCAACTATCTTTGAAAAACCAACAAAAAACAAGGAAAACAAGTAAAATCAACCATATTCTAATAATATAAAAGAAATAATATGGTGTATTAAAAGAGATTTTTTTAAAGAAACTAGGTACAACTAGGAAAATCTTGTGTATTCCCATCAACATCTTATAAGAATAGTGAATGCTCCCCTACTTGTTTAGATATTATAAAAGGTCCTAACCATATAGCATCAAATTGTCCATGTTTTCCTTTGTCTTGATCCTTAATATTCCATTTTAACACCAAATCACCAATATTATTTTTTGATTGATAAAAGCCAGAAGCCATTAATTTATATATTTATAATTAAAAAAATGACATTTCACATCCTCCATTCAAAAGGGCACTGCTAGGAAAGAATGAGCAAGAAAACCTCTAGTCTTGTCTGAGATTGCAATCCAATATTATTACAAGATTAGATTAAAAGGGGCATTCCCCAGTTACAGAGTTTCAACCTTGGGGAACTTTGTCCTTGTTACATAAAATCAAACACTGCCTTTCTATCATATTGAGTTTTAGTGATAGAAAGATTACAAGATAAAAAATGAATTACATACTAATATGAAGAGGGATCCATCTGGGGAAAGAACAACTAAATCCAAATATTTCAGTGAATGAGTGGGAGAGAACTAAAGATGAAGTTAATGCTGAGTTATACCTTTGATAGAGACCTACAAGTTTTAAATGTATATGCTGCTAAACTTTTTTATGAAATGACCAATCCTCAGCTTTGAACTATCAATTAGGTTAGAAAGTAGACGGCAAAAAAGACACCCTTTACAAGCATGTTATCCTTATATACTAATATACCTTTTCATATGAAAATTACATCTAAAATATAATAATTAAAATTTTAAAGTGTTTCCTGAAATAAAACATAATGTTCTACTCCCTACTAGCGAAACAAAATGGGAGGTCATAAAAATAGATAGATAGGTTAGAACAAAGCTTAAAAATATAAACATACTCAAATATATAGCTCTATTAGTGGGTATAACTATTATGAATCTTCCTCAACCTCTTCATATAGCTCTTGGACTACTTCCTCCATTGTTTCATTAGCCATAACCTTTGTTCACTACTATGTAATCTTCTACCCAATAGAGATTGGTTGGGTCAAAGACTCCATGGTAATGGACGAAGAGGCCCCAATTCCTAACAAAGATGGTTCAGGTTTCCTAGAAACCATCTACTTCATCTGTGAAGATGATTGGATATGTGGGGACTTCTTCTCCTCTAATATAAAGCAACCTATAGTTGGTAGCTAATGGGATGGTTAAGTCTTCCATAATATTCCATAATACTTCTTCAAGAGCAAGTTGGATACTTGGAATGAAAATCTTGGAACATAGCTCCACAACCATATCATTATCTCCATATACATGGTAGGCTATGGCTGCAAACATTTCTTCCATTGGTTTTGGCAAATGATCTACTGATCTCCCAAAACCCTCATAACTGCTCTAATTACAATCTTGTTGCTTTTTTTCACCATTAATCTTAAACATTCTACCTTGATTGGTTTGTCAAAGGCCATAAGCCTCAAATTATAGAAAAGTTTAGTGAGTGTATCCATATATTTCTACTATCAAAGAGATAGTTACAAAAAATGACACAAATAAGAGGGCTAAAACAATCATGGGTGTTAAATTGTAGAAATTTATCAAGCTACAAACTCACGTGATAATTACAAACTTTGGGAGCTACAAAAAGGAATCAAGCAGATCACAAAAGGTATCTCGATTGTGATAGAGTGATAAGAAGTGGCAGTGATAGGATATGAAAGTCAAATCAATGGAGATTCCTCCAATTCTAAGTGATAAGTTCTATGAAAAATTTCAATACCATCAGTACCTTTATTAGCAAGCTCATCAACTAGGGTGTTGCCTTCCCTATAAATGTGGTTAAAGGTTACCTACTCCAAGGGAAAGGTTAAGGAACCTAGTTAGTGTCCAATTAGGGGTAGCTTTCTTCCTGAAGGCATTGATGACAATCAAAGAATCTCCTTCAATGACAACACTCTTGAAACTAAATTGGGAGCATAACCAAAGACCTTCTAATAAGGCTTTGAATTCTACAACATTTTTTGTGGTAGGCTCCATCTTCATTGATATTTCTACTAGTTTTCTTCATAAATTATCATTAATGCAACATCCAATCCCTGCCAGGCCTAGATTGCCTCTAGAAGCCCCATCAAAATTAAGTTTGACCCATCTAGCTTTCGAAGGGATCCATACATAGTTTTCCTTAAATTTTGACTAAAGCCTTCTCCTTTACCATTAAAGGGAGGAATTCTAAGTCCAATCCATCTATTCCTAATAAAGCCATCCCATGAAGTCATATTATCATTAATCTGACTTAATTTAATGTTCAAGTTTTCAATTATCAATGCTTCTATTTTAAGTATAACTTGATCAGAAGCCATTTCTTGACTCTTTAATTTATTTCTATTTCTCTCTTTCCAGATTTCACATAAAATAATAGAGGGTGAGATAATCCATCTAGTTCTTTAAAAATATTTTTGAGGTGGAAACTTGTCCAGGCCAAGAGGTGTTTTGAAATTGATTCATGTGAAAGCATGGAAATGCTCATCCTTTTATAAAACCAAGTCCAAATAGTGTGGAAAAAATTGTAGTGTAAGAGGATATGATTAGAATCTTCTTCTACCTCCTTGCATAAGAGACATATTGATGGCCTTGCATAACCCATAATTTTGAATTTATTTGTAATTAGAATCTTATTCTGTATTGCTAACCATGAGAAGGTTCATGGTTTAGGTAGCGATAACGAGTGCCAACAATGATTAGTTGGTAATAATTTCAAGGTGTTCAACTTTAGTATAGATAAATAACTATAACCATCTTTAGAATTATACTCACCAGTCTAAGAACCAATCCAAACAAAATTTTCACTAGATGAAGAGAGGGTAAAGGATCTCGAGGCTAGGATAGATTCTAAAATGGAGAGTTCTTTTGAGAGAATGCAAAAAAAAATTCATATTTTTCCATTTCTTTTCTTTAGCAGAAGATGCATCCTCTTCCCAATAATCTACTAAGAGGGTTCCTATTTCCCATGATAAGATAGTTCTAGCCTTGGATAACCTTTGTATTTTATAAAGGGATGGGAATCCTTCCAAAGAATCTATCTAGAATCTTGCTTGCCTACCATTTGCTACTTGCCATGTTACTTTGGTGAATACAATACGTTGACATTTTAACATGAAATTCTAGATCCTTGATCCTTGAGGGGGATTTGGTTCTAAGGATGCTAAGGGGATCTAAGGAGTTCAAATATTTATTTGAGAGAGTCCTGACCCATGACAGTTCTAGATTACAAATCATTCTCCAGATCAATTTAGCTCCTAGTGCAAGAGCTTGGAGTCTTATATCTCTAATCCCAAAGCCACCTTCCTCAGTTTGACAAATCTTATTCCAAGCCATTAGGTTGAGTTTCTTTTATTAACTATTCATTGCTAGAAAAAATATTTAAGGATTTTATTTAGTGAACTCTGTACTGGTTGGGGGGTTTTGCAGTGACAGTTGGTAGATATTCATATTAGATAAAACCAATTTAAGCATAGTAGTTCTACATGTTAAAGAGAGCCACTTCCCTTTGTATGACAAGATTTTATTTTTTATTTTTCCTAATAGGGGTTCCCATAGTTTAGCAAGTTTAGAGAAGTCATTCAATTAGAAACCTAAATACTTACATGGTAGAGATCCTTTGACAATGCCAAGGGGTAAGCTAATACTTTTTTGTGTTTCTTCCTCTGTGTTGAAGAAGAAAATTTCAGATTTTCCTTTGTTAATTTCTTGACTAGATACCTTCATGTAGTCTGGAAGTGTAGAGTTAATAATCTCAGCTTCCTTTACATTGGCTTTTCCATAGAGTCAAGTATCATCTATGAATTATTGGTGGGTTTCAGGTTTTCTATTATTGAAAAGCTTAAGCCCTTTAAGGGATGATTCCAACTTTTGTTGTTTGAGAAATCTCCCCAATGCTTCTAAGAGAAAAATAAAAAGGAAGGGAGAAATGGGATCTCCTAGTCTAATTCCTCTAGAAGGGGAAAAGAAACCTTCTAGGGTACCATTAATTAGAACCAAAAATTTAGGTGTAGATATACATTCAAAAATTTAATTAATCCAGGCTTTTTCAAAACCAAAAGTGTGCAAGCATTTACATAAGAATCTCCAATTTACTTTGTCATAGGCCTAACTAATATATAATTTAACTAGCATCCCTGGCTTATTACTTAATTCTAGTAAGTGTATTTTTTCCTATGTAATAATCATACCATCATAGATTGATCTTCCATGTACACATCTAGACTATTCTTCACTAATGAGCATCAAGAGGAATTGTTAGAGCCTTGATGCCAAATAGGCTATTAGAATATATCCATATTACTACTCAAACATTATATGTAGGAATACATGTGTTAAGATGATTTTTATTTTCTAAATAGATCCATCTATCCCTTCCATCTCATAATAGAAAGAATGACATATTATGGTTCACTAATCAAATATAATTAACATGTTTTGGTAAAATTTTAGCATCCTAATCTTCATGAGTGTTGTGAATTAATTAAGATATTACTAGTCATATAATTGCATTTATCCATGTGAGAAAGGTCAATAGTCTCTCTAGAATGGAATCCTAATGTATGCAAAGATTCACAGCTATTGACATTAGTTCTTATTATGCATTCATAATAATGTCAATATTAATATTTTTTAGATAATTATAAGATACCCATAGATAATTATTAATTCCAATTTTAACATTATTAATTATAAATGATATACTTTTATGAAGAGTTTAGTTCACACTATTTATTCTAAAGTAAACCTTGTACATCCAATTCAATATTTCTACCTTCTGTTATTGTTTTTAGTTAGCAAGAGTCAAATTTTAATTAGAATGGCAAATTAAATTTCCAACTCAGAGAATTTCCTCTTACTATTCCGCTGAAGTTCATTTACTCGAGCCATTTGAAAGAGACTACCATTTCCTTTCCTTTCTTAATATTTCTATAATTTAACCCTACGATCCCTATAAACATGATGTAACAAGAAGATTTATATGATTTTGTGTAGAACTTGAAAAAAAAAGATTTTTATTTTAAAAATGTTGTTAAAATCTTATCTACGTGAATAATTTTTATACCAGTTGAGATTACAGATTGAAAATTTTCCCAATGTCTAAAGTTGTCGATGAAATTGAGAGTGGGGATAGTTGATGAGTTTGATTTGGACTTATCTCTGTGCAATCAGTTGATTTTCCCGTATTATACGGTATTCATAAATAGTCAAAGTAAGTTGGTAAATCTGCAACTATATAATTTATGCAAACAATTTTTTTAACGCTTGATTGAATGATAATGTTTTGGTAGTTATAAGACATTTCATTTTTCTAATGATGTGGGCCGTAGTTAAATAAATCCATGGTGTTATTGTGGTAGGTTTAATGAAGAAATTTCAATCTAAACAATGAATGGGCATTGGAGAACTCTAACAGCATTAACCCACTTTCTTGGTATGATCATACGAAGAAATACTTCTTGCATCCCATTATCTTTTGAAATGTGATCTACTTATAGTGTGAACAAATAGATGTGTCAACATATATTTCAATGGCAAAAAAATAAAAATCAAATTGTAATCTATTTTACTATGTTTTCGTTATTGACTGAATGTAAAATATAAATATAAACAATTGCATAAATATAGTACAAATAGCTTAAGAGACTGGCAACGGGCAGATTCTATAAGAAGAATAAGCATCTTAAACATATATGTACCAGACTAAAACCTGCATAGACACAAGAGGATAATTTGGAACTGGTGAAATGGTATTTGAAGGTAGGCAGAAAGTAGCTGGAGGAAGGAGTCACAGTCATGCACAATATTGAACAATAACTGAAAGAATTTATATAAGTATACATGGTTTATTTATATGCGTAGTTTAATTCACTTGTTTATTTGTTTTAGTCTTCCTTGTACTTAAAGTAAAAGAGGGGAATATTTTTATTAAAATATAAAGGGATATAAAAAGAAGAGTTCAACAAAAGTTCTAGAGAGTCTTTAAAGTAAAAGAGGGGAATGTTTTTTATTAAAATAGATGCAGAAAGAAGAGCTCAACACAAGTTCTAGAGAGTCTTTTCTGATTGGTAACTTGCAATCGGCAACACCATTCCACTCCTGAAGGATATGAATACCAATATCACCTTTCTATACTTATCTGATATTATTCTCCTTACACTTAATTAGCTTATGTTGCTTCTAAGTTAGAATCAACCATGAGTTTGGCTAATCCTAGATCTTTTACAAGTAGTGTTGTTTGAATATTACTATTAAATTCCTGAATTTGATTAATCCATCAACATCTTCTTCTAGTAGTTTCTATCTGTCTGAAAATATCTTATATCACAGCATTATGAACATATGCTATAATGTCAACACCTACTAAATATGGTCTGAAATCTTTAACTACCTTTACCAAAGTATGTGCTTGCTTCTCACTGATGTCATAATTTAATTCTAAAATTTACAAACTCTTGCTAAAGAAATAAATTGATTGTTCATACCCTTCTTCATTCTCTTGAACCATGACTGCAGAAATTGTGTGATATGATGCAAAAGAGAATATTTGAAAGGGTTTTTTGAAATCTGGTGCTTTAAGGTGTGCAACCTCTTTTATTGTTTCCTTATATTTGCATATACCTGTAGAGTTTCATTGTCCCAAATCAAATTTGCTCATTTTTTCAACATCTTGGACATGTGTTTAATAATTCGTGCAAAGTTTGACACAAATATCATTACAAAATTAATCTATCAAAAATTTGATTGAATAACTTTATTAGTTCTAGGGATCTTTATATTATCGATGACAACTACTCTTTTAGCATCTATTCTCAGTCCTTCTTTAGACATAATATGTCTCAACAACTTTCCTTCTTTGACCCCAAATTGACACATTTTGGGTTTTGATGATATCCCATATTCAAGAGCCTTCTTAAATTTTTCTCCAAGTGGTGACAGTGGTCCTCAACCATTTTTAAATAGGCAGTAAGGTCATCCTGGTATATCACCAAGATATAATCAATAAGTGCCTCAAAGGAAACATCCCTTGCTCTTTGAAAAGTTACCTTAACACCAGTCAATCCAAATGATATTCTAGCATAGACTGAATGTTGTTTCATTTGGTTGTAGCCACAAAAACCATCCGTCATAGATAGGAAATCATTTTGTGTAACCTTTTGACATAAAACCTCTATATTTGCACAAGCATAATTATGCTTTAATGATGATATATTCAAATTTATTAAATCAACACACAATCTTATGTCTCTATTCTTTTTTCTAATAAGCACAAAATTATAAACCCATGTGGAATATCTAATAGGTTTGATTATACCACCATCTCTCATTTTAACCAACTCATCTTTCATTTTAGGGGCCAACATGAGGTTTATTGGTCTTTTCTTCTATTTGAAGGGTTTGACGTCTAGTTTTAAAAGAATTTCATATTAGAAAATGTCTTTGTAAAATACTTTAAGTCATCATATGACCATGCAAATGCATGGACCTATACTTCCTCAATAAAGCAATTAATTATGACCTTATTTAGTCCAATAGATTCTTTCCAATAAAAACCTCTCTATGAGAATGGGCATTCCCAAGATTAACTTTATTAATCTACTCTTGTATATAATTAGGTGTATGATTCTTGATATTTTCATGGTCATCAAAGATGTGTTCCTGAGATACCAATCTTTTTGGTATCTTATTTAACTTAACCTGCACAATTTTCTCCCCAAAAATAGTTTCCTTACCATCTTGACTTTCAAAAAGACCACTCCAATCTAGACCAATATCTTGATAGCCTCCCTCACATGTCAAAAATTGCAATAGAGCTTTATCATCTCTAAAGACTTGCCAATTATGCACATTAGTAGGGATAGACAATCTATTTCTCATCTCCACCTAAACCACTTCTTGCAATGGAATGCCAATTTGTTTGATGGCTAAAGTAGCCATCATATCAGCCAAAAAATCATTTGTTCTATCAATCCAATTAATTGAAAATACATTAAAAAAATCAAGTAAATCCCATACATTATTCCTATACCTTTCTAACCTTGATTTTTTTTCATGAATTTATCTCTACTTTTATATATTATTAGTCTAAGTCACCAAACACTAAAATAAATTTTATTTTATGAAACTTAGCTAAATTTAATCCTAAAATCATGGCCTCATATTCAAAAATATTATTTGTGTACTCAAAGTTCAATAGAAAGGATTACTTGAATAATTCACCTAATGGTAATGTAAGGATTACCCCATCTCCTTGCCATCTTTACTGCATGCTCAATCAAAATTCATTTGCTATATCTCATTGTCTTCTTCCTGCATCAAATGTTTTCTTCTACAACTTGAATAGGTTTACTTACACTCACCTAGAAGTTGTGATCATTTGTTTGAAATTTTTTTTCTCTACTATCAGGGTGGAATTTTTCAACAAGATAATTCATACCTTGTCTCTTTATCAATTTAGATATTTTGACCATTTATAGAAATAGTTTCATAGGAGAAGTCCAACTGTATATGTACTCAAACTAAATTTGACCATTTTCTTGAAAGTAACATGCCATAATAGATAGGAACTTCAACCAGTGTAATACTTTTTCTATAGGAGATATCATGACATGCTGGAAACCTAAAATTAATATTTTTAATCACACCCACTAAAGGTATTGATATTTTTTCCATATCATAACACTTTTCATAAGGATATCTACTTTGAATCCCATCTCCTTCATAACATCAATAGGCATTATATTCATAGCTATTACTAAATCCACCATGCAATATTTTACTAATTTGTTATTAATTAATAGAGTCAGATAAACAACATACATGTGTGGAGCATTTTCTTTGATATTTGTCCCAAGATAAACAATTGGTGTATGGCCACCATTAGTATAACCTTCTTTGTTAGTTTTAGACAAATTATTCAAAACTTATTTTCCATAAATTTAGGAATTTTAACTATTGCTAAAAATGGCATTAAAACTTTTTAATTGTGACAAAGAATTAGAAATGTATGAATTGTTACTTGCCAGTTGCTTAACAAGAGAAGATTGAGTTACCTGAAGGCTAGTCTATTGTTGATCCTAGGGTATCACTTTATCATTGTTCTTCTTGTGCCAAGTGGACATCTCAGTCTTCTTACTTATATTTGGGTTTATGGTTCTATTTTTTAATCTATAATTACTCCTTTCATGCTCAATTACTGCAACTGTAAACACCCTTCTTTCTGCACAGGCCATTCATCATTATCATAAAAAAATTATTAAAATTATTGCTTCTTTATTCCATTTGTGTGAATATCAGGGATATTCTTCTTGAGATGAGTCATCTATTCTCCAAAATATTTTAGATGATAATGCAATAACAATGCTGATCATCTCATGGGTGAATTTTTTCTTCCAATGTACTTCTTTCTACTAGACAATGTTATGGAATATGAGGTAGCTTACATGCTTCACACCGATGACTAGCTTCAACAAAATTATTATTCTTTTTCAAAGGATTAGAATTTTCATTGTTCTTTACTAGTCTTTCATCCTTTTAAGATGTATCATAAGGCATGTCTTAGAGTATGTATCTATTTGAATTGTACTATGATTTTTCATCCTATTAGACCTCCTTTGCTAATTATTTTTATATCTTATAGGAAGATCCTTGGTCATACCTAAAAGTTTATTAATATTATCTTTATCCTTATTTTCTTAGGATTTTTAGCATCAAATAATCTTGGGTCATTTTTTTACAAATTTACGTACATATTTTCTATCATTCTCAATTGTCATTGCAACTTTAAAAGCTGCTCGTAATGTGCTTGGTCTATGCGACCTTATCTGATAGTGAGTCTTACTTTCAAAAGTACTTAGGTAATAATTTATTAGGAATAAATCAATCTGTCTAATATTTTGAGGTATTCTATTCAAAACTTTATTAAGACTTTTATTAAATTCAAATATTTATTCATTGATATTTATATTGGTGCTAGACATGTGAGGAAATATAAGTATCAGTTTGATTCAAAAATTGGTCAACAAAGAAATCAAAATATCCTTGTCAACTAAATAGAGATTTATCAAGGATGCCTCTATAACATTCAATATGATCATTTATTAAAGGTTGTACAAATAATTTGATAAAAACATCTTCATTATGTTCTTCAAAATCTTTGATAATGTTCTCTAAATTAATTACATGTGTTTCAATTGATTGATTCTCTTCTCTAGAAAATTTAGGTATAGCAATTTTGAAATCCTTTTATATCTAGGGTTTGGAAAACCTACTATCCCAGTAAAACCAAATTGTTTATATTTCTCAATAACCATTGGAGCCCTTACTCCTTGATTTATGTGGTGATAATTTTGTCTTATTTGATTATTCACCATATAGTTTTGATTACCGGTGTGATCTTTTCTCCAATTCCCATATCACTCCTATCCCTTTGATTCTTATTTTTATTAGGGATATGACTTGTCTTTCCACTCATATTATACAAAGAGTTCTTATGTATAGTATTAAATGAGGAATTTCCATTCTTATGAGAAGTATTATATTTAGGGGACTCACCTTTTTCCTTCATCATTTTCTCTCCCATTCATTTTGGATCAATGATTTCATCCTTCTTAAGAATTTCTCTTTCCAATAATTCACTAGGAACATTCCTTAGGGATTTTGGTGCTTTGCTTGGACATAGATTTTTTTTGAGATCTTCGTTGAGATTTAGTGAGTCTTTATTAATTTCATCTTCATCATCTCCTTTATCACTAGTTTCATCGTCTACTTGATGAGTTTTAGGTTGTTCTTGATTAAAGAATGAAAATAAATTATGAAATGGATTTTCTTCTCCTTGTTCATTATTATTTTGGTCATTAGAATAGTACTCTCTTTCTCTATTAGCAAAATTCTTACATCATATAAATTACATATCAATGGTTTTTTTTGTCTTTTCCATTCCTCTTCCTAGGAGTGTATTCAAGATATTATGTTCTAGAATGATCCGATCTTCTACCCCCCATAAATTTTAGGGATACATGTCTATTACTTCTTTTTTCTTTAACTACTAATGGCTGATCACTCATGAACACATATGTTCACAAATTCAAAATAGAGTCACCACCTCTTCTTAGAGAATCAATCACTAGATCATTTGGGCTCTCCCCTCTAGTAGAGTGTGAAATCACTATTGCAGATTTTAAGAAAGATACTCCTCAGTGGGAAAGTGCATTCTCAAGGAGAAATCTGATTTGGATAGTTTGAATGTATATAAATAATCAGATAAAATAAAGTATGGATGAAAATGGATAAGATATAGAATATCACCTTTCACAAAATTATGCTTTTCATGGGAAGGAACAAAAGACTAATCCTTTTCCATTGGGAGAATAGTCACTTATAATATTTACTACAAATGTAAAATCATTTGAAGACATGCATGCTACCATCAATTGCTAGATGAAGAGCTTAGAGTTGAATGGAACCCCAGTAAATTGAATTTAATTCCAAAAGATGAAGACCAATCACACAAAATATTCACATGCACATGAGTTTTTGGTTACTTAGGGCTTGCCACAATTTCAATCTATCAACAATAAAATATTTCCAAAAGGATAAGTTATACACAACAATATTGATGATCAATTCTCAGTCTTTGGAGTAGAAAGAAGGGTACTTTTATTAATTACAAAAAAAAGTACAATTGGGTTGTGACTAGTTGCAATGTCTATCCTATACTACATATATTATTTATCTATATCATTTTGTTAGAATTTATTGATACTGTATCCTATATCTTCTATGGTCCCTGTACCCATTCTTATAGTAAATGAAAGAGTGAAAAAAGATTCAAACCTTTACAAAAGAAGCTAACTAATAACTAATTGAAAACATTCACCAAATTTTACAATAAAGATTCTTAGAAAATTTTAAATAAAGCTCTAATTCTTGCATCATGTTGAGAATTTTATCAAAATGTCAATTTCTCTAAAGACTTTGGAACTTGCCAAGAATGTCTTGAATTTCATCCCTATCTTCCTCAAGCTCCAATTCATGGATATCACTAGCATAACTTGCATAACTTGCCCATAACTCCTCGAAAAATGCATACATGCTATTCAAAATGTCCAATTGGTCTTCCTCCACTCGAGCTAAATCTAGATGCATGACCGAAATTGGATCTTTTAGTTCATTGAAAGCTTCAATTAGTTATGCCATGATGAAATATCCTATAAAATCTACACATAGAAAATGTTGGTCTTAGAATGATTTTGACATTTCAGTGTCAACACACTTAACCACTTTTTATATTGAAGCCGAGTACACTATGTATGTCGAGCTATAGTATGTGCCAAGCCAGAATTCTAACAGGTGCCAAGGGACTTCAAGTGCCAAGCATTATACAGGTGCCAAGTGATAAATAGGTGTCGAGTCATAGTTGATGCCGAGCAAGTCACAATGCTTCATATGTCAAGTGAGCTAGAGTCATACATGTGTCGAGCAAGATAGAATGCAATAGGTGCCCAACAAAGTAGGATAGTATACATTCCAAGCACCAGTATTCCAGTATGTGCCGAGTAACACAAAATCAACATATGAGTTTGTGCCCTCACAAACTCAGATGTAAACCATTTTTGGAGCTGACATAGAAGGATTTCGAAGGATAACATGGATAAGGATGAATCTTTTATATTTCCTATGCAAACAACATGCATCCAACCAAAAAAATGGAAAAGGCATGCAACAAATGAGAAAAATGCAAGGAATGAGTGAGAATTCAAGATTCAATATGGGATCATAGATCCATACCTGACCCTAAGTCTACGAAGTCTTTATAAAAGGGTTTAGACCCCATGATTTTGTGTTGTTGAATAGAAGTTAAGGAAGTTGCTAAGCAGATAGAAAAATTGTAGAATAGGGCAAACAACAAGGGCATCACTAACTTAGTGAATTGAGCAACAATTACACATCTAGTTGATCAAAAAAAAGGAAGGGACACAAACAGATATCAGGTCAAGTAAAGATCACATCAGAGTGAGTAGATCAAGTGCTTGAAATTAGCAATTGAAGATTGTAAGCAATCAGGTCAAAAGATTTTTAATACTTTCTAGCCATTTTATTAGATAGTGAAAACCTTATGATGATAGGTTAGCTTAACAACTATTTTGTAGATCCTTTGAAGAGGTGACTAAATCCTTTAATAGGGTGACACTTCATGTAACATGTTTGTAAATCCTTTAACTAGGTCACTATTGACATAGTGTAAAGCCTTTAACAGGGTAGGCCTTTAACAGGGTAGACCATTAGAAGTGGTCAAACAATTATTGCTGCAGTGATTTTTGTGGGTATCATCCCCACCCTAGATTTACCTTCTTATTCCTAGAGGGTTTTTGGGTTACCAAATTTGGTGTTATGTGTGTTGATGTATATGTTTACTTTATGTTTATTTAATATGTTTACATGCATTTAGTTTACTTTTAGTTATTTATTTTAAAGCATTTGAAAATGTTAAAGTGTGGTACTTTTGATTCATGCCCCCTCTCAGAAGTACTCTTCCCACTTGAATATTCTAACAATTAGTATCAGATCAAAGGTTCTCACAAGGAGAAGTATAATAGCTTAGAGAAAAGATATGAAGATGGAAGTCTTCAAACTCGGGAAGATCATAGACAATTAGGTGATTGATGTGCACCTCACTCTACACAAATTGGTGGAAGCTAGAGAGGAATTGAGAAAGTCCTTGAAAATAAGGAAGGATATAGCCATAGCTGAAAATGACATAAACTACAAGGATATTGATACCACACAAGTGTTTTCCAATGGATATTCCAAGGAATTTGATGCAACAATAGCTAAATTAATGGAGAAAAATAGAGCACAAGCTGAAGAAATAAGAATACTTAAGCTTGAACAAGATTACAAGCCATAATGCTTTGTGAAGTGACTGCACAAAAGAAGAAAGCTATTGAAGACAAGGCCATGAGAGAAGATGAAAAGATAAATCTTATGAGTAGACTGGAGGAGAAGACAATTGAGTTTGAAAGAATCTCAAACATGCAGCTTGACACCTTAAGCCAGATGATGAATGCTCATCATGAACTAAATATGAAGGACGTTGAGATCACTACATTGAAAATACAAAATGAGAAATTGCAGAATGAACTAAAAAGAGAGAAGTAGATAGAAGAAAGCTTCAACAAACCTAATGAGGCTATCAAGTACTTTGAGCAACTACTAAAATCACCAAGGGCTAGTAATGATACTTTAGGACTTGGTTACATTAGCACTAAACAAGGAGAATCATCCAAGATTGCAGAAGAAAGGAGTAACAAAGGTAAGAATATTAAACCTACTTGCCATTTTTGTGGTAAAAAGGGACATTCCTCTAATGTACGTAGGAGAAAGAATGGTCATTAGCATGTTAAGCCTAAAAATGAAAGCTTTTGTCACAAGTGCAAAAAGCAAGGACATCAAGTACATGAATGTAGAATCAAGACCATAAAGACACCAATATTTGAGGGTCACTGCTACAACTGTAAAAAGTATGGACATAGAGCATTTGAATGAAGATCAAAGCCTATATGGAAACCTAATCAACCTAAAAAGGGAAAAAACCATGGTCATCACTACAATTGGGATTAAAATACTAGGTATAGCTCTCACTACTATTAGGAATATGGACACATTCCTAAAAATTGCATAAGGATACATTTTAGAGGAAATTACAACAGATGGTTAAGTCAAAGCACATGTTTTAGTTGCTTGAAGATTGGTCATATTAGCAGGAATTGTCCAACAAAGTCAAAAGCACCTAAGATAGAAGTCAACAAAGGAAAAGAGAAGGTTGAGTTGAACAAATAAGAGGGCAAATGAACAAGACTTGGAAGAAGAAAGATGAGTGCAACACATCAAATGGAGGGATCACTTCACCCAAGAGGTCAAGTGATCACATGTCATCCAACTAAGCAAGACTAGGTGTATGAGATTGATATACAAAGTTATATCATAGATCAGTCCCAAGAGAAAGAAGTACTACAAAAGAGAAATCAGCATGAGCAAAGATGCCCAGTCAAATATTGCCGAACTATCGTCAAATGCTGAGTAAAGCTCCAATGGATGCTGAGTAGCTAACAATGACTGAGTTGATAGTTGATGTCGAGTGAAGTGAAAATCTAGTGGAAGCCAAGTAAATGGAGTACAATGGGAGTTGAGTCATGTTGAAACCTTTAAGTGCCTAGTTTATAGCTGTATGCACTAAGCTTTTAATGCTAGGTTTTGAAAGGTATAAGGTAAAATTTTAATCATTTTTACACCATTCAAACACAAAGAAAAGATGAGAAAAGAACAAGAGTGATCATACAACAACCTTGAATCCATTTGCATCGATTTCAATAGCGATTCAACATACATTTTGACAATCTAAGGTATTTAACAAGTGCCGAGCTATGTAGTGCTAAAGTTTTTAATACATTAAAATCCTAGTTTGGTATAATGGCTTCTAGTTCAAGAAACCCCAAAGGAAAGGAAGGTTATGAGGTCCAGCTAGTTAGTAATGAGGTAAAACAACCCAAGTTTAGGCCAATCCTTGAAGTCACCTACATAAATGATCTAGCTGGCACATTATCCATTATCCCACCAAAAGTTGTCATGGTACAAGTTGTGAGGAAGTGTTATAACTACAAGATAAGAGTAGTAGGTGATTTAGATATATTCCAAGCCTATGACAAACTATGTGAAAACAAAATTCTGAAGGATAAATTCTATGTCATTGAGGAAAAGGGTTTGACCAATGCCCTAGTTCATCCTATAGGTTTCAAAATAGAATGGATATGGATATTTTTAAGTAGAATTTACAATGGATGTTTATGGTTGGAAATAGGACCAATAAAGATTACCAAAAGGATAGTACATAGGGTTACATGTTTCACCAACCCTAGATTGGACTAAGACCCTATGGAGTGATTCCAAAGGGATCATTGAAAGGAATACAAGAGCCAAATGGAATAAGAGGGGTATGACTATTGACACTGTAATTGATCCTCTTCTAGATTTTGTAGTGAGAGTGATTTCTCAAAAATTCTACCAATCCAACAAATCAAATAGTGTGCCATGTATAACTATTGATGTAGCCTATAAACTAGTGAAGAAAGATCATACATATGATTTGGCATAACTAATGTTGCAAAAAATAAATGAAAACCTAGGAGCAATAGGGAGATCAAAAGGTGCTCAATACAAGTTTGGTTAAGTTCTTATGTCAATATTCTTTTATGTTATGGAAGAGTTTCCTTCTATTGGAAAGGTGAATTGAAACCCAAGCAAAACTGCAATCACACAAATCAATGAGTTCATTGATCAGATGGGTGATAATTTTGAAGCCCAAATGATAAGTTATTTCGAGGACTTTAAGAAATCCATGAAACAAAGGGTAAGAATACCAGTTTCCCTAGTGGAAAAACAAATCAATGTTATATGTTTTTTGGTTGACATTGACAACACCTATATCCAAGCAGTAATTCCAAGAGTAAGATGGCTAAGGCCATTGGGTTATGAACTCAATATAGATGAAGTCTTAGCAACAATCACAATATTTCTTGCAAAAGAGATAGATAAGGAGGCTCCTCATTTTGACACATATGATATTGTTAAATACAAAGTTGAAATAGAATTGAAGACATCCTTTGTTATTAAGAAGAAAGATAAATTAGTAAAGAAGATAAAGAAGAAATTTGGTGCAAATATTGAAGGAGAAGTAGGTGTTGAAGAAGAAGAAGAAGAAGAAGGAGAGAGTGAAGAAGAAGAAGAGCAAGGGCAAGGCCCAATGCTATTGGATACAATTATTCAATTATGTGTTGTCTTTGATGTTACACAAATTTCATATCAGTTATTAGTCAGAGTCTACTGAGCTTAGGTTGTCAACAAGGAAAAAGACAATTTCTACCGAGCTCACAAGGTCAGCAAAGGAAAGTTAGTTCTTACCGAGTTCACTCGATCTCCAAAGGATTTTCTAGAGTTCATAGTGTTTATCGAGCTTCACTTGGTCAATACTGAAAATTATATTTGGAGCAGTATTTATTAAGCAGGGTCGGCCAATGAAGGATTTCATTATTTTGGGAAATAAAGTTTATTTGTTTCATGTAATGTTTGTAGCCGACTGATGTATTGTTTATTGGTAAATGTAACTTGTAATTGAGGTGACTTGACAATTTTTAATGTATAACTAAAAGGTCAAGCTGTGAATTCTAAAGTATGGATGAATGGATGTATGAATGAGCTAGTATGCAAGTGAGTTGATTGTGAAGAGGAAGTGTGAGCAAATTTTGAAGAAGGATTAGATATCCTTGAGGAGTAGTAGAGTTGTATTCAATCAGTGAGGATCTATTGAAGTAGAGCAAAGATCTATATCAACAAAGTTCAGTTGCATCTCATTCAGGACACTTATTGTTACTTTCTCACCATTGTAGCAGTAATTCCTAAATCTCTTAATAGAGTTGGTTTAACAGCCATTTTGTAAATCCTCTAACAAGGTGGATAGCTCTAATGAATTGTTCTAAATTTTTCTAGCAAGGCCACTCCTAATAGGGTGATTAAATCCTCTAACAAGGTCACACCTAGCAGTGTGTTTTGTAACCTTTAACAGGGTTGGCTCCTAATAGGGCTCACTTTAGAAGAGTGAAAATTGGTAGCTAGTTACTTGGTGGTTTTTTCCATATTTGGTTTCCACATTAAATTTGGTGTCTCTTGTGTTCATGTTATTTTTTTTTGCATGCATATTTATAATTGTGAATACTTAAAGATTAGTAACAAGTTAATATACTAAGTTACAATTTTTTTTTGTGTGGCTACTAAGTGACAACAACAATTAAGTTTTCAGGCATCTAAGGGATCTGTGGATTTGTTTTTGTGGTAACTGATTCACCCCCCTCTCAATTACATCATATATATTTCAAAAAATTGGTATCAGAGCTTTTGGTGCTTGTAGGAAAGATTTCAAGGATCTAAGCTAAATATCAGGATATCTTACAAGAGGGAAAGTCCAATGCTTAATAGGGATAACTTTTCGGAATGGCAAGGTCTCATGAGACTCCATCTAGCTTCTATTGGAGACACATGATTGAAATATCTAGATGAAGCATATGTAACTCTTTCTGGTACATTATCTGCGAATGAAATTGTTCAGAAGAAGACTCAAAACACCATGATGATAGACATTGCATCTGCCCTTAGCTATGAAGAATTTGATGATGTCAAGGACTAAAGAACTACCTTTGAAGTGTGGAAAAAACTAAAAGATATCTATGGAGGAGATGATAATGTGAGAAGATCCAATGCAGAAAGTTGAAGAAGACAATTTGATCAAATGAGGATGAGAGAGGATGAAAACATTGCAAAATATGTTGAAAGAGTCAAAGCAAGTGTTAGTGCAATCAAAGCTTCTAGAGGAGATATCAAGGAAGAAATAATTATAAGTAAAGTTTGTAGAACATTACTTCCCATTTATGCAATTAGAGTTTCTACAATTCAAGAAAAAAGATGTGAAGAAAATCATAAGATAAATCTAGAGGCTATAGTTGGAAGATTAACTGCATTTGAGCTAGATAACTATGATAATTATGTTTTAGCTACCAAGAACATTGAATCAACTTTTGAAACCAAGCTTTAACTTAAGGATAAAGGCAAGAATATAAAGGATTCTTAGTTAGAAAGTGAAGAAGAATTAGAATAGAGTTCTGATAGTGATCTTGAGGTGGTTGAAGCTCTACTAGCAAGGAAATACTCAAGAGGCAGAGGGAAATACAAAGGTAAGATTCCTCTAATTTATTTTTCATGTGAGAAAATTGGACATATTGTTGCTAGGTGCCCAAATAAGTAGAACAAGGATGAGAAGAAAGGTCACAAGTGCAATGACAAGAAAGACTTCAAATCATTCAAGGAAAAAGGTAAGAAAACATGTTTCATGGCTAAGGATTCTAATGATGAAGAAGAAGATGAAATTGTGTACATTTCTGTGAAAGACGAGTCTAACAATGATGAAGAAATGGCACTTATATCTCATGTGAGAAAAAATGATACATGGATTATAGATAGTGGTTGCTCTCATCATATGACTGGTGATAAAATAAAATTTGAACATTTTGAAGACTGATGAAGGTAGTGTGAGGTTTGGTAATAATGAACCTTGTTGCATAAAAGGAAGATGAAGAATCTCACTAACCAAAGAGCTTGTATGTGATAATTCATATTGGGTAGAAGGATTAAAACACAATCTATTGAGTGTGGTACAACTACTCAATAATGGATTCAAAGTGGAATTCATGCATGGAAAAGCAAGACTATTGGATGACAAAGGAAAGCTGATTGGATCAAGCACACAGACAAAAGGTAACTTGTTCTATCTAGAACTTGGTGAATGTTCATGATTTATTGCTCAAGTTGAAGAAAGTTGGTTATGGCATAGAAGGTTGTGTCATGTGAACTTTGATAATTTGGTGAAAATAAGTAAATTTAGGAAAGTAAGAGGCATTCATAATATAAAAAAACCTGAGGTTGGTCTATGCAAGAATTGTCAGATTGGTAAGATGGGAAAAATTAGCTTTAAAAGTAAGAAATATTAGTCTAAAGAAGCTTTAGAAATTGTGCATACTGATTTGTGTGTACCTATTGGAATTGAAAGCTATACTGGAGAAAAGTTTTTCATTCTTTTTGTTGATAATTACTTAAGAATGATGAGTGTCATGCACCTGAGAGAGAAATTAGAAGCATTTGAGAAGTTCAAATGGTATTTGGCCAAAGTAGAGAAGGAAATAGGGAAAAGACTAAAATTCTTAAGGTTAGATAGAGGTGGTGAATTCATTTCACATGAGTTCATTTTCTTTTGCATTGAAAGAGGGATCAAAAGATAGGTATTAGCTCCTAAAACTCCCAATAAAAATGGAATAGCTAAAAGGAGGAACAAATCTATCATGGACTATGCAAGAACCTTAATGATTGAAAAGAACATTGCTATCAGATATTGGAAGGAAGCTATCAACACTACATTTCATACCTTGAACTGAGTACATTTGAAGAAAGATTCATTCAAAACCCCCTATGAGTTATGGTATGGCTATAAACCTAATGTAAGTTACTTAAAAGTATTTGGAAGCAAATGTTACATTTTGAAAGAATCTAGAAAAGGTAAATTTGATGTGAAGGGTGATGAAGGAATATTTTTGGGATATTCTTGCAAAAGTAAAGCATATAGATGTTTGAACTTGTCTACTCACAAAGTCATAGAAAGTGCACATGTGAAAGTTGATGAGTTTGTAGAAAGAACTGAAGAAGAAAGCAAAAGGGAGCCAAAAGATTATAGGATATTTTTTTTCATTGAACCTAATATAGTGCCAGATACACCTATCAATCAGGAAACTTCTACTCCCGAGTCTTTAGTAACAGAGCTATAGGGAGTTCAAACTGAGCTATAGGAACCCGAGTCACATTATGATGCTACCAAGCCAATGCATATTGAGTTTGAAGGACCCAAGCAATAGAAAAAATAGCTAGAACCTGAAGTTGAAATGCAAGAGGATGAGAATGCAAAGCATTTAAAAGGCAAAGAACCTTTATTAGCTAAGTATGTCAGGAAACATCATGCACCAGATCAGATCATTGGAGACAAATCTAAAGGTACTATGACAAGAAGTAAATAGAAAGGTACTTGTTTACTTGCTGATTTTGAACCTAGAAGTGTCAAAGATGCATTAGAAAATGAACGTTGGATTGAGGCTATGAATGAAGAGATAGAGCAGATAGAGAAAAAAAAAACATGGACTCTTGTACCTAGGCCTAAAGATAAAAATGTGATTGGAACTAAGTGGGTATTCATAAATAAGTTGAATTAAGATGGTAAGGTGTCAAAGAAAAAAGCTAGACTGGTATGTAAAGGATATTCTCAAGAAGAAGGAATAGACTATGGAGAGATAGTTGCTTCTGTTACAAGATTGGAAGGTGTCAGGACCTTACTTGCATATGCTATATATAAAGGATTTAAAGTTTATTAGATGGATGTCAAGTCAACATTTCTCAATGGTATACTAGATGAGGAAGTTTACATTGAGCAGACTGAAGGTTTTGTTGATCTAGACAAGAAGGACATAGTTTGAAAATTATACAAAGCATTGTATGGTCTAAAACAAGCCCTTAGAGCATGGTATGAAAGATTGCACAACTATCTTATTCAGATTGGTTTTTAGAGAACTAATGATAATAGTAGCTTGTATATCAAGGAAGGACCACATGATAAGATTGTTTTGGCAGAAATATTTGTAGATGATACTTTGTTTACAGGAAATGATGATCTATACAAAGAATTTTTAGAACAAATGAACAAGGAATTTGAGATGTCGATGTTTGGTGAAATCAAATTCTTTGTTGGTCTTCAAATTCAGTAGAGTAAGAATACCATCTACATCACTCAATCTAAATATATCAAGGAGATACTGCATTTTTTTGGCCTGGAAGACTGCAAACTAGTTGGGACTCCTAATCAAAGGACATAGATTAGGCATTATATAGATCTATGATTGAAAAGTTCCAGTATGTAGTGCATACAAGGCCAAATATTGCCCTTGTAGTTGGTATTGTAGCAATATTTTCAGCAAAACCAAGAGAAAATCACATAATGGCAATCAAAACTATCATGAGATATTTGAAAGCAACTAAAGATTATGGATTATGGTACAAATTTGGAGGTAATCTGAATTTTAAAGTGTTTACTAATGCAAATTGGGCAGGAAACGTTGATGATAGAAAAAGTACAAGTGGAGGAGCTTTCTTTCTTAGAAAGAGGTTGGTTTCTTGGACAAGTAAAAAGAAAAATTGCACATCCCAATGCACAGCTGAAGTAGAGTATGTTGCAGCAGCAATAAACTGTTCTAATATTGTTTGGTTCAAACAATTGTTGGAAGGCATGGATGAGGAAATCAAAGAACCTATTGTTATAAACTATCACTTTATCAAAGAATTGGTGTAAGATAAGGAGATTAGATTGGAATATGTTCAGACAAAGGAATAAATTGCTAACATATTCACAAAGCCTTTATGTAAGGATGCATTTTTGTATCTAAGAGGTAAGTTAGGAGTCATTCCCCTATGTAAAGCTCACTAAAATAAAGTTTTAGTGATGCATCAATAGGTATCAATTTGAAGATCTTTCAGTTGATGTAGAATAATCATGGAAATTTTGCATATGAATCAATACATAAGGTATATTGCTATTCATTTGGTTTGTGTTGTCTTTGGCATGTGTTGTCAAAGAGGGAGAGTATAGTATCATATCTTTCTAAAATTTGAATTCATTTGTGAAGAGTTTGATGATTGTAAAGAAGCTATGTAATTCCTTCACATAGGGAGATTATTGTACTTGAGGAGTTTGAGGAATGAAATGTAAGAGGGAGAAACATTCTGTTAGAAAAAGACTTGTTTTCAAATTTTATTTTGCTATGATATGTTGTGTTGCCATCAATGCTAAAGAGGGAGATTGTTGGATACAATTATTCAATTTTGTGTTGTCTTTGATGTTACACAAATGTCATATCAGTTATCAATCAGAGTATATTGAGTTCAGTTGGTCAGCAAGGAAAAAGATAGTTTCTACCGAGCTCACAAGGTCAGAAAAGGAAAGTTAGTTCTTACCAAGTTCACTTGGTCTCCAAAGGATTTTGTAGAGTTTGCAATGTTTATTGAGCTTCACTTGGTCAATGTTGGAAATCATTTTTGGAGTAGTATTTATTGAGCAAGGTCAGCCAATGAAGGATTTCATTGTTTTGGGAAATAAAGTTAATTTTTTTCATGTAATGTTTGCAACTAACTAATGTATTTTTTATTGGTAAATGTAACTTGTAATTGAGCCAACTTGACAATTTTTAATGTATACATAAAAGGTCAAATTGTGAATTCTAAAGTATGGATGAATGGATGCATGAATCAGCCAGTATGCAAGTGAGTTGATTGTTAAGAGAAAGTGTGAGAAAATTTTGAAGAAGGATCAGATATCCTTGAGGAGTAGCAGAGTTGTATTTGATCAGTAAGGATCTATTGAAGCAGAGTAGAGATCTGTATCAACAAAGTTCAGTTGCATCTCATTCACATCACTTATTATTACTTTTTGACCATTGTAGTGGCAATTCCTAAATCTCTTAACAGAGTTGGTCTAACAACTATTTTTTAAATTCTCTAACAAGGTGGATACTTCTACTAAATTATTCTAAAGTCCTCTAGCAAGGCCACTCCTAATAGGGTGATTAAATCCTCTAACAAGGTCACACCTAATAGTGTGTTTTGTAACCTTAAATAGGGTTGAAAGAGTGAAAATTGGTAGCTAGTTACCTGGTGGTTTTTCCCATATTGGGTTTTTATGTTAAATCTAGTGTCTCTTGTGTTCATGTTATTTTCTTTTGCATGCATGTTTATATTTGTGAATTCTTAAAGATTAGTAATGATTTAATCTATCAAGTTACAACACTTTTCTGTGTGGCTACCGAGTGACAACAGTAATTAAGTTTTAAGTCACCTAAGGGATTTGTGGATTTATTTTTGTGGTAACTGATTCACCCCCCTCTTAGTTACTCCATCTATATTTCCAACAAATAGAATTGACACAAGGCTTAGGAGAAGACAAAAGAAGCCAAGGAAGCACCTACATGAGCTAAGAAAAAGAAAAGAAAGGATAAAATTCAGCCTCTAGCTCAACCCAAATCCAAGAAGGTAACTAAGCTTACAAAAGCCAAGCTAGCACAAGTAACAAGAGCTAGCACAAGGGCATCCACACAAAAGGCCAAAGAGGCAACAAAAGAGAAGAAGAAGGATGTTGAACAACTTGATGAAATGCCAAAGAAAAGAACAAAGTATGTGGCACAACCAAATACTAATGATAAAGAAAGAACAAAATCATAGGATATCAACCAATTCAGAGTGGTAAGCCATCCTCCCAAATCTACTATAGACAAAATCTGTGAAAATGTTAGGAATGCGGATTTGAATGACTTGAAAAATATTGATTTCAATAAGCTAAGTAGAGAAGAGCAGAATAAAATAGAGGAATCTATGTATGCCATGATGGTTGGATTCAAAAACACACCTATAGAACTAGACAATACCATGCTTAGAGAGCTATATGAGATAATTGAAAACAAATGGCATTATTGTTTGAAAATGGAAAAGGAGATCAAAGAATCTACCTTAGCACAAGTGAAACCTAACTTGACAAGAGGTCAAATAACAAAGGCTAATAAGACACATGGTGGCAAATTTGCACCTAAATATATTCTACAAAATAAGATTGAGGATGTAGTAGATAAATCCACACAATTGTGGAAAACAATTTACAAGATAACTAATGACAAGGAAAGGGAAGCAAATAAGGCAAAGACCAATGCCAAAGAAAAGATAGAGGAAAAGAAAGAGGTAGTAATAGCAAAAGAAGATGAGGAAAAGAAAGGAGAAGAAGAGAAGGAAGAAGGAGAAGATAAGGAAAAAGGTGAGGAGGAAGAAACACAAAAAGGAGAAGATATGGCAATAGCTAAACATTAGCAAGAAGAGGAATAGAGTGTGCAAGACACACAAATGCCACCTCCTAGCCTTCCTCATGTAACCATCACACCTACAAACATAATAACTATCAAGGATGTTCTTTACAATTCAGCTCAGAACATCAATCCCCTAACTATAGAGGATCTCTCCAAGATCCTTCACAATTCCACTCTACAGGCATAGTTATACATAGACCCTATATTGGTGAGTGTAGATGAGCTACAAAAGGTAGTAGCAGAACCACAAAGAGAAAATGTGAAACCAAAGGAACTACCTAAATCACGTATACATCTACTTACACTAAAGTTTTAATGCTTCCACCACCTATAGTAGCAGGGAACACCACATAGAAGCCGAATGCAGAAAAAGATAAATCTAATGAGAAGGGGGATACATCAAAAGAAAAGGAGTAGGCTGCTATACAAACATTGGTAGAACTACCAAAGAAAGGCATTCCTATAAAAACCCTTCAAAAGCCAAGCACTGAAGCCATTCCTTTGCATATCTCCACACTAGGCTCAAGCTCAACCAAGGTGGCCAGGGTACCTCACTATGGAGACCCTGAGTTAGATGAAGATAATGTAATACTTTCTTATGACTCCAAAACTATCACAATGGAGAAAATCATTGAAATGCAAGATGCCTTAAATAGAAGAAAAATGCAAGAAATACTCAGAAAAGAGTATAAGAATAAGCAAGCACTACATGAGATTAAGGACATCTCTATTGATGCCTTCAGCTTGCAGTCACTACACGAGTCAAAGCCCATAATAGAACAACTATATAATATAATTGACTAGGTGACTAGTGAAGACTAGGATACAAATGTTAAACTTATGGAGTGGTTTTAGAGGAAATTTTAGGGGAAGTTGAATGAGAAAATATGAAGTGGAATAACACTTGAACAGGTTGAATTGGCCAAGAAAATTGACAAGGTCAAAACTATACTTGAGAACATTTTCTCATTGTATAAAAAACTCTGTGATTTTTCCAACTTCACACAAGAAACAAGTCAAAGGATATTGAGCTTGGAGAGAAATTTGAAGATTTCTAGCATGCAATTGCCTAGGGATCCAGCTCAAAGTGAGAAGCATTTTGCCCAATCACTTCATACTCAAAGAGAGTTAGCTGCACTAACTAGTGAAGAGGCCAATATAAAGGCCAAACTAATGTAGATTCTATCCTCCATAACCCCACATTTAGAGGTCCTTCACAAAGAACAAGTCTATGCAAAAATTGTCTTAAAGAAAGATCCAAATCTTTCTACATTAGATGGACTTGTACATCTTGCTACATAGATTACCATCTAGAACAAGTCAATAGAAATTGCTTTGGAGAATTGGGATGCAACTCTAAAAATGATAATGGAGGTAAACAACACATTTTTGGTGAAATACAATATTACTCCTTAGAAACCTTTGACATAAGTGTCAAAAAAGGGGGAGAAATAATAAAAGGAGATAGGGAAGAGACAAAAATAAGGACGATATGGCTAAGCCAAATAATAGAATACTAAGTTTTGATTACATTTTATTCATTCTTTTGGAGAATAAAAGAAAGAATTGTAGATAGCCAAAAAAAGGGAGATAAGTCATAATGTGTATGGGGGAGAAATAATGTTTTGAGGGAGATATGAAGAAAAGATAGAAATTAGTACACAGGTACAAATTATAGAAACAGGGCAAAGGTAAAGAGTATTAGATACATCAATACAAGAACTTTGCTTGCAAGAATGTCAAGGCACAATTAGCTTAGGGGGAGTTATAAGGTATTGTGAAAAATTTTTGAATTTTTTTTCAAATTTTGTGGGTAAGGTACTCATAAGGATAGATGAATAATGTTTAGTTAAGTTTTTTTGACACTCATGTCAAAGGGGAGGATTGTTGGTCTTAGAATGATTTTGACATTTGAGTATCAACACACTTAACAAATTTTTATATTGAAGCTGAGCCCACTATGTATGTCAAGCTAGAATTCCAACAGGTGCCAAGTGACTTCAGGTGCCAAGCATTATATAGTTGCCAAGTGATATATAGGTGCCAAGTCACAATTGATGCCAAGCAAGTCAAAATGCTTCATATGTTGAGTGAGCTAGAGTCATACATGTGCCGAGTAAGACAAAATGCAATAGGTGCCGAGCAAAGTAGGATAGTATATGTGTCAAGCACCAGTATTCCAATATGTGTCAAGTAACATAGAATCAACATATGATTTTGTGCCCTCACAAACTTAGATGTAAACCATTTTTGGAGCTGAAATAAAAAGATTTCGAAAGATAACAAGGATAAGGATGAATATTTTATATTTCCTATGCAAATAGCATGCAACCAACCAAAAAAATGGAGAAGGCATGCAACCAATGAGAAAAATGCAAGGAATGAGCGAGAATTCAAGATTCAATATGGATTGTAGATCCATACCTAACCCTAAGTCTACAAAGTCTTTATAAAAGGGTTTAGACCCAACGATTTTATGTTGTTGAATAGAAGTTAAGGAAGTTGCTAAGCAAATAAAAAAATTGCAGAATAGGGAAAACAATAGGGGCATCACTAACTTAGTGAATTGAGTAGCAATTACACATCTAGTTGATCAAAATAAAGGAAGAGACACAAATAGATATTAGGTCAAGTAAAGATCACATCAGAGTGAGAAAATCAAGTGCCTGAAATCAGCAATTGAAGATTGTAAGCAATTAGGTCAAAAGATTTCTAATACTTTCTAGCCATTGTATTAGATAGTGAAAACCCTATGATGTTAGGTTAGCTTAAAATCTATTTTGTAGATCCTTTGAAGAGGTGACTAAAACCTTTAACAGTGTGACACTTCATATAAAGTGTTTGTAAATCCTTTAACTAGGTCACTATTGACATAGTGTAAAGCCTTTAATAGGGTAGTCCATTCATAGGGCAAACCATTAGGAGTGGTCAAACAATTATTGCTGTAGTGATTTTTTTGGGTATCATCCCCACCCTAGATTTACTTTCTTAATTCTGGAGGGTTTCTGTGTTACCAAATTTGGTGTTATGTGTGTTGATACATGCATTTACTTTATGTTTATTTAATATGTTTACATGCATGTAGTTTACTTTCAATTAATTGTTTTAAAGAATTTGAAAAGGTTAAAGTGTGGTACTTGTAATTCACACCCCTTTGCAAAAGTACTCTTCCCACTTGAATATTCCAACAGAAAAAAAAAAAAAATGCACTACAACAATAACTTTGGTGAATGAACTCAAAATGTCATTTTAATAATGATTAGGAGATATATTAAATTTGAACAACTATCCACACATGCAGTAATAAAGAATTTTTCACATCTTATTTAGTGAAAATTTAAGACATATGAAATACAATTAGCTATATTTTTTCATGTTTATCCTATCATGAGACTAAATAAATAATTATGTGTTTTCCTTTTAAACATCAATTTTCATTATTACAATTCTAAATAATTCTCCCTCATCTAAAGTCACAAAATTCATATGATACATTTTCAAAATTCAAAAAACTGCAAAATTAGGATGCCAATATATTTATAATCCATAAAATCTTGAAATTGTACCAGTGAGATTATGCTTAATGTGAAAATTTGAAATGAAATCGTTGACATTTGATGCTTAGAAAAATTATGAAAATGAACAAGCTTGATTACATTGCTTTTGAAATTACAAAATTAGAACCTCTACCTTACAACTCCTTCGATATGTCAAAATTTTAGATTTTATCTATTTTGCAAATTTATTTTATCCAAAATAGTAAAAAAATTTTAAATCACAATTCTCCCTATTTCAAGGCTCTAAAAATAAGAAGTGAATAATTTTGAATAACAAATTTTTAAAGGTCCCATTAGTGGCTCTTTTTGGGGATGCATATTTCATAAGGACATGACGAGAATCCAACTATCTCGAAAAAAACAAGAAACAAAGAAAATAAGTAAAATCAGCCATATTCTAATAATATACAAGAAATAACATGTTTCATTAAAAGAGAAAACATTTAAGGAATTGGGCATCAATAGGAAAATCTTGTGTATTCACATCAGCATCTAATAAGAAGAATGAATGGTCCCCTACTTGTTCAGATATTATAAAAGGTCCAAACCATATAGCATCAGATTAGCCACATTTTCCTTTGTCTTGAGCCTTAATATTCCATTTTACACCCCATCACCAATATTAAATGTTCTATCCATTGATTTTTTATCATGATGATACTTAACCCTTTTTTGCCTTTCAATGTTGTGGTCCAATGTTGTTATCTAAATCTCATCTAATTCTACTAATGTGTTAATATATTGTAGGAGAATCTTAGGTGTAAGAGAAATCTTGAATAAAAAAAAAATATTTCCTTTCAATTGTTTTAATAAGGGTTTTCTAAATGCAAATTTGTTGTCTATGGAGGCTTGATACTTAGTAAGTCAGTCATACAAACTCAAAACATTCTAATTTTAGAGGTGAAGGTCATTTTAGTTATATCAATTTGTTAGTGGAGTTTCATGGCCAAATTATATGTATTATTGATGTTATTATAGATTTTTAGTGTATAATTTTGGTATAAAAACCTAAAGCTTAGTTTTGAAGGCCTTAGAAGCCCTAGATGAGGCCCAAAACTCAAAGGATAAGCTCTTGCACATAGCTAGGTCTATAGATCAGGAGTTGGGATTTTTGAAAAGTGGTTATAATAGCCAATTAGAGAAAGGGTTTGAGAGTTATGGTCTTTTGAAGTTGGGCTACCCAAAATTTCTAAAATTAATGTCAGAAGTGTATTTGGCCAACTCGATATGTATTGTTATGGTCTTTCAACCCTACATATTAAGTTTGATTCTCTAGAACCTTCCTAGGTGGCATAAAATTATCTATTTAAGAAAGGCCCAAATAATGTCTAGGATAACTCTTGGTGATAGTTCATAGCTTTGTCTTGCATATTACTATAATGAAGGCGCCCAAGTGGGTTAGCATATTATAATTCTAAATTCTACAATTCTTCATTTGCAATGATAATAAGGAGCCCATATTTTGTTCTCACATATTGTGTTATTTCTTTGTTTCTTTTAAGTGTTTATTGTATTAAGGGGATCACCCTTTATCAAGTAGTATCAGATTTGGAGTTCCTGAGTTTGTGGATAGATTATCAAGTGTGAGGTAGTTCACACTAGGATCATGGTTTAGGTTGTGCATGTAGATAGATCATTGATTGTGAGGTAGTTTTCACTAGGGTTTCAATAGAAGTGCAAAAATGCCTCCACAAAGAGATCATTGTTGAAGAGTTGAAGGTGTTGCACCTAAGGGTTTTAGAACCCTCTAGAGGCAAATGTAAGCATTGCAAGAGAAAATGCAAGAATAGCAAGAAAAAATGTGAAGAGGAATGAATATTTTCATAGGAGATGATTAAAGTGAGGATGAAAGAGAAGAAGAAGGAAGTGCAAACCGAGCCGTAGTAGAGGAAGTTTTCAACCTAAAGGGGGCAAAGCTTTATAAGGATATTTCTAGTAATGGAAAAGGACCTAAGTTTTATGTTCCCATATTTTTGGGAAATCTGAACCTAGAGGAATCAATCAATTGGATCAATGAATTGAAAGAGTACTTTGAATATGAAGATACTAAAGATCTACATAGGGTCAAGTCTATGAAGAAAAAACTAAAGGGTCATGCAAAGATCTAGTGGTAAGAGATCTAGTTGGATAGAAATAAAAGAAGAAAAGAAAAAATCACTAGATGTGATCAATGAAGCCACTATTCATTCTGATGGATTATAAGCTTGATCTCTTGAAGAAAAGGCAAGTATTGATGAAAGTGTGAAAATTTGTTCAAGAGTATACCAAAGAGTTCTACTGAGTTCTCATTAGAACCATCCATGTAGAAGATGATAAGGAGAAAGTGGCCCATTATCTTAATGGGTTAATGCCAAATATTTAAGAGGAGATGAATTTTATTTGGGTGACCAATATTGAGGAGGTATACCTTTTTTCCCTAAGAGTTGAGAAGAGGCTAAGAAAATTTTTTGATAAAAAAAAATATTGGTAGAGGTTGCACTAGAAGATCTGAAAAATGATTTTATGGAGGCCAAAATGATGATTAGAAGAACAAGGATGAGGCTGGAAGTAGTAGTTAGAACTAGAGGGGAAATAATTCCACTCATTTAAATGATTAGAATAATAGATATTTGAGAGGAAGAGGAAGAGGAAAAGGATTTGGAAGAGGAGGCTTCCGTGGGAAATGTTTTCACCTTGGTGAAGAAGGGCATAGAGCATTTGAATGTTCTCAGTACCAAGGTTGGATAGATCAAAGAGTAGAAGGCTAGGATAGAGTTGCACATGTTGATAAAGATGTGATATCATCACATTCTAAAGATGCTAAACAAGGATAATTCCTAGTTAACATAAGAGTCCTCTTGAATGGTGAGAATGAACCTAATCAGAGAAGGAACTTTTTTTGCCCAAGGTTTAGATGTGAAGATAAGTATTTTGATGCAATCATTGATGGTGGAAGTATAGACAATTTTGTGTTAGAAATGATAGTAAAAAATTTGAAGTTGAAGAGATAGAAACACCCATATCCATATCATATTACTTGGGTGCAAGATAACCAAAACATCATCGTTAGTAGGAAATGCTCAGTGAAGTTCAAGATTGGAAGCTACCAGGATGAGGTGCTTTATGATCTCATACCAATGGACATATGTCATTTGTTGTTGGGTAGGTTGTGGTAGTTTGAAAAACCTTATGTACATGATGGGTGAGTAAATACTTACAATTTGACAAATGATGGAGTGAAACATAAGTTGAATCTATTAAAGGAGAAAGAAGAAAAGGTATGTAATGCTACTTGAATATGTTTTGGTGATTGAAAAGAGTTTGTCAAAGGTATTAAGTGTGAGCATATTTATTTTTCTATAATTTTAGTAGAGGAGGTACCTATAGAAGTTTTAGATGTGTTGAGATATTTTTCTAATATTGTGTCAAATAATGTACTCAATGGATTACCCCAGTGAGGAAGATCGGTCACTAGATGGATTTTATTCTAGAAGCCAATTTTCCAAACAAGGAAATGCATAGAAAGACACTTGCAAAAAGTTATGAGTTGAAAAGACAAGTTAATGTATTTTTGAAGAAGGGATTGATTTGAGAGTGTCTGAGTCCATGTGTTGTAATAGTAACATTATCATTAAAGAAGAATGGAGACTTGAGGATGTGCATAGATTCTTACATTATCAATAAGATCACAATCAAGTATAGATTTTCATTGCCAAGGATGGATGATATTATGGATTATTTGAGCAGAGTTGAGTATTTCACAAAGATAAATTTGAAGAGTAAATACCATTAGATTCACATTAGAGAAGGTGATGAGTGGAAGATTGCCTTAAAGACAAGGGAAGGATTGTATGAATGGTTAGTTGGGCCTTTTGGGCTAACCAATGCACCAAGCCCTTTCATGTGGATCATGAATGAAGTACTAAAGGATATTCTAGGTAATTCTGTCATTGTTTACCTAGATGATATTTTGATATTTAGTAAGACATTGGAGCATCATTTGATACATATAAGAAAGGTGTTTGATATGTTGAGGGAAGAAAATTTGCTGATAAACTTGAAGAAGTTTAGTTTTGTGAAGAAGGAGTTGGTGCACCTAAGATTTTTAGTCTCAGTAGAAGGTCTAAAAATGAACTTGGAGAAAGTGAAGGCTATCCTTGAATGGCCTACTCCAAAGAGGTGTATAGAGGTAAGATCTTTTCATGGACTAGCTAGTTTTTATAGAAAATTTATAAGAGGTTTTTGACAATATTTGTGGAGCCTTGACTAAAATAATGAGAGGGGTTAGGAAAGAATTTAAGTTGACTATAAGTGTAGATAAGAGTTTTAATGTATTGAAACATAAAGTTATAGAGCAACCTATTTTAGCACTTCTAAATTTTAACAAGGTGTTTCAAGTAGTCTGTGATGCCAATGGTACTACAATATGAGTTTTTTTGTGTCAAGAAGGTAGACCTATTGCTTATTTTAGTGAGAATTTGAATGATGCCAAAGGAAAATATACTATTTATGATTGGGAATTGTATGCTCTAGTTTAGGCATTAAAAAAGTGGAGACATTATCTTCTTTCTAAGGAGTTTTTTTTGTATACTGATCATCAAGCTTTGCAATAGTTGAGTAGTCCAGGAAAATTGAACCAAAGGAATTTAAAGTGGGTTGATTTTTTGTAGAGTTATACATTTGTTTTGAAACACAAGAGTGGGAAGTCTAAAAGAGTTGCAGATGTACTAGTAGAAGATAAATTTTTCTAATAGAGATGTAGATTAAGGTGTTTGGGTTAAAGAAACTTAAGAATTTGTATCTAAAGGATCCTAATCTTGGCAAAGCATGGAAGAATTCTACAAAATCTATTATACTTGATAGGATGAAGTGTTTGGATTTCATAATCCAAGATGGTATGTTGTTCAAAGGAAGTTAGTTATGCATTTTTAGAAGTTCAATGAGAGAGAATCTCATCAAGGAGAAGCATAGTGGAAGATTGGTTGGAAACTTTGGTAGAGATAAGACCATTTCTTTATTGGCCACAAATGCAACTAGATGCAAAGAAGTTTGTACAAAGTTGCAAAGTATGTCAAATGGTGAAAGGAGTGAAGTAAAATAATTGGTTGTATCAATGATTTCCTATAGTAGAGAAGTCATGGGAAGATGTGAGAATGGATTTTGTTAGATTTTAAGGGACTCAATGAGGGCATGATTCTATTTGGGTTATAGTCGGTAGGTTTTTGAAGATGACACATTTAATTCCTTGCAAGAAGAGTAATAATGTTGTTTATATGGTAGAGTTGTTTTTCAGAGAAGTGGTGAGACTACATGGTCTTCCAAAGAGTATAGTTTCAGATTGAGACACCAAGCTTGTGTTAGAGTGGGGTTGTTGTTTCACCAAAAGACCAATTTGTTAATTCCCAATACAACCACTCAAGTTATAGTACATAGGATGTAGTTAAGCTCTTGTCATGAATCTTGAGGGGAGCATTGAACAAATTTCCAATAATCTCCTACTCAGTGTTACCCAAGGGTTTGAGGATTTGAATCTGTGACCAAGCTTTGATACCACTTGTTAGAGTGGTGTTGCCATTGCACCAAAAGACTGATCTTTCAATGCCTGATACAACCACTCAACTTATAGTAGACAAGAGGCAATTAATCCCTTGTCATGAATCCCAAGGGGAGTGTTGAACAAATTTCCAATAGTTTTTGGGGTATTTATGGTGTACATTATAGAAGAAATTGAAGATAGATTTGAATTTTAGTTCATCATATCATCCATAGAATGATGGAAACACAAAAGTTGTGAATCACAGTTTGGGAAATTTTTCGAGATGTTTGGTTGGAGACAAGACAAAAGGCTGGGATCTAATTTCACCATAGGTAGAATTTGCATATAATAATTTTGTCAATAAGAGTAATGGTAAATAACCATTCCAGGTTGTATATGGGAGCTTCCCATAAATGCTTTTGAGTTGAGGTGGTTGGATAATGGAGAGATAAGTAGTGCTAAAGAAAAAGAAATTGCTGAAAATTTGAAGAATACACATTATCTAGATGAATACACAATATAAGACTAAGGTAGAAATGAAAAGGAGGTATAAAGAATTTCAAATTGGAGATGAAACCATGGTTCATTTGCTAAAGTAGCATTTTTAGTGGGTACATACAATAAGTTGAAAATGAAGAAGTTTGGACCATGCAAGATAATGAAAAGGCATAATTCTCAAAATGCCTATGAAGTGGAGTTACTTGTTGAATTGAATTTTTCACCAATATTTAATATTTAATATTTGAGAAAGTACCATGAATAGGTGATGGGAATGAAATTGCAGAAGTGTAGTGGAATATAGCTAATAACTACAATAGACATTAGGGAGATACTAGACAATCATGTTGGAAAAAGTACAAGGAACAAAACTTATGAAGAATACCTGGTCACATGGAAAGTGAGTCTGGTAGAAGATTCATCATGGCTAGCAAAGAAGGAGGTTAACTATTTTTGTTTTCCTCTTAATACCTGAGACGTGATGGGGTCACTAGTTTCCAAATTATCTTGGGTGTTTGATGTAGGAACATCCTAGGTGTAAGAGAAATCTTACATCACCCAAAAGAATTTCCTTTCTGTTGTTTCAATAAGGATTGTCTTAACGTAGAGTTTTTTTTTTCTGTGGAGGCTTTATACTTAGCAAGTCAGTTATACAAGATCAGAATATTTTGATTTTGTAGGTGAACATTCATTTTAATTATATCAATTTGTTAGTAGAGTTTCTTATCCTAATTATATGTATTTGTTAATTTATTATAAATTTTTGGTGTGTAATTTTGGTATAAAAAATTTAGGCTCAGTTTTAAAGGCCTTAGAAGCCCTAGATGAGGCTCAAAAACTCAATGAATGGGCACTTGCATCGATCCAAGGTTGTAGAATAGGAGACGAGGTTTCTAAAACGTGGTTATAATAGCTAATCAGAGCAATGATTTAAGAGCTATGGTCTTCCAAAGTTGGTAGTTCTGAAATAAATGTCAAAAGTGTATTTGGTAGACTCTATATGTATTTTAGGCTCTTTCAGCCCTACATATTAAGTTTGAGTGTCTAACCTTCTAGGGTAGCATAAAATTGCCTATTTAAGAAAAGCCCAAACATTGTCTAGGATAGCTTTGGGTGGTAGTTCAAAACTTTGTCTTGCAGATTACTATAATGAAGGTACCCATGTGGTTTAACATATTATAATTATGAATACTATAATTTCACATTTGCAGCAATAATAAAGAGCCCATATTTTGTTCTCACAAATTGTGTTATCTCTTTGTTTCTGTTATGTGTTTATGGTAATAAGGGGAGCACCTTTCATCATAATCCTTTCATCCATAAAGTCTATGCCATCAATTTCTTTTCTTTTTTGATAAAATTGTAAACTAGTAATAAATTTTTTCATGAAGTTTAGCTCCTTTTCCATAAAAAAGTTCAAATGGTTAAAGTGTAGCCTTTTTCCTTGTAATTCTATCTTCCTAGATTGCAAAATTTAGCTTATAATCCAAAGGTTTTTTAGTGTTACCCAACATTCTTTTGATGATTTTTCAGTATACTCTTATTATTGGACTCATCTTGACCATTTCCTTGAGGATGATGAGGAGAAGAATAAGAGACAAAAATACCATATTTTCCACAAAACTTTGAAAAGTTTTCAAATTTAAAACACATGCTATTATCAACAATAATCTTTCAGGGAATTGAAAATCTAGTTATTATGTTGTTCATTAAGAAGTATGTAACAACAATGCTTGTAGAACATCTAGTTGGTATAACGTCCACTCATTTTGTAAATTAATATGTGGCCACCAGAATCTAACTATGCACACTACTTAATTCATTATAGATCTCACCTATAAAAAAATTACTGATATTTGAAATGGTTCTTGTAAAGTTTTTAGAAGGAAAGGTCCATTATATTTCAATTTTTCTAAAAAATTCTAACATACTTCACATTTTTTAATACAAGCGTAATAATATTTAAAAATATGATACCAAAATTATTATTCCCATAAAATATTACGAGAAATTTTCTTAGCCAAAAATGTCCTCCACTTCTTCATGAATGTCTTTTAGGGTAAGTACTCTTGTAACTCTTAGATCTCTCAATCCCACTATGCTAGGCATGTATCTCCTGCCTCTATCTAGATCTATAACTCTCCAAGATTCCAATGTTCCATCCTCACTCAATCTCTGGATCCTCTTAGGGCATCCTATGTCTCTATCAGGATGTCTCTGTCATATGTCATAGAAGCATTTTGATTTTGCATCTCCTCATCACCTCCTACTCTTCTTTTTGTAGAGGTTGGTCTTCAACTCTCAACATTTGTGCCTCCCTACCAATGGAACCCAAGGTTACCATCTCTTCTTGTGGTCTCCTCTACTTAGAACCACTTCCACCAGCACCTGGGTCTACCCTTATCTATCCCAGTAGAATCAGTACTTGTATGGTCCTCTATTTAGGGCCCTACTTCTATGGCTATTGTAAGGCCTAGAATAGCTATACTAGTACTACCATCCTATTAGATCTGTAAAATGTGGAATGGGGTGAATAAAAAAATTCTCCTTATACTTAGGAGTCACCCCTCTATCTACTACTATGTAGTCCTAGTGGGTCAGTGTGATACTATGTGCATCAATCATCGACCTACAAGTATCCAACCTTAGTGACCACCCCTTCTTGACCTCCTTGGTGAAGCAAGTGTATGTAGAGTACTTTTGTGATATATCCTATGGTTGAGAATACTCTCTCCATACACATTTTAAAGGAAATCTCTAAATAACATGGATTGAGTGACCAATCAATAGCTAAGAGGGAAACATATAACCAACTTGTGCTTGGGCATCATCCCACACCTCTGTCTCGCATGGAATATATGAGCCAACATATAATGAACCTAATCAAAATGTATTTGTTGCTCCAACATCCTCTACATCATCCTTCCCCATTCACACTCCAATCCATGGTGATCTCTCTTAGGCGTCAAGTAACTATTGACATTAAGGTCAATTTGTCTATGATTGACTCACACTTAGTTATTGGTTGCATTGCTACTAAGCTCTACCATTTCTAAATCAATTTTACCTTTTAGTTTGTAGTGTTAACCAAGTGCTCCAGTTGCTCCTGAACTATGTAATCAATATACAATTGCTAATAAGTTTCTTAATTGCTACCAAGTTTCTTAGTTGCTACCAAGCTTCAAAACCTATGAATAATTTATGTAGAGTGTAGTAGTGTCTATCAAGCTCACAGTGTTAGTGATGTGAATCTAGTGTTGACTGAGCCATGGACTATCAATGGAGTGATTTAATATATGCCAAGTTTTACAGTGTTCACCAAGTCACACAGTGCTGACCAAGTTCAAGATACTTGGAAATGATTAGTATGAAGCAAGCATCTTCATAAACTAAGTGCTAGATGATTCCAAGTGTTCACAGTGGTCGCCAAGTATCAAAACATCACTGATTTTGTCTTTAGAACATGAGGTATAGTAGTTGGGTCAACTTTGTGGATTTTGATGAAACTTGTATTGTAGCCAACTTTAGTAAGTTATGATTTGCATTGATATATATGTAAAGTATTGTATCATATCCAAATGACTATCAAAGGAGCATGGAGTAGAAAAAGAGTGTGAATTGAGAAGGATACAAGCAATATAAGGGACAATAAATATTTTTCTAGCTTAGCAAGGTGATAATTAAAATTCAAGGAATGTCAACCAAAAAATCAGAGTTTTAGATCAAAGATTAGACATTGGTTCATTCTAATAGGTGTATTAGTTAAATCCTTTAACAAGGTAGACTTAATAGTCTTATGTAAAATATTTTTACCGAGTGCATACTTCATTTTATGTTTTGTAAATCCTTTCACAAGGTGGAACTCATAGTCCTTATTGCTCTCAATAAGGAAGATCATCAAAAGAGATCAATTCTAATCATTAATAGGCCAAATTTGTACTATAGTACTAAAGCTTGTGGGTATCATCCCCACCTCAATTTTACTTTCCGTTTAGAAGGTTTCTAGGTTACCATATCTTGTGTCAAATTGTTATGAATGTTTATTTTCTTTCATTCTTTCATGCATGCAATTAGATTAGAATATTATATGGATGATTAATTGGTGAAATAATAAGATTAAGTTTTATTGGTTCCTGATTCACCCCTCCTCTTGTAATAACCTTGACTACCTAATATTTCCAACAATTGGTATTAGATCATTTTGGTTCTCATAGAAGAATTTTATCAGCTTGGGTAGAGATCAAAGGCAATGGAGGTATACAAGCTAGATAAGGCTATTGACAATGAAAAGCTGGGTCTTTAATTTGCCATTGGAAAACTAAAGAAAGAAAAGGAGCAACTCTCTCAATCATTGAAAATAAGGAAAGATCTTACAGTACAAATGAATGACAATATCTATATTGAAGAAAGAATTGAACATATCTATCCAAATACAAATTTAGATGAAGTTGATGAAGCAATCAAAGACCTATTAGAAAATGATTCCAATCCTCAAGAAGAAGTTAGAAAGTTGAAAAGAGAACAAAAAATTCAATTTATCATATTATGTGAAGTCATGGAAGAAAAAGACAGAGAAAAAGAAGAGATAGAAGAAAAGAACAATGAAATTCAACATTTATCCCTTCAGCAAGTAGATTTTATTGATCAACTTACTGGTATAAATGAAAAACTTGTGAATCTAAGGTCAAAAAATGAAAGACTATAGGATGATCTAAACACTAAAAGAAAACAAATGAAAGGATGATGAAATCTCAAGAAAGCACGAATCAGTTGAATGAGAAAAATTAGTATAGTCACAAAGGAAAAGAAGGATTAGGTTACATATAAAAAGGAAAATCATCCAAGAAAGGATCTCAAAAGAATCGATGGCTTGCTTGTCATCATTGTGGTAAGATAGGTCATACATCAAAAAAATGTTGGAGGAATGGTAAAGAAAAATTCAATGGAAAATGCTACAATTGCAATAAGCATGGACATAGAGAAAGTGAATGCAAGGAGAAACCTAAGTTTGAAGAAAAATGCTATAGTTGTAATAAACAAGGACACAAATATTCTAAATACAAAACCAAGAAATTGAATCCAACTGAATAGATTGTGAAAGTAATGTTTGAATGGGACTACAACACATGGTGTAGATGCCATTACTATGGTGGATTTGGGTACATTGGAGCAAACTATGTGAAACATCACATGTGGAAAAGAGATACCACTAAAAGATGTTTCAATTGTACAAAACTTGGACATCTTGCCAAGAACTCTATGAACACAGGAAGAGTTGATGATGAAAACAAAACCAAGGCTGACAATATTAGAAAGTAGGTGAATCATCAATGGATACCAAACTCTCATGAGAATGCAATCCCAAGTCATGAATTAGATGTCACTCAAGAGTTGGGTGACTCAAGAGTTTCAACTTGAATCCCTATGGGAATAACTTGAGTTGAGATTTTAAAGTAGACATCCCTCACTAGTTCCATCTAGCAAGAAGAAGAGATCCATATCAGTAATCAAGAAGAATAAGGATCACCAAGTGGTTGTAGAAATTCAAGACCTTACCAAGCTAGGTTGGGTCACAAGACCCTGCCAAGCAAAGATGGCATACACTAAAGTATTGTATGTGGACACCAAGTTGTTGAAGACTCTACCAAGTGATAATGATTCTTCTAAGCTATGAATGTCTACCAAGCATCAAAGGCTAAACCAAGTGGAGGACAACTTGTCACTGAGTGAGTATACATACTAAGAATTAATGGTGATTTTAAAGAGGAAATTCATTAAAAAGGAAGATATTGACTACATTGTTTCACTAAAAATTTCAAGAGCTATTTTAAGAAGAATGATTTCAAAGTTTAAGAATGATTTGAGTGTTTGTTGTTGAAAATATTTGAGTTTTAAAAAACCCTACCAAGCATGGCATCTTCTAGTAGAAAAAATAAGAAAGGGTTTAAAATGTTTGTTCGAGGATTTAATTTCTAGGCACTAATCTTCAAATTGAGTCTAGAAATTGTAGAAGCACTTGACCTACCTGGTGTAAAATCACAAATTATACCCAAGATATTTCTCATGCATGATATCCATTCATATTATGGTTGTTCTATTCAAGATCTAGGAACTCATGAGATAAATGAAGCATTGAATGAATTATGTGTGAATTCCATTCTAAAACTTAAGCATAAATATTTGGAAGCCAAGGGCTTGATGCATATTTCACATATGCCAAGGTACTTTTAGTCAAAGTGGATGAGATTTATCTTGACCCTAGTTCACAATAAAAAGTTAGAACAACCCATTCTAATCACAAGAAAGATGATTCACAAAATCATTGGCCTTCCAATGTTGAACAAAGCCAAATGACCAAAACCCAAGGTTAGGTTGAACTAGCAAAGCAAACTCTTTCCAAGTGGGATGGTAGAGGAATGAAGATAAGTGGAATCATAGACATGGAACTACAATTTGGAATAAATATCATTTCTCATAAGATATACATCTCTAGTCATCTTAGCAATGTGTCATGTGAGGTAGTTGATCTGGATCTCAAAGTAGTAAAGAATAACATGGCATTCAACCTTACCAAGTTGTTATTGAATAAATTTAATTAGAATATGGAGAGCATCAGAGGTTCCAAAAATAATCCATGTAAGTTTAGTTCACTCTTGAATTGTTTATTCTTCTTTGGGGAAAAATCTTCCCTTCTAAAGGTTCAATAGAATGGAGAAAATATGTCCCCTTTTTATATCAAATAAGTGAGTATATAGTAGAAATGGGTGAAAATTTTGATAGCATCATGTACAACTACTTTGAATAATTCAAAGAAAAGATGAAAAATAGATATATGATACCTAAGAATATTGCAAAAGACTACAAGGATGATAGTTTTTTCATAATGGACTGCGATAAAGTGTATATTCAGGTAGTTAGACCTAAAGTGACATGGGTTAAGCCTTTGGAGTATAAGGTTAACATTAATGAAACTAAAGATATCATTGAGGCACTATTGAATGAGCCTAAGGATCCTAAAGCACCTTATTTTGGGACTTATTAAGAAGCCATGGTAAGAATAGATCTTGAGATTAAGCTTCCTCAAGCAGTTAATATAGGAAGAAGGAGGATAGGAAAACTAAGACAAACAAGTTCCACTCTCCTACTGATAGAAGGGAAAGGTGATGATGTGGAAGAAGATAATGTAGAGGATGAAGATGAAGAAACCAAATCTAAGGAAAAAGATCCTTTAAAGAAGAAAGGAAAGGTTATCATAACTAGACCTACCAAGTCATCCCCTGCTATATTCACTAAAAGGGCAACCAAATCAAGAAAGAACTTTAAGTTAGGTGAAAATGAAGTCAAGAAAATAATATTCAAAAGAGATCCACCTACACTTCAAGAAAATTTCAAGTATCTCAAGTATCTCAAATATGAGACCAGGAATGTAGATGAGAAAAAGTAGATAGAGGACATGCTTATGTCAAACATGGGAAAATAGAAGTACTCACTAGATCAACTTGTACAAAAAATTCCCAATGAACTTATGTAGGTAATAAAGCCAAGATGGGAAAATGCACAAAAGACTGTCATGGATATCAATGAAGACACCTTGAGGCAATTAATGGCAAGTCTCAATACTATGGATATGAAGGAATCATTGAAGAAAAATGAAGAGAATTTTACTCTTAAATTAGACACAAATATGATATTTAAAAATACATTTAATATGTGGTGAAGGTAGCCACAAACACATGGAAGAATATTTACAAACTATATCAACTTGGTGATTTTATTGTTCATAGTAATGACAAAGAAGATGATGATAATGAGGAAGAGGATGTGAAAAAAGAAGATGATGAAGTAGATAATGTAAATCCAGATGATGCGGAGAAAGATTAGGAAGCTACTTGAGGAAGTCTTCTAGAGATTCAAAGCATTGAAGAAACTGATGCAGAGAAGATTGTAATAGAAGTAATGAACTCATTTCCTCATTTTTTGAGCAAACACTTACTACAATTTGGCTAAGAGAAAGCTTCTACCAAGTTGGTTTTGGCTACCACTACAACATCAATCACCCAACCAAGCTCAATACCTATTCATCTAAGTATTCCATTAACTAAAGTGACAGATACTTCATCTACTAAGAAACAAGTGCCTCCACCATTAGGTCTAATCATGTAGCAACAAGGTATTTCTACTATTAGTGCCCTATCTACATTTTTTTCTAGCCCCTTAGTTTCTACTATTGTTTCTATTCCAAATATGTCCATATCTAGTACAATGATAGTTGAGAACAAGTCTCAACTAAGTACTAAAGTCTAAGTTAAGGATAAGAGTAAAGAAGAAGAAATTGATCTAGATGAAGACATACTTATTCCAAATTGGGATATCTCTACCCTCACTCCTAATCAAATGAATACCCTAGCAGAATTATTGCAAAAGAGAGCCAAGAAACAAAAGATTAGAGAAGAGAAGAGAAATAAAACCCAAGTTCTTGATGATATAAAGGACATATTTGTAAATGCACCAAGTATTGAGGTTGATAGTACTCAATCTATTTTAAACTAGTTAGAAAAAGTTATCTAGAAATTCAATGAAGACTTGAATGGATGGGATAAGTTTCTACAAAGAGTAGAAAGAAAGTTTGAGAATTAGGTATTAGAACAGGTGGCACATAAAATTGTAATAGACCAAGTAGAATTGTCTACTACTCTTGTTTCATTGGAGACATTTCTAAAAAATGTTACGTCATTATTTGTTAAGTTGTGTGATACGTCTATCTTTACACAAGGAATTAAAGATAAACTATCAAAGATAGATGAAGACATGAAGGAAAGTGCACACCAGTTGTCACTTGACCCAAGCCATAGTTCTTTTCATTATTCAAAGATCATATTTATGATGAATTTGGGAGTAGAACTATTAAAGGAAGAAGCTAGGATCAAGGCCACCCTTGTAGAAATATAACGCATGATTCTTCAAAACATGGATGCATTGTAAACACACATTGCACATGCTAAGACACTCATCCATGCCAGTAACTTCTCCCTAGATGATCACATGATGGAGTTACCAGTAGAAGTTCACATTGCATTGCATGCAAGTAAGGTGTTACAAGAAAATTTAGACAAGACAATGGTAGTAATCTTCAAGGTACACTCAAAATTCTTGTCATATTTTGTTGTTAACATATAGTTTACACCTTTGACATTTATGCCAAAAAGGGGGAGAAGTATAGATGAATGTATATATGTATAAAGATGGAGAAGTATATGTAAATATGTGTAAAGAATATATGTATGGGGGAGTAGTATAGTATTATATAGATATATGAATAGATAAGACGGAAACATCTTTTATAAAAGAAATTTTGAAAAATCTGAAAAAAAAAAAGTATTTTACCAAGTTGTAAACACAAAAGGGTGATAAAAGAATGTTTTGACTTGTAATTTTGAGTATTTAGTTTTTGGGATGATAAGTGCTTTTGTCACTAATTCCTAAGGGGGGAGATTCTCAACATTAAGATCAATTTTTCTATTAGTGACTCAGACTTAGTTAATTGGTTGGATTGCTACCAAGCTTACCTTCCAATTTGTAGTGTTAACCAAGTGCTATAGTTGCTCTTGAGCCAAGCAATCAAAATATAGTTGGTATCAAGTTTCTCAATTGCTATCAAGCTTCAAAACATGTGAATAATTCATGCCAAGTATATTAGTGTCTAACAAGCTTACAATGTTAGTGATGTGAATCTAGTGTTGACCAAGCCATGGAGTGTCAACCAAGTGGTTCAGTATATGTTGACTTTCATATTGCTCACCAAGTCACACAATACTAACCGAGTTCAAGCAACTTAGCAGTGATTAGTATGAACCTATCCTTTTCATCAATCGAGTGTTAGGAAATGTCAAGTGTTGATAGTGGTTGCCAAGTATTAGAACATCATTGAGTTTGTCTTTAGAACTTGAGTTACAATAGTTGGGCTGACTTTGTGGATTTTGATGAAACTCAAGTATTGAAGATGACTTCAGTAGGTTATGATTTGGATTGGTATATATGTAAAGCATTGTATCATATCTAGGTGAGTATCACATGAGCATTGAATATGAAAGAGTGTGAATTAAGAATGTTATAGGCTATATAAGGGACATCAATGATTTATCTATTACAACAAGGTGATAATTACAATTCAAAGAATCTCAACTAGAAAATTGGAGTTACAGATCAGAGATCAATCACTAGTTTATCCTAATAGGTGTATCAATTAAATCCTTTAACAAGGTAGACTTAACAATCTTATGTAAAATATCTTTAATGAGTGCATACTTCATTATATGTTTTTTAAATCCTTTCACAAGGTGGACCTCATTGTTCTTATTGCTCCTAATAGGGTAGATCATCAGAAGTGATCAATTGTAAGCCTTAACAGGCCAACTTTATGCTACAATACTAAAGCTTGTGGGTATCATCCCTACCCTAGTTTTATTTTCTGTTTGGAAGATTTCTGGATTACAATATCTTGTGTCAAATTACTATGAATGTTTATTTTCTATCATTATTTCATGTTTGCAATTAGATCAGAATATTATATGGATGATTAATTAATGAAATAATAAGATTAATTTTTATTGGTTCTTGATTCACCTCTCCACTCTTAGTAACCTTTCCTACCTCATATCTCCAATAATAAGAACCAAGGAAAGTATAGAGTAGTACTTCCAGTCTGTGTGTAGCCCTACATACCTACACCAACACCTCATAGGGAATAGCCCTTCCCTTGATGATACCATCTTGGAATATAGACCTCAGTTAGAATTTCCCAGGTCATGGTTGTGTATCTTAATCAATCTAGATCCCATGGAATGGGATTCAAAATATCCTATATATGTCATTTGGAGTGATCGTCATCTATTCAAGAGGAAAATGAAAAGTGTTCATCTCCAAATGGAAACACTCTACCAACATTGAGATAAAGTAATGATTCACCCACAAATTAAGGATATCACATAAATTAGAAAGACCAAGTGCATCAATATGTGTTAGCTCTTCAACAACTAGTTGCCTAATCAACACCCCAATGTTAGAGAATGTGACTAAAATTCTATATCTAGAAAATCAACCTACAATAATGAAAACAACATAACATAGTCAATATTTGATTTGAAATTAAACATGGTTTTTCTATACTAAGTATAAATATCATAAAATCATGCTACAATGATCTAAGACAACACAAAATAGATGGAAAAACTGATCATTTTGTTACAAATAGGGATTACTAGGGGGGTGGGGATGGTTGAATTAGTAGTCTACAAATTTTAATCACCAACTGTATATTATTTCTTATTTTGAACTATACATAACAAAGTAATAAATTAATGTTGGATAATAACAATAACATGCACAAAAATAACTCATAACACCATATTTTGTTAACTAGGGAAAACCCTAGTGGGGATGATACCCACTAGATAATATATTGATATATAAGTTCCTTGTTAGAGGATGAACCCTATTAGGAGTCAATGAGAAAATTCAGTATAAGGAATCCCTATTAGGAGAATTTGAATCCCTATTAGGAGATTCCAACCCTATTAGGAGTTGTAGTACAATAGATGCAAGATGAGCTCATTGCCCAAACATGCACTTCCAATTATAAGAAGAGCTCACTGCCCAAAAGATCGATTAGAAATTTGGACTATAGGAAATGCAACTTCTTTATTAACTAATCTCTAATATTTAGCTTGATCTCAGATCACAAAATAGATTTTCACAAAACTTCACACATATCACGCTTACAAAAGTTCACATACAATTGCTCAACATCACAATTAGCACATATAGTCACCACTTCTCATCGCAAGTTGTCCTTTGCATAGATACCATGCCTTTACTAAAATTACTGCTAGGTTAACTAAGACCAGGATATGCTTTTCCAACTTAGAGTAAACATCTAGGACTTCATCCTTAACTGGATAAGTAATTGTTTTGTAAACAAAATTATTCTTTCCTTCAATTTTTCTCTCATGTTTTGCTAAAACATGAATATCTCTTTTTTGTATAGTCTGTGCTAATTTCTAAGGTTATATACATCATCATCAACATGTATACTATCTCCATCTAAATTTTTTATTCATAGTATGAGATCAACAAAAAGTTATAAACAAAACAATATACTGTTGTATACCAAATTCTATACTTAGACAATTATTTGATTAACAAATGCCAAGTATCTTAATTTTTGAGATTTCATGTAAGCTTGTACATCATGCATTTCCACAATTGAAAAAAATTACATACTTCTATTAGCCAATCATCAACAATCCTCCCTTTGGAATTGATGGAAACAAAATAGGGAAAATTGGCTTAGTAACAAAAGCTTTAACAAATTATATTCATTCTACCTCTATTATAGTTTGTCCTTCTTTACATATGCTCCCCCTTACAATGTACTTTACAATAATTTTTACCTATTGCATCTCTCCCCTTAAATATACTTCTCCCCTTAATAATCTTAACAATTTTCATGTGTACTTTGTCCTTTGACATCAATGAGAAAGGTCAAAATGTCAAAATTTGTCCAAAAACTATCCATCTACAATAAAAAATATTGTCTTTTTTCATTAGGCTGGTAGAATCTTCATGCAATCATCAAAATTTTCCTTAAGATTATCCATAGCTTTTGTCCATGTCTCCTTGGTTGATTTAGAAGAGGTGAGAATTGCGCATAAAGAATATGATGCATCTCAACTACATTTGGGTCTAAATACAAAGAGTTAGAATAGTTGTCATTGGCCTTGACACATTCCTCCAACTATTTCTCTACAAAAGATAATTTTAGAGTAATAGACTCTCTTAAATCCAATATCATCTTCGAAATTCATTCCTTTTGAAGTTCCAATTTCTTGATATCATTGTGAATACAGGCCTCTTGCCTTCAAAATCATTAAATTTACAAGATGGATGCTATATTTAGCTGGATAGAGCCTCTAAATCACTCATCATACCTCCAATCTAACTGTCAATGTCTTTAGCCAATTTATATGACAAAGTACACTTAATTTACAATATCTTCCCATCTTGTTGACATTTCTGAAGTTCCTTGATACAAGTATCAAGACTAACCAAATCATTCTTAATATTTTGACAAATGGTGCTAAAAAATTTAGCATCATGTGAAATATGTGCCTTTGCTTCTACAACATTCAACAAGTTAGTAAATTCTTCATCAAATGACTTTAGCATTTGATGTGCCCTTTGTTCTAGATCTGCGTCTAAGTTTTGCACTGCCAGAGTACTGTGTAGTCTGTAAATAACCTCCATCAAGGTCTTCTATAAGATTTTTACTATTTTATTCTTCTAAATAAGCTTTTATAAGGATGACATCAAATTAGTTTGATCATCCACATTATTTTCTCTCTTCTCTTCCTCTATTTTGTTTCTTAATTCTTCTTCTACTATTCTTTTATTTTCCTCCTCTTCCTTTCTTTTCTTCTCATCCTCAAGAAATTTGTTCTTCTTCCACTTTCTTCTTTTCTTCTTCAATTAACATCTTTTCCTCTTCAATTTGTCTCAATTTGTGTTCAATACCCTTGGTATTAGGTTCGTTAAGTTTAGAACCTTCAAATGGATTAGTATCATCAGTGTTAGTGGTAAGATTAGTTTGATCTACTTGCATAGTATTGCCACTCACTAACACTTCCAAGGTTTTGGGTGTTGGTGGAGTTGTTGTTCTAGATTCTATCAACATTTGGCTTATTGTTGTTGCAGTCTCAATTCTTAATTTATCTTTTCACCCACCATAAATAGAAATGGTCTTACTTTATTTCTCAAGTAAGGTGCAAGATTACTCAACAATCTCTTAATCTCTTCTTTGTCATCAGTCTTGCAAATAGTTCTTAGCATAGACTTCTAAAGTTCTAAATCTTCTTCTCTTGTAGGTGCCTTCTTCTCAATAAGTCTGTCATAGAATTTCTAGTTCAGTATGCCCTCAATATCTTTCAATTTTAGATTATTGGATATAATGTATCTCATAGTAGAAATATAAATATGATCTTTCTCAAATTTTTTATATAAATCATAAAATTTTCTCAGCTGAACGAAGTTACCTTCAATAGTAATGGTTGAGTTTATATTTTTTATCTTCAGCTTCTAGGGTTACTGAGATTTTCCTACTAATTTATTTGATTTTGTTACCTTCTTTTCTTGCTTGACTTCTTATTCGTCTTCTTCTTCATCACTAGATTCAAGAATTGTCAACAATGTCTTTTACCTCTTGCCTGGTCCAGTGGCTTGTTGCTTGACCCTTTTTGTCTTTGTGGTCACTACTTCCACTAAGCTGTCATATTTTCTCTTTGGCTCACTACATTACACATTTGACATTGCTACATATAGAATTCTCTATTCCAAAGATGTCTCTATAATAGATACTACCAAAGGTTACACATATAGTATTCCTTGTTTCATGATTTTCTTGACTACCTTAGACTCATTCTTAGTCATACCAGCCCCTGATAAAGCTTTCTTCATTATTGAATCTATCTTCTTGTGTAATGCCTTCTCTAGGGATGCCTGATGAGTTGACTAGGTAATCTCGTCGTAGGTTCCAAATTTATATTTTTCTTTATCCTTCTCTAATTTCAACAATACATCAATATAATCAACTACTATATCATAAGTCAATTCATAACCCAAGGGATCAAGAAATGTTTCCTAAGGTTCTACTGTTTGAATATAAGTATAATTTGTATAAACCATAAAACAAATGTCTTCTTTATATCTATCTTCAATTGTAGGTTCAATTTTGAATCTCTATCTCATTTCATTCTGAGGTGTCTTCAGTATCAATTTTCTACTATCCAATATCTTATCTATAGGATGTCTTTTGCATACTTCCATGATCTTCTCCACTATACATCTATCACTGCTCATTATATCTGTGACTGATAAGTATGGAAATATTTTAAGCACATGAAAGAATATGTGATTGATTAGTGATTGAAATCTAAACACACTATTCTTAGTCCACTTGATCTTTTCTAGGTTCTCAAGTAATTGCATTCCTAGAATCTCACTAATGTTTACTTGTTCCTTTTTTACACATATCTTATATGTTACATAGATGAATCCAAATAATAACCCATCAATCTTTGAGCTTGCACATATAGAGTAGGCAATGATTCTCATCAAAAACCCTACATCATCTTGCTTAATGGTGCCGATCACCATATTCTTTCCATTATAGACTACTTTGGTATTATGTTCAACTTTCTTCTTTACCATTTTCTTAGCTATAGGTACACTATCTTGTTTACTAAGATCAATTACTTCATGAATAAGATCAAAAAAATATCAATCACACTATCTTTCATCCATAGTTTTCCATCATGTATCCTACTTAATATGATCTATGTCCATTCATTTGTGTATAGTTCATGGTAGAGATAATATTTGAATAGGTCTAGTTCCTCCAAATGTTCAAATATGAGTTTCATAGTTATGTCATGACTGAAAACTAATTCCATATACTTGTTTATGTATTCACTCCCAATAAATTCAAATTTACTATTAAGATAACTTCCTACATCTTCTAGATATACTACATTGTTTGGAGTAATGGATAACCCTAAGTTAGGATTTCCTTTTATGGGTTTCATAAAAATAACCTTCAACTTAGTTCTATCCTTGTTCTCAACACTGTGCGCTACAGACATATCCATGATTCTATCATATATGAAATTTTACCAAATAAATTTGTGGAAAAATGATAAAATACATTTTCAAAAAATAGGGTTCACTTGGAAATCACCTTGGTAAGTCGCTTCTGAGTGCTCTTGGCTTTGGATGTATTCATAATTAAGTGAAAAATAATTATGTACTCTATTTATTCCATCAACTTGAACTTACATTAATTGCATACTTTACAAACACAAAAAAGTTGTCAATTACATTTTGTAATCAAATAATAGCTCAAGATAATCTAACTAATCTTTAGATGCCACCTGAGGTTTACTATAGGCTCCTTTCATTATGACAATGCTCCTCAAGAATTTGCTTCACAAAATTATCTGTAAAAACACAATTTTCATCTTCTACTATAGAATTAACCTTTTTTGTATTACTATTAACTCTTAATTCCTTCATAACTTGTTTTGACAAGCTCTAATTTGCAAGCGAGCTTAGGTACTATCTAAAATTAATTGGATACAACTTTTTCCAAATTCGCTACCTATAATTTGATCTCAGAATTAGGTTCTCAAATTTTGATGCTATGAAAAAATTAAATTCAACTTAGTTGAATCAAACTCAACAACTGACTTTGATCTTCCTATCTCATCATCATCTAGCTTTTCTTTTGAGATATCTAATCCTTTTACAAATGTCTCATTGAGTTCTTCTCAAAGTTCACTGACTATGTTTCTTTGTTTCTCATTGTCTTTGTTAGTTACAAAGTTCTTTTCATGGTTCCTTTTGTCATTTTTGATGTTCTTTCATTATTCCTTCTGTTCCTAAATTTCTTCCATTATTCCTACTATCTCTAAAGTTTCTGTCCATTCTACAATACTTTGTTTTATGTCTGAAATTGTTGCATTACTAACATACTATTGCTCTGCTTCTAAAATTATACTAATCATCAATTGCATGAAACTTCCAAGCAATGTGTCCAAAGTTGGTACATTTGTAACACATGATATGCCTTTTGTCTTCATAAGGTCTTGCTTCTCTAAATGTCATTTCATTAGATATTCTTGTATCTACAGGGTTAGTATTTCTATACATTATACTATTCCTTTTATCATTATCATACTTAGGTTTCCTACAATTAATTACTTTATGACCCATACAATTATAATTATGACAATAAAATTTCTTAGCATGATTAAATAACTTATTTGTACAATCTCTTTTCATATGACCTATTTCATTACATGAAAAACACTTACCTTTTAATTTATACATGGTTTCTATTGGAGATTCCACTTTCTATGGTTCATCCAAAATTTAAGCTTCCTTGTCTTGTCCAATTTTAGTTTTATCATAGGATTGACTAGATTCAATCTTATCATCAATTTACATTTTTCTTTCCGATATGATCTAATTTTAGGTTTCCTTGTAGACATGTTAATTAGATAACCAAAACCAATCTTATCATAGGTAGGTCTCTTTATTGAAATTGAATCATCAAGCTTTTCTCTACTAAAATAAAGCTTCTCAAGCTACTACTTGCACTAAGTTTATTCATCTTTCACAATAGTATTGTACTTATGAAGTTCTTTATGATCTTCTTTCAATGTTTAAAATTTAGATGTTTTCTTTGTCAGACTTTCTCTCAGATCTAGATTCTCAATCTTTAAATAAAAATCAAATTTGTTAGGGTCATTTCTTAAAGTCAACTTCAAATTCATTATCTTTAATTCATGCTTCAAGATCTTGTACTCTATCTTCAACTTTGAATTGACATCATCACTAGTTCCAAATTTAGTAGATTCAAGCTTGGATTTGAGATGTTCAATATTTTCCTTTAATTTTCCAATGTATACTTTAGAGTTTTCATATCTATCCTTCAACTTATCTCTTTCTTCAATAAGGAGATCAATTTGTTCAAGTGTCTAATCCAAGGTTCTTCATCAACTGTTCCATATCCATAGGGATCTTACTTAAGTTGTTAAGCCTATTCAAAGTAATTGTGCTCACATACCAATTGTTAGAAATAGGGATTATAGAGTTGGGGGGAGGGGGGTTGAATCATTAATCTACAAACTTTATTCACCAACTAGATAGTATTTCTTACTTTAAGCTATACATAACAAAGTAATAAATTAATGCTAAATAGTAATAGTAACCATGCATAAAGATAACTCATAACACCATATTTTGTTAACTAGGAAAAACCTGGCCAAGGGAAAACCCAGGTGGGGATGATACCCACTAGATAATATACTAATATATAAGTTCCTTGTTAGAGGATGAACCCTATTAGGAATTAATGATAAGATTCAGTATAAGGAGTACCTATTAGGAGCCTTTGAATCCTTTTTAGGAGATTCCAACCCTTTTAGAAGTTGTAGTATAATAGATGCAAGATGAGCCCACTACCTGAACATGCACTTGCAATTAGAAGAAGAGCTCACTGACCAAACAAGTAACTTGACTTCTAGAGTATAGTTATAGTAACCTTTTTCTTGATTGATCTTTTATATTCATCTTGATCTTGGATTAAAAAATTTCTTTTCACAAAACTTCACATATATCGCTCTTACTAGAGTTCGCATACAATTGCTCAACATCACAATTAGCACATATAGTCACCACTTCTCATCATATGTTGTCCTTTGCATAAATACCATGCCTTTACACAAATTTTTGCTAGGTTGACTAAGAATAGAATATACTTTTCCAACTTAGAGTAAACATATTGGACGTTGGCCCTAATTGGACAAGTAATTATTTTGTAAACAAAATAATTCTTTCCTTCAATTCTACTATCCTTTTTCACTAAAACATGAATGGCTCTTTTTCGTATAGTCCATGATAACTTTTGAGATTATACACATCATTGCCAAAATGTATACTATCTCCATATAAATTTTCTAGTCATATTATGACATCATAAATAAGCTATAAACAAAATAATATATTGTTGTATATCAAATTCCATACTTAGACAATTTTATGATTATCAAATGCTAAGTATCTATATTTTTGAGGTTTCTTGTAAGTATGTACATCATGTGTTTTCATAAACAACAACAATTACATATATCTCATAGCCAATTATCAACACATTTGTATCAAAATATTACTTTCTCATACTCATAATCTCGAATGAGACTCAAAATCTCATGCATACAAGAAGATTCTTGCATGAGTAACCTCCTTGGGCCATGCAAGGAAACACCCTTTATGTGAAATATGACCCTATTTTAGGGTCACTCACTCGAGAGATGGGTTTCACCATGCAAGGAAACCCTACACTCTATGTGAGAAAGTTCCCTAGAAGTACTTCTTTGTGTGAGGTACTAAAGAGGCTCATGCGAGAAACTAGGTTCTCAAGTGAGGACCCTAACAGGAACAAAATTAAACTACATAAAAATGTCTAAAAATATACTAAAGAGGGTGAGGTTTAAAATGAATAAGTGGTTTATCAATTACTCAAGTTGGAGGTCTATAATTCATCATATGGCTATATTGCTTGGATCACTTAAATCAGTGAGAGTGCATGAGGACCACCCTTTTTCTGTTATGTGCAACCTAATCCAACTTAGAGCTTTATTCAGTGTGGTTTTCTCCCCATATTATTTCTATCGGGGTTTGAGGGCATCACCCTTAAGATAGGGTTAAGGGGTAGCACCCCTATGGGGTCTTGAAATAATGAGTCCATGGAAGTATTCAGGGGTAGCACTCCCAAAGCCAAAAATGACCTTATATTGTAAAATGCATTGGCTACTATTTTTTCTATTAGATGACATGTTCTAGCCCTAATTTTGTAAGATACAAAAGCTTGGATAAAAAGGATTACTCTTAGGATTACATAATATAATGGTGATAGTGTTGCTTCTTGTGATGATATTGATCTATAAGGGATTGTAGATTGTAATCACTAGATAATAATAATATTGGACTTGTCATTGGTGATTAGGTGAACCACATTAAATCTTGGTGTCTTGTGTTTTCTTTTGTTCCATCTATTATTTTTTAATATTGGTTATATTTGCATGTAACTATTATTTTCATCTGAGTTTAATCCTAACAAGTCATGTTAGAGCTAGACGATCATCATTTTTTATAGCGACACTATCACTTTTTTCTATCCTCTACAAGAAAGTCTCATGGTTGAGTGGGAGTGATGGAAGACAAGGGTATGCTAAAGGTTGAGAATTAAATAATGGGTAGAACTTTTAGTTATGGAAGATGAAAATGGAGAACCATTTTTATTAGAAGGATTTGTGGAAGCCATTGAAAGGAAAAACCAAGAAACAAGGAACTATGATAGATGAGGAGTGGAAGATTTTAGATGAAAAGGAACTTAGAAGTATTCAATTATGCTTGGAACCATCAGCGACATTTAACATTAAAAGAGTGAAGATGATGGAAGAGTTGATGAAAACCCTAACAAAACTATATGAAAAGCCCTCCACTTCAAACAAGGTATTTCTCATGAAGTGTTTATTTAATATGAAGATGAAATTAGGTGGATCTTTTGTGGATCATTTAAGTGAGTTTAATACTGTTACTAGATAATTATCCTCTATGGGTATTAATTTTGATGAAGAAATTAGGGATCTTTTGATTTTGTGTTCTTTTCCTAAAATCTAGAATTGTTGGAAATATTAAGGAGTATGCTAAGTTACTGAGAGGGAATGGGTGAATTAGTAACTTCTAGAACTTCAAAAATTTCAATTCTTAATCCACCAATCCAATTAGAATTTAATTCATCATATATAATCTAATCTAATAGCATGCACAAGAAACCAAAAACATGAAAGCATTCATAACACTTTGATACAAAGATTTAGTGACCCAGAAACCTTCCAAATAGAAAATAAAACTAGGGTGAGGATGATACACACAAAATTTAGTATTGTAGTATAAAGTTAGCTTGTTAAAGCTTACATTGATCACTTTTGATGATTTTCCCTATTAGAAGCAATAAGGACTGCTAGGTCCATCTTGTGAAAGGATTTTCAAATATACAATGAAGTATGCACTTAGTAAAGAGATTTATAAAAGACTAGGTATACCTTGTTAAAGGATTTGACTAATCTACCTATTAGGATGAAAAATTATCTAATATCTAATCTACAACTTGGTTTTTTGAATAAGATTCATTTAAGTACTAATCACCTTGCTGTGATAGATATGTCTTTGCTACTCCTTATACTATTGTGACCTTTATAATTCACTCTTTTTTGCTCTTCTCTAATTGCATTTGAATACATTGCACAACCTACATACTTGGATATGATACAATAAATTACATATATATACCAATCCAATTATACAATTACAAAGTCGGCCACAATACAAGTTTACACAAATAAAAAAAATTTAGCCCAATATGAAGACACTTGGGTTCTAAAAACTAACTTAGTGAGGTTTTGATACTTGACATCCACTGTCAATGCTTGGCATCATCATGCACTTGATAGACATAGAATCTCAGTCCATACTAATCACTTCTAAGTACTCTTGAACTCAGTTTGCACTTGTGACTTGGTAGATATTGTGCAACTTGACATATAAACTAAATTTCTTGATTCATACTAAGTTACTTGGTCAACAATTCCTCTATGATCTCGATATAAACTAAATCATTTGGTTAACATAGAGTTGCTCGGTTAACACTAGACTCACATCACATGAAATAAAAACTTGGTAAGTGTTACACTACTTGGTTTACACTTGTAGGCTCAACATACACTAGGATGCATGGTTTACTTTGCTGATCTTCACACTAACTAAATCTTCTTAGTAATCACTAGGATTTGTCCAAGGAACTTTGTAGCAATTGAAGTGCTTGGTAAACATTGTTAACTGTATAATGAGCTTGGTAGATATTTATAGATTGAATAAGTTGATGTCACTTTAATAATAAACTTGACTATTATGTCAACAATCTCCCCCTTTGGCATTAGTGACAAAAACACTTATTAGCAAAAATTGAGTTCAAAAAGGTTTCCTGAATACCATTACTCATCACCCTGTAATACTAACTCGATAAAGTATACTAAACATTTCCATTCTATGTTGAGTGTACATGTCTTTCTCCCCCATTTTATTTTCAACATATTATAGTTGCTCCCCCATAACTTTTTACATCTTTATACATGTTCTCCCCTATACCATATTTCTTTCTCCCCCTTTTTGATAGTAATGCCAAAGATTTACTCTATTTATTTACATAGTAACACCAAAATGAGATTAAAAAAATTGAATGTACCTTGAGAATGATTGCCAAGGTTTTATCCCAATTGTCTTGCAGGACTTTACATGTGTGAAGTGAAATTTAGACTTCTATTGTTTTATCATATGATCTACAATGGAGAAGTTATTGTCATGGATGAGAGTTTTTGAATCTATAATTTGTTTCTGTAGTGCATCCATATTGGGAAGAATCATATTTTGAATATCTATTAATGTGGATCTAATCCTTGCTTCTTCTTTGAACAATTCTTCTTGCATGTTTGACAAAAACCTTATTTTCTTGAAATGCACATAGCTTGAATTAGGGTCAAGTTGTAGTTGCTAAGCACTAGCCTTTAGATCTTCATCTATTTTGGACAATTTGTCATTTATTTCCTTAGTAAACTCACAAACATTACATAGCTTTGTAAAAAGTGATGACACATTTGAACAAGATGCTTCTAAATTGCCCAAAATTGTAGAAAGTTCTACTTGATATATAGCTATCTACTGAGAAATGTGCTCCAACACTTTATCATCAAACTTCTTTTTTGCCTTCTATACTAGCTTATCTTGTCCATCATCATCCTCATTAAATTTCTAGACTACCTCTACTAGCCGATACAAAATTGGTTGAGAAGAATCAACCTCAATACCTATGGCCTCTACCAAAATGTTCTTTGCATCTTCAATTATCTTGAATTCCTTATCTCTCTCCTCTCTTAGTCTTTTTTGTTTAGCCTTATCCTATAGGAGTTCACCAAATTTCTGCATTTGGTCTGGAGTGAGCTTGTAAATATCTCAATTAGGGATTACTATTTCCTCATCTAAGTCTATGTCTTCTTCCATTTCTTTTCCTTTTCCCAAATTTTTTTTGCTCTGTTGAGCCTTGGTCTCAACTGCCCTTGTACTTAGTGCTTGTGTGCCAAAAATAGAAACACTTGTAGACATGCTAGGGCTAGCTAAAAAAATAGAAATAGTGCTTATTAAAAGAATATTTATAGAAATACCTAAAGAATCCAAAATTGATGTGCTCAAAACTGAAGTACTTAAAATTGGTGTGCTCAAAACTGAAGTAGCCAACTTAGTTGATGAAGAAGGAGTCTATAGCTTGGTAGATCAAGTGGAGGCCACTTCAGTCAATGATGTATTGAGCTGAATAGGAGAAAAGATGTACTGAGCTAAATAGGAGAAAAGAATGATTGGATGTTTGAGTTATCACTGGTGGTCACAATCAAACTTGCTAAGGTTGTCTCCACACTTGATGTAGTTAGTGGTTTGCTTGGGGCATGAGGAAGTGAGGCAATGACTATAACAACTATCTTGACTAGGTCAATCTCCTCATCATCTTGAGTTACTTCCTCAGCAGCCTCCTACTCCTTGTACTCTTCATAATCAATAGTAACATAATGAGTTGATCCTTCATCATCCTCTTCTTCCTTATCTTCATCATCATCATTAATGTCATCTTATACATCAACAGGAAAATCACTTGGTTTATGAAGATGATGAACATTCTTTCAAGTGTTTGTTGGATTCCTTACAACATGTTCAATATCCTTCATTAGAAATAGGCAACTATTGAACTCAAGTGTCAATTTTTCTTCATTTTTCTTAAGTGACTCTTTTACCTCTACATCTGATATGATTGAAAATATCTACCTCATGGTTTGCCCATATATACCTTTGATAGTTTGCATGGAAAATTACCATCTTAGGTTGATTTTCTCCATTATGATATTAGTAATCTGAGATATAAGTTGGTCAGGTGAGTACTTCCACTTACCTATTTTATCCATGACCAAGTATTTTATTTCCTTTTTCTATGCCTTAGTCCTAATTTCAAACTTTAATGCCTTGTAGTTTGTTATGCCTACTCCAGCTTCCAGTTCTTTCAATCTATCTTGGAAGGTGGGTGGAGGTCTACTAAATATAATGTCTCCTCCTTCCTCGTCACCTTTCTTCCTTGACCTCTTGGTGAATACTATAGTGGATGGGTTTTCTGACTTGGTCATGATGACCTTGCCCTTTTTCTTCAATGCTACCTCCTTTTCTTATTCTTTCTCATCCTTACCTTTTCCTTTGGTTAACAAAAGGGTTAAACTTGATTTTGGTTTAGCAATTCTTTTATTTCTTTTGTTTACTGCCTAAGGGAGATTTATTTCAAGTTCAATATTGGCTTTTTCTTCATCATATGTCCCAAAATATGCAGCCTTAGGATCAACCAATTCATTGAAAAGAGCTTCAATGATATCCTTTGTTTCATCAATATTAACCTCATAACCAAGAGGTTTTACACACACAATTCTAGGGTTAACTGCTTGAATATACACATTGTCACTATCCACCATGAAACATATATCATCCTTATAATCTTCAACTAACTTCTTGGGAATCTTGAACCTATTGTTCATTTACTCCTTAAATACATTGAAGTAGTTGTCCATAATATTGTTATAATTCTCACCCATCTCGGCAATATACTCATTGATTTGATAAAGCATAGGCACATCTTTTCTCAAAACTATAGTGCCTTTAGAAGGGAAGAATTTCTAAAAATAAAAGAATATACAAGTTAACAAAGACCCAAACTTACACAGGTTATTCTTTGATTTCCTTATGTTTTCTATATTCTTGTTGAACTACTTCAACAATAACTTGGCAAGATTGAAGGATAGGTTGTACTTTACCACCTTGTATGAGAGGTCGACCACTTTGCATGGCACATTCTTCAACCTACTTGATTTGTAAATCTTATGAGCAATAATGTGGATCTCAAAATTCAATTCTACATTAGAGATGCTACTAATTTTTCATTCCTCTATCATCCCATTCTACAATGGTTTTCTTTTCAAGTTCTACCCAACCTAGGGTTTTGGTTGTCTTTGCTTTGGCCAACATAGGGAGACTAGTAATGAGATGAATCATCTTCTTACTTATCAAAATTGGTTGGTCTATCCATAGCTGCCCATTATGCACCTAACTAAGGATGAACCTAATCCATTTCACTTGAAATTTATGGGGCATGTGAGGAATGTTTGCCAACCCTTTAGTTTCTAGGAGTTGGTGCTTGAGTTTCAAAACTCTATTCACAGAAAGCTTATCTAGGGCATCATCCATTTCCAATGTACCAATCTCTTGAATAACACATTTGAAATGAGTACAAATATGATTGATCAAAAGTACCTTTGGAGGGATTTGAGATTGTGCTCCACTCAGATCTAGGGTTTCAACAATCATAGGAGTAAGCTTGAAATTTGGTGCCTTCCATTCAACACCATGAATCAACATGTTAAATCCTCGCTTAACCTTGTTGCTATTGAATGGGATCTTCACTTGGTAGGTTGAGAGAATTCAAAAACATTTGCTGTGAATTCACTCAAATCACTTTAGTCGCATTGAAGATTGCACTTTGCAATGGCTCTCAAAAATTTTGCGATCAGAATTACTTTGATTCCATGCTTTTTATCAAAAAATTTCCATAAATGCTTAGTATGAATGTAGATTTATCGACATCATGTTGAAAAACTATCATCCACTTTGATTTCATTCATCATTTAGTAGAGTCTTGCTTTACTCTGTGACCATATAAAATTTGGTTACTTCCAATCTTTCTCGGTAGAGCCTATGACCCAACCTTACTCGGTAAGGAAAGTAACTTGGTAATAACTAATACCATTCTCACTCAGCAATCTCTTTGTATCTTGAATGTGGATGTGGATCTTTGTGTCCTTTTAAGTGGAACTAATCTGGATGTCTTCTTTGATAGCCTAGTTCTAGTTCTCACTTGAGAACTTAACTAGAAATGGTAGTCACCCAATTCTTGAGTAACTTGTCTATCATTGTTCAAACTAGTATCCTTGGTAGATTTAGGAACCCATTTCTCCCTCATCTGCTTTCAGATGTTATCAGCCTTTGCCTTCTTTTCATCTTCAATTCTACCAGTTTTCATATAGTTCTTGGCAAGATGACCAAGTTCAGTACAATTGAAACATCTTTTGGTAGTCTCTATTTTCCTAATATGATGCTTTACACAATTCAATCTTATGTGTCCAAATTCTCCACAGTAATGACATTTACACTAGATGTTATAGTCCCAACCAAATATAGCTTTCACAAATTGTTCTTCAAGATTCAATGTCTTGGTTTTGTATTCTAATGACTTGTGTCCATATTTCTTACATTTGCAACATTTGCCTTGAAATCTTGGTTTCTCTTTGCATTCATTAGCCCTATGACCATACTGATTGGAATTGTAGCATTTTCCATTCAATTTTGCTTTCCCATTGCTCCAACATTTGTTTGATGTATGACCTATCTTTCCACAGTGATTGCAAGTAGGTCTTTGGTTCTTTTGACTCCTTTCTTGGAAGATTTACCTTCTTTGTATTTAATTCCTTTTTTTCCCTTTTGTCTTTAGAGATTTTTATCATTCAACTTATTTATGTCATCTTGGGATTTCATCATTCTTTCATTGATTTTCCTTTCATAGTTTAGATCATTCTGCAATCTTTCATTTTAAGATCTCAGGTTCATGATTTCTTCATTTGAATTGGTGAACTAATAGATGAAGTCAATCTACTAGAGGGGTAGATGTTGAGTCTCATTATTCTTTTCCTTCTAACTCTACTATTGTTTTTTTTTTCTCTTCCATGACTTCACATAGTCTTATTGACTAAACTTCTTGCTCTCTTCTTAATTTTCTCACTTCTTCTTGCAATAAACCATTTTTCTCTAGGAGTTATTTGATTGCATCATTTGCCTCATTTACGCTACTTGAAGGATGAAGTTCTTCAATTCTTTCTTCAGTTTAGAGATGATCATTCATTTGAATTGCAAGATCCTTTCTTCTTTTTAGGGATTGGGAGAGTTGCTCCTTTGCTTTCTTGAGTTGGGAAAAGGCCATTTTCAAATCCAACTTTTCATTGACAGTAGTTTTGTCAAATCAAAAAATCTCCATTGCCTTGATCTTTGCTCAAGTTGTTAAACTTTCTCTTGATAACCAAAAATCTTTGATACCAATTTTTGGAAATATTCAAGACTATGCTAAGTTACTAAGAGGGGAGTGGTGAATTAGTAACTTCTAAAATTTCAACAATTTCAATTATTAATCCACCAATCCAATTAGCATTTAATTCATCATATATAATTTGATCTAATTGCATGCATAATAAACTAAAAACATGAAAGGCTTCATAACAATTTGACACAAAGATTTGGTGACCCAAAAACCTTCCAAATAGAAAGTAAAATTGGGGTGGGGATGATACCCACACACTTTAGTACTATAGTATAAAGTTAGCCTGTTCAAGCTTATATTGATCAGTTTCGATGATCTTCCCTATTAGGAGCAATAAGGACTGCTAAGTCCACCTTATGAAAGGATTTTCGAACATACAATGAAGTATGCACTGAGTAAAGAGATTTATAAAAGGCTATTAGGTCTACCTTGTTAAAAGATTTGACTGATCCACCTATTCGGATGAAACAGTAGCTAATCTTTAATTTGCAACTTGTCGAATGAGATTTCTTTAAGTACTAATCAACTTGTTGTGATAGATATGTCTTTGTTGCTCCTTATACTATTGTGAGCTTTATAATTCACTCTTTTATGCTCTTCTCTAGTTGTATTTGATTGCATTGCACAAATTAAATACTTGGATATGATAAAATACATTACATATATACCAAACCAATTATACAATGACAAAGTTGAACACAATACAAGTTTACACAAATATAACAATGTCAACCAAAATGAAGACACTTGAGTTTTGAAGACTAACTTTGTGAGGTTCTGATACTCGACATCCACTATCAATGCTTGGCATCATCATGCATTCAGTAGACATAGAAGCTTAGTCCATACTAATCACTTCTAAGTAGTCTTCAACTCGGTTTGCATTGGTGACTCAGTAGATATTGTGCAACTTGACATATAAACTAAATCTCTTGGTTCATACTAAGTTACTTGGTCAACACCTTTTCTATGAGCTCAGTATAAAATGAATCATTTGGTTAACACAGAGTAGGTTGGGTAACATTGGACTCACATCACATGAATTGTGAATTGGTAAGTGCTTCACTACTCAATTTACACTTGTAGACTCAGAATACATTGAGATGCATGGTTTACTATGCTGATCTTCACACTAACTAAATCTATTTGATAACCATTGAGATTTGTCCAAGGAACTCGATAGCAACTAAAGTGCTTGGTAAACATTGTCAGTTGTACAGTGAGCTTGGTAGATATTTATAGACTAAATAAGTGTATGCCACTAATAACAAACTTAACTGATATGTCAACAAGAATGACTTGGGAATGGCTATGAATATTTCTAGATCTAATACCCTCAAATTTAATGATATTATTGTTATTAGTTTGAGTGAGGAAGCTCATAGGAAAATCTTATGTGGATATACATTAGGGAGTGCTTTGAACACATAAAGAAGAGGCAAAATGTATAAGAGAGGAAATAATTCTAGAAATCATGAGAAATAAAGAGGAAATTCAAAGGGGAAGAGGTCTCAATCCAGAGGCCCAAGAGATTGCTAGTACTATGGTAAACTAGGGTATAAGAAAGATTATTGGCTTGAAAGAAAAATGAAAGAGATAAACTAGAAGGGAAAAAAGAGGAAAGTAAGGTAAGAAACAAATCTAAAGAGGATGCATTGCTTTTGTCTTTAGAAAGTGTTGATGATTCATGGGTTTCAGATTCTGGTGCTTCATTTCATTCTACACCCCATAGAGGTTATTTTATTGAATATGTCCAAGGAGATTTTGGGCTTGTTTATTGGAGGGATAATGAGCCTTGTTAGATTTTTGGAAAGGAAAAAGTTAAGATTAAGTTGTAGAATGAGAATAATTGGGTACTGCATGAGGTAAGACATGTTCTAAGTCAGAGCATGAATTTAATTTTGATAGGGAAACTCAATGATGAGGGTTGTGTAGTTACTATTAATGATACAAATTGGAAGGTTTCAAAAGGTTCATTTGTAGTAGCAAAATGTGTCAAAGTAGACACTTAATATCTTTGTACAAGTCATATTGTTCCTTCTACTTCGATTGTTTCAAAGAAAAATGAATGTTTAGGAAAAATTGGTGCAATTGAGAAGGGAAAACAAATGAATGATGTAGATTTTGATATAGCACAATGAGACTATATGCTTAGACACATGAGTCTGAAAAGTATGAAATTAATTCATTCAAAGAAAGCTCTACCAATTATGAAATGTATTATTATAGATTTCTATGAAAGATGTGTGTATGGAAAACAAAAGAAAGTGAGTTTTGTGAAGAGTAGGAAGGAAAATGAAAATGAGAAATTAGAGCTTGTGCATATAGATGTATGGGGACCAGCTTAGGTAACTTCTCTAGGTGGCTCTCATTATTATGTTACATTTATTGATGATGTAACTAGAAAAGTATGGATTTATTTCATTAGACAAAAATTTGATGTATATCAAACTTTTAAGAAATGGAAATGATTGGTTGAAAATGAGATTGGTAAGAGATTAAAATTTCTCAACTATGAAAATGGTGGTGAGTACTGTAGTCATAAATTTGAAGATTATTGCTCCACTAATGTTATTCATAGACAAAAAATTATTTCAAGGACTCCACAAAAAAATGGAGTGGTTGAACACATGAATAAGATAATACTAGAGCATGTAAGGAGCATAAGGTTGCATGTTGGGTTTCCCTTAAACATATGGGTGGAGGCTATCAATACTACTATATATTTGATTAATATAGGTCCCTCTACTCCTTTGGGTTGTGGTATTCTAGAAGAAGCATGGACTGGTAAGAAGATGAGTCATTATTTTCTCAAAACCTTTGGTTGTGAAGCTTTTGCACATATAGGTTCTGAAAATAGAACCAAACTAGAAGCTAAGTGAAAGAAATGTATATTTGTTGGATATGGAATTGATGAATTTGGTTATAGGCTTTGAAACTTATAAAATTATAAGAAACAAGGATGTCATATTCAATGAGAAAGTGTTGTATAAATATTTGTTGCAGCAACATGAGAAGAAATAAAATGATTATGTAGTGTTGGATGATACTCCAAAAGATGATGTTCCAGTAGTTCCTCATGGTCTACAACAACCAAAACAACAAATACCATACACCCTAGTGAATGGTAGATGGTCAACAAGGCTAAGTAGACTTCCAAAAAGATTTTCTCCTTCTTTGTATTCTATTTTACTTATTAATGCTAGTGAACTTGAATGTTACGATGAAGTTGTGCAAGTGGATAGAAAGATTCAATAGGAGTCTGCAATGAAAGAAGAAATAAAATATTTATAGAAAAATAAGACATAAAATTTATGCAAATTTCCTATAGGTAAATTAGCTTTACATAATAAATGGCTTTATAGGTTGAAAGAAGAGGATAGAGCTAATAAATGATTTAAAGTCAAGTTAGTGTTAAAAGGATTTGTATACAAAAAGGGTATTGATTTTTATGAGATATTTTCTCTTGTTGTTAAAATGTCTTCTATTTGCATTATTTTAAGTATTGTGGCTACTAGAGATTTTCATTTGGAGTAGTTTGATGTTAAAATAACTTTTTTCCATGGTGATTTGTATGAAGATATATAGGTGGCACAAGTATAGGGATTTGAGGTCAAAGGTAAGGAGAACTTAGTGTGTGTTGTGTCCATAACACATGTCCCATTCCTAGTCTAGGAATGGGGACCCTCTACTTTTTTCAACTTCTAGACTCACTATTCAAGAGTTGAAAGAAGAAATTAGTATTAGAGTTAGAGTTTTAGAGTAAAAAATTTTGAAAAAAAAAACTCTCTTGCATGCACACATCGAGGCGTAATGCGCTTTACATTTCAGAAGAGAGAGAGAAGGTTATAAAACCCTCTCTCCCATTTTGTTTTGCTCATTTCTTACCAAAGAGCAAGGAGGGAGAGGTAAGAACACCCCCCCCCCCCCCCCCCCCCCCCGCCCCTTTTTTTTAGCTAAGCTACGTGCCCTCATGGGCGTGCACGCTACACGTGCTTCTGTTGGGTGTTTATTTTGCATGAGGTCAATAGCAAGAATCCATTGCATAATTCCTATCTTGAAAAGAAAATATTTTTAAGGATCCACTCCAAGGTTCAATATTTGTCTTATGATGTACCAAAATCTACTCAATAGAAGATATATGTGAGTGTTCCCAAGGAGGCCTTTACTAGTTCTAAAAACTCTTTTATCTTGGAATTGAAGTAAAATCTATTTGTTGTCTCAAAATATCACACCAAAAGAACAATACTTTTTGTATTTTTCTATTTTTCAATGTATGCAATTTTAACAATGCAGCTAGTATTAGGTCCTACTCTAACAATGGGTTAGCAAAGAAAATAACAAAACTGAAAGCAAATAACATGAAATCAAATGACTTTGAAATTGAAATTTCTAAATGGAAATAAGCTACAAGACACAACACGATGTGAGTTAAAATTTTGAAGGAATCAGTAGGAAACCAATGAAAATAGGAGTAGCGCTTCCTAGAATCTACTGATGCAGTCATCAGTGAGAATCTTTAACAAATCGAATGATGTTTCACTCTTTATCAAATCACAAGGCCATAGAAAGTGTGCTCATGCGAGACAAAAATCTATGTAGACACAATTAGGTAATCTCTTCTCAAGCTTGTTACGTCAGTGAAATTCATATATTTGTAGAAAACACTAGAACTAAGAGATCGCACATCCAGAAACAATGCAATAAACCTTTGGCTCAATCACAATCTCATGAATAAAATCCACAAAACAATGACACATTCAGGAAATAATAACTACACTTAGAATGCTAGCACCAAAAGCATAATTTTATTGCATAATAACGACAACCTCTGTTACATTTTACAATGGGGTATTTATAAGAAATTGTCTCCTCAATTTGTGTTGAGAGTGAGAGATATCTTGATGCAATAAAATGCTTTTAAAACATTAAAACAAACTAAATATATACAAACTGACAATCTAACTGGTGCTTAGAGGGACTCCATCCATATTTTATTCATTAATTGGATGCATGAGTCCTTTACATGTCAAAAATAGAGAAAGCATGAGAGAGAAAGTAGGAGGAAGCCATCAGTCAGGGTGGAAGTGCATGGAGACACCAAAAATAGAAGTTGCCCCTTCACTAGATGTGTGTCAGGGTTAACTTGTCATCAGAATGCGCTCCCGATGCATGGAAAGGGATTTTTTGGAACTGGCAGTCAACTGTTAACACACCTCTATATTTTGAACCTATGGAGCTATGGACCTACAGAGCTGTGGACCTATGGGGCTATGGAGCTCGATTGGGTTAAAATTTCAAAATTTTACTAAGTGTCAAAATTGAAATTTTGGCATCTGGGTTTTGTTCATCTTTATCCTAAAGCTATGTTTGGATGTTCGCCCTTGAATTTCTCTATAATCTTAGTAATCTTAGTAGCATCTAGAAGATCCAAAGCCTCATACTTTTCTTTGACCTTCTATCTGTAGTTGTCCACCTCAATTCGAGTCTCTGCAAAATCTCTGAGTTTGGTGTCCAACTCTAATAGTGCTTCCTCTGCCCTAAAAGCTTGTCTGGTGTCTTCATCACTAGCTACTTCCTCTAAAGTCTTTCTAAAAGTTTCCACAACTACCTCAACTGGCAAAAACTTCTCTCATTCTTCATTTTTAAAAATGTCCAAGCATGCATCACTATACTATTGGAAATATTCAAGATATGATAGGTTATTAAGAGGGGAGGGGTGAATCAGTAACATTAAAAACTTTGAAACAGTTTAGCATTTTAACCATATATACTATTCACCATTCATTCATCTAATCTACTGAATGTATGAGAGATCAAACATTCATAACACATGTACATAGTGATTTGGTAACCCAAAAACCTTCTGAATAGAAAGTAAAACTGGGGTGGGGATGATAACCACAAAACTTCGTTGCTGTAGTATGAAGTTGGCCTATTAAGGCTTACATTGACCACTTCTGGTGATCTACCCTATTAGGAGCACAAAGGACTGCTAGGTCCATCTTGTTAGAGTATTTATAAACATACACTGAAGTATGCACTTTGTTAGGAGATTTATACAAAATATTGTTAAGTCTACCCTGTTAAAGGATTTATAAAACTGATTCACCTGTTAGGATGAAATAGTGGATCTACTTACAAACTTGATTGCTAATTAGATCCTTGGAGTATATATCACCTCTTTTGACTGATAAATCTTTATTGTTCCTTGTTGACCTTGTTCAATATTATGATCTACTGTTGATTTGCATTTATTCACCTAAAAATGTTACATGTCCATTCCTTGATACTCTGATTCATATCTCATACGTCTTGCAAATGATATAATATATTACATATATATCATTTCAATTATTACAATTGCAAGGTTGACCAAAATACAAGTGAACAAAACATTACTGAGTCGGCCCAATAGTAAATAAGTCGAGTTCTTCAAGCTAACTTGGTGACCTTCTGATACTCGACATCCACTGCATTACTCGACATCGTCATGCATTTGGTAGAAGTAGAAGCTTGGTCCATACTAACAACACATCATAGCTTGGAACTCGGTAACCATTGGAGACTTGATAGATATAGTGTCACTCAGTAAGAATTGAATCCTTTGTTTACCTTAATTTCACTTGGTAAACACTACACTTCCATCTCGAGGTAAATGTTACACTTCCATCACTCGGTAAAAATTACACTTCCATCACTGGGTAAACATTACACTTCCATCACTCAGTAAACATTACACTTCCATCACTCGGTAAACACTGGATTCTCATGACATAGTCTAACTGCTCGGTAGATACTGAGATGCTCAGTGTAAACTGTGAAGCTCGATGTAAACTGTGAAGCTCGGTGTAAATTATGAAGCTTAGTAGATACTGCTGGGCTGTACACCCACTTGGTAGCTTCATGAATGCTCGATATGAACTACTTAAGTGATGATCCTACAAGGTAACCATTGAATGCTTAGTATACACTGTAGACTGAGTGATGCACTCAGTAATAATTCAAAATCAAGTAAGTATTGTCACTAATGGCAATAATAATGTAATGCCAACATGTACAACTTTTTTGCTTCCAAAATTTGCTCTCGGGCTTGGTCCTTGAGCCTATGCATCTCATCATGCAATGTTTCCATCACTTTATTTCCATCTACAATCTTTTCTATCCAATCATCTATCATGTCTAACTCCTCTTTGGTATATACATTAATTAGAATGCAATACCTTTGCCCTTTTATGGCTTGTAGAGTTTGTAAATCCTTGCTCCATGCCTGTATGTCATCCATGATACTAAAGGCCTACCTCAAAATTGCCGCGATCTTATCAAAATTATCTTATGTAACATGCAATAACTTCAAACTTCCTATGATTATAGTGACACCCTTATCCTCAAGGCTATCTTGCCAATCTTGATAAGCTCTCAAAAATGGACTGAGCCATACACCTTCCCCTTCTCTAAGAATGGTATTCAAATTCTCCTCAGGGTGTTCAGAATCAAGAGGACCAATAACTTTAGCTAAATATCCCTTTAAGATCTTAACTTTCCTTTGAAGTGTTCTGATTTCAATCTCATCCTATTCCATATGGCTGAGAACCTCCTTGACTCCCATAGTCATCATTTGTCAGGATGTATCCCATGTAGGCTTTCCTAACATAATATCTTTTACTTCATAGTCCTCAAGAGTAATAGCCTTTGCATCTATGCCTTCCAAAGGGTGAGCCATTTGTACAAATAAGTCTTGGTTCTGTGTAGTAGTAATGAATGCAAATGGCATTGCATCATGTAATGGAGACTCAGGCTTGTTCAAAATCTCTACAATATCACAAATATCATCCTCTGAAGCATGGAATTGATGCTTGGTACTTCTCATTATTTCCTTCCAAAATCATCTTGGAATATGTCTTTCTGTAACCTTGGCTCTAGATGATGAAGGGATGTGTTCAACTATCTCCTTCCCTCTATCACTCTTGCTTAAAGTCTCCTATTGTGAGGATTCATCTTCTGTAGTCTCAATTTCTATAGATCCCATAGTTTGATCCTCAACTTCCTAAGAAGGTTGTTGTATACATTCTACTGTCTGTGCCTCTTTTGATAGCACATCAGTAACCCTTGGTTTTGGTTCTGTTTGTAATGATAGTTCCTTTTGAACATGTTCTTCTTAACTCAGAGGTGGAGGTGTTATCAAAACCTTATCTACCATCATAACCTGAGGTGAAGATGGGGGAGTGAGATAAGGACCTTGTGTCTCGGGTGGCATCTGTGTCCAATCTTGCTATTGAAGTTCACCTGTAGGGGTATCTCTGATCTTATCTCCAACTAACTCTGTATCCATAGGCATAAAATCAAAATATAAGATGGAGAGAACATCATCACCTAGCTCCCTTTTCCCATTCACCCATCATTGTACTTCATTTTCCAAAGAAGAGAGTTCTACCAATTTAGCTTGGGTGGGTGGTGGAATATTTGTGACATTCTTCCTTCTTTCTAATTTTGTGGCTTTGGCTAGTTGAGTTCTCCTTTGTAGAGGCACTTGCTCCTCCTCTTGATCTAACTTTGTTTCCCCCTCATTTGATTCTTCCTCAGGAATGGTTTCAGGAATAGAGAGATTAGGCACAAATCTTTTATGAACTCTTTACCTCTTGTTCATTCTAGCCTTGATCCTCTTTTATTTCTTTGGAACCATAGGAGAAGTGGGCTCTTCGTGCACCAGATGAATGGATGTCTCTAGAATTTCTCCCTCTTCTTGTTGACTTGACAAAATAGGAGGCAATGGAAATTCAACCTGGATATGAGAAGCTACACTATCTTGGGGCTCTTGGGGACTAGATTCCTATCACTGGGAAGGGGCCCATTCTTCAACATGCTTTGCCTGAAACCTCTGAGGAGAGGCTCTCTTCCTCTTTCCCTTCTTCTTTGGAGGCTGGTAGTATCCTACTAGATGATCAAGCTGGTAGATTGTTTTAGGCCTGATAGGAGATTGGAGCACAAAGATAGGAACTGTGACTTTCTTTCCCTTCCCCCTTTCTGCGTGAGCATGTGCATGGAAGATCACTGTATCCAGAATTGGATCAAGTGGAAAGGGTTTCTTGATCCAACTATTTGTCATTCTAATGACATGTCTCACTTGATGATTAATACCATCTTCTTCCTCTCTATCAACTTTTGCATTCAGAATGGGCCTCTCACCAACTTTATCTATATTAAATAGGGGATCCAGTAGCTCTTACGAGTCCTATAGCCTAATCTCAATCGAGATGGCCAAATGGAGAGCCTTCTCTACGAAATACAAAGTCATTCTAAAATAGTCTTGATATGGACATCGTAGACATTTGTGGCATTCATCCAATGATCTTCAATGGCATCCTCATGATAGAACTCTTTTCCTACCAGGTTTTCCACTTTACCAACATTGTCGAAGAATGGCCGAGGAGAGTTATATTCTTCAAGAAGATAATTCTCCCATTCTCACTTGAAAGTCAGGATACCCTACGTTGTCTTTACCTGGTATCCTCCTATTACAAAAGGCCAATCCAAACAAGGCCTTCGTTGTCTTTTGATCCTCTCATAAGCTAACTCAATCTGCCGAGATATTTCCATCAAGACCAACTTGTCACTTGGGTACCTTGGGAGTTTCTTTAGATTGATGGATGCACCACCAACCCAAATGTATGTGAATGTCCAAAATTGGATGAAATATGCATCGAGAGCTATGATCTGTATCTTAGCTTCACCAGATAATCTCTTCCCATAATCCCCTTCAATGAATCAAATGATGGAAAAGATGAAGGCATCGTTGACAATTCTATACTCCTTGCTCTGCGGTGAGAGCTTCTTCTTCACTAGCTGAGGATAAACTATATATGGCCATGCATTAGGGTCCTAAATACTACCCTTCTTGTACAACTCAGGATAGTCAGTTGCCTTTGCTGCAAGTACATACACCACATAAGAAGTCGTATAGAACTTCTTCTTTTCCTTTACCATCCATAACTAGTCACACAAGTTCTCACTAAGTGTGGTGTCCCAATCTAGTGGCATCTTTGCATGTCTGATGGTCTCAATGAAGTTGAACATGAATGAAGCGAGATGACCTACTATAGGAAATCCCATAACTCTTCTTAGGAGAATGATTGAATATTCAATGTCATCCTTTATGTATCCTCAAGTCGTATCCACTTTGCTGATTACCTTCCCCTGAGGTGGCTTCTCAATGAAGTATAAGGAATATATGATGTTGATGGCCTCCTAGTAATGATCTTTATGCTGCCTCTCAATTGCTTCATATGAAAGCCTAATGAACTAATCAGCTCTGGGTAGATGAAAAGCCCTCTTGATATTATTAGGTCATAGATCCAAGACAATTTCTCTAGTGACACTCTTTACCATCCTTTCATCAGGAATAAAATGCCGAGATAAGGTCATAATCAATTTAGCTGACTATATGGTCGTAGGATGTGATGCTACATTTACTAAACTAGAATAGATTAGGGCAGACCTCAAAGATGACCTTTCAGTTGGACTATTACAAACTCTGAAGAACTCTCCCAAGTCCATGTGTCCAAGGTCCATGTCTTTGATCTCAGTGTACTCATCGTGTAATCGTGATTTTGGAGTTATGCCTTGGAACTTGTAAACAACTAGTTTTGCTGCTGATTCATATGTATATGCCATCTGATTATATTACCTAAGCATCATGGGAAAAATAAAACATGATTAATCATTTGACATCGAAAAAGAAAAATGTAAAAAAAAAGAGAAAAAAGCTCCCCCTTAGGGACTTTTTTTTTTAATTTAAAATTTAAATGATGGAGCGGGTCTGAATACGAGTGCTTGTGTGAGGGCATGAGAGTGTGCATCTAGCACTGCAAGTGTTCCCAAAAAGGTGCGTGATTAGGCACTATCACACAAGCACCACACACAAGCCCAAAAGGTTATGCAACGCGTTGAGTGGTGCCGAGCGAGTGCCCAAAAAGGACACACGACGTGTCACATGATGTGGGCTGAGCAGGCACCATGCACATGCCCGAAAAGGGGCACAGGCACCATGCAAGTGCCACACATGTGACCAGAAGGGTGCTACTTGTGGTGCCACAGAGGCGCATTGCTCAAGTGCAATGCGCGTGTGCCCAAAAGGGCACTGCGCACTGCATGCCATGCGTGTGCAACACTTGTGCACCCCCATGAGGGCACGCGACTTAGCTAAAAAAAGGGGGGGGGTGTTCTTACCTCTCCCTCCTTGCTCTCTGGTAAGAAATTAGCAAAAAAAAAAGGGAGGGAGGGTTTTATAACCTTCTCTCTCTTGTGAAATGTAAAGTGTGCCATGCCTCGATGCGCACATGCGTGAGAGAGTTTATTTTTTTGTTTCTTTTCAAAAATTTTGACTCTAAAACTCTAACTCTAATACTAATTTCTTCTCCCAACTCTCAAATAGTGAGTTTGGGAGTTTTAAAAAGTAGGGGGTCCTCATTCCTAGACTAGGAATGGGGCATGTGTTGTGGACACCACAACAGTGTGCAAATTGCAAAAAAATTTATATGGATTGAAATAAGCACCTTGGTAATAGTATCTAAAATTTGTCAGTTTTATGCATGAGCATGAATGTAGTAGGTGTTATTCAAATCATTATGCTTATCTTAAGAGGTTGGATGAAGACAACTTCATTATTTTATGTTTATATGTTGATGATATGCTTGTCATTGGGTCTAACATGGATCACATTAAGGGGTTAAAGGAGTAGTTAACAAATTCATTTTCTATGAAGGATTTAGGAGTATGAAAACAAATCCTTTGTTACAAGCTAGAGTTTCCCAATACAACCACAATACAACCACTAGATATATACAACATAGGAGGTGGTTAAACCATGTCATGAATCTTGAAGGGGGAGGCTAGTAGCTAGTCTAACAATCCCCCCCTCAGTGTTACCCAAGGAGATTTGAACCTGTGACCAAGCTCTAATATCACTTGCTACAAGTTAGAGTTGCCATTGTACCAAAAGATTGACCTGTTAATACCCAATACAACAACTAGATGTATAGAACATAGGAGGTGGTTAAACCATGTCACGAATCTTAAAGGCTAAGGTTGGTCTTTAGTCCAACATCCTTGGCATGCATATTTGGAGAGATAGGAAAAATATAATATTGACATTGTCTTGGGATGATTATATTGTGAGGGTGTTGCAATGTCTCTCTATGGAGAATGAAAAATCTATAAGCACAACTTTACCTAGTCTTTTAAAATTGAATCAAGAGATGTGTCCAAAGACACAAGGAGAGGGGACTAAGATGTCTAATGTATTTTATCCTTTAGCTGTAGGAAGCTTGATGTATGCTATGGTATATACTAGGTGAGATATTGCACATGAAATAGGAGTTATTAGTGAGTATATGAGTCATCTGGGAATTGAGTATTGGAATGCACTTAAATGGCTTCTAAGATATTTGAGAGGAACATTGAGTAGGTGTATACATTTTGGGGGATCTACTACTGATTTATAGGGCTATGTTGACTTATATTTGGTAGGGTATATTGGTACTAGATAAAGTACTATAAGTTATATATTTATTGTTAATGGGGTAGGAGTGAACTAGGTTTCTCTATTATATAAGGTTAACACTTTATCCACTACAAAGGTAGAGTATGTTGTTTCTATAGAGGTAGCCAAGGAGATGTTGTGGCTTTAGTTCTTCATGGAATAATTGGGACACCTAGAGAAGGATAATTATTTTTTTATAGATAGCAAGAGTGTCATTCATCTTGCAAAGAATTTAGCTCTACATTCAAAGAAAAAACACATATAGTTACAGTACCATTTCATTCAATTAGTTCTGGATGATGGACAATTAAAGCCAAAGAAGATAGACATAGATGATAATCCAACAAATATGCTTACCAAGGTAGTAACAAGGGAGAAGCTAAACTCCTCTTTCACTTTGATTATTCTTGTAGACTAAACATAATAAAAGAACAATAGAGTCTAGGGTGGTTTGATATTCTAGAGGGAACTATAGGTTTATTAGTGCTCTGATTAGTCTCCAAGTGGGAGGTTATTATTGTGGACTTTGATTAGTCTCCAAGTGGGAGATTATTGTGATGTAGAACCTAATCAAGCTTAGAGGTTTACTCAGTGCATTTTTCTCCCCATATTATATCTTGGAGGGTTTGGAGGTAGTACCCTTACAGGGTCCTACCCTAGGTGTGCTCCTTATTTTAGTATAGGGTGGGGTCAAGGAGAATTACCATCATGGGGGTTTTTGGGGGTAGCCCTCCCAAGGTAAAAAATGACCTTACATTGTAAAAGGCATTAGTTACTATTTTTTCTATTGGGTGACTTACTCTAGCCTTAATTTGGTATGAGGAAAAAGGTTCTATAAAAGGCTTAGGGTTAGGGATTTCATAATGTAATGGTGATATTGTAGCTTCCTATGGTGATATTGAGTTGTAAGGGATTACAGATTGTAATTGATAGATTATAATAATATTGGACTTACTATTGGTGGACATAGCCTAGGGATTGGGAAAACTACACTAAATTTTAGTATCTTGTGTTCTCTTCTGTGCAATCTATTATTTTGTGATATTGGTTATATTTGTATGTAATTGTGATTTCTATCTAAGGTTATTTAAGGTTAATCCTAACAATTTTTATCTTAGAGTTCTTTCTCCCCAAAAGAAAAATGATCAAATCATTTGAAAATGATCCTTTCAGCCCTTATATAAGTTTTGACCTAATTTTTATAACTACTTCAATGGACATGAAAATCACCCCTAGCTAAGTGGACTACTGTGAATTCATTTTTGGGACCAAAATTGAAATCTAACACACTTAAATAGCTCAAAATTACATTTTATATTTTTGGGACCCACGTAATTGAACACTTGTGCAATCCATCTTTCTAATAATTTATGAATCTTGGAACATCATAAATTAATCATTTCTCCAAAATTATCAAAAATTTCAAAACAAAGTCAACTGTGTCAACTTTGGTCAACTTTGGTCAACCAAAGCTCAAAATTACTCTTAATCACCTTCAAATTTTCTTCATGCTATTTTGATGTATTCTAAATTCTTCTAAATATTTACTCACATCAATATCTTCAGATATATTGCTTCTCATTACTACTCTAGCATGTCATCTTTCAATAACACTCTCGATGGGGTAGGATGATTACATCATTGAATATGTCAAATCTAGCTTCAACTTAATATAATGTCCTAATCGCTAGGGACATCTCATCACTCAAGGAATCTTTGTGCCCTCTATTTGGCATCATATGCTATCTAATCTTACTTATTGATCAACTAATTAAACTCATAATAATTCTAGTCATAGCTTGATGCACATGTATCTAGATGTTCTATCTCAAGTCCTAAGGATTAAGCCTCATTCTAGGGATAATCCTATGACTCATGTTTAAGTCTTGTTATTTTTTTATGGACCAATATTTAGGTGTTCTATCTGGACTCTAGAGGATTAAGTTTCATTCTAAAGATAATTCTAAGCTTTCTTTCAAATCATTGTTTAATAGATAGGTACTGGAGCATTTTTATTGACCAATATTCAAGTGTTTTATTTGGAATCTAGAGGATTAAGCTTTTTTCTTAAGATAATTCTAAACTTTCTTTCAAATAAATTTTTAATGGATAGGTATTGGGGCATTCTAACTATCACTCTTGAGGCTTTTTTATGGACTAGTATTCAGGTGTTCTATAAAGACTCTGGAGGATTAAGCTTTGTTCTAAAGATAATTCTAATATTTCTTTCAAATCACTATTTAATGGATAGGTATTGGGGTATTCTAACCCCGAATCTTAAGGATTAAGCCTTGTTATGGGAAAAATCCTATAAATCATGATTAATCTTGTCATATTTTAATGGATAGGTATTGGGACATCCTAACCTTGACTCCAAAGGATTGAGTTTCATTCTCGGAACAATCCTATACATTTTGACAATCATTATTCTATAAGACTGGTACCTAGGTGTTCTATCTGGAATTCAGAGAGTTAAGATTTGTTCTAGAGATAACCCTAAAAGTCTAACCAATTGTTTTTTATGTCATTAATCTTGGAATTAATCTTAGTTCTTGATCTAATTTTAAAATTTTGATTTGTTTTAATCAACGTGCTTCTTGCACATTTATTCAAAGAGGGGGAAATATAATACCACTAAATTGGCACATTAGAATTCTGAACCAATTTCAGTGCATCAATCTTACAACATCTATTCATTGATCAATTAAGTCCTATTATACTAGGTATTTCTTGTTTTGATCATCTTTACTTGACCTAACTGTCAAATGCAAAAAAATCCCTAATCTATATTAATTACATACTTTATTTAATTCCTAAATATTGATTGAAATAGCTAAATTAATCTACTATTGAATTAATTTAATTATAATTCCTAAGTAATTTAATTAATGGGTAAGTGCATCAAGTTGTGGTGCCAAAAGGGGGGTATAAGTGGCCACTTTATTTTATTTTTGAAATCAACAACTTCTAAACTTCAACAAGAATTTGAAGATAGTTACACTCAAAGTTTTAAGATATATAAAACAAAAAAGTAGTAGTCCTTTGAATCTAGTTTGTAAACTACTAATTTTTTTCAAAATGATTTAGTTATAGGTCCTCAAAAAAGGGGGCCACAAAAAGTGGTACTATTTTTTTAGAAAAAATTAACATAGTGCAAAGTGTGGCCCTCCTAAACTTTTAACTATTTTCTTAAAAAAATTTAATCAATTTGGTCAAAAGTTACCTAACACCATGTAGTTTATCCCATATTTTTTTGGTAATTTTATAATATGTATTTTCTTTAATGAATTTTTTAATTGGACACTTCCCAAAACTCTGAAATATCTGTGGGCTCCCCTCAGAAATGATTGAAAACTAATCTAAAATCAAAACTTCTTTTTTTCAAAGTGTGTAGAATGAAGTCTAATTTATAAAAAACCAAGTTGTTGCAAAATTCAGTCAATGATATAAAATCTACACCCCAATTAGTACATGTTGGTTTTTGACAAAAAATGGACATATATTCAAAAGAAATTATAGTTGAAAGGCTTGAAATAGTTTAAATTCAAAATAAATTATATGGTTATACATCTAACACAAAGATCTACAATTTCATGTAACTTGATTTTATTGATGCTTAACCATGAGTAAACTGGAAGGAGAGCACACAAGAAAAATAAAAATAAAATTGTATGCTCGTTTCAAAACATGTCTTAGACTAGTTTAGAGACTCCAAACCTTTGGGTTTGATCCCTAAGGAAAATCCAAGCCTTAGGCTTAGTAGAATCCAAATCATTATATAGTGTGTGCACG